>MNCL01000016.1:0-1200000 GCA_001932985.1 Proctacanthus coquilletti
GTGCTTATCTTTCAGAAATATTTGTTACTTCTTTAGCTGCGGTGAGTTGTCTGTTGAAATCCAAAGATTGCTTCTGTGGTTGAAGGTCAATTTTATTTTTTAAGCAAATTCGGAAACTATGTGAAATGTTTCCCGTTTTTGATTTCTATCATAAAGATTGATATAGGCAATTTACGAGAAAAATAAGCCAATTTCTGTCGTTAAAAGGATATTTCAGTGCAATATATGATTTTTTGCACTGTCCCGGTGGAGTGTTTTGTACATTGCCCAAACTCTACTTAATACTATGTGAAGTCTGTCCAAAGACCTGGACCCGTAAGTCCCCTAAGTCTATGTCTCAAGAAAGTGCAATCTCGCCTTGAAAGTTCAAATTCAAATATGAGCCTTTCAGGGCGGTCGTCGGCTAAATCATAGTCATAAACTACAGAATCATGCTGCCGGTTGGCCTCAGCATCATGAGCTCTTTTCACGGAGCCCCGTAGGATGAGTGCCCCATATTAGGCGCTCAGCGGGATGGTAGCGCTGACAGTTCTACGACACGTTTAACCGTTTAAGTGCCGGACGGCGTGATCGCGATCCTCCTGTTCAATGCTTTAAAGTGCCAGCTACTCGATGAGAAGAGCCAAATTGACTGCACGTTGGGATTTTGTCGATGCGCGTCTTTTCTGATAATATTAATTGAGGTAGTAAGGAATAAACACTTTTTATGTTGTAAGTCTCGTCGCTTTTGTTAAAAAGGGCCAATTATTTCCACCAATTCCAACTGCAGAGACATTATATAAAGGTATAAATTTATTATCATTAATTGAAAAAAATTATAATAAAATTGAGGTGATATAAAAGTTTACAGGTTTATCCGCATTTTTACACCTCAGAACCAGGAACCAGATAAGAAAAATATACCGAATGAAAACAGATTTGCAGAAATGTAGAAAACTTGTGTTAAACTAAGGCAAAGTACACAAACACCAATTAAAAATATAAAGATGCATTAAATCAAAATGTTTTATTTAATAAAACTAGATTAATATGTTGATAAAAATATGAAGAAAAAAATACATATCGACTTTTTAAAAAAGTCGATATTTATTCACTTTTGCTAATATTTCCCTTAACATTTCCTGGTAGCAAGCCATGAAATTCTTAAAATTCCTTTGGAATCGGGCACTTCGTTGTATATTGGGATCATTTATAATGAAACTATGAGTCAATTTGTCAGCTTTCGGAACTGTGTTAAGTACAAAGTGTTATAAGCCGTGTAACAGTAAAAAAAACGAGTAAAGAAAGTCCGCGTAAAAAAACCGTGTAAAAATTAATCGCGTAAAAGTAGACTTAGGTGCAGTCGGATTCGTCTAGTACGTCGGTTATATTTCCTTTAGAGACCATCGCGGAAGGGCATATAAACAAAAAATAGATAAAACAATAAGCATAACGTAATTTATTGAAAAGCGGACATAGGCACTTTTTCTTTTAACTGAAGATATGCATATTACAGTACCCATTAGTAATATCAGTAACATAAAAAACAATATTTCAGAATTATTAAACACGCAATTTCAGTACGTACATTCACAAGAGTGGCACAGCAACAATAACGCAAGACTCACTAGTGATAAGTAGCCATCGCGCTGTTTAGCAGTTTAAGACGTGAAAATTGAGAAGCGCCATCGCGTTTCCTGCCACTTTTCAAATCAGATTTCTCGAAAAGCCCCTGGCACCCAACGGTTAGGAAATGAAATTCTTCGGTATAAAAGTATCACTTATTTGGCCTTAACTTTTAGAATTATGTACTTAAAAAAAGAAAAACCGAACTTATTCAAGCAATAGGGACTCTTGCTAAAAATTGTCAAAATGGAAGAAAATCATTTTCTTAACTAATTCCTTTACTCCGAGTAAAGTATAAAAGATATTTTTTTCAAATAAGCTGATTGCTATGATTTAAACACAAATTTTTAAATATTTTGCAACAAACGCTACATAAATTTGTACATACTCCATGATATAAAAAATGCCAAAATTTTACTTATTTATTTACAAGCAACAGAACCTGTCACCGACCAGTTCTTTTCCAAATTCCTATATGTAAACCACCTTAACCTTCTACGATTTTTTATATTCTTTGATCTTTTCCCTAACCAATTGGTCTAGCTCGTTCAGTGGCTGAATCTTACCATTTGTGCCCAACAATGACCGGGGACCATAATGACTTAATCATTTATCATAAAATTATGTTTATAGACATAATAATTGAGGGCATATTTGATAAGAATTTTTCTACATTGGAAACGCAAAGTATGATATCATTTTTTTCCATATTTTCCAGAATTCTAGTAACCCTACTTGAGAGAGGAGCTTTTTGATCATAGGGGCATGTTCAGCAATGGAAACATCTCGAAAACTACACATCCGACGATAATACATCAAAAGAAAGAGAGCTACAGCCACGTCATCACGCTGCCGGTAGATAACGCGTTTTAATTGAGTAACCGACACGAACCGTTTGTTTTTTTGATAGTGGAAAGTAAAATAAAAAGTTGTCAAGTGCTTTTCTCCTAGCGTTGTACAGAATTATAAGATGGTAGCCAGATAAATGTTGATAGTTAGTAAAGTTAATTGACTTCCGAATTTCAATACTTATTTAAACCTAAGAGTAACTTATTTTTCGTAACCTAAATTTTATTTCCCGATTTGGAAATCGAGACGGTGCTAGTTGGACGGATTTGTTGTTATTGTTTTTGTTTTAATTTCATGTCATATTGTGATCCCTGTTTCATAATTTTTTGATCTCTACTACTTAAAGGTCAGCTAATTGTCCACTCGATGTACTTCAAAAGTTATATTTTAAGAATAAATTGATTAAAAACTGATATTTTATTATATATTTGTGTGAATTTAAGTGGACTTTGTACTCGGTGTACTCCTTAGCTTGCTCAACTAACTCCGCCAACGGGGCAAGTTGAGCAGCTCGGACATTGGTCACTTTAAAGTCATTTCCTCCAAAACTAGATCAAAAATATAAATTTTGTCTGAGGTCGTTTCAACCAGGATAAATTTCCTATCCACTACTGCAGGTATCAAATAAATCGGATGTGCCCATTAGGATAAGCGAAAAACTGCTCAACAAAGTGCCCCAAAACCCCATTCTGTCCTTAAGCTAATAAAACTTCCATTTCAGTTTTGCGAATTCAAGTTTAAAAATTCCAATACTTCACTTTAATTTTCACCCGTTCACTTCGTTTTTTAAAATAGTCTCGAGAATCCATTAAGAGCTCAAGTTCTTCTAATTCAATAATTTTATCTAATTTATTTTCTATGATTAGACGAAAGCAACTTGCGGAAGGAACCTTTCAAACTATTCATGAGTAGTTTACATAAATTATTGGATTATTCACACACTATGGAGTATTTTCCACTTCAATAAAATATTACAAAGCTCATCAAATTGCAACAACAAATTTAATTCTATATAAAAAAAAAAAATACTTTCGACTTGTTACTGCCCGAAGGTAATTCACAAAAACAGTAGTAAATATAAATTATGTAATTATTTCTAAAATACCAGAATCAAAGGCATAATTCACTGATTCTTTACTTGACTCCGCACTGGTGAATTCACCAGCAGAATTACGAGCATGAGGCAAGAAATAAAGAGATTCTTTCAATCTCCTAGCATATCTAGTTTGATTTTTGTTTTAATTATAGACACTGTACAAAGCCGAGGTACACTATATATGTTTTGTAGTATCCTTGGTGTGTTTAAGTGAATGTTGAACGAAAAAATTTGGTAAAATCAATAAAAAGACGAATTTTAAATGACGCCTATCAAGGAATATGATAAATTTATCATATTCAAGAATATTTTCAGTTCTTGATTTTAACATTAAATTGGTAGATTTTATCAGTGGCCGTTTTAAAGCACAGCCACATAAAAATCCAACCGAAAAATATTGTAATTTTATAATTTAATTATTATTATATTTTTAACATTATTAGCAGTAAAGAAAAAAACAATTATCACGGTTTTTCGCTGACTAATAAACATTTAGTCCTTATTTATGTTCACTAAAATCAATACATACGTTACTTATTTAAATTTTATTTATTAATTTTTCTCGCTTACACTGCATATGTACAGGTGCAAAGGCAAAAGAGCAAAGAATTAATTCAAACGAAATCGCATATCTTTTAATTGTTTTTTTTTCATTTTTCCTCTACTTACACACTAATCCCTCAATAAATTTCAAGTTTCAACGCTCTAGCAAGTATCTAGAAAGTATTCAAAAGGTTTTAATAATCCATCAGTCAGCGAATGCTAAAAACTACGATCTTCAAACGTATGTACCATGAAAACTACAGCACCTAGCCGTATGAAATTTTAAACACAATCTTAAATTTGAACATGCATGCAAAATTTTAGCTCTGTACAAAGAGTATGGACGAAGATAAAAGGGGATTAGAAATAGCTCGAATCTGTTCGGTGGCCGGCTTGAGCGGTCCAGTCACGGCTAGTTCAATTGTCTGTCACACCGATCCGCTTCGAAGCAGTAAGCAACGCCAATAAGGGACGAGGGAAAAACACCAACTGAACGGGTGGATCAGAAAAGGAGTAAACGACAGGATATTCGCTGTAGCTGTGGGCTAAACACTCCACCTTGCAAATACAAACAGCAACAATAACGACAACACCGATCGCAATAAAATCAGCAAATAAAAAGGAAACGGTGATGGGGGCATCCATGCGGTAGACAACTGCAAATTACCGCCTTTCTGGAAACATGACCCAGAACTATGATTCATCCAAGTGGAAGCTTCGTCTCACACTCGGCGTGTTGTGGGCGATAGCACCGGGTACTATGCAGTTATCACAGGTCTCGATCTTCTTAAAACTGTTTCGTACATCATCAAGACTATACCTCAAGCCGATAAGTACAACTACTTGAAAAATCAGATTATTAGCCGTTTGTTACACAAACTTTTAAATGACTTAGAACTGGGTGACAAGAATTGACACAACTCTTACGAGAAATACTTAGATAACTTAGAGACTTAGAAGGTAGTAGAGTGTTTGACGAACTTCTCATGTCAGTTTGGATAAAGCACAGAGGAAGCGTGTTCTTGGCTGGCAAAGACACCAATCTCACCAAGCTTGTAACGATAACGTACCGTACCACGCTAGCAACGTATCATTGCCGCGCATTGGTTGAAAAGGTCATTTGCAGATATGATGGCGGTTGTACTCGTCGGTCATTAATCAAGTGGTCGACATGCTAGAAGAAGCCAGTCTCGACCGCGAAGCCGATCACCGTCTGCACATCTACAACAAGGTCAACAATATCAAATTTGTCATCGACTCAGTATCAGTATTACCACTTTCTTTAATCGAAAACAAAGTTAGTTAGGAGTTTTAAATTATACGCAGCTAACGGCAGTGTAATTACCACCTACAGCGATAAAGTAATTGAACCCCACTTCGGTTTACGGCGAGCTTATAACTTAGGCATTGCCTCCTGGGTGACGTCAAAGCAGCCATAATTGGGGCTGACTTGTTCACCTCGGACTGGTCATCGATCTCGAAAGAAAATGTCTCGGGGAAGAGACGTGAAGTGACGTCACATGAGTAGCATCAGAGGCGCTTGCGAGCAGTTTTTGAACGCCTATGTAAGCACAAGCTTGCAACGTGAGAGAGTGTGTGTTCGATCAGAATCAATACCTGGGTTACACAATTACGCAAGATGAGTACTAGCCTCCGAAAAAAAAGTTGAATCTATCCTGGATTATAAGAAACCAGAAACTATTGTGGTACTGCGAAGATTTCTGGGAAAAATGAACTACTATCGAGCTGTCTTCCGAACATAACGCAGCAGCAGGGGCCACTAAACGCATTCACCAAAGACTCCTAAAAAAGTGGCAAAGAAAGGTTCCATGGAGTCTTGGAAAACCTGTAAGTTGAGCATAGCTTTAGCAGCAATGCTGGCTTTAGACTTGATTGACCTGCCCTATACCGTACTTTCCATAGTCCAATGGACTAGTTGAAAGAATGCATCGCGCGCTGAAGGCTACCCTACCAGATGTGCCAGACCAACTTCCAACAGTACTACTAGGTCTACGAACGAGTTTTAAGGAGGACTTAAAGGCTACACCAGTTGATCTACTCTATGGCACTTCGCTACTGATTGCGGGCGAGTTCTTCATGAACCAGGAAATGCAAGCCGATCCTCAAATTTTCACAGAAAAGTTCAGAGAACACTTGAGAGGCGTGCGAAAAAAGTAGTAACGCTTTCATAATAATGCGTATTACAAACGGTGTCATAATTAAAAATACCGAAAATAACTTGCTTAGAATGTTTTATAAATAACATAATTCTTGAATTCCTGTTTACCTTATTGTTTTGAAGTTTACCTTGAATTGTTCCTTTTCGATTGATTATAACTTTTTATTTTATATTGTTATTAATATTTTTTTTGTTATAAATGTAAATTTAAAAAAACTATGCGGTTTTAGTAAACATTGTGTTCGCCTAATCATTTTATAACTCCCAGTGCTGCAAACTATTACCATCCCATTATTTCTTATTATTATTTTTAAGAATCAGCTTTATCAACATCTTGATAGAAATCATGTACCCATCAAAAGTTTAATTAACTAGAAACTCTAAATTTGGCTCACATTTTGTCCAATAGAAGAAGGGGACGGGCCACTTGATTTCTCTTCTTTTTTTTTAATCTGAAATAATTATATCGACGACCTTCGCATGTGAACTGGGAGTACCTATTTTCACTTTAATTAGACTAGTAGCACTGTCACATCAGAATCCTTTTTAGATTGCTGTTGTAACCACGCAAATGTTTATAAAACAATGTGATATTATAATTAAGTTTCTAAGTCAAAGGAGACCAATGAGATTATGGGAATGTGAAGTGATATATCTTTGTTTATATTTTAAGTTTTCAAATAAGGAAATCTGATTCTGTATAACTCCCATATGAATAAGACATTCAGTGTAATTTAAGCAGCATTCCCCGTAATTACTCGTCTAGGCCTTGGCAACAGCGTTCACATATGTTGCAACCAACATTTAACATCGTGTGATGTGTGGTGAACTTATTCCATCAACTTGTCAATTCAATAACGAACCTTGCGCCCTGTAAACTCACCACGGAAGAAGAGAAGCCCATCTTGATGTAATTCCCATTGGGAACTTTCTGCACTGCTGCCGACATTCCACCCTTAGGGCTGCAAGTGTGCAATGTTGAGGGCTGCCGTGTTGAGCATGCGTCGTTTCGACTCTCTGCTCGGTCAAAGTCACCAGGTTGAAATTAATTTGTTAGGGCTCTCACCAGCAATCAGTTCTTGAGTCAACTTTGGTGTGCTGGAACAGAAACATCGCGGTGTGATCGGCATTTTCTTATTCTATTATGCAAGAAAACATTCCCATCTTATTTAGCATCACCGAGACGCTGGGAGAACCGCCAAAATAAAGTTTCAGAACTGTGTGTGCATGTGTATATGTGTAATGTGGCTAAGAAAAGTTCATAAATGACAACAATAGTGCCCTAAATCGAGATCCTTGATGTGGATTTAGGATCAAAATGAGATAAATTCAAAATAGAAAAGTGTTTGTGCCAAATCGGAACTGATTAGAATGAAGTGAAAGCTGAATTTTATTTGTGAATTGTGTCGATAAGCTCAGTGTTTGTGATTACTTTTTCAGATTAAGGATTACTACAAACTATCGCCATTAAACACAAAACATGTGGATTAGCTGCCATGTTCTTGCCATAATTATTTTGTTGTGCATAGGTATGTCTTATGATTTATTTATAAATACATCGTATACAGAGTTTTTGTACAGTTTATTAATAATCTCATAAATTAAACATAAATTTGTGATATAGACTTCCGCTGCAGATAATATGTCTGCCAAATACAGGCTTTTGTACTGACTTGTTTTTTTATTTACTCCAGAGTTTATATATACTTACACATCCTTTTCCCAGTTGCCCGCAAAGTATATTTTATGCAACTCATTGGGTTAGGGTAAAACGTCCGAGTTGTGTATATAAGGATCGAGAAAAGCTAAAATTTTTTCGGAGTGCGCGCAAAATGCATCATCGGGCCTTAGGAGGTCTTACTATTTTATGAAACTGGCATATTTTTCACATTTTGCAAATTTAGCCGTGCATATCTCTAAAAATGCATTTCAAACGGTCTCTAGAAAATTTATTGTCCTTATAAATCCAATCGTTTAGCAATCATAGAGACAAATATATCATGACAACCGGTGAGATATATCATTTCACGGCATATGTTGCATTCCACCATTCCACCACACACTGGGCAATCCAAGGCAAGTTCTATTAAATTCGACCGAAAATCATAAATTTTTCAAAAGTCAAATTAAATATTAATTTTAGTAAGGATGATATATCTGCAGTTGAACATTAGTTTTAAAAAAAACTTATTGGGTATGCCCATCTTGGTCAATTGCTTCCAAAACTTTGGTTTCTCACAAAGTTGTTTATCGTTATTTTATTTTTTCTGTACTCAAAGGCGGTATAATTCCGTAGTTAAACAGAAATTTCCAACAGATTTTAAATTTGTGAATCTTCTTATTGCGCTAGGTTGATAATTACGAAGAAGAATCATTTTACCATAGATTTACAATTTACCATTAAGTTTTACCTTTTAATGTACAGAAATATACATAAGCAAATTTTAACGTATTTTTTGCAAAGAAAACAATAAAATAGTATATTTTATGAAAATAAAAAAAATACGATGTAAATCCATTAGGAATTATCTTGGAAAAGCAGTTTCTTTACAAGAACTCTTGTAGACCATTCTTATGAAAAAAACAAAAAGATTTTGTGAAAAGGATGTTTCTCATGCCGTCGATTTTTATTTATCAGAAAACGATAGTAATTTAAACATTAGAGTATAATTTCCTTTAAAAAAAACTGTTTTTTTAAAGCTGATCAGATTTTAAAAAGTCCTACAACAAGGACTCATCGCCGTAGATAAGAACTAAAAAATTGTATAAAGAAATTTTCTTAAAAGGTTAAGATAATCACTCAATTAGGTTCTGAGATTTATTGGTTGCTATGTCTAAAAACTCAACGGCATAAAAGTTATTTCAAATTACCTGCGAACATCGTGTCGAACGGTAACAGTAACTTAACGTAACAGGCTTTAATTCCGTTAATTTTTCAATTGCATTTTTCAAGAAATTTAATATACCTTAGACTTTTTTCCCGCGTTTTCGGACTTACGCAAATTGAATTATGAAAAATCTGTTTTTTACGCCATTCATTTATTTCATTTTAACGTAACCAAACTAAAGTTAAAGTTAAAAGAAATTGGTAATTTAAGAAAATTTTCCTAAACGTGCATTTCTTAGGAACTTATCTATCGCGTAAAATGGGATTTAGGTGTATACCAAATTAAAAATAATATTTTGGAAAAATCGAAGAAATAAAAGAATGATGCTGAAGAATGCCTCCAGTATAATTTATTTTTTTAAATATAACTAATTCAAGTAGCATCACATCAACGATAAGTTCTTTGGGTATTATTCATAATAAAATATTGAAAAGATAAACTTTTATAGTAAATAAGTAAAGTTGACTACGTTAAAGGGTTTAAAAACTTCGCTCAAAAAGTTGAAAAGAAACAGTCGTCCAAAGTTTCATTAAAATCAGTAGCTTGAAGGTATCTTTGGCATTATTTTTTAAAATCATAATTTGAGGAAACCTCGTTGAAAATTAAAATAAACTAATAAAAAAAAACAATGTATTTTTTAGCCTAGCTGCACTGAAAGAAGAACTGTAAGCATCAATTTAATTATTTGACTGCATTGATTTTAAGAAAATATTGCTGGTTTTCATCATTTTATGTTTTATGTTTATGATATAATAAAAACTTAATTTACTCTGATTCAGTGAATTGTCATCAGCATAAAATATTTTTGTCAGAATAAATAATAAAATTTGATTTAAAACAAGTAAACTTTTATTAAAACAATATCAACTTTTCCAAACCAATCAAATTTTAATAGCATTTTCAATTTGAGGAATTGCCTCAAACGCAATAAATATTTACTAAGAATGAAAAAATATTGTACAGTACGCGGCAAAGCCAGCTTAATTAGAATCATTTCACTATATAAAAGAGAGGTTGCTAATTCAATCAAAGATAACAACAATTAATGTTGCAAAAGGGCTGTTTGGCTGAAGCGTTGTTCCTAATCTTATTAGTAGGTTAAAAATCAATCAATCTCCGTAAAGTATATTTGCTTAATTCAATCCTGCTTTGAATGATTTACTTCATTTCTTTCGGGATGAATGTGATCTGATTATTTACTTACATAAAGTAAAAATTCAATTGCCAACCAATAGCATATTTGATTGATTCTAAGCAAAGTTAGATTGACTTTTCTTTTAGTGTAGCTATTGAAGTTTGTAACTTCTTGGAATTTAGAAATAAAATTTCATTTATATCGTATAAAATTCCTTTAAAAGGTCTGCCCACTCTGCAACCAACAAACTTGTACTGATATTGCTTTGCGATTTATTGCGTTCCAATTGCAAAACGATTTGTCTGACATATCAGGATCCAATATTTTATCACATCGGCTGTGTTTGAACTTGACTTCACATTCATTACATACAGCAATGTAATAGATGCCTCCATGTAGCATACCGCAGACTTGGATACAAATTGTATCGTGTAGCTTGCCTAAAAGGTTATTTGGTTTCGTCTTTAATTTTCTGGTTTTCTTAGTTTTTCTAAATAAAAAATACTATATACATTTTCTATAGATATATATTTCGTTTTACTCCTTTTGTTACTATCATTAAACGCCATTACTAATAATATGTTTTTTATATACGATTAAAGTTTAAATGTTTCGTAATAGTCCCTCTATGTAAGTAATGTAAGCAGAAAAGAAAAATAATTTTATATAAATATTCTTAATGCATCAGCTACCAACGCCATAAAAGATGGTTCCTATAAGTCTTCGTTAGTGCCGACAATAAAAATCTGAAAAACGACTTAAAAACCAATTAAAAAGAAGTGTTTCTTTTAAAATGATAATTCATAAATTTAAAAATGTAAAAGTTTTGATTTTTTTTATTATTTCATTAAATCTGATAATTGATGATGATTAATGATTGGATTGGATTTAGCTTGTATAATTAGAAGAGCATATAAACAATAATTGGCTTGGATGATCTCGAAATAAAATACCGCGGCCCAAACCTCTAGTATCTTATAAAGTCTGAAAGTAGTATAGCCTGGTCAGCGTGTATCCAACCACGGAACATGTCAAATACTCCAAAAGCATTAAATTTGTATGTGAAGATTTTCAAAATCAATAGTTCGAATATTTATTGTTAAATTGTTCATTTTAAAAATTATTCCAATATGTCTAGACCTTCAGAAACTTGAGAGAGACATTCTTTATCAAACGTAAATTAAATATTATTATGAAAATATAATGATTGAAATAATATTCGAAAAAAAACAAATTTACATAAAACAACAATAAAATTAAAATAATTAATAACAAATGAAAATAAATCGGAATCAAAACGAGAGAATAAGTAGGTACCAGTAGGAATCAAAAAACAATCCAAATTAAATTCTTAGTATAATTAAACTAATGTTGAATATTGTAATAAGAAAAAAACCTGATCAGTGAATTGCAAAGAATTTAATTTTTAATTGAAGTAACAAATTTGCCGCAAGATAAATTGCTTTTCAGCCGAGCTTAGTGAAAGCAAAAATTTTGATTGGAGAAGTTTCCCTTCTTGAGCAGGCAATTAGTGAGCAGTAAATACTCTTAGTAGATAGACGTTAGATAGATTTCTCTAGGGGGAGCGGGGAATTAGCTCGAAGTGAGAGAGAGATTTCAAAGTGAGGAAATAGCCTTTAGCGTAAGGAAAGCCCTTTGCTTCCTCTAATCAGTTGAGGAAACATCTTTTGCCCTAGCTAATCTTTTAGAAAAGCCTCTTGTTACCTGACTGCAACCATTACCTCCGATCAGGCATGTCGCTAAGTGAAGGCGCATGCATTTCGTAAAAAACATCGAGTGGAACAGGAACATCTTCGTATATTATTTAATGTTTGATTTTCAATGTATCCTGAAGGAGTTTAATGTCCGCCTATCTGTGACGGCATTTCGATTGACAATAGTGGATGTTTCATCTGATCATATCTATTAACAAGAGATCAAGAGGATGGCTGGAATATATTTTTTTGCCCGGACTCTCTCAATTTGTTCCCACCCTTTAAGAAAAAAATTAATTTTTAAAAACAAATAAAAATAAAAGTATGTGTCATATGGTAAGGACCAATATATGAACCCTTTATTTTGAAGGTGGCTTTTTTAAAAAAAAAATTTTACGTATGATCGCTGCAACTGCAAAATGCGACATACATTGTTTTGGAAAATGGGTATTCAAGCGATTTATAATATAAATATAAAGTAAAATACAAAATAATCTTAAATATTCATTCGCGGAAAGCAATTTTTGTTTTACAGGCGCAGCGACGGTACTTTTAGCTTCTACATATAAAAATAAACCCAAAATTATATGACATAAATAATTTAAAAAATGGACTTAAACCACTTTCAAAATAAACAGCTCAATGATTGAATGGATACAGGGTGATTGATAAATAAATATTCCTTGTGAATTGATCGAACTTTTGTTCCCTCCTCTACCACCTTGCCTCCGGAAAAGAATCCTTAACTCTAAAAAGTGACTTTAAAAATTGTTCATCATACAAGGCTATTGTATGTACTTAAATGCTCATAAGTCCTTCCTCGTCATCAGCAGTTTACAAATGTTCAAATTATCGGGTTTCAAGCCTAACATTTCTTAACAAAGATTTGATATGTTATCGTTGATCCTCTAAACTTTTTGCGACAAGGCTATAATTTCTCTGCCTTTGTATATGGTAAGTCTGCCTAAAAGGCCCTTTGCACCAAAAAAAGAATTAGCTCAATAACCAAAAGCCGTCCAAAAGTTATTAACATTTTTTAATTGCAGGAAACGTGCATTTCACTATGTTTTATTGGAGTAAATTATGAGAATCTTGATAATTTAATAGAATTACCCCCTGTATATGTTTATTGTATAGATTTTGTTGTTTATGTCACATTTCGCGTGTTACGTGTGAACTCACGTTTTATATGACATGTGTCAACTGAGTAATAACTACATAATAATGTATCCAGAGTCATGCGCTACATGTCACCTGTCGCGTAATTTATAGATATGTATCCCTGGAGTTATGCTTTAGTGAACCCATCTAAATCCGTTCAATGGTTTTTAAGTAATACGATTACAAATAAAAAGACAGCCAAATAAACATTTCAAAAAAAGATAAGTTCGTTCGTACCGGCTCACTTATAGTACCCACAACTTATCTTTTCGAGAATATTTATAATGTTATATTGCTGCTTCTTTGATTAATGAAATTAATGTGATATAATATAAGTTATATCAATAGCATTTATGTCAGCTCATCAAAATGTCATGAATTTTTTCATTCTTGAATTTAATTTCGAATTCGTCAGTAGATAGCAGAGAAAGTGTATTATTCTCCAACTTTAATCACAATTTGCTAGTTTTTTATTTCAATATTATTGGGATAAGAACTTAACATTGCTTGATAATCACTTACAACTACTTGAGCTCCTATAGAGTTCTTATAGATAACTGATAAATGTTATTAAATGTAATATTGGTCAATCAGCAAATCCTTGTAGTTTTGTCCTTATAAAACACACAATAAAAAAATGTATCCAAGTTTTGGTTAAATTCGCTGTGGCCTCGGTAACTCCTTTAAATAAATATAACGGAAGTTAATATAAAAATACAGGCCTTTTATTCTTAAAATACAAACACACTACAGCCGCCAAAAGTCATAGTTATTTTACGATTGAGATTTCGAATTATATTATATAACATTTTCGAAATGTTTGAACTTTTCGGTGGGATTTATGGAACCTTCTGAACCGGAATTTTGGATTAATGTTTAGGACCAAAAGCCACAAAAAATAATACAAACAATTTGCAGTGAATATACACTCTCTGTTGTGGTCATTCCAAATAAGTTTTAAAATACTTAAGAAGTGCTGTGAAGTTCAAAAGTAAATATCGATCTAAACGATGTAAGAAAAAACTCTTAACTAACGTTAACCGCATCCGAGTTTATAAGTAGCCATTTTCAAATTCTAAGGTCGTGGACGCGTATTTAATCTTATCCTGCTTATATTCCCTAAGTATTGAAATTGACTGTAGAAAATTATTAGCTTCAATTTTTTACCGACTAAATTTATGTTCTCGATTCACTTTTAAAATAATATGACGACTATAAAAAGATTAAATGTATAGTGACCAGTCAGATAAACGAAAATCGTAGGGTCAGGAATATTGAGTACCTTAAACGAGTTTTAAGAAAACAATTGTCTAAATTTAATTAGTAGAAAGTTTTGCAATATTTATAATCTATGGTAAAGTAAACTTAGTGCATGTGATATGAAAGGCGGCGACATACACGTAAAACTGATATCTATTTCAAGACTTAGAATCTCCAGTTAATCTTGCTTGTTAGAAAGTGTTAGAAAATAGTGTAATAAAAAAAACTTGTAGCAATGTATTGGCCCTTCCATATCAGTGCTTTCATTTATTCAGACATATGTTCATATGAAGGCTGCAATTAAAAGATGCCAATATTACCAAACTTCCTCTTTCGCCGACCTTGTATACGTACATCTCCCAGGAGCTACATTTTGTCCTCGAAATTCAAGACTGATGTTCGCAAATCAAAGTTTAAAGGGTCAAAAATTGGCGTTTTTGATGAATTGCTTTAATATTTAGATTGTATGGAAAAACATATGAAATAATCATTGCACACTATTCCTTTTCTTACACCTGCTTAATACTGCTCTTCAATCTTTTTCACAACGATAAAGAAGATAATATAAATTAAAAACATCAAAACAGCCGAGTGCATAAAAAGGTGCCGTCTCAGGATATCGAAGGAACAGTTTAAAGACATCCTTCGACAATTTTTTTTTTAAATTTCTACCGAGCTTTAGCTACCTTGTATGAAGTATGCCTTGATTTCTCGAGAAGCAATTTTCTTTAAACTTTGAACCGCCATATTATATTTCTTGACACTTGATACATCCTATACCACTTTCGGGATTAAGAAGAATCTAATCCATCCAGCCGTTTGGATGCTACGACGGAATAAAAAATTCCACATACATAGACACGCGTGAAAAACATAACCCTGCCTTTGCAGTCGAGTAAAGAAAGCTTCATAACCTGATGAAAGGTAAACCGATCTGAAATATTCAAAAAGATTCTTGTCAGATAATGTTCTATTTATAGTCGATCGACCTCTTTTGTTTTATTTAAAACAATTGATTTTACAATCACCTATGGCCTTTTCACGAACAATTTTACTCTTTAATTGTTTTAAAAATTGAATAAAAAACTATGACTCGATAGACTATAGACAAAGTATTGTCGAAGATTTTTAAGAAAAATAAAAATCTTAAAAACCCTTAGAATTATCGTGCAGTGTCGAAAAAAAGGGATTTTCGAGAAAAACGCCTGTCTTTTACTAGCTTTAGAATAATGCCATGACACCAAATCAGGACAAAAAATTACAATGTTTTTCCATAATAAACTTTTTAATTTTTGCAAACAATACAATGCCATTCTCGCTAATTCAACGGCAAAATATTATTTTCGGTGTAAACTTCGTACGCTTAATAAGTTTTTCGCATTTTTCATTGATAGGATGCTCCAAGTAATATTTTCCTTTCCACTTGTCTCATCATCCATCAGAAAAATTACATCATTTGTCTTACCTTAGATAAATTACTTAAACTTTCTTTAACTTTTTGACGCATATTCGGATCATTCGGACGACCGTGTCCGCGAAGTGTAATTTTACAAATTGAATGTTTTATATGTGCCATTAAAAAATTTTTATTGTCTGACAATGAATGGATAAAATTGTGGTAATTTTGTGGTTTATTAAGAAATGTAACGTTAACGTTCTTTTGTTTTTAGGTACTGAAGTATTAAAATATTAGGTTGATTTTCGTATAGGTACGTTACCTTGAATTTAATCATATTATAAAGGTTAGGAGATTTTAAATTGAGAAGAAACATATCCGGTTCTCCAATTTTAATATCTACATATACGAGTATTACAGACCGAAACTTTTAATTTGTTACAAATTCGATTAAATTCATGAAAAGGTAAGGAGTTATATCACCAGGAATTTTTTTTCTAGTATTCTACTGTTTACGAGAGTCACTTGCTCATTTTTAGGTGCTAAAATATATCTTTCACGTAGCAAAAAGTATCTTGTGTTATGTTGTAGCAAAAAGTATCTTGTGTTTTATCATAGTTCATATGCCCGCTACAGCTACAACTTTACCAAAAGCCACTATGTCGTGATTACTTTTTTATCTATAGACATTTCCCCTCTGGAACGCTTAGAAGCAATTTACAAAACCCAGGACTTTCAGACTGAGCTCTTATATTTTTTATATTAAGTAAGGTTTATTAAAGTGTTGTCCGAGACTGAACATTTGAGACGTGCAGAAATCTCATCAACATCAATTGTTAGTCTAAAAGCTGATATTTATAAGATGAAAAGGGATACTCGTGTAGTACATGTATCATACATGTGCTCTATATTCATATGAGTTACATATGTTGGTCATATATGGATTATGTATGTTAAAAATTTACTGAGTAAACGAAATGCTTTCCTGTGGCGAGGGCCATATTTATACTGTTTTTATGTAATATGAATGTGATATGTACGTCACGTATGTTTCTGTGGTACATGTATCAAATGTCTATAATACTAATAATAATTTATAATTTCACGAAGATTAAAACTTTAATACATACAAAACATGCAATTTTATAAAAATAACAGATTCGAAAATCATTATATTACTTTCACTTTGTGAACTTTGCTGCAATATTAAAAATGGTTCAATAATGAAAAATAAAAAAATATTTGCGACATTTTTTTATGAAATAAATTTGTTTAACTAATCTTAGGTTTTCTCCATATTTGTCTTGAACATGGAAATTCTTATGAAATTATATGAAATAACGTTAAAATGGTTCTTCTTTTCACATTTGAGTCTCTAAGTTCTGTCTGAAAGACCAAAAATCGGGAATACTTAAAAAAACCAGGTTATGTATACCGTTTAATATAATAATAATGTATAAGGTTGGATAAAATAAACTCAAAATTAAGTAAACAAATTTGATAGTGTTACTTCAAGGAAAATTATCTAACCATGCTCAGCCTTAATAATAATAATATAAACAAAATATATATTGTATATCATTTTGAGAAACCACTGCTTTATTCTTCCAAATTCTGTGCTAGGATTGAAGAAGAAATTATAATAATCATTTAAATACTTCATTTTTATGTATTGAATTGGGTAATAAAAATTCCATTTTATTATGGAGCTAATGAATAAATTCTCGGACATTGCTCAATATGCGACATCCAACCCGAATGTGAGCTGTCGTCCCCAATCGCCCAATATAACGTGACTTTAGGCTAGAAAGAATCTGTTTACAAATTAAATGGCCCCATTTGCTAAATTGGTCAATTATTTTTGGAGATATCTGTCTTACGCGCCAGTTAAAAAAATTTAATTTTGAAAAAAATTTAATTTTGAAAAAAATTAGTTTGAAGACGCGGAGAGCATGACTGTAAATTCTTAAAACTCTTTTTATGTTTTGTATGTGGGTATGGATGTCGTATTCTTTATTTCCTCGTAGAACCCAAACGGCTTGATGAATTTTAATGAGTATTGTAAGATTCATCTTAAACCCAGAAGTCATAGACTACATAATGTCACGAAAAATTCAACATGTCGATCGAGGTCTGGCAGCAATTTTATCACAGAAATATGTTTTTATTCATTCAAAACCTATTGGGATAGGAATCAAATCAAAGGCCTTAGCGGGACAATTTCAAATTTATATATATACAATTTTATACTTATGTATTTTCCAAGTTTTTAGTTCCCTTTTTATTGCACAGCCAGCTTATTTGATTTTTTAATTAAATGCTTGCTACTCTTAAGTTTTCTCTACTACGTATTCAATCAAATCAAAAATTAAATTGTGAGAAATACCAGCGAAGGTGCTTAAGGGAGGTTTTCGTATAGAACGATATTTTACACATTCCTTCCCATTCAGAAATAGACGCTTTTTAGTTTGTATTACTATATCTTACGCTTTAGGCTGAGCTTCCATTTGTGCGATTGTAATAGACAATTGCAATGTACCATTGTTCTACATATTCTTAAAACATATCACTATACAGTTCTATTACTATTATTAATTAAAAATACGAAAAATATAAAAAAACATACACCTTTACTTTTTAGGCATAGTACATAAATACGTCTTTTTTTTCTGAAAAGACAAAAATAAAATTAGACTGGACGTCAAAGACTTTTTAAATACGTAGATGTTTGCAATAGCTCATAAATTTGGTTTTGTGTTGGAAATATGTTTGACTTCTTCAAACCTTTCAAAATTAATTTTAATTTAGGCGCTCGATTCAATCATTTAAACGATAGATCAGTTTTCAGATTTCACTTTTGTGTTAAGTTTTTATATCAAAAACACGGAAAGGAACAGAAATTTCTCCAAAAATTTATTTTCGTAAAACTTATATATTTATTTTAAACATATGCTTTAACTTTAACTTTAAATAGTTAATTATAAGTCATAGTTACATTCAAAAATTCTCTTTATAGAATTTTCAGTGAAGTTATTAATTTTTCATTTCTTTCAGTTATTAATCTTTCATGTCAGTTGGGATCCAATTTATTTGTTCTTTAGCGGGTTGTTTTTTATCTCTTAAATTTCGAGCTTTGCAATTAAATTTTTGTATAACATTTTGTATTCTTTCCTCAGTTTTTTGTTTGAAAAAAATCCAGTCTTTGATGTTTTTTTGATTATTCTAGTTCAATAAGTAGAAACGTGTGTCCTTTGCAATTGAAATTGGTTTCGAAAAATTGCTCAATTAGAACGCTGTAGAAAACTTCCAGCAGATTGAAAAACGTTCCCAAGAAACATGCGTTCGAAGTTTTAACAATATTTTAAATTGTTCTAGACCTTGGAGGTTTGCTTCTAATTTTTCTAATTTTATAAATTTTTACTTGAAATTTTTACTAGATTTTACCGATATCATAGTCTTTCATATATAAAAAATATGACTTTTCGTTTGTTTTTTCCTTCAAAGAAAGGAAAAATCCCCTTTAAAAAATAGACTCTTTCTATTTCTATCTGTTTAAGCATACTAATAGAGTTTTGTAATTATTTTAAGCACAGGTGTTTTGATTATGTTTGTTCCATAACACATGATATTCGTATGTTATAGCTGGAAATATAAATTATAAATTTTGTTACTTAATAATTTTTTTGTGTTATGTTCGAACGGCCAAGAGAAATTTTCTTTGATTTGAATATATCTCACACAGTTTACAGATATGTTTGATAAATATCAAAGATCACTTATAGTACTTAAAAAATACTTCTTGGACGTTTCCGCGAACGATGATGAATGGAATTGGATCGACGCAGTCGATCTAATTCCAACTCCCTTTGATGCGAGCACTGCCTTGAAAGGGAAAACGGTTCAGTGGTCGAACACTTGTTCCTGTTGGAGTGCATGCAGAAAGCTGGGTGAGTCTTTTATTGGCGTGCTACTTATATTTGCATTGTTCTCACAAAAAGCACACAAGTCTAATAAATTCAATACACCCAGCAACGTAAGAAAACTAAGCAGGAAAACAACCAAAGCGATTAAGAACAATTGTGCCATTGTTAATGGCTACAGGAGTTCAGATTGGGTTCTTAATAGCTTGCGAGGAATTATGAAATATTATTTCACTTACATAAAGCCTAAGCATATTCTCACTGTGTACACGTAAAGCGAATCCGTTGCCGTTCTTTCGAACATGAGGTTCTAGAAATAATTACTACCCCAACTGAACGAGTTTTGAGAGAAGTATGAATAATTATCAAAAATTCTACATATGAAGACAATGCTATATCCCGTTTTTTTCTTTGAATGTCGTCTATTCTTTATATTGTTACTTTTTCTGCAAAAGACAGGAAATGAAAACGAGATTTCATTATATAAATACGTCGATTAAATAGGAAAAATATTTTAATTGCAAAGGAAATTCACCCACTTTAATTAAACATATGTGAAGAGGAAGATTCTTCTATTCTTAGATGGGAAATTGCACTTTGAAAAACGTTAAATTATTTTAAAAGTTTTCAATCAAAAATTCATGTCATGAACTTTGCAGCTATTTAATTCTGAGTATTAAAATTTGTAAGAAAAGTTGCAATTAACATAGGTCGCAAACACATTACCGAATTTATTATTTTGTTAATTTAACACAATTTAGAATTCATTACAACTTTTTATTAATATTTTTATCGCGCGAATAACATGCACAAATGAAATAGCCTCAACATTTGTCGAAGTCAAATTAATGTTCCGAGAATTTATGTCGTATTGTTTTGTCCTTTTTTTTGTAAATAAAAAGGCGAAGCAAAACGAACTGAAAAAAAATCTTGTTAAGCTGACTTTCTCTACTTTTTACAAATAAGATTTATATGACATGGTAGTTGGGATTTCGCTATAATACGATCCATAAATCAGCACTCACATATTGTGATCTATAGCTCCACACGACGCAGAAGATTTATATGCGTATACAACTATCCCTCGTATTTTATTCACAAATTGTGGCAAATTCTTGGTTAACACGGACTTTTGTATCGGGATTTTTGTACGACGTACAATATAACGCCTCGTATAACGCGATAGCCTGGAGACCAGTGAAAAAGTCGCAACATCCAATAACTAGGATTTTATCGAAAGACGAAAGTTATACCAAAAAAATTTCATCTGATGAACTGGTCCGCCCGCTTTCTATTTCAACGAAATGCAAATTTAATAAGATAGTTTTTGATACGAGATGATGAATTGAAGCGAATTTATGTGTGGACATTTTGTGAGTTTTAAATTTTGTTAATTTTAAAAAATATAGTTTATATTTTAATTGTTCTGTAATATACATATTTGGTATTTTATTTAAAGAAAAAAATATTTTTAATGTACTCTCTCATTTTGAACGAGAAGTGTGTTTCGCATAACACAATTTACTTAACGCGGAATTTTCTCGGAACTTAACCTCAGCGTTATACGATGGTTACTCACAAAGAGTGTTAAAGAAAAAAAATGCGTAATATTTATGCTTTCTAGGTCATATATTGCAACGTGCCTTTATTTCTGGGTTGAACTCATTTTTTTCGCACATTTTATGTTTAGATTTAGTTTAGTTTTAGTTTTGTTTTCTACATATACACATAATCTTATATGAGTGAAGAATATTATATAAGTTAGTTAGAATTTGGCAAAAAATACGATTTATATTGCGATTCTCAATTTCATTGTACTTCATGTATAGTGTAGTGTTTTAAAATAATATATTTCGCTTTAAAACTAAACAGCAAAAGAAACAATTTTGCTTTAATTTCTCTTTCTATATAAAACTTGAACTTTTATTTCAATACTCCAAAAAAGTCTAAAACAATCGTTATTTTTGTTGTCACATTAGGTGAACTAAATTTGATAAAATCTCCCAAGTTTTGCGATCAAATGTCCAGTTTCGAAAAATTAAAGTATAGGTTTATTAGCATAATCTCATAGAACATAAAGAGACTACATCCCCAATATTTATTTCCTCAAATAAAATACCAAATATTGTAGAGCTTTGATTATTCGACCTATTGTGAACCGATCTTAACTCGGATAATACGGACTTCATCACTATTGAAAAAACAGAACTTTTTCTATGATAAAATAATCGTTTATTCAGTAAAATGTTTAACTAAATTTGTTAATATATGCTATATCCTTAAAACATTGTAAAAAATATATTTAAGTGTACTAACAAGCTCGGATACCCTGGACACTTAATCTCAAAGGCTCGGTTAACGTGAATAATAAAAAGTACACCTCATCGCATAAATCAAAACCTTAAATAAATGTAAGGCGGCTCGTATAATTGTCCAAAGTCCAAGTTGATGTATTGGAATCCGTTCCAAAATATAAATTACTTCCTGGAAGTGGGTACTGAAATCTCAGGGGTTAAGGCAAACCTCTCTTTGCAAAACGCTTTTGCCCTAAATTTGGAAAAAACTGTGAAATGAGACGATGTCCAGTCCAAGTTCTCTTTATTGCAGTCGGATTTAAAGTAATGCCCGGCTAACCTGGCTGCTTCAAGTCTCGAACTGCCAAGTAAATCAACATTATCTTTTCTGTACATTATTATCTACTTGAATTTCTCCATGTTGAGTTAATATTTTAATAAAGGCATATTTCAATATAAATAAAATATTAATTGTACAAATTAACTACCATTTGCTTTTATTTTTAATTCATGGGAAATCTGTTTAAAAAACTAAAAACTGAATCATTGAATTTTTGGAACTTTTGTGAAAACTGTTGTGTAAGTACACGTTATTTCACTCATCTAATAGAGTAGAATATGTTTGATATTATTTTAGTTCTTCTTCAATAAACTGAAATGCTTAAATTGATACACATAATATCATGCAAAAATCGACTTGCCAATAAAAACCGGGGCGGACGTAACTTTGTCATTGGTTTGTTAATAAATATTTAACAGATATTTAAATTTCATTAAAAGCAATTTTTATAATTTTTTGGTATTTCATATTCAAATAGGATAAGTGTACAACACGCTCCCAAATAAATAAAAGATTAGTGAATTAAAACGCAAATGAACATTTTCGGAATGTACCACTCTGAATTTTTATATTTCATTTCTATATCAAAATGTTTGTGTATTTCGAGATATTTAAGTGATTTGAGAAGTGAAGATTAAATTGCAAATAGTTTTTATAAACATTCGATTTTTGTATGTATGTGTTATATATTTATAATTAAGTAATTTTATCATAACTCAACTTGCATTTGTAATTTTATTAATTAGTTGTTAATTGATAGGTATCCCAAATATCAAATATAAATAAAAAACTTGCCATTCTGAATTAATTAAAGGTAAAATTAATAAAATGTACTTAGTAAATATGTTCTTGCTTCCTAATACATCAAACTAAACGCTCACAATGAGTTTTACTTATATCAAATTGGGTCGAGAAATTTTCGACAAATTTCACAAAGAATGACCCACATGCTATGATTGCGCCAATGCAATGCTCACGTGGCGATTAATTAAAAAGTATGGCAGGTGAATAGGCCTCGCTTTTAATTGTTCTGATCATAAGCGGCGATTTTTGAAAAGCTTTCCAAATCTATTGTATATTCAAGAGACTCACCCGCGTTGATACGTAATTTTCTACTCTTTCGTGCTATTTCAATTAAATCAATTGTAGGACAGAATGCCTGAAAATCTGAAAATTTTATAATTTTCGTTGTGCATCTGGAAAAATGTGTATATAACCTAAAAGTACAAATGGATTGAACCCAAAAGAGGTTGCTAGAGCCCATGTCAGTAGTCCCAGACGTTGGTATGGAAGCTAAAACCCAAGCTGCCGCAAGTTCCATCACATAATCAATCAGTTTATAAAACATGTGTGCATCAGTTTTTACATTAAGGCGTTTTGTCTATATAAGTACTGATGTTAAGAAATGGGTATCCCAAAGAAAGATAGATATCTACTCTTGACCAGCTAAATAGTAGAACAAATTATATACTATTCATCACCGCCATCATCAATTCATTTTCTATCATAGTTTTAGTATTATTTCCTCTTAAAAAATTTGTTTTATGCTATTGTTCGTATCTAATATTGCATTTTTGTATATTATATTTTATAGAGAGATAGTTTCTACCTTAAGGGCTTCCAAGCATTTTTATGCCTTTCTCTTATCAATGCCATTTCTGATGTAATGTTTTCTGTGTATCAGATTAAGAGTTTCAAATTTTCACTCGCAATAAATAAAAATATGTACAATCCATATATTTGTTTGTAGTTTAAGCAATTCAGCATTTTTGCAAATCTTAAAGTGAATACTGCCTGAGATAGAAAATCAAGCACTCCAGTCTTTCCTGTAGATCTTTAATGAGCAAACCGATTTTCAGAAGCATCTAAATATTTTTGTAATTTGTCAGGTAACTGACGAATCCTTCTCCCTCGATATAACAACACTGATTTTGGATCGATAAGATTGTTAACAATTTTTTTCAAACTGATTCGAAGTGGGGATTTCTTAAACAACATTAGAGTGGTCGAAAGAAGTGGAAAACTAGATCTGGTCTATAAATAAAATGCCGTTCTATTACCGAACGTTTGAAACCGTCTTTAAAATTTGCTAGAAGACACGTCACCAGGTACATATTATTTCATTGTTTTCAGAGCTAATAAACAAACGCTCTTCAAACTGTCCTTCATTGGTGGCCTACAATGAACCTGCATTTAATACGCCTTGCATTGAATATTTTCATAAAATATTCCAAGACGATGAAACTACACCCACCGGTGAAACGCAACCGGGTCAGTGCAACAACAGATATCCGATGGCAGATTTAGGAAGGGTCGCCACCCTTGCTGGCGTACAAACCATCGATTATAATTTGCTCAAATCGAATCCTAATTTCTTTAATTCGTGCAGACGATATTAAATATCACGCAGCATTTGAAAGCAGCCAGGTTAGCAAGATCATTCACCAAAACTCTGACCGAACTCCTGCACGAAGCACCAATGTCCTCGAAGAAATAAGACATTCAATTCTGTCTGAAGAATCACTTACCCTTGTTTCCCTTACCGACATCACAGGCAAAATTGATGATAGTGTATAATTCAATGCTATTTTAAGTGCCCATGCCGACACTGGCAAATCCGAATAATTTGATGGCGTGACTGGCTACCCTGTTTAATAAAGGGTCAGAGTTTAAATAAACATATCGCGGTCAGAAAAAATGTAAAAACAGCAAAAGCAATAGATCGTTTCTTCGCTCCGACTCGTTGAAAAGGGTCATTTCCTGTATAAAAATAAGTCCGACGAAAAACTAAAGGGTTCAATGGCGGTGATAACGTATAGACCCCTACACAAATTGCGCCGTTTCCAATCAATATCCTGTTACTGGGATCGTGTTTCTCCTTGATACCCTAAGGGACGTACTTATAATTCCGTGAAGTACACCGCGCAGTACAGCGACAACGGAATTTTCAATGTATGAGTTTAATAGCACGTTCATCTGCACACACGATACGACAATTTTGCAACTTTTTATTGCCCTGTGCGAAAAGTTTATCTGGAAATTTGTGGTAGCTAAAATGGCTAGGCCAAGATTGGGCGCAGATTTTTTTAAGTTATATCTAAGCTCACAGGTTTGCCAAGTTTTTGCATACTTCCGGTTCTCACACCAGCCGCACGCACGCTGTGCACTACACGAACCGAGCTACTTTTTACCCCTTCTATGTATCTCCGTACGTAGTTTTTGTACAGAGCTCAATTTTGGATGCAAATATATTAAGATTTGCCAATAGTACGCTGTATTCAAAATTTCATATATGGCACGAGCGTCTGAACGATCATCAAAACTTTTCGGGTACCTCCAATATACCTAGAACATTGAAATTTGGAACATAGCGATTTATGTTTAGGGTATACGTAAAGGGAAAAATCAATCAAATGATGTGCGGCTTCCTTTGAATCAATCCTTTGCACTCGAGAGTCTTTTGCTTTTACGCCTAGATATGTTATATGGAATGCACGAGAGCAAAACTAATAAATAAAACTTAAATAAACAAGATATATCTTGATTTTAATGGACGAAAAAAGGATTCAGTGTTGATTAGTGCTCAAAAGGGAAATCCAACTATGCATCATATATATTTTTGATGATGACACATACCTTTTTCTTTGCTGCATTACATTGCTGATACGCCTAAAAGACATAAACTGAATGGTGCCTCTGCGAAGCCCTTAAGTGAAGGTGTTAATAACAATAAAAAAGAGTTAGAAAAACAACAGATAGGGAGTGGACTTTCCGTTATATATAAAGATTCAGTGATTATAACCGACGAGTCATCACTAATAAAGAAAAGATTGCTCCAAAACTAAAAAAAAACCAAATACAAAAACTAATCAAACAAATAGAAAAAGGAAATTTTAAAACTATGTCTTTACAAAAAGTTATGAAATTCTACCAAAAAAATTTATCTAAAAAATCGGCCATTTTCCAGTTGAACTTCTTTATTAACGGTAAAACATGTGCAGTAATGTCAAGTTTCTTTCCTGAACAAACTCAAACAGCGGTGTTTGACCAGCGCGTAAAAGAACGTTAAAAACTTGAATTTATGGAGAGTGCTCATATCAGCTCTTTATGTAACAGTCCGCGAATATGTTAAATGGCTAGAAAAAAGCCAGAAATCTATAACTTCAAAAGCATCTTTCCTTTTAAATTGCTAAGTGAAAATTTTTCTGAGGTTGAGTTCTCAACCATATCATTTTCTAAGAACTCCGAGTCTATCCAAATAAATTGAAGAAAATCGCTTTAGATCTAATCTACGAGGGGTGCTATTTATGTATCCGGAAATATATATATATGAACAATTATTTATCATTAAATCATCGTTTTATTGTTTTTCCAAAAAAAAAAAAAAACAGGCGACAATTTGCTTCGAAATGCCGAACAACTTTTGTTTGCTTAGCTTGGAACACCCACACAGTCGACTGTTGTTTAATTTCGGACTCATACGCATAGATCCAAGATTCGTCACCTGTGTAGATGTTTACAAAAATTATAATTTTTATTATAATTTATTTATTATTGGAGTGTACATGAGCATGTACATTTTCTGATATCAGTTAAAAAGGCTATTATTTTGGGTGCACAAAACTAAGCGTCATGTATTGTATATAACATAAGAAATACACTTTACTCTCACAATATAGCTAAAAAATTTATTTCAAACCTAGTGCCATTCACATTAACTCGGTAATAATTCTATAAATATGAAAAGCTCTATTTCATAAATTTATTTTTCTGATGTGAAAAAAACATTACAAATTATGAACAATAGACGACTTTTTTCCACGCAGCCTTAAATTAATTAAAAATCTAAGGGCTTAAAAATTAGCTTTAATAAAACGATATATTCTCTATTATTTCTTTTCAGATATAATTCTCTCAGAAGTATTTGAAACGCATTTACGGGGACCTGGATTCGTAATGGAGCCACCGCCAAAACTGGAATTTTCGAACTCATCTGGCGGTTGGTTAGATTGCTCTGCTTCTGGGAGCCCGCAGCCAACTATTGATTGGCTTACAGTAGATGGAAATTCTATTGGTGATGTCAGCGGTGTTCGGAAAGTTCTTCGAAATGGAACGCTAGTATTACTTCCATTTCCAGCGGCGGCCTATAGACAAGATATTCATAATACAATATACAGGTGCATGGCTTCTAACAGCATCGGCAGGATAATTTCCAGAGATGTACACGTTCGAGCTGGTAAGTGTTATATCTTTCCACGATTATGGCATGCACCAGTCACCCGATCGTACTTTGTGATTCAGCAGTTTGGAACTAGTATCTTAAAATTCTTCCATACTTCTGTCTCTAAAGTATGCCATTATTTATATTTCGCCATACGGCGTTTATATTTAATTTTAATATTAATATTTTTAACGATACATCTTTAACCTGCATCATCGATTTTTGATACTAATTTTTTTTTGTAGGACATACACAGGTGGTCTCATGAATTTTTCCAAACGGTTTTTAGTAATTTTGATCATATATTTTCAGATTCGCCGTTTAAAGTTTTGAATTAATGTGATTTTCTTAGGAACTACTGAACCGATCTATGGAAGGTGTCTTCTAGCTTCAGAAAGAAGAAGTTATTAATTTGTCTGTATATTTGCCTTTTATGTACGCATAAAATTTTACTAGGCTTACCGACTTTGACAATTTCGTTTTATTTATAAAATAATATATTATTATATTCTAATAAAATTTTAGAAAGATGTTTTTTTTTGTTTTTTTCAGGTTCGTCACTTAAGCTTTTTTATAAATTTTGCAATTCTCTCGAGAATCCTAGCCCAATCTAGATAAAAAGTGTTGTGTATAAATTGCAGTTATCTTTAATAGTTTCAAATATTATTGAAATTAACTAGTGGCTATTAAAAGAATTTTGATTAGATTTTAATTGCAATATGGCTAAAGTATATAGGCTATTCATTTTTGGTTTTTATGTCTTTAGGTGTATTTTTGATTTTCTCGAAAACTACTAGACCGTCATGGTGAAAGTTAAATAATTTCTATATTGAAAACTGGATTTATAAATACAGCTTGGTGTTATATTTCAAGTCACAATTTGTTTTGCCAATTTACTTAAGTATCTTGTAGTCCAAACTTTAATTTTACCTTCCATAACTGTATCTGTACCTCAGTTAGAAAAAAAAAAAAATTCTGTGCTCATTCTTTAATCGGTTCCCTAAACAACGTCGGATTTGATATTCAATTTAAACCAATTTCCCATATCTTACCCGACTCACCCTTTTTGCTACCGTTGATCGAAAAAATTGTGTTTCGACCACAATCATATTCACAGAATTAACGAAAACATTGAAATTACTGAGTGGTAATTATTATGATACATCACAACTATCCCAGCTAAAATTTAAAGTGAAATTCGTGCGATTATGTATTTAACTAAACATCCGATAAAACAATATTTGAATTTTTATAACTTCAACAGTAAGATCTTTGAAGATCGCCATTGTCAAATGTGAACGTTTCCTTTGTTTCTCTCTTAGTTTATAAAACAGAGAATCCTGTCAATTGCAGACAAAGCGAGATTATGAAATTATTCTTTTAAATACACTTTGCATATTTAATCTGTCCATAATGAAATGAATCATTACTACCTACCGTACAATTTTTGTCTATCTGACTGTGCACTCATCATAGAACAACGACTGGATGATTTTTGATGAAATTTGACATTCGGCACTAGTTTATGGTTCTTGTCAACATCTAAAATACTCTAGTACGAATATCCCACTTTTAGAGGTGAATTTGTAAATTTGTAAACGTACATTTATATAAGGATTATGCCAGCTTATAAAATTGTTAGAATAATTTTTTCAATGTTATAATTTTTGTTTATAATGTTTTTTTCTCTATTTACGATCCCAAAGAACTATTAAGTTTTAAACATATTCGAGGCTATTTTTTTCTTTTTTCATTACCTCAAAATCAAAAACGGCACCCTTAGAAGATCACTCCCACGTCTGTCTGTCTGTCAGTCGCAGCCGTTGTTCTAAGATCACCTGAATTTTTCCTTGAAAAAATTAACATTGCGCGAGACCGACTCGCACCGTTTTTTTACTTTAAATATAAGGTGAACAAAAGTTCCGATTATGTTAGAAATAGTTTCAACTGCATTTGAAAATATCTAATATTTACTAAAGTTTAATTATCTGAAATCATAAAGCTAAAATATATGCTGCCTTTCAAAAGCTCAAATTAGATAAATAAACCTTTGAATTAAATTAAATTCTGCACACAATACTTGCGATTTAGCAGCTTTTATTTCAAGGAAAAACAAGAAAGCCCGATAATAATTCGCTAAAGATCATTTAAATTGGAGTGTTCAACAATGGAAAACCGTTTTATTTTCCGGTTAATCAAAATATAATCCAAAATATTCTGACGGGATAAAGCATTTGAGAAGACTTAATGGGCAGAGGACTAAATCCCAAATACTCTGTACCAACAAAACATGTAGGGAGGTAGTGTACTAATCTGGAGAGGTTTCTCATAACAATGGATGGAATCAAACAATGGATGGATCCACTCATCGAGTAGATAGCATTATAAATCGTTTGATGTACGTTGATATATTGAACAACTTAACCATTCACCGAAGGTGACATGCCACTAAAATGAAGGTTTCAGCATGACGACGTTTCTAAACATTCCTCTTGTCTGTGTAAGTATTGGCTCCGAAAAACAAAGTAGAGGTTTTGGATTGGCCTTCACAATCTCCTGATCTCAATCTTATGGAGAATTTGTGGGAAATTGCCAACAGCAGGATCAGGAAAGGAAAATTGTAAAATAAAAGATTCATTGTATTCATATTCAAATGGGAAAATATATCAAGGGAGGTGGTCGATAATTTTATATCTTCGATGCCAAACAGATATGCTAGTATTATTAAACATAAGGGATTTTCTACTAAATATTAAAGCCATTTGAAAGATATAATTTTTCTATTTTAATGTAGGGAAAAATTTAGAAGAAGAATTTGGCATTTAATTAATATTTTTATGTTATCTTTTACTATTCCCAAGACAGAATTTTTATTGCTATGTTATTTTATAATGGAGATATATCGGAATAATAAATGTTAAGAATCAAACTTTTCCATTCTGTTTTTGTTTAGGATCAAAGGATACGTATCAACTTACAAAGAGCGGTCTTTAGATTTGGCCAATATGAATATAAATCCCGAAATTAAACTGTCAAACTCATTTCTGCCAGTCTGAGACATTACCAAATCGTATAAATATTTTAAATTTTGCAATTGTAATTCTTGAAACTATTTCCAACACTTATATATTTCTTCTATGGTAGGTCTAATATTTATTATAAAATAATATACAAGTAATTCAATATTTGAAATCGCCTAAATAAAAATATTATTTCAATTCTTTTACTTTATCAAATGTTTAAATTCCTTATAAATTCTTAATTCTGATAGTGTGGTTTTTTGAAGTATTATTCATTTTTACACTGAATTGCCATTTGCAAAGGGAAACTTAAAACATCAAGAAAGTTTATTAGATCTGAAATAAACTGTAAAAAATAAAAATGTTTCTTAATTTTGTGTATGTGTACATTTTTAAATCAATTCAAAATGTTTCACAATACTTTTAAAAGAGAAGAATTTTAAATTTTTAAAAAACTCAATTAAATATGCCTTATTAGGGAATCTATTCATACAATTGTGGATACACATAGTTCGAAAACCACTAGTCTGACGCATTTTTTGACCCAGGTAGGTTGTCTGCACATGTTTCATCCAGATATGACGATATATGATGCATTGAACGTGACATATGATACATCACACATGACAAAATAGCACGTAACACAAAAAATGACGAAGGACACGTAACACACTTTATGCTACGTCCAAAATTATAATACGTAACACATTACAATGATTCGTATGTTAGGTCAAAGATACAACTATTTCCCTAATAAATCACAGCTGTGCATATTAATTTAACAACCCAATTTGTATTACCATCTTCATTCATATGCATGTGTTCTATTATAATCTTATTATGTTTAAGTTTTATAAATTCTTTAATATTTCTTTGCCTAATCGATACCCAATTTCGTAAAACTTGTTTGTTAATGTTCAGTAATAATTTTTATTTTCCTTATAATATAAGTAAATATTTACTATCTCCATGTTTCCACTTCCAAAAGTGTTGTATAAAGTATATAATAATTATTGCTCGAAAATGTAATATCAATGCTGACATATTGTTTTTGATTTTAAAATGGCATCTACAGTAATAGCAATTGTTTTTGGTTCTTACATTTTTAATCAAATATACTTGAAACATGTTATTGAAAATTTGAAACGTCATAAATGCAGCACGCTTTTACTGAAAAATCTGTATCATCTTCTAAAACATGTAACCGCTATTGAAATTTATGATTGGAGAGATTTAAAATTACAAGGAAAAATACCACAAGTGATTAGATTATACTAGTCTATAAAATTTAAACTTTTTTTTTACTACACGGAATCATACTTAATTTTGGTAGTTGTAGGAATTTCTAACAAGAATTTATGGATGAAAAAGTTAGGCAGGTAGGGCCCTCTTGAGTGTCCAACAGTAATCTGCTAACATCCCAGGACTCTATTTACCTTCATATCGTTTTTCCATATGACTAATATCCTGATGGAATCTCTTGACTTGCTCATCACTAACTGTACCGAAGCTCGCGGGAAAAGAATCCAAATGTGAGTCCCGAAAATGCATTTTGAAAAACATGTTACATCCCAAAGATCAGAAGTTCAATTATTGAAATATATCATCCTTCATCAGTTCTCTTATTTGTGGACCTACAAATATTCCCTCTTTAAATTTAGTGTCGTTAATCTCAGGGTATTTCTCTTTCAAGTATAAAAAGCCATCGCAAGGCGCTTGCTAGATCATATGCCCATAATAACACTATCGTCGCCAGTAAAGCGGATCTTAGGTTGCTGATAGGCTACCTGTCTGGCCACTATGGGCTATGTCATCTTCACTAGGTCTATCTAGTGTGACAGAGTGTCGATTCTGTCTAAAAAACGATGAAACAACTATGCACATTTTGTGTTTTTGTGCTTTGGCATGGTCTAGAAGGAGGATCTTCAGTCGGGAATTTCTGAGCCCGGCTGACATTACATTTGCTTCTGTAAAAGATGCCCTAGCATTTCTCAGGGTGGCGGTGGCGGTAGCGATTTTTTGCAATAACCGGGTTTCTGGCCCAAAAGACCTCTGGTCGCAGTGCCCACCATGTAGGCTAACCTTTCAAATAACTAAATAATAATACCAAGCTGCAATCCAAACAGTAAGGCAATGACTTTGAAGTCCCCAGAAATTTTCCAGGAGTACTTATTATACTCGAACTTTTTTAGAAGCAATTTAATGTTTTCTTAAAATTCCTTCATATTAGCAGCGTGGGCTATAGCCAAAGAGAGAAGTTTATTTCCATTGTGCAGTAACACTCCTTTTAAACTTCCTTCGGAGGAGTTAATGAACAACCGCAAGTCACTTGAACTATACTCAAAATTTAACAAATCCATCATTACACAAATATTGAAATAAACCCAACCGCCTGATTGAGAAAAATATGATTTTAATTCATCCTCACGATTCCGGAACAAGCAAATTCTTATATCACGAGAAAGTAAATTCCAATCTTTCAAACAAGACCCCAAAAGTTCTGCTAGTTCTTTGGATAAATTTAAATCATATACCAAGTACTTAATTCAAAAGTTGGATCCACTCTTTTATACTATCACCTTGACTAGGAACAATTTCCTCACTTTCGAAGGGCTTTGAAGATGTTGGCGTAAGTAATTCGGCCCTATGGGGGACTGGTCTTTTTGCAGATGATAGACTGACATACTGTAAGTTGACTATTTAAAAAAAAGAAAAATTCAAAAGAGCCAACTTTAATTTGTTTAAATGTCCTTGTATAGGCTGGATATATCTTTTCAAGAAAGTCCCCACGAAGCAAATAATAATGAAGGACGTTCTGGTTGCTCAGGTAATACTCATACATTACCGTCTTTTACAACAGCTCTAAGTCTCTTCGAACAAAAATATGTCAGTATTGTAAAAATGTGGCGTGGTTATATAATTTGTCGCGGAGTGTATGACTATAACAAGAAATACTGAGGATGATACGAAGAAACGACGTTTTCACGATAAAAATGCCTACATTTATACGAATTTCGTATCAGAATTCGTGTAATAAAATCATTGTTGACCACTGTTATCATTTGAAAGCGCTATCAATAGAAAGAGTGTATTAAAAATTGTCCGTTCAGTGCAAATGAAATTTTTTTAAAAGAATCCGCAATTTATCTGAAGGTATTTCAGAAAAATTGAAACTGATTTTGAAGCAAACATCTCATATTGATCAATATAATGTTTTCCTCTTACTATTTTGAATCTTATAGTTATGTTTCTAACATATAATAAAACTTTATTTTTACAGAAATGGTGTATTCTTAATTTATATAAAATATATAAATATATTACACGTGTTTATCATATATAACTAAATAATCTCCTTCAGCTCAATACTTTTATGCAATAGTACCGTATATAAGCAATGCATATATAGCATATACACACTTATGATGTATGAAGAACTCAAAGCATTTTTTTATCCTCCTAGTTGTTGCTCAAGCATACAAAGTAGACGTTGAGGTACTGGGAGCGTCGAGGGGGTGTACGGCGATATTGCGATGTGTTGTGCCAACTTTTGTAAAGGAACTAGTTCGAGTCGTTTCTTGGGTTCAAGAGCCTGCATTCTACATATACCCATCGCTGCAAGGAGGTATGTTATTTGGTTAATTGCTTTGCACAACACTTTAAACAAACTTAATATTCTCAATACTGAAATGTAATTCAAGTATGCCAAAGTGATTGAAAATTTCCGAACTATTCAAATTTTCAATCCTTTATAAGTATTTTTTTCCACTTCCATCCAAAAATTAAGTCGAAGGTTTGCTTAGATAAAACATGTATAAACACATAAAAAGTTCCCCTTTAATAAGTCTTAAGTGAAAGCGAGGAATAAAAGTATTCATTTCTTTCAGATGGAAAATTTCATTTGCTGCCTACAGGAGAATTGTTAATTCACAATCTAGAGTACAATGATAGGTTTCCATCGTTTCGTTGTCGTACGATGCACAGGCTTACTCGACAAGTTGTTGTCAGTTCTCCTGCTAAAGTCAGAATCAATGGTAAGTAGCGTATCTTACTACAACGCATAGGCTAATAGTCTCAATTTTTTATATTATTCACAAGAATGTTAAATTGGTTGAAAAAAAGAACAAAGAACAAAGCTAACCAGCCAGACAACGTCAGAGGATGAACCTTTTGATTATATATATCAGTATGTTATTTATTTAAGTAATTACCACGACCGACAGAACTGCGTAAATAGTTGTCCATTTATTTGTACCAAGGGGAAGTATTTTATCCAACTGCTCATACAAGAAATCTTCCGCAATCGATTACGCGATGTATATACGAGTAACAATAGCCTGAAAGAATTTTACATTATAATAAATAAACATTTATTGCAAAAGTGTTTGTATAACTAGAGCCATTAAATCTCATTCATTTATTTCAATTTCAGAGCACAGAGGGATTGTTTCGCCCAGCGTTGTGGAGCACACTTCTCATGTCTCAGTTGCTCAAGATGAAGGGGCAGTCCTTCTATGTATTGCGCAAAGTTGTCCTTCACCTGAATACCGGTAAGGAATTTTTTGGTATAATCTTATTTGAATTTGAAAGATGTCAGTTGAAGTTCTTACCTAAATTGCATTTGAATAGAATCAGATCTAGGAAGATTAAAGCAACCGAAGTTTGATTGGTGGGATTTGCGTTTATGATTACTGCTTCCAAGTTTGGGCAACTCATCATAAAATTTTACTCATGAAACATGAAACAAAACTTATTGTAATTTCCACATCCCCAATTTCGTTTGCGACATATAATTGTATATCAAATTGTAATAACATGGTCTTGGACTGGCTTCCACCTTCTGCTACTATAAGAGTTATGTGTAATATAGTTTCTATAAACAGCACTATAATTATTTTTACAATTTTTCCACTAACTCTAATGATAAAATGTAATTTCAAAAAGAATTTTCTTTATTCCTTAAAAGGTAATAATAATATTCATATGGCCGGATATTTTTATCTACTAGTAGCTTTAGTTCAAAAGTCTAAGGTGTCCAGTAACGCCTGGACTTAACAACAGTTTCTTATTGCCTCGTATTGGAAACAGTGACAATTTAACTATAAAATTTCAGAACGCTTTAAGAGCTTTAAACGATATTTTTAAGAGTTCTGTAGTCCACTAGAAAAGCTTATAATTTCATGCTTCCGTCACTTCAGTCACACAATGCGTCTGCCGCACTAGTTTTATTTACAGAAATATTGCAAAATCTTACGCAGTCCTGGAATATAACAAATTGGGAAAAGGACGAGTAGTGAGCATGAAGCGGCAGATATGCTCTGAAAACAGTGTAAAAAAGAAGTCAAAGTCGGAGAAAATGCATTATTGTGTGATGGGTGTTTGCAAAAAGTGGCATCACATTAAATGCTGTGGAATAAGTGAAGAAAAATACAACAAACTCGATGAGATTTCGGACCTAGTGATATGGATGTGCAAGGTGTGCAAGAAATATTAAGTAAAAATAAAGAGGTTTTGTCCACAGGATATTTTATGCACAATATAAACACAATGCAGGTCATATCAAATTTAAATAATTAGGTAACTGATCTAAATAAAAAAATCACTGAAATGTAGAACGGTCTTGCGAAAATATCTACTGACGATCTTTCGGGCACCAAAGTCCAGAAGGGACTTCATAGTATATTTAGATCTTTATATATATAATATATAAAAAAATAATAATAAATTATAATTTAATATGCGAAAAAACCATTATTTTAAATCAATTCAATTAAGTGAATTCAAGACAGTAAAGACAGTAAAGTCCACTAAACGTACATATACGCTAAATAGTTCCTTTATTTTTCACTTTCATAATGCCCTGTACTTTTAAATTTCTTGAGTGCATTTTAATACTCACAACTCTGATTATTAATTATGAAAAAATAATAATTACACTGTGAACAATACAATAGAATAACATAAATTAAGTACGACATGTATGTTAGGGTTAATAAATATTTAAAATGAAATCGCTTACCTCTAAATATTTTTAACACCAATATTAAATTTTAATAAAACCCTTTTATGCATTTCCCACCAGGAACGCTTGTAATAGTCTGAAAATTGACATCGGAGCATGCTTAAAACGTCACTTCACGTCATTTTCAAAGTTTGCTTGAGTTCAAATTTTTCAAATTTTTCTCTTGTATTCTTTATCACATGTGCTTCACAGGGATGTTTCCGCCCTTTTCAGTCCCTAGGTAATACCTCGCACGTTTTCCTACTGGGGTGAACATTTCTTATATAATTAAGTCTCGGAGGGATTTAAGCACATTACTAGGATTTCATTTGTTTGTTGTTTTGGTTGTTTTCGCGTAACACAATAACACTCATTGCATGTGCCGTAGATCTACGCTTTGAACAATGAAAATCGGTACTAGCATTTTATGTAAATACTAACAAATTATAAAATTATAAGGTTTTAATAAAAAATTCAAACCTCCTCCAGAATTTAAGCTCTATATAGAAAATGTTTAAATGAAGGAAATTCTATAGTAGAAAATCAGATTACTTCTCCATTGCTACAAGACGGGTCAGATTACCCGCCGAATTCAATCATCCCTTAGAAATATTGAAGTACAGACGGAAAAAATGTTATAATTATTTTATACTTTTTAGAGCCTGTTTTGAGGGAGATTTTATTTTTTTGGTAAAAATTTTTTTATTATTTTATTATTCAGCAGTTTCATCGCACCCACCCTGTGTTAAAAATCCATTTTTTCGTTCTGTGATATCCGCTACCACCATCCAATGTTCCGCTCTTTTCTAAATGTGACAAAAGGAAAAAATTCCCATTTTTTTCCTTTGTCTTAACTTTCCACCCGATGAAATTATGCACAGGCACGTATTTAATGCCCTCAGATGTGCTTGTATGTTTAAAAGGAGGTACGCTTCCTACTAATCCCTTCAGCCTTGCGTGTATTCGAATACACTCAGCATTTCTGCCACGTCTACGTTTTTATATAGAATCAGCGTCAGCTGCACATGCCACGATAGTTTCACGGGGTGGATGTTTGTTGTCTAGCGCAAATTGTTCCAGCTTTCGTATTATTCACGAGCTCTTTTCAACCTTCATTTCAAATCGATTTGTTATTTTTGTTGCTAGAAATGAAATAATGAATTCCTCTCCAAAGAGTTTGTTTGAATCACGTCTTAGTCCTATCATTCAAATTCTTCAAAAAATCGTCTTTCCTTTGGGAGAGTGTATAAGATACTTTTTATACAAAACTATCATAGAATTTGATGTTTGCAACATCAATAACAATAAATTTATACTTTGTATAATATGTGCAATAAAATTGACTTTCCAAAAAATATAATCTTCTAATTAGGATTAATTTCTAAAGCACTGCTAGTCATACTTACAAAATTTGATCTTCACAAATGTTCAAATGATAATGTTTGATTCGATTTAACATTTGATATTCTTTTGCGCTGAATTATATACATTATAATAATTAGTTTCGTTATTTTTTTACTTTATATAATTAAAAAAAATGAAATAACAAGCACATAGATAAAAAATTTTTACAAGTTCTTTTATTTACTTATATTTTTATTATGGCATCCAAATATTTATATAACTAAATATAATTCTGAAAATGTGTTTTTCATAACACTGAATTGTAATTTTATGATAAACAATTTATTACTTGTTTTAATTTAACTCTGCTTGTGTTTTAGAATCCTGTAACTGAATTTCTACTTATTTCTGGACATCCTCTTAATTGTATTATATATTAGCCGAAAAAACAGATGAAGTCTTCACGATACATTTTTGTTATCTTTCGCTAGACTCTATTTAACCGCATCATAACTCATACACTTCTATGTTATGCGCCATTATGTATTTTGTTTTAATTTTGATTTAAAGACTTTTTTGAAATCTTACCTTAGACTACTAAAAAATTTAATAATGTTTTGAATGAAAACTAGTTTTTTTTAAAGGCTACTTTTAAATAAATTTGATGTTATATTTCACGTTATCGTCTGTTTTACCAATTTATTTAATTGTGTAATTGTCTAAACTTCAAAAACATTTGACGTTTACGTGTAATGCTGTATTTGTGTCATTAAATATGGACGCTGACATAACAAAATAGTCTGAGATTTCTAACCGTCCAAATTATACGTAATAACAAATAGACATTTTTTTCCGAGTTATTTGTATTTATTTGGACCTTCGTGTATTGTCCTCAATATGGCCAAAAATTCGTCTTCTTTTTTTATATCTCTTCATCTATTTTAGATGTGAAAATTGTTTAAAGTAAAACTTATATCTTGTCGAAAATATATGGTAAAGATTTTTTTCCTGGTACTCGGTATAACCTGGAATAGTTTCCATGACAGGACGGTTCTTCATATTTTCCTTTGAACAACAAGTTTGCAGTCATCCGTCGCTTATTTGATTTGTTTTTTTGAACAATCTAATTGACCCCTAAAAAATATTCTGCTTATGACGATAATTACCTTGTTGATAAAACCTTGTAGAAACTTTTCAAACCGTTTTTCGAGAAAATTTTAAATTACGGTTACGCAACCAGCAAGAATTAAAATATTTATTATCAAACCTTTTATCAGAAATTGTTTTCTATTTTGATATTGTTTACCAAGTAAACATCTTCAAAATTTTTCAATATTCCACTTTTTTTTTGCATATGTTCTTAACTACGCTTCAAAACCTATGACACTACTAATTAAATTTCTAAAGGAACATTTCAGTTCGTTTAATTCAATCAACGTTAGAGGAAATGATGGAAATAAATTAAGTAATATTTTTAACTTTTTATTTGATTCCATGCTATTTTAAGAATCTGTTCTTATATACTACTCACTATTCAAGGTACTTTTCTTTAAGACAGTTTTTACGAGGGCTCTCATCTGATATAATTAACAAAAATTGCCATAACTTTCTTCTTTTCTTGTATTATGTTTAATTTTTTTTTGTGATATGTATCACGTGTCAATGATTTTCAGAATAAATCATTTTTATCTCCGTGATCGAGTTTAGACCAAGATCAACTTTGTAATCAAAGATTTACAACAAGAACTACTTAACACAACCATATATTTAAATCAAGATTAGCGATCTGGAAGTACAGCTACGAGGTTTTCCAACAGTAGGCTTAGCAACATACTTCTATTTCCCAAACGTTGTCTTCTATGGCATTAATTCCTATGAAATTAAAACACTTTAGCTTTTAAAGTTTAAGAAACGAAATTTATACAATTACCACGTATGATATATCCATATTTACAAATATATTTTATCATCAAAATTCCTCAATGCAAATTCTGTTTTATCGCTTTTATTCTTACATTTCAATGACAAGGTTTAACAACATTTAAAATTGAAAAAGATTTTTAACCAGTTCTTTTAAAAAATAAATGATTTCGATCTTGAGTCAGATGAAAAACACGGCTAATAGCAAATGATCAAGCCTACTAAAAACAAGAATGAACACATTGGTGAAAATATCCATGGTAATATCAGTAATCTTGATATGTATGTATATTATGTAATTATAATTAAAAAAAGCAATATCACAATAAAAATACTCTACTTAACAAAACATTTGTTTCATTAACATGCTAACAAAACACAAAATCAAAAATGATAATATATGTCATCATCTTGAAATTCATATATAAATATTTTTTTTTAAATTAAGAAACTTTTATTATCCCTTTTTAATTGCAGCTGCATAACTCACTTGTTTTCCTTTTTGATCTACTTTTAAAAATTTCAACCTTTTCTTTAATTATCCGAGTTTTTAAGTAATCTAGTTCCTTTGTCATGTTGCATGTGTACTTATAATGAAAGTATTGACATCGTCAGCAGAGCTATTGAAAACAATATTATAATTATAATATGCAAGTATTTGGTTTAATATCGAAATCTTTTGCATTATCAAAATCCAAATTTTTCTTATTTAGAGAAGAATCATTTTTGTTTCTGGCAACTATAGTATTACTATTTTTATTTAAAGAATTTTAGTATGTATGACAAGCAGTATTACATTGTACTCTGTCAGTGTAAATTCATATAAGTTCAATAATATCCATCTACCACCTACATTTACACACAATATCAATTAAAATGTTTGTTCAATAATTACCGATATTCATAAGTATACATATAAAGTGCTCTATGTAAATACTCCACACTCTAGATTTCTTCAGGTCAATATGCATAGGTAAACCTTGTAGAATGCGGTACTTCTATAACGCGATTTACAAATTGTAGGAAACTCTTAGTTAACGCAGACTTTTATAATGCGGTTTTGACATAACGCGTAATTTTACCTTGTATAAATTTCATCTGCTGAAGTTGTTCGTCCAATAAATAGCGCACTGTTTCAACGAAATGTGATTTTAGACGACAAAATAAATTGAAGAAATTATCTTTTAATACGACATTATCAAATGAAATTAATTTATTTACGTGCATTATGCCAAATTCAATTTTTGTATGAGTGGTGAGCTTCGCATAACGTCATTTACTTAACGCGAAATTTTTCTAGAACGTAGGGTCCGCGTTACACGAGAGTTACCCGGAATTATGAAAACACGTTAATTGGAATTAATCCTTAATAACGATATCCAGTAGATATTCCTCTTGTTCCTTATTTTGTAATCTTTGTCATAAGAATCCCTTAAATAATCGCGAAATCAAGTATCACGCCCTGAATAAACAAGGGGCCCCACAATGTTTTAATCAGAGAAGGTAAATATACATTTGAAGTATCAAGTTCTTCAATATCTGTCTTGTTCTCGTTACTAATAGCAACTTATTTACTTGTTAGTAAGCAGTTCTAACTAGCTTGGTTTGAAAATAGACATCGATGGTTTATGTGAATTAAAAAAAGAAATACTCGAAAAAATACATAGTAAGGATCATAAAATACTTGCGTTATGTCCCTTCTAGTTTTTTATTTGTTAACATTTACCCTCCTTAACTTAATAGCGTTAATATACAAAATGATTCACTTACGCAACGGAAAATAAATAAAAAAAAATGTATGCTATGTTTTTCGACTATACAAAATTGAAGTATATATGGTCCAAAGATAGTTTGCCAAATTCAAGTCAGTTGACATGAGCCTTGAAGATGACTATCGCTCCAGAAGACTTAAGGAGTTTGATGACGATGTCTTAAGGCCATTTGTGGGTACTGATCTATTATTGATCACTAGATCGGAAATAAGTTAAGCGTTAGTCATGCGATAATAGAAAGGCATTTGAAAAGGCTTGTCTTTAGTGATGCAAATTAAGCAAAAAAGATCTTACAGATCGAATTTTGGTTGCTTCCTTATCTTTTGCTCCACAGCAATATGTATGAACCCTTCTTGAATCCGGATAACTGATAGCGAGAAGTGAATTGTGTATAACAATATATTCCGAAAAAGAGGCAAGGTAATATCAGGAAGTCTACCTTCTATTCTTACGAAGACCAATTTGCACCAAAAAACTAATGTTCTGCATCTGGTGGGATTGGCGAGGTCCTGCACTATAGGAGTTGTTGGAACCAGAGGAAACTGTCAGAGCAGATTTCTACTATGATCAGTTAACTCGCTTAAATGCGAAAATACTTGCAATTCTTCCAGCATAACAATGTCAGACCTTATGTGGCTTTAAGGACCAAGCAGAAACTACAGACACTTAGGCATGAAGTTCTACTTCACCTTTCCTACTACCTGGCACCATCTAACTCTCACCTGTTCCTGTCAATACAAAACTCCGTTAATAAAAAAGAATTTCAACATTTTCAAGATGTTCCGAAGACTGTGAAAAACTTCTCAACTTCAAAGGTTAAGGATTTCTTTACATTCGGCATAAATGTCCAAGCTTATGGATGAAGCAAGATTTTAAAAAGCAATGGCCAATATATATTAATCTTATTAATGTATATATCAGATTAAGTATATAAAGCTGAATTCTCCCTAAAGAAACGACAAAACTTTCTTGCCAACATAATATATTATGTAAGGTTTTTATAATATATAACTATATTGAAGTACGTGACGGCACTTATATAGTTGTTCTATATTCTCCAAAATGACAATATTCACTGTCGTACACAGTTTTCCACTTAACAATTGCAAAGCCGAAACTCGCATTTTCGCTAGAAATTTGATGTTAGCATGTAATAATTCAGCTTAAAGCGGTATTTAAAAACTTTCTTAAAATACATTTCGGTCACTCTGCCTTTTACTCGTTTATAGTTATGAATTGTAATTCTCTTCACAAACTGCCAAAGAATTATCTTGTTGTTTATAATTGCGATATATAAAAACACTTCCCTTAGAATAATCGATATATTTTTACCTCTAAGTAATTTGAAGGGCTCCATTTGTTTTTATATTCTTCTGCAATCTAATTCCATTCGAAAGTATTAGGAAAAATAACATAAATATGCCGCACTTCGTCCCAAATTGCTTGGCACGTGTCAAGAATGATGCTAGCAGCGATACACATAGCCGAAGTAAATTTGAGCTCGTAAATTCTTCCGTATACTAGGTCCTTATATAAAGTTACATAAATTGGACATAAAATTTTCTTCGTTCGTAGTTGTAAAGACTAAAATACATTCTCAGCTCCCTGAGAATCTGGTTGCTTTACGAAATAAGTCAATGTCTCTTTCCTTGAGAAATTCTTCAAAAGAAACTCCACTAAAAGCCTAATTTACCCCGACCTTTTTAATACTTCCCAGTCCATCACCAGTTTTTTCTCAATCTTACTCCAATTATTTTCACACCTTGTTAGATTCAGTGGGTGTTTGAGAGAGAAATGTAGTAGAAACTGACCTCTTAATATAACATAAAAACGCTGTTTATTATTTATAAATGAAATCATAACAGAGGATTTATCGCTACGTTAGCTTAACTAAAATTTTACTATTCAAATTTGTACAAATTTTATTACAAAACTCCTAACTGACCCAACAATGTGCCAGCCAGAAGGTCGAAACTGACTGATATTACTCTTGGTAGTACTTAATTTATGTCCTAAGTACATCTAAGCTTCGTTTTACGCGATAAGTACGTTCCTAAAAATAACGCGTAAACAGAATTCGCGTAGAAGGAACTACTGACTCCGTAAAAAAAGTGGATTGATATTTGAAATATAAACAAAATAATTATAAAAGGAATCATCTACTAAAACTGAATGATCCGCTCTTATTTTATTTATATGTAGTTAAGTAATTCAAGAAATCCCCATTGAAACAAGAATGAATAATAATAGATTTCATATTCCAATAAAACTTTGCTCAATTTTGTCGCCAGTATTGCAATTAAGTATGACAAATAAGTACACTGATGTTATCAACAAAATTGTTGACTGTTGGCACATTTATTCCTGGAATAGAAAGACCAATTTCATCACAATTTGTTATATAATACCTTTCCTTTTCCATTGTAAAAGCAAAAAACTCTTTTATTATGGTTAAAAGGTTTTTGTAAAATTGCTACGAAATATTTTTAACCTTTTTTTTATTTTTAATAATAAACAACCGTGTATTTGTTATGTGATAGTTATATTTTGTAGACATCGAGTGGATATTGAGCCGTGTAGAATTAAGAAATTATTAATTTTCAAAAATATCAAACGATTTCTGCTTTTAGTAGAACTCGCAACATACTGCAAGAAATGTGAAAAAACAATATTCAATAAGTAACACATATGAATCTGTTAAGCCAATAAAAATAAAATTTGGCACTGTTTTAAACACACATGTTATTCATGAATATTCACAGAAACTCCTAAATCTTAAACTGGGTTTGCAATTCGCACATTTTAATTTTGATCGTAATATTTGTGTTCACATCGGAATTAACGCACGCATATGAAAAATAAAATTTTAAATCATAAGTTTAAAGAAATCACAAAAAATGCCACAAATGCACTTTAAAATTGCAGAATGGGATGTCCTATTTATTGCTAAAAAAGCTGAGGCATAACCAAGTCGTTTAAGTCCATATACATAAATTTAAAACCGACTAAATGTAATTATCGTTAAATTTGATTTAATGTACGAAAAATTTAAGTTCGCTTCACGGAATTTTTATAAACCTCATACCTGAGTTTGTTAAAGAAAAATTTAAAACTAAGAAGTTTGAAAAGAGGCTTTCGAATTGAAATGGACTATTATGCCTCTCTCGCAACAAAACGTCTTACACCAAAAGTAAATAAAATTACATAAGTACCTCTTTCTACAGATTAATTTTATCAATTTTCTGATTAGCTGCTACATAAGTTGAATTGAATGTTCTGCTTGTAGAAAAAGACCATTTTTATTTTCTACATGCATTCATTGTTTTCCCCATTACAACCCATTCTTGTATTGGATTCGCCTCAAAGAGCTGTTGTTCCAATTTTCGGGGGTCTATTGAAAACCCAGCTTCTCGGAAGTCAAGTGGTTTTACCTAAGGATGCTCGAATTGCGTCGTACGTGAGTCAGTTGTTTTGCTCAATCACGTGTAACACAGCATTAACTACGTGTACCGTTACATAAATCGTCATGGAAAGTGTGGTGCCTACGTCGAAACTTTCCATACGGCGTTCAAAAAGGTCTGGCCTAGTGTGGCACGTTCTTGACATGGCAATTTCCTCTTTTCCTCTTAAATTCAACATTCTAAACTTATTGCAAAATGCGTGAATTAATTTCCTTTCTATTAGAGGCTTTTGCTTAAAAGACAATATGCCGTTTTTTTTTTCTTTTGTAGCAATATTCAGACACATGGATCTCCTAGTATCAAAGAAAATTTCCAACTTACTATGCGCCAAGTTTCGGTAGAAACGAAGCTAATGCTGTTTTTGTTTTAGCCTCTAAAATGCATTAGATTTTCACGATTTTAATGGCAAACTGTTCACTTTTGCTGATAAAGAAATGAGTGAGATAAGAATTATAGGCAATTTTGAAATATTAATTAATTTACATTAACGTTCATTTATAAAAGTTAATTTGAAGATATACTCTGAATTTTAACTGTGCAAGTAACATCTGCACTAAGCCATCGCACTCCAATGGGGCCTCTGCCTTGGAGGCAGTCTAGTAAACAACTGAGATTTAAGCGGAAATGACAAATTGCTTTTATAGAGAAACGGGTAATTTTATAAAATTAAGTGAATAGGAAGTAATTTTCTTTGCAATTTGGCCTAATATTCGCACTCTTGTTGCAATGTTAATTGTTTACACTGTGATGGATGATTGTATTGCTTCATCTCTGATTGCTATTTTAAGAGCAACTTTTCGTTGCTTTTAATTATTCTTTTGCTCGAGATAAAAATTTAGATAAAGTTCTCTAATCAAATGCAATGCGTTGTTTTGCAATAACAAAGTTTGATTGAGGAGCTCGGAAGAATTCTAAATCGGATAAATATACTAGTGCAGTTTTATTAACTTGTAAGCAGTAAAGGATATCCAAACAAGGACAGATTAGTTTCACTCCATTTCTGTGGACATTATTCCTGTAAGTTCGTGTTGGAAAATTGTGATCCACAAACCTAACAAATTTATCATGCAAAGATACACGTGTGACCAAAGCGTTTTAATATTTAAAACTTGTTATCAAAATTAGTGTTAAATTACGTGAAATTTTATGTCGTAATCATGTGCCTGTAGTAAGGATAATTCAGCATCTAGGGGCGGTATTTGAAGACACTGATTCGATGGGAATAGCCCAAGTTGCTTGAAGAGCTCATTCATTGGAAACATTGCTGCTATGTATGAAAGTGTAGCTGAAATACCGTGCACCTCCATTAAACATCATTCCCAACAACTGAGCCTATTTCGGTCATTTTTATACACAATTTTACATGAAGACCCACACTTAAATCCATATAACACCCAGTCGACTCAAACTTTTCAATCTGCCGATCACAAACGGCGTGGTAACCACAACGATACGATATTAAAGACCATTAAAAGTGACCATGATTTGTGGAGTAAAATTATTATGAATGATGAGGCTTCGACCTCAGTGGCTTCGTAAATTAGCAAAAGAGCCGCATTTGCGAAATCGAAAATTCTGGGTTCATACTGGAGAAACGTCTACATCGTCGCACACAACGGACGACATAAGGAAAATTTTGAATAGGGTATTTCCGCGTAAATCAATTTCGAAATTTGATGACGTCAACGGGCTCCAAGATTAACAGATTTAACGCTATTAGCCTTTTGTTGTTGGGGTTTTTGTAAGGAAATGTTAACATTCAAGACCGCACCGCGACTATACAAGTTTAAACATGCAAAAATGGAAAGTATGGTCCAAAAGGCGCACATCTATATGACCAGTAGAGGCAACCATTTAAATAATATAGTGTTCCGCACATAACTACCGGATATAAATAAAACATACCTACCATTAAATTGATCTTTGTTTCATTTTGAGACTAGTTATTCAACAACAAAATCTATCGGCTCTCGTCCAGGCACCCTGTAGAGTATGTCGTTCCAATTTGGGATTAAAATTGACCCAAGTTTGATTCAAATGATTGCTGGTTGCAACTAGATATTTTAATTTTTGTCTTTCTATAAGGCCTAATCACTTTAATATACAAATACATATTTGATGACTATGTTCAATTATTAATAAATATTTAAATGTAATATGAACTACAAATAAATCTCTAAAATATCAATAAATTTTGTATTCGAATTTAGCATAATTTTGTGAAATGTTTATTATTCGCGTTATGATTCTGAATCCGTTCATCAGATTTATATAAGTATTAAAATAATTATGCTGTTTTGCATTTACTTGAACATGAAAAATATTACTAAATTTAATTTCAATTGATAGCTTTTAACTGTGCTTTCATAACCGAGTTTTCTAATTTCAGGTGGTATACCCACAATGGACCTGAACCTCTTCCTGTGCTAAGTGGTCCGCGTATAAGACTTCTCGGTCCAGTGTTAGCAATTGAAGCTGTTACTGGCGAAGATTCGGGGTCATATAAGTGCTCAGCCTCGAATGCTGGAGGAGAAGCAAGTGCAGAGTTACGACTGTCTGTAGCAACACCAATTCAAGTCGAAATTCAGCCGAGTGTGCTAAGTGTTCATATGGGCGGGACAGCGGAATTTCGTTGCATTGTTACTACTAATGGATCACCAACAAGTCTTCAGCACATTACTTGGTATAAAGATGGCAGACAATTACCAGGTTCCGGTAGAATAGGTGACACCTTGCTAGTAACAGGCGTGGGTAGGGATAACAAAGGAATGTATCAGTGTGTTGTTCGTCGACCAGAAGGGGACACTTTCCAAGATTCAGCGGAATTACAACTCGGTGGTAAATGACTTTTAAGTTGATTTTCTCTATCCCCTCTTACAAAACTTACCTTATAACTTTTGTGAACTAAATATTTTTGAACATTATCACAAACTTGTTTTTCTAAATACTGGCTTTATTTAATTTTTTAATTATAAATGTACTATACTTTTGGGAAGAATATAATTTTGAAACTTTCTTACAAATAATAAATAATAATAATAAAGTGAAACCAACTTCCCCAAAAGTTTTCAAATATTTACTAATTTATTTTGACCTTTTAAAATTTTAAGAATAATGCTCTTGATACATATAACATCATTATGATAGTGACTCCCTAATCTAAAGGTTCAAATTGCCTAGTGTGCAGTGATAATTACATATCGTCGTAGATGCCTAGAGGACATTATTATTATCATATGTCCAGTGAAATTAATTACTTACAATATTCCTTATAAACTCCTACCTCATAATTGGATCAGAGCTTAATGTCCACAAGTGATTGGGCCGATACTGCAACCAATACAACTCTATGCCTAATGCCTTCTCAACCTCTTTCAATTCGGATCATATTTCTTCAATCCAAAGTGGGAAGAAATTTGCACAGATTTATTAGGACTTTGCTACCAATATCTACATATTCTGAACATCTTTGACATTCAACGTAACCTTCAGCCCTCTAGAGTTTTTTTATTTTATTTCTTTTGGACAAACTAGCTTACATAGTAGACAAACTCTCAGCCCGCTTTTGAGAAACCGAAGAACAGATTGCTAAGTTCGAAAGTCTGTCTTGCGAATATTCGGAAATATCTCATCGAAACCACGTTAGAAAGTCATACTTTAGAACGTTACTATCTACACTGAGAGAAAAAAATAATGCAAAATGCGCAAAGTACGAATATTTTCATATGTTTTCACTACAAATTTGCGCTATTCGCCTTTTTTGTAAATTTCGCGTTGAAAAACGTAAGGTAATTGAACACATTTAACATTCGTTAAATGGCAATATAAAACCTTTAAATTGCTAATATATAAATGTAAAGATTAAGAATGTAAAATTTACACTATTGTAGTGTATATGATCAAATTGCAACGTAAAAATGTAAAATTTACAAAATTTTCTCATTGTGAGCCATACCAAAAAACTGTGTTCCAATTTTATAAACAAAATTAACCCGACGAGCGTCCGGTGAAAATACGTTTCACCGATCGGCAGGTAGGGTGTATTTTACCCACGTATGATAATTTTATTATTTATACATTTTACTTATTTATGTAGTTAAATATTTTTTTTTAATTAAAAAAAGAAAGTATATGGAACGGTTAATGAGAAATACAAACTTGTTTAAATGCACAACTATTTATTTATAAACTTTTAGTAAATATTGACAAATTTGAAATGAGCGTTTTAAAATTTGTCGGGTATATTTTCCCAGACATAAAATTCGCCGAATAAAAAATTTGTTTCCGAGTTCGACAAACAGTTGAATGATTTTCAGTAGAAAGAAATCGAATTTTGGAATACGTTTAAAAGTATACTTCAGCTATATTGTTCGAATATGCTCATATAATTCTCAAATTGTTATGGTCTTTTTAGAAACCCGTATTTTTATGACTACAAGAATGGCAACATCTCCAATCAAATAGATTTTGCAATATTTTAATATTGATTAGTTGATTAGCGGCCCACGAACAAATTAATCAGTTTTTTTTGCTTTTGAGCACAATGAGATTTTTCCATTTTGCGAACAAACACATTTTAGATTTATTAAAACATTCTAAGATTGCGTGAAATAAAGTTACTCCAAGTCTCAATTTCATTCATTCAAATGTTTAGGTAAGCATTCCGTAGTAAATTTTTTGCCATTCAGTATTAAATTTTTAAATAGTATATTATGAATTCTCGTCATACCTTATTTATTTGAAAGTAGAAGATAGCATGTACTCCAGGTCATGAAGAAATGTTACATATTGCGCCTATCAATTAGATTAGTTTCTTTTAGTAAGGTACTTCAGTGGGTATCATTTGCTTTATTTTGTCCTTATGCATCAGTGGTTCGAGATTTGTGACCACGGTAATCAGCGTGGTTGTCTAATACCTCTTACTTGTAAACCCAACAGGAATGAAATTAAATATAACTTAATTTTGTTCCACGAGGATTTACTTAAAACTCAAAAAAAATTTCATGATATTTTTTTACCTTAAGGAAAATAAAATCCCTGTGCACCAAAGTCTGATGTAGTTTTAAGGAAGCGTGTCTTATATTATGTTTGTTCAACACTTGCGCTCGAACTCTCGCGTGAGGGGGAGGGACTCTTATAGTCAGTCTTCCGCCAGCTCTCATGCGAGTTTGATCTATTTCTGGCCAACACATCAGCAGTTTCATTTACTGATGTGCCTGTGTGTCGTGGGACTCAAATAATTGATACATCATTCTTTTCGCAGATCTGATGTAAGGAGCTTAGGGGACCCCTTTGTGTTTTGAATGCCTTTCAGCGTTGCCTGAGTATCTGAGAAACAGTGACATTTGTCACTTGGAAATTTCTCTGAGTGATTGTGTCAGCAGATGTAATTATGGCGAAAACTTCTACCTGAAAAACAGAAATGTAGACGCCGAGTGGCTTTAAGATATTTATGTTTTCGGTTATTTCATGTACTGTGCTCTAATTAGACCATCCTTCAGTAAGCCATACTAATCCAAATTATTGACTGAAAGCATTCCTAAGTAGTCTTCTTCCGTATCTTACCTACCGGGGCAGATCACTCTAAAAGATTTTTCAGGACAAATATTCATACAAAACCATCAAATCCCATATACGTTTCTATGCGCATGTTACACCATTGTTTGTTGGTATACAGAAGAAGTGCTGCTTTCATCGTTTTTTGAACCACGATGATTTCCACCATAATAAGTATGTATACCATTTCTATACCTGATGTAGGTGTCGTTCTTATATCTCTAATGATAACCAGCGAAGTCATTCTTTGTAATTTTTACAGCAGCTTTTTGAAGTTGTCTTTTTTTATTTTTTCCCACCAAATTAAAACTTCATAACTCAGGATAGATCTTATTACAGTTGCGTATATGCATCAGATCGTAGGTTACGTGTTTGTCAAACGTTTGTCGGACCTCTGCCGCGATACAAGCTGCAACCTTTCCAAATTATGTTCAATAGTTAAGACTTTATTATACAAATAAATATATAATATATGCGTACTTTCATATTAAAAATATTAATAATATTAAAGGGGTGTAAAAAAAGTCCCATAAAAAAATTAAAATTATGAAACTATTACTTATGAATAATTTAATAAATAGTGTAACTCTGCAACAGTACGTAAATAGCAGCACGTATTTTACGATAATGCGAATACACTGAATTCTCTTTTTACGCGATTAATACGTTACTAAGAAAAATAAAAAAATACGCGTAAGAGGAACTACTGAAAGTGAATAAAAATTGCGTTAAAAATATTTTTCATACCCAATTCGTGTCGAAGTTTAGGTGTATAAAAATTACATAGACCATTTAAGTTTGAGAAGCAGCGTTATATAGGATTTAATGTTATATAAATTTGCTCTAATAAATTCACTAATAAATATTACGCATTTAAATTTTTACTAATCGAAAAAAAAGCAATGCAAATTAGCACATGACTCTGAAGACCCAATATTTCTGTTATTTCCTACAATTTGATAGTATTGTGCTTGGCACATCGTCTGTCGAAGGAATTGCCTCTCCAGCGCAAATGACTACTTATTTTCATTTCTTTATTTTAACAATTGATTTATAACCCGAGTTACGTTTTGCCGAACAGATTATTAATTGTAGATTCTTTGACAGCTTTGTCTATCGTTATTTTAAAAACTCAAGAAATTTTTACACTACCATTTAAATTTTCAGATGCTCCACCGGTACTACTATACAGCTTTATAGAGCAAACACTTCAGCCAGGCCCCGCAGTCAGTTTGAAATGTTCAGCGGCGGGAAATCCGACTCCACAAGTTTCATGGACGTTGGATGGTTTTCCACTGCCATCAAATGGAAGGTAAATTAGATGCTAATGTGAGATCTCATCATCAAAGATAAGATTTCAAAGCTTTCTGTAGTGTGATATAGAATTTTGATTTAAAGTAAAAACGCTGTTCACTTAAGGAAAACACGTTGTTTTGTAACTTTTATTCATTATATATTTTAGTAAACCAGTCATAGTAATTAATATTAACCCATTCGCATAGCACTCGTATTTATTTTGTGGACAAAATGCGTTTAGGCCGTGCAGTGTAGAAATAAACGAAAATTCGTTTCAAAACTGGGTAGATTATATGATGGTATGATATTGCAGAGAAAATGAAAAATATAACATATTAATATTTATTAATTATAAATTTTACAAAAAAAACTTCTTTAGTGAACAAACGAAAGACAATATTATATTACTGAATGTTTTTTTCATTTTAATTTAAGCGTTTTACTTAACAATTTATTTCACTGTGATACTTTTTGAAATTTTCCCGAATATGTAAAGTCACCAAAGAACGTTGACATTCCTGAGGGGTTTCACTCCTCTTTTTATATTTTGAACAAACCTTAGAAGCTTCTTTATATAAATTCCAATGCCCACAGCGTTAGACAAACTATTGACTTGATTTAATGAACTACAAATATACACCACGAATCTAACTCGTTAATCAGCGCGAATAGGTTAAATTAGATCTTAATAAAACTCAAACGTTATTTACTTTTATTCTTTAAACAGTTGCTAATGCTTAATCCCTTGCCATACTTTAACTAGTCTAACTCGTGATCACAATTTCGGGCTAAAGATGAATATATCGAGTTAGATACGTTAACACTTTTAGTGCCAGACCCATGTCATCCAAAAAATTTCAGTTTTCTGACAGAATATTTTTCTATTTATTATTTTCAAATTTAAAGGATATAGAATACAATGTTAGTCTGGCAAAATATTTAATTATACCTATTTGACACTCAGAGAACGTAAACGTAACGTAAAAAAACGAGGCCAATTACCGAACGTTTTGTGTATTGTACAATTGCTTGGTGCAAAGAAAGGCAGGGTATTGAAGATACCGAGCAGATCGCCCGCGTTGTACACAAATGAAAGAAGTTTTAAAGACTTACCCCTACCCACTTTGCCTAAGAGTACGTTTACTGGAAAATTATAACATAAAACTATTGAGAACACAGTATACAGCATTTATGAGTAATCAGAACTGATGTACCTCAATAAATTTTATTGAAAATAGCGAAAAAAATTTTTCCATCTTACCTTGAAAAATGTCCATATGCCAGTGTAGCGATTCGACTGTCTCTCATTGATCAGCAGTCGATTAGTCGTTCTGTAATCAAATGTTAAGGCTTAAGACGCGCAAATTAAAAAGCTTATCCGTTTTAGGCTTACTTCGCCTACGGCAAGGAGTTAGAAGAAAGTAATTGGTAATATTTCCATTATAAATTAATTTAAACGACTCTGTTCTTCCTTTTTTCCAATCAATAATCTTTTACGTACCCTCTGCAAAGCAGATATACGTTATTCTTCGACCTAAATGTCTAATGTACTTATATGAAAATAAAAAATAACGAATCTGAATGGTTCCCTTTTCCATTCCATCTAGAAAAAGTATGTCCACTTATCCAATTAGTGGAAACAAATGACTTAAAACGATAAAACTTAAAAAGTAGACGGTTTGTTCCAATTTCATAATGAAACGGAATCTAACGAAATAGAGGCAAACAAAACTATTTCATCCTTAATTACATTTGAAAGTTCATTTGAGTAAACATTTTTCAAAAATCCTTTTTTCAATTTAATTTAATGAATCCCTTTCCATTATTTTTGCAATCGATTTCGTTAATTTAAATATTAAATGCTGAACAACTAAATAGTCTAATATTAAATCACTATTCTCGGGAAAAAATGTGGTACGGAGAGCTCATAAAAAACCTGTCTCTGAGGACAAATTTAATTCAGAAGCGTGAAAGTTGACACATTCTAAAATTCAACTTCATTCTAAATGTAAAGTCTGAACTTTTGAATTAATGCAACAGTAATTAACTATTATTTAATTTAAGTAATCAATTTTCAACTACATATTTAATTAATAAAAGAGAGTGGATAATTCTGACCCGGCAGTCGAAAACGATGATGACGCATGAACCCAATTAAAGTATGTACCTAACACCTTCATGCGTGAGAACTAATGTCTCATTCGGGTACATCTCGTGTATCTTCTGTTTATGTCCTTACGCCAACTCAAAGTTTTTACACCTTGTTGACGTTGAACCAAAATTTAATCGCCCAACATGCCAACATGTCTTGTATGCATATATGTTAATTAATATACACGTATGCCTACGCAGTATGTGTGTGGAGATAAGGGAAGATTGCACCCTTCGAGATTTTAAAATTGCTATAGTAATCATGTATATAATTTTATAGCTCATCAAGGATGGGCACAGAGAAGGAATTTAGAACTCATTAAAATGGATTTTATATTCTCTTTTGTTATAGCTCCTTGATGTTTATTAAAAAGTTAAAAGGAGCCAAATGAAATACGTAATAGTAAATATATCTCTTAAAGAATGCATTTTAGGATTGATATGTTGGAATCTTGATCAGATTGGTCTATTGAATCGATTAAGACATGCTTCATAACTTTCCACAATACCCTGCATACATATTTCACATAATTAACAAATGTATAAAATAAGATGTTTGAATAAAACACCTCAGACATAAACTGATACATATTTTGATATTTGATGTTGAGAAAATATTCTACTAAGTTAACATAAACCTGTTGAATTGAGTTGTATTTCAAGATTTTCAACGTTCATCTTCAACATCACTTCACTACAGCTATACCTTTTCATTTATTTTATTTTGAAATACATATCCTTTAGATATTCATCATAACAAATTAAATAGCATAAAAATCATCTGTATCAAAGCTAAGTTCTTTCATCAAACAATTTGTTTATTCTCCTTCAGTCAAGTATTGACTTTTCTCATTTTTTGTTTTATTATTTCAGGTTTATGATTGGCCAATATGTCACTGTCCACGGAGATGTAATTAGTCACGTTAATATAAGCCATGTCATGGTCGAGGATGGCGGTGAATATTCATGCATAGCGGAGAACCGAGCCGGCAAAGTATCTCATTTCGCAAGACTGAATATATATGGTATATAACATATTTATTTAATCAATTCCTATTTATAAAAACTGGTCCAAAATTCATCCCGGAATTTATATCTTATCATAGCAGAATGCGTAGATACGTATAAATTGTTACACCAACAGCATTTATTTTACATTACATTATTTTAATTCACACCACTTTGATAATTTAATTATCTTTGGGAATCAAACTTTAATATTTTTTATATAAAACAATAATTTTCTGTTTTTTAAAAATTGCCAATACTCCTCAAAGTTCAATTCAAATTGCATTTGATTGCCAAGGGTTCAAGCTTGTTATACAAAATTATATTACTTATATGTATTTTCTTTTGACCAAATTGGAGTAAAATAGTCGTCAATTATTGCATCGATACAATTTCAAGTACTTTTTAAACTCAATATAAATATACTATAAGTTTTAACATATATTGTCAATGTATTATTTGCATATGGACAAAAAATTTCGAAGTTTGTCATCACCGCTTCATTATTCCTCTACCTCCTATAGTTCAAATTTTTCAGAGTGCTAAATTTAAAAAATCCACTTGAAATTTATTATAATTTTGGAAGTTTCCTCTGAAATCGTCATTAAATTTGATGTTTGCAAAAGTTTGCACTGCCTAAATCTTCCTCTTTCTTTGAATACTTTGTATGTCTATATGGACTCATCACGACTTTGGAAATCTTTTGCCTCGCCCAGCACATAGTCATGAAGATTCATATAATTAACGAGAACTATGAATCTAACAATCTTTAATTATTTTTAGTAGTTACACCACACCGTTGGATTTCTAATGCAATGACATGATGAACGTATTTTATAGCTATTTTTCTGCATTCTGTATAAGCTTTTTTCTGTGTCATGTGTCTTGTGTCATAATGTCACATTACGTGCTGTATGAGGTTTGTCGTATTTTATTCTATCGCATAGCACTATGTTCTGTTTTATGGCACATTTCATGTCACATTTTACTATTTATTGTTTTGTAAAATGTTACATTACGTGTCATATTCACATATCACGTTACATGCATATGTCAAGCGGTGGTTATATGCTAATAAGTAATACGTTGTTATTTAATGACTTTTGTATGCTACAAGATCAACAGTTGTCCCACCTGCTGATCTATTCGCATTTTTTTAGATATATAATTTATTTCTATACACAAAATTGGTCAATGGATTCAATATTTTCATAAAATTATAACTGAAAAAAAAACTAACTGACTTAATAATTGTTTCAAACAATGGCAACTGGCTTAAATTAAGCAATACGAGATAATATGCTTAAAAGTGGTTATAGTGAACTGACAAATCATCATTACCGATATAAGCCTGTTGGTAACGAGGAAGAATGAATTAGAAAATTACAAGATGAAGAATAAAATAATTTTGGTGAAAACCCGGATTGGGCCAAAATCAACTTTTAGAATATTAAAACCTTCCATTTTAATTATTAACGCACCATTTCAATCCATTTTTTTTAGTTGGTGAAAAACATGTATTTGCCAGTGCCATATAAAATATAACAATAAAAAAGAATATATCTCATCGTGGTAATTTATATCTTCATTTGCCAGGCTTACCTTACATAAGATTGATTCCAAAAGTTACGGCCGTCGCTGGCGAAACTTTGAACTTAAAGTGTCCTGTGGCAGGATACCCCATTGAGGAAATTCACTGGGAACGTGGAGGACGCGAACTGCCTGATGACATTCGACAAAAGGTACAGCCGGATGGGTCGTTGGTAATAAGTCCAGTACAGAAGAATGCTGACTCGGGAGTTTACACCTGCTGGGCGCGTAATAAGCAAGGACACAGCGCACGGCGGAGCGGAGAGGTCACAGTCATAGGTTGGTGCAGATAACTTTCATATTAATCAGAATCCATACACAAAATTAACATAAACAGAAAAGAATAAATATAAATATTTTATTCAACAGTCTTATGGGATTTTTAGACGTATACGAATCGAGAAATTTTTTTATGATTTATGACACTAATTTATAATTATTTTTTAATTTAAGCAGTGTTCATATACCATTTAGCCTTAATATGTGGTATTTAAAACAAAATCATACCACTAAGGAACTTAATGTCTACTGGAACTTTTTTATTTATAAATTTTATTTCTAACTTTTCAAATTAGTTAGTTTCTAAGTTTACAATGGCATGAATTCAAATTTTCTAAAATATTTTTTTCAGACAAAATATTCAATAGAACATTTTCTAATTACACTAGTGCATTCAAATTTCCTTTGACATTTTCAAGTTTTTGAAACATATTTTAATTTGTATGAATAAAAACTTACTTATTTTACTACATTAACCCTTTCAAATGCCCGATGGCCTATAAATCGGCTCTATGATTTTGCTTTTAATTAGACCCTGTCGATCATTGCATGTGCCGCGTAGATGGGTCTGGCAATAAAAGCGCTAAAGCAAAATATATTAGTGATTATGCCGAATTCTTAAAAAGGCCTAATCGTTACAATCAGTTTAAAATTATTTTATTGTACCTGTAACGTTCAATGTCGAATTAATAATGCCGTGTAAAAGTATATTATTTTCAGTTAAAATTTTATCGAAACAAGTTTAGTTTTACTTAAGTGCTTAAGAAGTTATTTTGCTTATATTCGTATTTTTAATATATTTCCCTGCTGATTTCATATGTCGTACAGGCACACAGGAAAGCACCGTACATCATGAAATCAGCTGATCTTCTAGAAAATATAAAAAAAGTAAACGTCTCGTGAAATAAAATACGCTTTACTTATGAATATAATTAAATTATTTATTATATTTTCATCATGCTCAATAGTCGAATGATTTAAAGTACAAATTCGTTAAGTGGGGCGTAGAGTTGATTTTTTTCACATTTTGAGTAACTTGATCCAAATATTTAGTACTAAAAGAAATATTTTTATTTTCATAAAAGAAATAAAACGAAAACGAAAAAGTTGATTACGTCTAACAAGATTTGAGCTTAGGTTTAAAGTTTTAGTCTTTTAACAACAATAATTGTGTACTACGCTTTTTTTCGATTAAAAATATTTAAAATTTCGTCCTGTTAAACAATGGAAGTCAACAAATATTAATCATACTTTAGATTAGTCTAAAAATATCCTATTTTGTTTTCTCTATAATTGTTTAATAAGACTTAAAATTTGGAACTGTATCTAGAAAATTCTTTTCAGTTTGTCAACACCTTTCCTCTTGAAATTCTAAATGTCCACTATCTTGTGTTTTATGTTGTAAAAGTTAAAGGATCGATGACTTAACACATTTAAGACGAAGCAATTTTTTCGAAATCGTTTGTCATAATTACTTCTCATTGTTTTGTATTTTTACCGGTCCTAGTTGTGTGTTACTCATTTTGGGGTCCAGCTTAAAAATAACACAAATTTTGCAAGTAGTTTGATAATGCAAGTTCAGAATTATCACACACGCACAGTGTATAATCCGTCTCGAATGGGTAAAAGGAGATCTTTCAATTGCATTAGTTTTCGTTTGAAAAGTTTTTAGGGTTCCGTAGCCAACTAGGAACCCTTATGATTCTAGTTTGTTCGTCCGTCTGTATGTCATAGCTCTCCCATTCTCTCATTTATATACCTATTAAGATGAAATTTGGTATACGGACGTAAATTGATGACACACTTTTGAAAAAGAAATTTGTTTGTCCCTTCCATAGGTTGAAAAGTGTATTCAATTCTTTTTTGTCACTTACCCTATTGAGTGGGGTGTTTTTAGATAGGTCTACTAAAATGCAACAAAATGTTTTAGGGTCTTTTAATTTTAACACTTACCGACACTTCACATATGCCTGTTCTTATCGACGTTTTGTTCAAAAGTAATAATTGACCAAACAAACAAAAATTAAAAAATAGATTAATCAGAAAATATAAAAATTTATATAAAAAATTTAAAAACAAAATTGAAACCGATCATTTTACCGCGCTTGGTATGGTTAGTGTTCAGTCGCGAATTATTTACTTTCTAATCGTTATCAGAGCGTCCTCCCTCTTATAATTTCTAGGCTATTGATGCAAAACATCTGAAAAAGTCCAGAGTGTAGTGAACGAACACTGTAGCAAAAATAGTTTATGAAAATTTGGAATAGCTCTGAAGTAGTAGTAATTGGTCTTTAATATGTAAATATACACGTACATACACTTTATATTTCACGTATTATAAAAAGTTGAAGAGAATGGCTACGGAACCCTATCATGTGCGTACCGATGCTCTTGGCCGATTTTTTACCCTATTATTGTATCCGTTGCTTTCTTGGTCAACTTCAAAACTTTTATAACTTGGATTATTGTTTTGTACGTTATATTTCTAATTATGTTTAAAATAAATAAGAGATAATCGAAGTATATGTACACCGCAGAAAATAATAGTATATTAATAATTGTAAATTAATAATGATTTCTTTCAGGCAAGGAAGATTTTTTATGTTTTGGAAACAATCAGTGATCTGCATGCCTCATCGAAATTAGCCAAATTTTGACTTCGGGACCTGTATCAATGTCGTTTAAAATTTTATTTTCATATATTACAGTACCGCCAAAATTAAGTCCATTTCAATCGTCCGTCCTGCAACTTAATATGGGCGATCGTGCTTCACTGACTTGTTCCGTTGTGAAGGGTGATTTACCATTAACAATAAGCTGGCGTAAGGACGGTGGTCCAATTGATTCTTCTCATCATATGTCGATTAAACAAGTCGATCAATACAATAGCATTCTTGTGATCGAAAACTTAGGATCCGATCACACTGGAAATTATTCGTGTGTTGTACGAAACTTGGCTGCTGAAGTGGAAAATACTCAGGCTTTGTTGGTCAATGGTAACCCTGGGATATAATGCCCAACTAATACTGTTTCGTCTTTTTATCTTTGAAATTATTTAGATAATCTTTGAGTATCATTTTTCTCGAAAACTTTAAAATATATTTTACTTTACTATATCTAGAAAGAGAATGCCACTTTGCGTTTAATTTTATTTTAATCGATATTTCTACATAATAAACTTGTTCAAGCTCTATATATAATGTTTGTTAAGGAATTTGTAATTTTTTGAAATAGTTGGTAACTAACCAAATGATATTACAAAAGCGATTTTACATCGGCAGCTGAGAAATGTTGTGTTTTGTAACCTTGGAGATGTACGATATCAGTTTTAACTTTCTTACACTCTTATGATTTTTTCTCTTTTTCTCTTTGTCTCATATTCCAGTACCTCCTACCATTGAGCCTTTTTCCTTCCAAGATGGACTGGCTGAGGGTATGCGAACGCGTACTGTATGTGGGGTATCAAGCGGTGACCCCCCATTAACTTTGCGTTGGCTCAAGGATGGTGAGCCATTACCCGCACTTTTGGGTGCTAATATTACGCAATTAGATCAATATTCCTCACTCCTTAGTATTCCTTCCTTATCTGCATCACACTCCGGTGACTATACATGTGTGGCGAGTAATCTTGCATCAGAAACCAAGTACACGGCTAACCTACAGGTCAAAGGTATAGTATAAAAATGAAAACAAACATACGAATTAAATAAAAAACAACAAAATTTATTTTTCATTTGCGAAAACTGTATTATTTAGAACCCTTTCATAAATTTTATATATATTTAATAATTATACATATTGTAACATCCGCGAGTTGCGTTCACATGTGTCCTCCCCTCCCAGTTGCTTTGGCACGCAGTGGGTTTGCGGCAGATCACCAGGTAACCATGTTGCACCGTGTACTTCTATTCACTATTTTATTTTATTTTATTCTGCATTTATTTTACTGTATTATTATTTCATAACTTTTATATGGTCATTCATCCATTTTTAATAAATTGGTTACAAGTTTTTCAAATTAGGGCAATATAAGCCCCCAACACGGACAGAAGGTATCAAATAATTCTAAAAACCTTTAGGAAATATTGACTAAACCATAATTTTCTCATAATTATTCCACTTTTAGAATTCAATATTAAAATACAAGATAAAATGATACACAAATTACCAAAATATAATTTTGCATAATTTTAGTTTTACCATTATTACTTCCATTATTGTACATTAACATTAACAAATTTTACATATTTATGGCACTGGGAGTGTACTTCATGCCCAAGCACTATTGGTTTTTTTTTTAAATATGAATACATTTTTATTAAAATTCCGATTTCTAAACTGGAAAGTACATCAATTAATTTTTCATCAAAAATATTTAAAAAATTAATAATTATACACTTACAGAACAACTCTTTTAACGAAATTGCCGAAAGTGTCAAAATTGAAAATAATACCAAAAATACTCTAATAAATACTAGAATATTATTTACATTTTCTATAATCTAAAAACTGTGCTATTGCCACAAAGAAATTGATCAAAGTATCATCAGATAAGTTGTGTTTTCTACCGTAGAAAAAAAATTTGATCACACAAGATCACAATCACGGGCACACAAGAAGATTTTTATTATAAATTTTAAAAAATATTTATATTATAAATTTAAAAAAATATAATCTCAATTGTTTGTCGACTTGTGCCTATGCACAAGTAAGCCATAGGTATTCAAAAGAAAAGATTTAATTACTTTTCTATAGCTTTCTGACAATCCTTTCAAAATATTTAGTAATTCCAATAGTGCAGTCAAAAATGTATACAAAATATTATGTATTTAAATATTGATTTAATCGTACGTGAAAATGGACGAAGAACTGACCAGCTTGCTTCTACAATTTAAATATATTCTGTATTATTTACCTATGTAAGATTTTCAATTTTTTTATCTATATTTTGATGTTTATTTCATTTTCGGTATTAATGTTACCGTTCGCATGTAGACTATTTTGATTATGAGTGCATATTTTTCATATTAAAATGCTAATTTTTATAATACTTGCACTATTTTTGAGAAAAAAAAAACCGGAGTAGAAATCCCTTCTAATCCAAAGCCTATTTAACAATTATTTCGCTTTGCAGGTACTCTAGTTCATATAGTCCTTCAGTGAGAATGATGCCTTGAAACTGTTTTATAAGCCATTTCACATCTAAAAATTGTTCTTGTATTCAAAATATATAATGATTTTGATTTTTAAGTACAAGTCGTTTCTTAATTCTTGCAATTAAAGTTGAGCGTCCACTGATGTATTCAGTGAATCTTCCATCCAATCGATAATTATTTAAATTATTGCTCTTTGGGTCTTCCCCTCTATATTATTCTTTACTGTTGATAATTGAGAGCTTTCGCAATCCCCGCCAGTATTGTACGATATATTAAAATACATAATTTTAATTTTGCATTGTTGATCTTTTAGTGCTTGCCTATTTTGCTTGCGAATTTTTACAATGTATTTTTAATTCATAAATCGGTAGATTTTGCTATTACTGTTTAGTGTATATTGCTAAAAAGATATGCAATTTGGCCCAACGTAGACCCACGGCGTGGTGTGCAAATAATTATCATTTTCAAAGTATTATATATAAAATATCAATTGAACCCATGCTTTATAGCTTTTGTGAGTCCCCTTAAAATTACAGATATTAAGTATAATTGTTTTCTAGAACTTCACAAAGCAATTACGTTTGTTGTAAATCGCCCTTATCCCTGCTTAATGCATTTAAGTTACAGTGGTGATTAATACAAATTATATACAGTTTTCCTTAAAAAAATCAAAAAGCCATTTAAAATTCTATATAAAATTATTTTGAAATTCTAACAATTGCTAAGGAAAACACCCAAATTACTAAAGCCCCTAAAGGGACTATTGTATTCTTAGGAACTAATTTATTTATAGGATAATATCAATTAAGTGAGGCATGTATGAAATTATTTTCATAGAATAGTGATTGATGGCCTTAATAAAAAATTTTCCATAGATGTCAACAAATAAAATGTTCCTATTATAGCCCAATATTGAATACTTCACTTTTTATTCACATGGTAACGCAAGTATTAGCCTACTTCAGAAATTTTTAAAGACTCTTCCATACCCAAATAATAATTAATATATTTTTCTATTTAAAAAGTTCAATTTCTAAAACATATCGGCAAACTATTTAAGTAAAATAGTGATGTTGTTTGAATTATACTTTCGGTCTGTATAACCTTTTATTATTATTTTAAATATAAACTAAATCCATAATCTTCAGGAAAAATCATATTGATCACTAATTTCGTGTAAAATAGCCAAAATTGGTACGCAATATAATTGTTAACACGATTAAATATAAACGCATTTGTTACGTATTTATTTATGAATAATTTGTTTATCCGGTTAGATTTAAAAGAGTAAAAATATTGGTTTGCAAAATGTAATATTTATCGGTAATAGTACATAATTTTAAGTAATTAGATAAATTGCAAAATCGTTATGATAACTTAAGTAGACATTTTTTAAGTACCAAAAAAATGGACAGGTTGCGATAAAAACTATAAATGTTAAAAGACATTAGAACTAATATCCTGAACTTTCAAACAAAGCGCTTAATTAAAATTTTTTAAGAACTTCTATTTCTAGCTAGGGGGAAAATAGATATTAATATCTGTGATCTACAAAACTATAATATAAACTAATATAAAATATCTTTAATCGTGAAACAAATGGAAAACAAGAAAACAGAAGAAAATGTTTAAAAGTTTTAAATGAAATGACGCATGCAATAATCGATAATTTAATATTTCCAAAAATTGAAATGCAGTATTACTTTAACCAAAATTACAAATACGGCGCAAATAAGCAGTATGCAATATTTCCAAAAATAGATGTGGAGTTTAAAAGGCAATGCTGACGATGTGGTCATTTCTGCATAAAAGACAGCTTGAAATATTGTGAAATGATAGTATAAATAAAGACCCAATTGACCAGAGTTTGTCGAACACCAAAAACATGCGCGCCCAATTCAATTTACGGCTATTCCACGTATCCATTGCCTTACCAGGTAAATTTGACACCAAATTATGAGATTTTATTAATTAACAGAAACAAAATCAATTTTACTGCCTCATTAAGTCATGGACCAATCTGTTGGCAGTAAATAATCAAGATTTTTTTGCCTATCATGCTCCATGTACCTCCCTCGATTTACTGGGTAAATTTAACACAAAATTGTAATGTTCGATTAGGGAAATCAATGAAAATTGTGGATCCTTTAATCATGCTCCAATTGACTGGCAACAAATTTTAAATAATTTGTTCTATTATCTCATCATTGACTTCCATTAAAAAATTAACTCCAACATTTTTTTCCATTATTTAGTATATTCTTTGATTAAACTTTTTTAATTGATTATTAGACGTGTTATGTAGATATTACCTGTTTGGGATGTTGAAGACGAGGTATGGAAGGTTTAAATAAGGAATAATCTATATTTGGACTCTAAGACTTATTCAAAAAAAACGTTATTTAGAATGAATTTTTCGATAATAATAATAATAATAAAAATATTTTAGCTGTACTGCACAGAACTATACTCTTTTCTAATGTGCGGGATATGAAAATACGTTAGTATTGTCCTTCGTTCTACATACTTTTTCACCTTTTTTGAAAAATACAATATAGGCATATAATTTAAGAACATATGTGAACAAAACGTGTGCACACGTTATACGAGAGTTCATCCTGGGAAAAAAGGCAATTTATGTTCTACATACGCAATTATAGTTTTCAATATATTACCAATCACACTTTTTTTCATACTTTTGTGTTTTCTAAAGCACACAATTTTCGGTTGGAGAAGATTACTTTCAAAAATTTGTCAAGATAAATTTTAGTTATTCCGTCTTAAACCGTTAGGATCAGCGTTTATTAATTTATCCGTATGCTCTGTGGTCATTTTACTCCATTGTTTGTTGGCATAGGGCGAAGTCTGTTTTATAGGATGAGGTCTACTAGAGCTAATAAGAGTGCACATCAATAGTAACTGTAGACGTGTTTTCCATGGGTTGAATTTGATATGCGCAGGAATATACGTTTACATTTCAGAATTAAACTATTTATTAATTTTATCTATAATGAAAAAAATGTTGTCAGTGTAATTTTAACAAATATTGTGAAAAGCACGAAATAAAATATCAAAACTTCAATATTTTTTAACTTTTGCGTAAAATTAAGGATGCTATTTTTATAAGAAATTGTAATTGGGATTATTTTAACTTTTAGTTACGAGAAAATAAATCAAATTAAATTCAACCTGACAGTTTATTTGTGGCCATATGTACAATAAGGATTATTCATATATACAAGCTTATTATAATACTATATATTGAATTTTAGTAATATACATACTATCAACTAAAACAAATGGCTTCAAATTTAAGTAATACTTTTAAGAAATTCTCTAGCACAATATAATCGTTGAAATTCATTCACATCTGATTAGTGAATATATTAGGACTGTAATAAGCAAAGTAACAACTTAAATTCAAATAAGTTTGATTACATAGTCTTCATATTGAGACTGCATATGGCTGTATTTCCTAATTCCAATGTACACGCTCCACTAGCTCTCAGAGCACATTTATTTATTTCAAAAGTATTCATGAAAATATTGGAATTTTGTACAAAACATAACAGAGAGTGATACAATGTATGAAACACCGGTATAATTTCTCCAAAGGTTATCTTATTTAACAATTCTCGTTTTATTATACCTACACAAAGAAATCTTAAGTTTCTTTTGTTTCATAAGTGAAAAATAAGTTAGTAATCTTAGCAAAAAAATATAAACATCACCACTGTATACATAATTTTATCGTTGGATACAAACCACCACTGCTTCCGTACTGTACCTAAAAATTTAAAGGCTTCTGCACACTGCTGAAACTATGCTTGGCCAAATATTAACATTTTTATTTGGTTTCTTATTTTCAATTTGCATTCAAATTAACTAATTAAGTATTTCAAAATAAAATCAGTTCCACCACGTTGGGTTGTCGAACCATCTGATGTAAATGTCGAACGTAATCGTCATGTTACAATCCACTGCCAGGCACAGGGTGTTCCTGTTCCCACTGTAGTTTGGAAAAAGGCAACAGGTAAAATATTAAATAGAATTATTAAAATTTACTTTAAAATGTGTATACAATTAGGCAGCAAGTCTGGCGACTACGAAGAAGTGAGGGAAAGACCATATACTAAATTATTGTCGAATGGGTCATTGCTTTTGCAACATGTAAAAGAAGACAGAGAAGGATTTTACCTATGTCAAGCGCACAACGGAATTGGAACTGGAATTGGGAAAGTTATTCAACTAAAAGTCAATTGTAAATCCTTTAAGCATCAACTATATATTGTATAACATCCGTTTAAATTCAGCATCTCCATATTTTTCCTCACCCTCACGTTCTGTAGCAGTGAAAAAGGGCGACGTTGCAGTTTTGCAATGTGAAGTCAGTGGGGACAAGCCTATAAATGTTGTATGGCTACGGGCAGGGAAACATCAACTGAATCCTTCTACAAATTACAAGTGAGTTAATAAATGCGAACTATTGTTAAGTTGATTTAAAATTCCTTTACGTCTATACACACAGAATATCCATCAAACAAGATGCCACACCTGACGGAGTTTCTGCTGAACTACAAATTAGCAATGTTGAAAGCAGCGATAGTGGTCCATATTTCTGCCAGGCAAACAATTTATATGGTCGCGATCAGCAACTTGTTCAACTGCAAGTCCAAGAACCCCCACAACCACCGTCTGCATTAGAAGCAGCAATGGTTTCTAGTAGATCAGTCAACTTAAAATGGCAGCCTCGTACAGGAGACTCCGCGGAAGTTACAAAATATGTCGTAGAATACAAGGAACTCGATCGTAAGTGTAATTTAAAGGAAATAATTTGTTATAAAATGAAAAGTTTAGCTTAGTTTCTCTTTGTTCTTATATTGATATGAAACTTTTACTTTACTTTATTACTTCTAATGTCCTGATGGACATAAAACATATATGTAATTTCTTTATATTGAATTCGTACTAAGCAGTAAAGATTAAAGTATTCGACTCTCTTTACTTCTTTCTCACTATGAGATCAATTTCTGAATTTTGAGCTTTGAAATACTAAAACAAAACATAGAGAGAGTGTAGACACTATAAAAGTACCGAAGAGCATATACCCGAAGCTTTAATAATTTTATATTTCTCTCAAGGAAAAGCGCATGCATCAATTAGTATTACATAAATTTGTGTATACTGCAGTGCTTCTTAAAATTTAGCCCTTTGCACTTCAGCGTCTTTGCTTTAACGTGTACTGATATACGGTAAAAGAACAAAATAAATAATTACACCTTAAATAAATAACATACATATGTTTTGATTTTTATTGACAGAAAGAAAGGATTGAATCTTGATTAGTCATTGAACAAAAAATTTAGTTATAAATCGTGATTTTTTAGAGTTTCTAAATTTCTATAAATAAATAAAGTAATTAATTAATGTGTCGGAACGCCATTTACATTTGAATGCTTATATTCTTAGTATTTAGATTTTTTTTTATTTTTACTATAATGATACAAACAAATACCTCGGTTTTATGAAATTCATCATTAAAAAAGACTTTAGTACTTTCTTGACTAAGCTTCACTCAGGGCATATTAAAAAAATTGACTAAAAATTTCTCAGAGATGAGACATACGTATTTACGCCATTGCTAGTATTATTTCAATTTTAATAGGTAAATATTCGAAGAGCGAAAGTTTTAGATCTCAACCAATTTTAATGAACCTGTTTTATTTTGTGGAAAAAATATTCTAAGTAAAACCATAGAAATTAATTATGTTTACACTCACAAAAATGTTTAGTCTAATCTTTTCTGTTTGGTGTTTAATAAATCTTTTTTCTGGAATGCTAATAATATTCCGCGAATTTTAAAGTCAATTAAAATACCCAGAAACCACCACAAACGACCTAGAGCAACCCCTTGATTTTAGCTGCTGTGCAGACTAAAAAGACCATAGTGGATTTTCATCTAACTTTTTCGGTTTGAGTGACACGAATTATAAATCTCATCCTTCTGGGAAAATTACAAATTTGAAATCCCAGTTTCTTTCCAAGAATTGTGATAGAGTTTCGAGTTCGCGGGATATTAAAACTATTTCAGAAAAAACTTTAATCAAATGCGGTTTTGGTTTAAGGAGTGGCCAACGCTTGATATTACGAGGAATATGATTGACTTCGAAAACCCCAGAATATTATTAATATACTCGCAAAATGCGTTAGGGTCTTAATTAGTTATTTGTAGGGGTAATGTGGAGTGGTCTCTTTTTATTAAGATATGGTTGGAATTTCATTCATTGTTATTAAAAATCAAATGGAAAAAGCTTTGTCGAAATAGTTTAGTTCTTCTATCAATTCTTTTATGATTTCGAGGTTGCTAAACCTGCAAGTGATTGTCGAGGATATTTTAGGTATGCATTTTATTTGCTACAAAATACATAATAACTCGTTTCTGTTAACTTGTTTACGGAGGCACTGAAAATCTCTTCCAAATCCACTCCAAAAGGTAAATCTAGATTTATGATACTGTGCAAAAGTTGGTCCGTATTATTCAATACATATTTTAAAAACACACGCTATATCCATGAGGAAAATATAAATTTTGGCCATGCTATCCTATCCCTATCTTTAGCGGGTCCTAGTTTGATACTTGAAATTGATCCCCATGTATGTGGTGTCTTGAATACAAAATATTTATGAAAAGTGCGAACGCTGAGTAGCAGTATTGAAGCGGTAGTAGGCACGTAATATAGAGCTTTACAATGTTTCTCCAGTTTTTCTTGAGCCACCAATAAAAAAGCATTTTTATTCCAAATTTGCATCATTATATGCACAAATTAAAGTATCTACGATTTGTTTTAATTTGAGAAGACGTTGTTCTCTCAACAACAAAATTTGTTTACCCATTACTGAAAATGTGTGGTATTGGTTCAATATTTAATTTATGGGCAACAATCGGATAAAGGCGCTTAATGGCTTCTCCTATAAACTGGCTATTTCGTCGGGCTTTATGGATAAAATTTTCTTCCAAATTTTCTCTAAAGATTTCTCAGACGCTTTGAATTTTCTGGAGATACCAAAATCAATATATGTGTAAAAGACTTTATTTAGGCATTTTGGAGAGTGCAAATCCTTAGAAACCTACTAAGTTATGTAAATTCTTTAAACTGAATCCATTCATTCAATCTTCCAATTCATTCGGTAATAATGATACGTAATATTTTCAGAATACCCAATTAAGCGATTGTTTTCTTCTTATCATGTGAGTTTCTGATTATGTTGTTATAGACATTGGAAGTTCTTCAGGGCGAATAACGAGTTAAAGCAGTAATAAGTTTTATTCACAAGATAAATTGGTAATCACAAGAATATTTAAATTAAACTCTAACAAGTTTTATTCAAAAAATTAATTTTATCATCGCAAGAATATTGCAGTAATAATTCACAATGAAAGACACAAGACAACAATGTACGATACTATGCGTTACGACAGGACTCTAAATTTTGGTTTGATCCTACAACATAATTATGCCTCGCGTAACTCGACGCCAGAACGGAATCCAGCCAGACGCTCGTTTATGAATCCGCGAGTGCAATAGGCGAATTTCTAACTGACGCGAGGATATTACACAAAGTGAACGAATGAATTAATTTTCGGGAATGCTATCGCTAAGGAAAAATATGCTAATTTAAGATATTTCAAGCAAATAAATATGCATTGTGATAAACTTCGTGCAAAAATTCGCGACTTTGAAAATTCAGCTTCGGACTATAATTGTTGTCCATAATTCGATTTTCCATTATCTACAAAGGTGTCTAATCAAATGATTCAGGGTATTTAGAGCAACCCTTTGCCTATTCGATTGAGATCATACATGTTGCCTTTGTATTTATTCATTTGAGCTCTCGCAGATTTAATCATCAATGTTACGTATTTCAGCCGAAATGAAACCGTTTATTTCTTGTGATTAATGAATATTATCATTACAACCAAATGCTGCCTCTTTTGAAATTCTCTAGTATATCACAAGTAGTGGCTTTTCGAAAGATCTGATTTTGTACAATTCTATTATTTATAAACTTTAACTTTAGAAATTTTAGCTATGTGATCAGGCCGATTACGAGTTGTTCCAGATTAATCCCATCTTCCAAAGCAATATGTGATGCTTTTTTTATATCTGACCAATTTGAATGTCTCAAATAATTAATGCGGTACCCATATTCCTTGCCTATGTAGGCAATTTCGTGTAGGTGCCTTTGTATAGTTGTCCATGTGAACCCAAGGCTTCTCGATAATTCTTGTATACTTAACCTCGGATCAGATTCCACTAGAGATTTTAGGGTGTCATTATCAAATCCAATTGGTCGTCCAATTCGGGGTCTGTTAGAGAGGTCATAATCACCAGCAGCAAACCTCGTGAACCAACGTTGACACTTTTTGACCTTCAATACATCTCCATAAATATCGCAAATTTTCTTCGTTGTTACCGTTGCATTAAATCCCGCATGAAAATGAAAAAGTATGCAATGACGAATATGATCCTCGGAAGGTGCGAACGCCGCCATTTTATTACACGACAGTAAAAAAAATTTATACTTTTTAGAATATTTAGAACACAGGTTGCTTTACCGAAAACTGTAAAAGAATACGTGTTTCCTCTTCAACGATCGGTACAAAACTAAAGGCAAAAATATTCTTTCCAAATAATTTATTACTTGTGGGGTACCCGTATATATTGAAGTATGTATATAAAAATAACAATACATTTTTAAAACAATGCATGGTGCCTTTAAACGTGATTTTTGTAGGCAATGTTAAACACGATTTTTGTAGACATCGTGCAGAATTTCTTAAACACAGCTGTATAGAATAAAATTACTTAAATACTTAACTTAAAATATAACTCAGGTAATTTTTTGAATACTTACTAACTACAAGATAAGGCAAGAAACAAAAAATCACTTTTGAATATTTTTACACCTATTTAAACGTAATTTATCGCTTTACAAAATAATATTTTTCCTTTTCTTTGAATGTGTATAGCTGTGCTTTAAATCATTATTGCCCTGGAACTTCCTTCCTGTAAGGTCCTTTTTGAGTTTGGACCGTAAATAAAAGTCACTTAATTTCTCTGATCTCACATTAAATAACGAATTATATTAAATAACAGCTCGGTGTTTAATTTTTTCATTTCCACAATTTCTTCCGACATGCACTTCCTTTTAAATAGGTTTATTTACGGCGTTTAATTCATAAAGCGATTTAAAACTTCATTAATTAATTAAGAATGGAATTGTGGCGGGAAATATAAATATTTAAATCCATTTAAGGATAAAAGGGTACATTGGTGGCTTACATATCTAAGGGGTTAATCATTGATAAGGAAATTAAAACTATAGAAGACATATAAGGGTCAAGAACAGCAAGATATAAGGCATTTTGGAGCGACGACTCGTTCAGATGAAAATCAAAAAGGGCCAAGTTGTTGACGTTACTTAGAATTCTAGAGAAGTGACCGTAGTTGGTACAATAGCAATTAATTTTATTACTCACTATCGCAGAGTAAGTACTAATCGGAACAGAAAGAAACCTTGCTTATATGCCTTCAGAGCAAGTGAATGCCTAGAGAGATAAAAGCTTTATAAGAAATGTATCTGCATCATAGCGAACTACAAAACAAGGATATATATATATTATATTCTAATACATACAATATTTGCTCGTATTATAATAAAAGATTAAATATAATGACTTTCTAAATGCTTAATTGAAACACACAAACTGACTCTGGATTCGCGCTACAAATTTCTTTTCAATTTTTTTCAGCACTGCTCCTTGATCAGTGGCATCAATTGGAAATTGCTGATCCTCCCAAACATACAGCCTTGATAGAAAATCTCAAACCAGCAACAAGATATTCGTTTAGAATAATAGCTGAAGGAACGGCTGGTCAAAGCTCACCAAGTCAAGAACTAACTATAAAAACTGAGCCACAAAGACCTGCAGGGCCGCCATTAAATTTGTCTGTACGTCCATTAAGTTCTACTGAACTATTGGTAACTTGGTTAGCTCCACTAGAAGAACTGCGACACGGAGATATTCAAGGCTACAATATTGGTTATAAATTATCTACCTCAAATATTAACACCTACAATTTTACTTCAATTTCTGGAGACAGCGAAGGGGGAACTGGAGAAGTTTTATTGGGAGGACTTCAAAAATACACGAGATACACTGTAGTTGCTCAGGCTTTCAACCAAATCGGTCCAGGACCTTTATCTGAGCCCGTTTCGGCCCAAACAATGGAGGATGGTAAGGAAAAGAGAAAACAATATATAAAAAACTTAACATAAGCTTAGTTATTAATGAACACTTACTTGATTAAAAACGATTTCTCCACTATGTGTCTAAATACCTTTAAGGCTTGAACATTGTCCCAGTAACAATTGGGTATATCACTTCTAGAATTTGAGTAGTGTAAATGCTTATAACCTTACTAATTAAATTTTCGCCATGATTGTAACGATAGCGAAGAAAATGGACAGTATAACTTTCCTGTGTCGTTTTTGAATATATTCATAAGATGTTGGATTCAAGTAAGCATGACGATAAAAGTCTTTATTACCTGCTTATTTAATGGCATTACTTTGTTAAGTTGTTTAGGCCTTCTTATATATTAATAATTTAGTGGTCGACTAATTTTGTCTTGTTGTGCTTTTTTTATTATTGTTATATATTTGCTGCAATTTTGTCATTATATCTAAAATAGATTTAATATTTGATTTCTTTTAATACTCAAACAGTGCTATTCTGTAAATTTTTTTTACCTTCTTTGGACTTAAAAAACATTCAAAACAGAAAAATCTAAATAATCATTGAAAGTCTAACTTTTTCCTAAAATCGGTAAAATTCCAACTAACAATTTTAAAATATAAACAAATATAAACAAATATATTCAATTTCATAATACGCGAGAGTGCAGTAATGTGAACTATAATAATATAATTTTTTTAAATTACGAGAAAGAAGCAGAAGTAGCACAGAATATATTGAGGGTATAGTCGACAAAATTAAGCAAAATGTGATTTAACCTTGAAGTGTAGACGATCTAAACGGCTGCATCATAATTGCAAATGAAGTAAAAATTACAGATTAGATTTTAATAACATTTTTTGAAAAATTTTAGTAAGATATCGACAATCTTTTATTTATTCGTAGAAATCACAGACATATGTTACTATGATATAAGTATTAAAATCAAGAATTTATGGAAAATATTCCGTAATATATTTTAAGACAACCTAATTGGTCTAACAAAGATGTGTGGGGAAGTTTTTTAATTCGTTTTTAATCATTAAGATATCAAGAAAACAATTTTTCACCTTGCCAGACTAAAGAAGTTATTCGGTATACTTGAAATTTCCAACAATAGAACAATACAAAACATACCTAACGAAAATCGGTAATTTCTTCTTTAAACGCTACATTACATCAAAGGCAATATAAAATTAAATTACTACATAGAAAAACTAGAATGTAGACATTAAAACTTGCTCCCTGGTCATTTGACCAGGTTGATATTAAAAATCAGTAGTTAGGTCAGTAGTTAATATATTTATAATTAAATCTAAGGTCCGAATGCATGCATTTTATTTATTTTTTATTTCTTACAATGCCCTCAGGCAATTAAAAAATTTAATATCTATTGTTATGTTATGTGTTCGGGAATACAATAAACAGTCCTTTCATTTAGTGATAACGAAGCAAGCCCTTGTGCCTGCACTCAATTTTCTGTTCCTTATTCACATCCCTCCAGTTGTACGTTTCAACATACAACTCTTCTTACTCATGTTAAATTTCTTGCTCTCTATTTAAACGTTTCATAAGTTATGTCATAGAAATCTATCTCACTTCTGAATTTATTTACAGTCTTCATAATCCAGTACAATGGAGCTTTCGTACTTTGTGGTAACCTTCGGCACCTCGAACACCCTTTTAACTTAGATTCTTACGATGAAACGCAATCTACGAAGTATGAACGAGTTGTCTATGTTTTCGTTTATTATTTTAAAACCCACACACAGATCTGAATAAGCCCGAAGGTTCAACAAAGACTTCAATCCAATATTATAGTACGCTTCGTTTGCATCGCAGATAATGCCTTTTTATGGCCTGGCCTGGTAGACAGATTCCCAAATAAGATTTCTATAATCAATCAACAGTCTGTAATAAACAAACGGCATAGCATCATTACATTGTTAAAATTACTCATTCTAACTATAAAGCTTCATAAAGCTAAATTCGGTTCAACTTTGGTAACAACATTACAGGCATGAATATTGAAATCCAACATTTGGTCCATATACCCACCCCAACCCACATCACACTCCTTTGACTACTTGAATTGAATTTCCTTCTATTGAGTACTGACTACTAGGTTCTTTTGCTGACCTCGAAAAGATCATCACAGCACATTTTATCCTATTTAAAATAAGGCGATTTAGTGAACCACTCACTGAGTTTTTTTTTAAGTCTTCCTGGAACACCGTTGTGTCCTAATAGTTTCCCACCCAACGAAAAAGCTTTAGGTCATATGCAGAAATCAGATAATCTGACTTAAAGTGCCGTACGATGTCATTAACAAAGATACTAAAAAGTACGGGATTCAGAATCAACGTCTCTGGTAACTTCGCCATCGCAGGCTGAATGCATACTGGTCTACAGTTTGTAACTTAGTCCTTGCAGTCTGGCTTATACATCGGAACCACATGAGCTCTCTTCCAACATTCGGGAAACATTCCCTCGCTGAGTGATTTATTAAGCATTGAGAACAATGGTTCGCATTAGCCGACCGCACATTCTTTCAGAAAGGAGTTGAGTATTCCATCCAGGCCAGGTCCTTTCGCTAGCAGACCGTTCAACAAGTCGTTGACGCTAATATGTATGCTACTTAAATTCGCATCTTGGTAGTATTCACCAAATCGCAATCTCTCGACATCGCTGTCTGAAAGACTGGTTATCCGCTTATAAATGCTCTTGAAGAACTGAAAAAGATTGCATAACTCCTCACCTACCTCAGCAGTCTTATAGTCATTCTACCACACTATTTCAGGAATTCCCTGGTCAGAGCTTCCCTTTTTTCTCACGTATTTCTAGAAAGGCTGGATTCTCATCTATTTTTCTCTCTGCATTATTAGTATACCGTCTGAGGCATCTATTACACATCACCTTATACTCTTCCCACAAACTTCTCGCAAACGGTCGTTATTAATGATTTGCTAAACAAGCAGGAGAATTTTTCAAAAGCCTCTCATAGAGTTTCGTAAAAATAGATCAGGATCTCATTCACACCTGTGAGCTGGAGCATAGGTATCCAATTTATTTGCATTAAAAACTTGTTAAGGCCGCCATAATGCGCATTTTGATCACGGTAATGTTTCCTTCGACCTCATAAATTCATTCTTCATGATCAGGTTACCGTTGTCGGGTGGTATGCGTCCTCACTTACCAGAGCTGATGTTTTCGATATGGAGTTATCTCTATTGGAAAAGCATAAATCTAAACACGTGCCATGCTTATTGAGTACGTTGTTTCGTTGGGTTAGTCCCGTGAGAGCAGTATTCTAACAGCACGTCTCCAACAGGCTCCTCACCTTCCTAATCTCGTCTCCGACAGCCAGGCTATAGCCACCATACACCACACCATCAATTTGGACTGGACGTGTTTTACCCGCGAATGCACAACAGTTTTTACTAACCTTTATCGTTTCGGTGTCAACCCCACAACGTTTGGGCAATGCTTCTAAGACCATCGTCTTATTTTCTAGCTGTCTTTCTTTCCCAGCGCTTTTCGTTGATTATTATATTCAATCCAATCACGCAAGTTCCTTTTCTCTTCCTCTCGTGTAATTCCTGAATTACATTGCTCACATTAACATTACATCCCTCCAGCTTAGATACCCGCCCGCTCAATTCCGACAATTTGTCGCGGTTTTCCTTACAGAATTCAAGGATATTTGCATTCCTATCAGTGATGATCTTCATGTTTTTTTCGATGCTAACGAGTTTTTTCTTGAGCCCATTCTTGAAAGAGGTAAAGAATTTTTGGAACAATTTTACCATATTTTTCCAACTACTTGAATAAAAAAATAATTTCACAAGTGTGCTGCTATCTTGAGAAAAAGAAAAATGAAATTATGAAAAAGTAAATTGTATGAACTCATTTAGACTGAGGTAATACATTATTTTTCTCAGTTTCTTAGCTGCTTTTGAGATAGCAAATAAAATCATATTATTTGTTATCAATCGCCCTAAACATCTTGTTGGTAACCTAACTCAATAGATTAAGGTAGTCGAAAATTCTTAGTTGGAATTATAAGTTGTTGCATGTCGGTATCCAAACATTATTGTGACAATTTTCAAGCCAAAGAAACTTCTTAACAAAAACATTATAAGGAAAAGTAAGAAATTAGTCTGACAATTCTTAAGGAAGGAGTCCTATAAAATGGGTCGAGAATTGGCTGTTTTTTCAAATTTTGTATCATGAAACTAATTACCCGAACGTTTTCTAATTTAGAGGTTTGTTTTATTATGAAACAAAAAATCATTACAAATTTTGACCTTTTTGAAAAAAATTGATTTTGGGAATAAAGAGCCAAAATGTGTCATGTTTGACACTAAAGAGTTTTGCTTCTACGCAAATTACGTTGTGACAAAAATTACGCCTTCGAAAAATTGTTGTAGCATGGAACTGACTCTAAGGAACCCCTAGATGGCTTTAATTCAAAAAATGATTTTTTGGGTTAATGCATTATTGCATAACACGGCATAAATATAATCGTCGACTAAGCACACGTGTGACCTTGGCGGCCACCACAACTACTCCCAGTTTCATCCGATGCAAAAAACCAAGAAATATGTTATTAAAGATATTATTTTTCACAAAATGGACCTTCGTCGAACATCAATCGTGATAACTTCAATTTTCGACACAATTTTTCTTAACCAAGTGTTCATAAAAAATCTCTATTTGCGCAAAGTTTTTAATTTTATATATTCATTCCGTGCATCAACATACACAATTTCAAAAGTCTATTAATTTCAACTTGATCGGATCAAAAATTTTTGAGATACATTTACCATCGTCTGCCAAAATGAAATTTCAATAAAAACGCGTTTAAAGTTAAAAGAATGATTTTTATAATAAATATTTAAATTTCATTTGACTTACAGTTAATCTATTAATATAATAATGAACTTATAGTTAATCAGTTAATATAAATCCATCAAAAAATACAAAAAGTCCCAGTGGCAGGTGCCAGTCGGAAAGGTAAATTTTTCACTTTGGTTTTCTTCAGGAAATAATTAGTTTCATTCAATTTTTGAATCAAAAAAACTGATAGAACTCTTGTCCAAAAATCAAAGGAAATACACCAGAAAGTTTTCCTTAAGACCCTCCTTCACTCCCGAATACTCCAAAATGGTACGATAGATACATATGTAGATAGGCTAGACTACAATATATTACATAATAGTCTGACTATGCCATGTAATTATTTTATAAAGTTGTAGCTAGTTCTTAACGTGCAATAGCTAGAATTAAAAAAGACCTATTTGTTTTAGAAAAGCATGTTCTAGGTATACTACTTCGAACAGCCACCTTTTCGAAACCAATAAGTCGTTTACGAATTTAACTGGGATATAGATCCAAAGTTACATGCCAAAATTCACTTCGATATGTTTATAAATACGGCCTCCAGATTGTGTTTTTCGTTATATTCCATATATATATATTTACATATAGAGGATATATGTACTTTTGAACGGATGGTATTTTTGATGTCTACGGACCATGATCAGAGAAAGTATAGTTTCCCAAAATCGAGTGATGCGAACACCCGCAATAAGTAGATTTTTTATTGAAATCTACCTAAACATTTTTGAAAAAGATTTATGGGACTCCTCTCTTAAATGACCTATTTCAACAACCCACCCATTTGTGATCTTTCAAGTATTTTCTCAGGCATTCACCTCAACGAGTAAATAAAATTAGTAGAAATTGTTTACATAAAATACGATGGATATCGAAGAATTCTAAACCTGTTTTAATGACTTTCATCTATCCAAGCCCATTCCAACAAGAAATTTCTTTAAAATTTCCGTTTTCTTCATTATGATTGCATCCGCAGAGTGCCTTCAAAAGATTGATAGGCATGTCAATAATACTAACATTACAAAAGCAAATATATCAATTTAACTATGTGCATATTATCTAATATATCATATAATGTAGGACACCTTTTTTATAATTTTGACTAATTAAATGTTAACAATCGATATTCTAAGTTTGTGTATACATTTATTTACATTAACATCGCAATTGTCGTCTTGAATTTTAGTTCCTAGTCGACCTCCTGAGGATATACGTTGTGCAGCGTTAACTTCGCAGTCACTACAAATATCTTGGCAGCCTCCTCCTGTGCATCATACCAATGGACTCTTACAAGGATATAAATTGTCTTTTGAACCGATGTTAGAAGATATATTTAGTACTAACGACGAAGTAGAAACTAGAAAAACTACTGCACTAACCGTCGTTTTAACTAGTCTTCGCAAATACACAAACTATAGTATTCAAGTGTTAGCACATACACGTATGGGCGACGGTGCTATTTCGAATCCTATTTACTGCCACACTGAAGAAGACGCACCAGAAGCACCTGCAGAAATAAAAGTTGTAGTTAGTTCTCCGCAATCATTGTACGTTTCTTGGCTACCTCCTAAAGAACCAAACGGAGTTATAACTCGTTACTACTTGTATACGCGTGTTGTGAATGCGCATGAAGAAGTAACCCACGAAAAATTAAACATACCATCGGAACAACTTTACTACGAATCAAAAGGTCTAAAAGCACACATTGAGTATCAATTTTGGGTCACAGCGTGCACAAGGGTAGGGGAGGGAAAGAGCTCTCGAGTGGCTTCAACGATTACAACAAATAGAGTTCCTGCGCGAATCGTGTCTTTTGGTGGGCATATAATCCGTCCTTGGCGATCTATAGTTACATTGCCTTGCACAGCTGTAGGAAAGCCCAAAAGAGAGTGGTATAAAGGTGATATAATTTTACGACCAGGAGGTTTACACAACGGGCAATTATTGTCTTCAGGAGATTTAATGATTTCTAATCTACAAGTAGCAGACGGAGGAAACTATAGTTGTCAAGTGGACAATGGTGTCGGAACAGATAGACTGACACATATTCTTATTGTGCAGGTTCCTCCATCAGCACCCGTTTTATATGTTACAAGTGCCACATCGAGTAGCATTTTAATGCATTGGAAAGGTGGTTCAAATGGAAATGCTCCCTTTACGGGGTACACTTTACATTACAAGCGTTCTCATGGAAGTTCCGAGGAAATGTTTTTGTCAAGACATGCAAGCAGCCATGAGCTTAAAGGTCTTGTTTGCGGCAGTACATATCAAATTTATTTAACTGCTCATAATAAAATTGGTACCTCGCCAGCAAGTACAACTTTACACGTAAGAACTCAGGGACAGTCTCCCGGTGTGCCATCCACTGCCAATTTGCTTGCAGCAAACTCAACCTCAGTTACAATCAGACTTCATACATGGCCAGATAACGGATGTCCCATATTATACTACGTCTTACAGTACAGACCCGTTGTCGAAGGAACGGAAAAGGAGTGGATTTTAGGTATATAACTATTAGCATCTCCTCTTAAGTTATGTTATTATATAAAATTACACTTTGAAGTTTCAAATGCTCTTAAGCCACAAAGGAGATTTACAATATCTGGATTGACGCCATCGACAATGTACCAACTTAAAATGGAAGCACATAATGTAGCAGGCCTCGCTAATGCTGAATTCACATTCGTAACATTAACCAAAGATGGAGAACCACCACCACCTGAGGTAGTTCAAGGAGGCCAACGCTCAAATATCTTCTATGCAGAATTGAACTTACTAATTCCTGGCATCGCCACATTATCCGGTTTGATTTGTCTAGTCACACTTACCATAATGTGTTATAAGCATCGTAAGTGTTAGGAAGTTAAAAAATTACACATTTATCTTTCTTTTACACGTTTAAGGCCGAGGAAATAGAACTCGGAAAGATACAATAGAAAATCGGGAAAACAGTGAGGCACATAGAGAGAGGTATTATGCGACAATACACAAAGTATCTTTACAAAATACTGAGAAAATCCCGGGTACTGTATATTGTATTTGTGTACTTGTGCTCGAAAGAATTTAAATCATTATATTTTTAGAAACATCTGAAGATATATCACCGTATGCCACATTTCAGTTATCTGAAGCCAGCACACTCGCTCAACCACATCATACCGGCCCAGCGAATACTTTGCTTCATTCTTTCATGTACCATGAGCGTGCACTAACCGAAGGATGCTCTTCACCACCTCCACCTGCGGTACTTAACAAATTGCAAAATGCATCACCATATTACAATATTGTGCGTTTTTTTTTTTTAGTTTACCATCGGTCACCTTCCCATTATTTTCAAAATTTAATAATTATATCTTTTATTTCAAAATTATTTACTAACTAAATGACAATAAATTTCAGACATCTAAAAATCGTAGAAGACATTCAAGAAAAACAGAACCAGAGAGCGAAGAATCGGATTCTGACCCTGATCAGTTAACATCAAGTCGAACAGAATCTTCCAAACAATTAGATGGGAAGATGAAGCATAGTAAGAAATTTTTGTAGTCATTCTTAATTTTTATTTTTTGCTATTCAAATTGTTTATTAAACCTGCCATCTGCTAAGAGTTTTGCATAATTCTTGAAGAACAGGTAGTCAAATAAAGGAAGTATTTCAATACAAACAAATCGAATTTTCGATAAAATTACAAAGAAAATCAAATTAAATTTTTATTGTGAATATTTTGCAGACAAAATACCTATGAATTTCGATTACTCATAAAATTACGGTTCGCTTAGTCGTAAAATCTTAATTTGATTTTGTCTGGAGGCAAACAAAAAATAAAACTCCATTTTTCGGTCGCATTTCGCAAACAGACATGACTAAGGACATGAATTTAATTTGCTCTAACCCTGTATGCTGGGTAATTAGGCCATAGTCTGCGTTAGCAATTATTCGGTCATAATTAATCCTAGTTGTAAAACCGAAAGCACCCTTTGTACATCTGTTTAAAGCGCGCTTATGGACCGAATAAAATAAAATAGTGGTGCACTGAATTGGAAATTCTTAGAAATTAGAAATTTATGCCACAAACTGAGATGACAAAATTAAAGGACGTACTAATTCTATTAATTAGAAATAGGAGAAGGTTGGAGAAATTATAGAAATAAATTGATCAACTCTACTTCATAACTCTATGGTCCAGATTAATTGAAATATTCAATCGATCGTGAATAGACCTCGAATTAATTTGGATGACATCAAAGATGATCGAAATAACAGTTATAAACCAGCCTCTTCTGGATATCAAAAAATATAGTGAGAGCTTCTGAGAATAACTTCCTATAGTTTCCGTTTTGTAAATTTTATATAACGGAAGTAAGAAAAATTCGAGTACTCAAAATATTCAACCGCCTCTGCATTTCAACTATCTGAACTGTACTGTACATTCAACTACTATAGTATGAAGATAAAATGAATACATTTAAATAATAATAAATCCTGCAATGGACGAATAGGAGATAATAAATAGCTCGAAAAAGATTACTAAGTGAGCTTATTGTAAAGAATGGAAGAGGGGTGTCGAGCCTATACTCCCCTCGGGATTTAGTGTTCCTAAGGTGCAATAATTAATTCGAAATTGTATAGCAAACCGACTGCGAATCCGCTTAAACTTCACTGGCTCCTTATATACATACGAAGAAGTTAACTATGAATAAAGGTTGTAAGTACGCCTTGCGCCAGAACTAGAGTAATCATTTCATTATTTAGAATTGCACCCAGAGACGCTCCAACTTTTATCTATTTCGATAATGTTCCTACTTCAAGGGAGTTTGGGAAACTAGGATTCTGTAAACGTTTTTTTTAATTCACATAAGTTTCATTATTTTCTCAATCATTAAAATATTACTTACAGTTTTGTGTCAAACGAGCTCCTTGGTGGTCGAGTTTTAGAGAACGGATAGTGAGAAGTGTCGGTGTTGAAGTGTTGAAGGCCTCTATAAGGCAATCTCATCAACGAAGCATTGAACACTTAATTAGCCAAGACTAAACGTATAATAAATTCAAAATCTCTAAAATATGTATATAACTCGAAAGATCCAACATGTATAGCTTAACTTCCACCAAATCACTTTTTATTGGAAAAAAATCTCGCATGGTTCCATCTCCTGTATTGAATTCCAATCAACTATTACACAAAGCTATAAGAGCACTGTGTACGGTACATTGTAAAATTGGTATTTTTTTTTAAAAAACGTTAGCATCAAATCCTTATAAAATTAATTCATTTCTCTCTAACATGGTTCGCGCATTAGGGAAAACCCTCATACAACACGGCATTCTAGTAGACGGTTTCACTCCAACACGGTTTTACAGCGCGGGAAATCCCCCTACAGGCTGAAGAAAGTTCAGAGGATCGTCAAAAATAACTACAGTCGGCTAATGATACTCAGTAGTGTGATAAAAAATTATTTAATACATATTAATACGTAATACTTTTGATGAAATTTGCTTTAGCAAATATATTCCTCTTAATTAATTTATATTATAGTAGTGCGTTTTGCTCTTTAATTTTTGGAATCTAACCCGTTTTCGCATTAGTTCTTTGTTTACACAAGGACTCGCACAACACGGCATTTTTTAGGAATCCAGCAATCGTACAACATTACAAAAATGTTTTTAAAATAAGAAGCAGCTTTAAAACTCTACTAGCCTTTTTTATTTCGTAACGAATTGCTGTATATTTCTTTTGGACATAAAACTGTATATTCTTAATAACTGACTAAACTAATCGAACAAAACTGTAGTCAACCAAGAAAAGTAGAGACAACACAACACAACTCAATGATGACCCTGTACTTCAATACTCCCAAGATGCTGAAGAATTTTAGGTTCGCAACTTTTTCTCCAAAAATTTTTCCATTACCTCTGCCGATTGTTGAAAACTCCGACCTCCAAGGAAATCAAACAATTTTAAGGCCATCACTGCGACTATATAGCATACATGGCTCTTCTATAACTCCTCCAGCAGCATTTTTTTTTTTTGGGCAAACCAATATCTCTAAGTCGATCACCAATTCTGTTGGGTTTAAATCTAATCACCGTTAAAAACAGTTCTGATTCTAGTATTAATTCTCTCCGATTCGAACTAAAAGAGGCAGTTCAAAATGTCGATTTTCCTAAATTTAAACCTTAGCACCTCGATAAAATATTTCATTAGATTTCACACTGAATTTGAATAATTCAAATTATGAAGATGTTAAAATAAAAATATTCATATTTTTTAAATATGTTGTATGTATGTTGAAATAAAAATATTCATATTTTTTAAAAATCCTAAATAAAGTTCAACTCATTACCCATTTTTGTTAAAATCCGATAAACAGTTGTACAAATAAATTTTTTTTTTTTTTTGTAACCAGTTTGCATCCAAAGTTTTCTCAAGAACTCCGTATAACTTTCTCTGTTTGTAGAAATCAATTATTTTCTAAAATCTAATACAAAGTATTATCAATACAGAGAGAGTTTTGAAATATTACACTATAAATATTTCTATTTATTTGTATTTGAAATCATTACACTATAAATATTTATATTTATGTAAAAAGTTTATGGATATCTTTTTCCTTAGGTATTATATACCATGGCACGCAGTCGAGCACATCATCAGACTTATCGCCAATGTCAGAACAAAAATCACTTCCTCGCCGAGGCAGATCAAGGTACCATCAACAACATCTCTATTCAACAAACACAACACCAAGACACAAAAATTCCTCAACTTTGAATGCAAATAATATAACCACGCTCTTAGTTACATCCCCACGTAGTTTAAACAATCATAAAGATAAGAACAAATCAGGTAGTCAGTCACAATCACCAAAATTCATACAAAGTGGTAGTACTACAAAAGCAACGTCAGTACAACCTCCGAGTAGTACTCCAACAAATATAAGCAATTCAGCCCGCATGCCGTCCCAATTTCGCCCTATATCTCATAAAACAATACCAACTGATACACAACTGATCTATACAACAGATCTAATCTCAAAGAAATCAACATTACGAAAAGCTCCATAGCATGCTGGAAACGTATATCGAATCTTCTGTCTTATCACGACCATCATCCTACCAGACCTAAGTCAGCTTTTTTCAAAGCCTCACAAAAGTAATCAAAAGTAATCGGTCTATTCAATCAGTAAATTACTTCCAACTATCCTGAATTTCGATGTGTGCTTGAATTCTTTGTAAACAAATCTCTGATATGACTTGGTGTGATATACTATAATACCAGAAGATTATCCTGAACAGGGGTACAATGAGAACATTACTGCCACTTCAATTACAAGAAAATACACCAGGTGGTAACTTTCTACCTGTGCCGATTGAAGGCGGCACTCCGGATAGAATCGAATTATCTGAAGCTGAATGTGATATAGATACGCTGAAGAAGTTAAAGCTGGGGATACGATCAACGCTTTGGTCTAGGCCAGCCAGCAGTACCAATAGTCAGCTACAACAGCAGCAGCAAAACCAGCAGCACCATTCATCCTTACAACAACCCGCATCTCATCCCTCAGACTATTCCATTGCAGTTTGAATGGCAACGCTTGTTTCGAATAAGAAACAATTATACATGCATATGTATTCAAGCACGACACTTGTAAGCATGACTAAGATAATATTATATTTTTGTCAGCAGTTAACTTTCAAAGGTATCATTATATTTTTTTTTTCCTTTTTGTTCATTAAAATAACGTAAAGTATTTGGAAAAATCAAAATTATATTATTTTCATTACAGATTTTAAAAAAAAAATATGAAATCAAATTAGTGAAGTAGGTCTAAAAAATGAATACATTTTTATATTTGTAGAAAAAAATGTAAGTTTTTAAAAAATGAAAACGTTATTCAAAAAAAGGGTTTAAAGTCATTAAGAATTATTTTTGTATTTATAAACCAGATAAAAAATTTTTGAATCAGTCGTAATTTTATGTTGTTAATAAAATCTATACAAATTGAATAAGCATTTGTTGGCAATTTAAACTAAGCTATTTTTGTATATGTACTCCCAAAACAACTTTTAAAGAAACCATCATAAGGGGCTTTGCGAAACTTTTCAATTTTTATTTTATTTTAAAGATAAAAATGGAATCAACGAGATTTAATTAGTTTTACAAAAAAAAGTGCACTGCAAATAAAACAGTTACTATCCCAAATTCAAGACATTCAAGTACTGAATGAAAAAGAATGGAAGTCGGACATTATCTTAGGCTTTTCAATTTTTTAACTAAAAATATTGTTTTTTAATGGCGCACTTTCTAATGTCATATGCTAATAAGGAATCGTAGTACATATATTTTGGTATGTATAATGAAAAAATTAAACGATATGTCATACCCTACAACAGAAAAATATAACTTGATTTAGTACATTAAAAAATTGATTACTACATCTTTTCTACGCAGAAATGGTATGTATAGAAAATTGAAATAGTTACCGCCATTTTTTAACTACTGTATAAGGCTCTGTATACGTCGGAAGATACAACTGAGGACTGAAAGTTCTTAATTTCCAAGAATTTAAATATCCCCCTATATTCTTAAACAATTCACAATAACTATAGATGCGGCCTAACGCTATTCAAATACCTTTAAAAATGTCGAAATATTACACATGCATTGTATTAGCAAAAGCATATCTAAATATATGCTTTTATGTAACTGTGTGATCTAACAAAGTGATAACTAATCTTGGAAATCACCGATTTGATACCTTTACCGTCTTGCGTTGATAATCCAAAGGAAATGACTTAAGTGATCTTAATTGCCTAGAAATCGTGTTATGTAAGAAGTTCACTTCATTTAAAATCCAAAGGTTGCGAACCCGCCGTGATGCAATCGGGATATAGCGGCCTACCTAGTCGTATTCTTTGGGGATAAATTAATAGGGTATCAACATTGATGACTCCCTAAATTAGCGGTTCCTTTGAAAGTGTACCACAGAACTTTTGGCTGTATAAAGCATAATAATTCAAGAATGTTAATTAACTTCTCATAATACATATGAGTACCTGCTGACTAGCATAAAGAACTTTAATTGTTAATTTGGTTTTACTGTTTTTTTTTTTGTAATACTAAATTCGAAACAGATTTATTTTACTATAATAAAATATCTTTAATATTTGCGGCCTGATTCGTTATTAAATACCCCAAAGTATAACATTCAATCTCATTACTTGCTATCGTTGCCTGTTCCCACAGGCTCAACTTCTAGATAAAGCTTCAAGGTAATCGAAACCAAGCATCATAAGTCATGATCCATCTAATCCATTTCTCCTTTTGATTGTAATTCCTTAACAGTGTTCTTTAAGAAATCAATTGTTTGCTTACTTTTTACAATTATTAGTTTTCTTGACAATCCTAAGAAATTTTTAAGTTCAGTTACGTTGTGAATGATACGAACAGGCTTTTCATATGTTCCTTTCCTTTTGAGCGAGATTGCTTGATGAGATAACGTGAACTTAAGTAAATAGTGCAAAATCATTGTATATTATTTTTTTATGCAAGGATGCGCATTTATTACATTGAATTTATAATACAATTTTTTAATTTAGCACCTTATTAATAAATAAATGAAGAAACGCGTTTGATTTATTATTTCTTCTACATGGATTACGTGTGTTCCAGAGCACTTACGAAGAACTAATTGGGAACCACTGCTCTATGGTTATTTTTTAACGAGTACAAAATTTAAGTATGTATTATTAAACGAATAAAATAAAAAATAAATGTTTTTAAATATTTATGTCGATGAATGTGCTGTCTTTCACTACTATCCTCATATTATGCGTTAAGCCATTGTAGTTATAACTCTTTCAAAATCTTGACTTAGAAATTTGGACAAAGTCCTAACTTAAGAATTTAAGATTTTTATAATGACTTTAAAGTCACAAGTTCTGAATTAAAAAGACGAAAGCACAATACTTATAAAGGAAAAATATTTTTTTCTTTTTCTTTCTTATTTCAGTGCCATTAAAGGAATTTCTACCCATCAACACATTTATGAATACGTACAAAGTTTCGCAGTCCTCTTTATTACATAAATAATTATTGCCAATTCAGCATTTAACGAATTGCAGTAATTTTTATACAGGGTGATTAGTTCTATAACTCTTTTTCATTCTGATGTTTGATACTTTGACGCATCAGTTTTTAAAATAAAGGGTTTAAAAATTGTTTCATAAATTTTATAATTTACCCTGTTAAGTACAAAACAAATATAAATCCTATAAGGAGAAAGTTATACCCTGTTTAATAGTGCAAAGTCAAAGACTTTATCTATTAAGTAAATATTACTGTATTTAATATTAATTATTATTGTATTTTTTGTTGAACTCTTAAATTTTCAAATTTAGAATTACTAAAAAAATCTCAATGATAATGAATAACTCAGAATTTTAAGATTTATCTGACTATGAAATAATTCGAAGGAATTTCAGTAATACATGCCATTTTCGACGTTTTTCAGTAAACTAAATTACTAAATAATTAGCCTTGGGTATCTCAACAAAGATAAACAGGTCAAAAGTGTATATTATTTCTCAAACTGCCAATTTAAATAGAATTCTACAATGGACTGATTCGGAACCAATCACCTTGTATTGATATTCAAATTTCAGATTTTATGCATAAAATGCCAAGACTGGAAGCTACATTCCTGCAAACATATAATTGCCAAAAATTAATCGCCTATAGACCTTCAATAAAATTTAAGCATTTTTACACCGGTTACATAATATTTACAAATACATGTAAAGTGTTATGAAATTATCGGAAAATACTAATATACATATAAAAACAAAAAAAAAAAAAACAACAAAAAAAAACATTCATACATTTTAATAATTTTTTAAATATTTATAGTTTAATTTAACTCTAAGTATACATTAAGAAAAATTTTTGAACGTGTATATTATTATTAGAAGACTGACTTTTTAAAATCGTAACAAATACGAATATTATGTATAATAAATTCGAAATTATTATATATATATATGTAAATTTTATTAATTATATAGAAACATAAATACAAAACGAACTGTGAAACTCTAAAACCCTTTTATGTTTCTTCTTCCTTGTTATCTCAAATTAAAATGTTGCACAAAAAGAGTTTTTGTTTTCATCTTTTCATTTTAATGTTATTGATTAGACTATTTGAAAATACAATAGATTTCTTTACAAGTTTCTTTTAGATATATCACAGTTTAAATAAGTGCTGATACAACTTTTTGTGCAACGACATTAAAAAGTAATTATTTAAACTGAATATAACAAATCAAATAATAACTTAAGTATTGAACAATTCAGCGATAAGGCAGGTTTTAGCCTAAAAAACAATATCATATAATTTACAACATCGAACAACACGAATTTAAAAGTAATCTCAATTGTAAAAAGTTTTCTTTTAACCTTGGCGTTACAAATAAGTAGGTATACATTTTTGTTAACCTGTAACAAGTTGATAGCATTATAAATGGAGCAAGCTGTTGAATATGGACTTAGACTCTGTTAATAATTTAGTTACAGTCTGAGTGCGCTTAATAATATCGTCATCAAGTTATATTTATATCGTTTGTACAATTTGATGAAAATATTAATTTTTCTTGTTTAAAACCCCTTAGGGGTTCCAATTTAATAAAATCTTTATTTGAATTATATATTAAATCAACATTAAAAAATATTTTTTCAGTATCCTTTTATAAGCTCTGATACTTCCAAAGATTTTGTAAAATATAGCAATTAACCTTAAACAAACCTTCATTTACAGTGAATATTAAAACATATTGAATCATGATAGAGAAAATTAGCCAACTTTAATTATTTGAGGCTCTTAGAGGAGTTTAGTTAAATTGTAATATTATACATGTTTTAATTACATAATTCAAAATCTTACCAAATCTTATTTTTCTCATTTCATCCTATTATACTTCTCCCACTCATTTCGACTACGTGAGATTATTATTAATTCGAATTTGGCGGATTTTTTTATTCAACGCGGTGGTGAATGGTGTGCATTTAACGTCTTATTAGTTTTAAAGTTTATATTTCGGAAAAGGTTGACGATACAAGGAACGACGCAAACCGTGTGACGGCAGTGGTGAAATCACGGTTGCATTTGGAAGCTAAATGGTCTTTTGTGTTGATGGAGCTACCCGTAGAGGCTAGTGTAGGGTGAGAGCGTCACCATTTTCATGTCGGCGCAGCTCCCTGCCGTCCCTCACTTCCCACTGATCGACCGTGGAGAGTAACGCTTTGGCGTCATATATTTTCGGACATGGATAAGGAATATCTCTCGACTATCTATTTCTAAAACATAATATAACGTAACAACGTAAAAGGGAGTGTAACGACGGTGTCACATATTTTCGTATTGCTGTTAATTTTCTTATACTTCGCATAAAGCATTTCTCTCGAGTGTGATTTTGATATTACTTGATAACAAATATGACTAAAATAAAATCGAATAATAAACATATGAAAGTTTTCGGAAGCAACAAAATGCGAACAAACCACCCAAAAAACTAACAACCAGGAGAATGGAATGAAATGTGTGCCGCCAGGTGTACTTTAGAAAATCGCCAAAGTGATCTACATTTCACCGAATCGATTGGTTGGAAATATCGTTAAATTTATTCATCAATTTTTGATATAAATAACATATTTCACCGCAGACTTGAATTCACATCCTTTTAAATTATGTTCTGATTGCCGTTTTTTTCCTTCTGTCCTTTTTCACTTTTTCTAATGCAACGTTTTTTTTATATAAAACAACAAACCTTTACAACAAAATTATCTCTAAACACATTCCCTAATTTTTATCCCTGTCCCAGCACAAACTTGTGGACACTGCTTGAAGGAAATAGTCGGTTTTTAATGGATAAAAGATACTGTGTGATATCGCCTCGAAGTAGTAGTGTAAATGCCTTAAATTGCGTCAACATAAGAGATCCCTGCACTACATAGCTAAAATCACGCCTTTTTCTGTAATCCGCCGCAGTAGGCTTATATCTACCAAGTACTAGGTATTTAAAGTTATGGTTGTGGCTCTGAAAAAGGAATAGCGTGTGGCAATGTTGTTCTAAAATATATAAAAAAAATAATTGCGAGCAACTCCCCATTAATTTAGAGTACATCAATTTGCATCGAAATAATTAGTAAATACTTGGGCCAACTCAAACTACGAACTATTACTAATTATTCTCCTTATATTTTATTTCATACATTCCATTGACAATAGAGACTTCTATATCGGTTCGTTAATTTGAAGGCATTTGTATTACTGACCATTAATTCCGCCATTTTATAAATACTATGTTTACAATGGAGGGAACAAGTAGCAAGCGACCCATTTTTAAAAAACTCGTAAGCCTAAATTTATTCTAGGTGTGTGTATATTATTTTCATTAATTGAAATAGAGACTTCAATTCCAACTAGCTTTAACACGTTGCTGTCATGGGGGGTGCAAAAGACCCCACCAGTTTTTTTAATAGACATTTTTTTCAATTTTTTTTTCAAAGCGAGACGTTAGTCATCACATGCAATGGCGACAGAAGCATCACAAATTCCAAACGATTCTAGATTTAAAGACGACGGAATTCTAAAGTGCAATGACACGAGATCCTGTATTTTTCCAGATAAACTATTCTTTTTTACATTATTTAAAGCTTGTTGCAATTAAAATTATTCGTACTGAGATTTTTATTATTAACAAATATAGGACAGTTGTTGTAGCAGGGTACGGTTGAAAGAAAGCGAATATCTCACGAATTATTAGCGGTGAGTTGAAGGCTTCAAGGGGAGAAAGGAGTAGATTACAGGTCGGAACATGTTCACTAATGTTACACCGGCCTCACCGCGCTACAGGTACTTACCTTATTGTGCTTTGTCGAACGAAAGTCACTATTTTCGAAGGAAGTTTCTTCTCTACACAGCTAATATTAAAAATAAGATGAGTTTAGTGGTTTTCTCTTTAAAGACTAGACTTTATTGATCTGTAAATTTTAAGTAAGAAGTCCTTAGAAGTCAGATTTTCAGCTGCCTCGTCGTTTCACATTTTATCGTTTCCACATCGTCCAAGTGCAGCCCCCGCATGACATTTTTGCATTTTGGAAATAAAAAGAAATCGCATGGGCTAAGTCTGGTGAATAGGGTGGGTGATCCAGGGTGGTGATCGAATTACGAGCCAGAAACTGGCGGACAATCACTGATGAATGTGGGACGATTTTTGCACACAATTTTCTCAAACCCATATGTTCTGTTAGAATGGCCTGTACAGACGATTTTCCCAAATTCAGTTCTTCAGCAACCATCCAGATAGTGAATCGGCGATCAGAAAGCACAAGAGACTACACTCGTTCGATGTTTTCATCGGTACTGTTGGTCGACGGTCGTCCTGCCCTGACATCATCCTTACAGTCTTCACGGCCCTTACTAAAACGCTTGGTCCATTTGAAAAGGGCTGTTTTCTTCAGTGCATTCTCTCATTTCATAAATTTCCTGTAAGTTTTTCCCAAGTTTCTCTAAAAATTTGATGTTGACTCGCTGTTCTATCTGCTCATCAATCTCCATCGTCGACAAGAACAAAAAAAGGCACCATAAAAAAATTCATAAATTCATTTGTACGCTTTCCGTGATGGTCTGACGGTCATTGCCACTTCAGTGGGTCCCCCCCAACAGATCAGCCAGTGCCCACGGCCAAGCATCATCTCATATCCACCCTAGCAGCTCAGTTCGCATATTTATCGGACAGACTACGTAGTTTTTATCTAGAATAGTTTGCCTCGTCACTACAATTTTTTTTTTTCCTGAAAAGGAGGCATGGTTGCAGTTATAACAATTTTTGTGAGTACGATTTTAACATTATTGATTTCTTTTTTCACTTAGTTACCGAGGTACCTAGAGCCTATATTAGAAAGAGGGCAGACTAACTTATAATGATGCAAGTACGCGTATAAAAAAGAGGAAAATGATAAATCCCTACGAAATGACGCAAAAATGTACAGTGTCAACTACGCTCCTCTACTTCCTCGTTAATGTAATTTTAATTAAATTTAATGGCTCCGTTATTTTTTTACTCCGTCATAAATCAAACGCGCAACTTACATTTCTTAAAAACAATTTACAATATTGTTTACTTAATTTAGTTTTTGATTAGAAGTGTTTTATGCTATGTTGATTTTGTTTCTAATTATAATTATTTAATAGTAGAAGTGGCCTAAAGTTATGTTACTAATATTATTTTGTGGACTTATTACATGAGACTGATAAAAAAAAATTGTTTTTAATACTTAATTATAAATGTTTGACTTCTCACTTCAGTAACTAAAAGCATTGAACCTTATTAGCTGTAGGCACTCTTATTTATAGTTTTTCTATGATTTCATTGTGATCAAATCTTATTAAATACACGAATTGTGTCTCATTCATTTGTGTTAAAACTTACGCCGATCAGCCCCTAGTATAAGCGAAAATTGTAACAAACGTAGACCTTTTTTTGCAACTGCTCTTATACGCTAATTATTGTACGTTGAATTCAAATTCTGTTAACAATGTATAAACTGATAATCACTTTGTGTACATGTAGTACAGTGCAGGCTTGTATAATAACAAGGCTGTGAGCGATCTAATCAAAATTGTTACAACTATACCCAGGGTACAGTTTAAAACAGAAGAATTAGAAGTAATGAATGTGAATAAAAACATACTTTTATGACACCTCTAATTTTGGAAAATGAAAATATTCGCGAGATATTTGTTCATGCACTAAACATGAACAGATGAGAAAAGTTGTATACGATTTAATATTAAAAATCCCCGTATAAACCGATTATTAGGTTAACAAAACAAAATGTCATGTTACGTGAATCCGCGTAACACAGAACAATTAAGAAAATGACTATTGTCCTTACTTTGTATTAAATAATGTTTTTTTCGCCATATTACTAAACATCATTCACCGAAGGCGTTATTTTTTTGACGATCCTCTGAACTATTTTCAGTATGTGCAAGATTTCTTCAGTACTCAAGCCGTATTGGAACAAGACGGTATTCATAGGTGCCTTCCTATAGGAGGGCGTTTTTCCAATCCTTAACTCGTGTTAGAGCGAAACACTATTATAGGAGTGCCGTGTAATGCGAGAGTTACATATACTTGATATTTTATTTTGTATTATTTTCGATCTGCCCGCCTAATACGTTTTCCCGCATAAAAAGTTATTTTCGCGCAACCCCTTCAACATCGTCTTAAGCGGGTTCCACTGTATTATGAATCTGAAGTCACAATTATTCTGTGGGCAGAAATAATCATTTACGCACATACGCGTGTAACTTTTTCGCGTATAATTATATAGATAATTTTATCAGATTCAATTACTAACATTTTTAAAAATAAGAATGGCCTAAAATAAAATTATTAATCATTAATTATAGGTAATAAGTAAAAAAACGATAATAACTTGATATAAAACATATTCATTAAAAAAGCTGTAAATAATTAAAAACAAAAATTTGCAATATTCTGCTAGACAAATTACTCGGAAAAACTAATTCAAATTCAATTTTATTTTATTACACTAAACAGTATGGACTCTCACCTGTATTTTTGAATAGGTTCAGTAATTTTAAAGAACAATTCACGTGGGATATTTTGAGTCACGCGTATGTAAATATTTATCCTTTGTTGGCACAAATAAAGTGTACATTTTTGTCGTGTCATTCCTCAAAATTTTGATATTTCTTTTTATTTAACATTACTTACATGTAGGAAATAAGCGAATCGAAGTTATACTCATGGAAACACTTTTTAAAGGTTCTCAAAAATACAGTAAATTAAAATTTTAAATAATCCTACCAAATTGAAATTTTCATAGGACTATAGCAAGATCCCCTAAATAAGCGTTTTTATTGTGCCAAGATTCATTCATTCAACATTACAGAACTATTCTTAAATTTGAGTGTTTGTTCAAAGCGGTAAGATTTTATTATTCCATAATTTTACACGTTTTACCTCGTAACTACACGATTTGTCATCATTATTTGGCAGGGAAAAGTCTGTCATGAAAAATAAAATAGGACACATTGTAACTTCTAAATTGATCAAAACCACCAACATACATATTTTAAACGTCCGTGTGAGTTTGTATAGTATATACAGACCAAGGTCGTCCAAAATTATTACAGGATTAGAAAAATTGTTGCCAATTAATAAATATTACTTGAAAATTTATGTTTAATACCTTGTGCAGAGCAATAAGACAACACGTTTCGATGATTATGATTAATGTAAGGTAAAACTGTAGTAATACAGGTATTATTCGAATTTATGCATTTAAATGTTGACCCAATATTGATAATCAGTAACCACGAAAAAGTAGAATATTTTAGCATGCTTCCAAATTGCTCTGTACTGACCGGGATGTTATAAATAATTATTCAAATCCAATACGTGTAACAACTTAAATCTGTTTATTTCTCTCCTATGCTTTATTTATGTACATATGTTTAAGTTCAAATTTGGCGCGTATCAATTTATGTTCATTTAGCAAGTCATTTACTATTGATCAAATTCGGTCAAAATATGAAATGGCGCCTTCTTATGTCGCTAAAATTGGCTTGATGTTAAACCAATTTGTTGCGTTTTCTAATAAATCAGATTATAGTAAAAATATATATGCATGTATTACATATTTTGTTCATCTGCTTATCTGCGCTACACTCTTACTCAGTCAAAGAAATTTTGAGAATATTTATAACCTATAGCATTATACGAGAAAACGTATAATTTAACCTTGTCCGGCATCGAGTAAAGATGAGTTTGTGATGAAAGGCGTTGTGGACGTTCGCATTATTTTCGTGGTAAAATTCTCTTCTTGTACATCAGAAGATGCAAGTGTTGTCAAAAAATTGCTCCATGTTGGTATTGCTGTCGTTCTAGCTATTGCTGACATTATAGTGGTTGAACTAGATAGTGTAGTTGATAATACTTCAGTGAGAGTTGTTGTCGATAATGCGGTTGTATTTGCAGCCATTTGATTCGTTTGATTTATAATAGGTGACGGTACATACGGACTTACTGGACAAGGATTGGTAAGTTGTGCTCCTAACATTGATTCAAACACATATCCAATAAGTGATCCCGCTGTTAATCCAACGTTGTATGAAAGAGTCATCATATTTCCAGTTACTTCTTTAAGCATTGCAGGAACTTTAGCAGGTGCCAACATCATAGGTAAACTTCCAGCTAGTCCATTTGTCACTCCTAAAGCAACTGTAAATATGAATGCTGCAGCTTCTCCTGCAATCACTGGTTGTGACCTTGGTGCACAACAGAGAAGTAGCAATGGCACTAAAATAATACGAAGACCTGACATAAGAATGAGCTGCCGACGTGACCAACTGTATGGTACTGCTGCCAAAACCTTGCCTATCACATCAGCCGTATTAAAAGTGAACATCAATAAAACAGGCATCCAGGTTCCCAAGTTACATGATACAATCTCAGATTCAATGCCAGGGTACAGAGATAAGGTAACACAGTAAGCCAATGCTATGCAAACCATATAAGGATAAATGGCATGAGCCACTCTCCACCTAGATTCTAATCCACTCTTTAAATCTCCAAGACGACCTGGATTACAGCTATGTGGTGTCAAAATATGCTCAACTTTGAAAGCAACGTTTGGAGTTTCCTGCGGAGTAGGAGGTATTTCAGGAAGGTTATTCAATCCTTCAATTACGCTTTCTCCTGCTGTTGGGTTAGAAAGTTCGTACACTGGATTACTGTAGATATTAAAAATTCGAAAATAGTATAATATTTGTAATGGCTTCATTACGGTTACCTAAAGCTTAAAGCTGTAGAAATGGGTGGCATTTGTACCGGAGGACTAGCATCCAGCGCCAGCACGCCATACTTTGCGCCAACTGAATCATGCTCCAACGTGTCATTCTAAAAATATGATTAACAAATAAATAATACATCTTAAATATAGTGACATAAAGATCCTACAAGACGGTCTTCATCAGGCCTTAAAATTATCTTAGCACATGCTTTCATATGATATCGGACGAAAGGAGAATTCCTCGTCACTGTATGTAACACGTAACTAAAAGCTATATAGATAGTAGATGTTATAAAATAAATCACTGTTGAGACTCTATCGCTCTGAATTAGTAGTTTAGTAACCACTCTATTAAAAGACACCAAAAAACCAGCTAAACTTTCTCCAGCCATAACTGCTTGTGTATATTTTTTTGGTAGCATACTTGCAAACCCATAAAAACTGGATTGTTGAACTGAAATGAAAAAAGTTATTATTTAAGCTAATGTTTCAAAAATCCAATTTCTTTAAATTCTTATCCAAATTAAAATGTTCAAAATATTGTATAAAAGCAAACGTCCGTATTTCGTATTCCGTGTACATTATTTTACGTAAAATTTCTACAATTTTCTCCATACAAATACCGTACTTCGAATACATTGGATGTATAATAATTATGGTATTTGAACACCATTGTCCATAAATTTAAAAAATTTATTTATATTAAATTTATTTTACTGTACAAATTCTCCAGTGCTTGAATACACCCATCCCTCCACTTACCTATTAATATCATGATTCCTCTGTTTACACGGTACTCAATTTACATTAATTTACGCAATATCACTTTACGCGATCAGCATCTTTCTATAACCATTTGTTGAATTTCCATACATCGGGTATGGTCAAATTTTTCCTTTATCTTTCTAGGTTAATAAACCCTAAATATAGAGCAAGATTGTTTAAAATGGGTTATAGTACAGATTCTAACACAAAATAAAATTTATTTTGGTTTTTTGAAATGTAATTTTTTTATTAACCTATGTATGAGAAATACTTTTAAAGCTTATGCCAATTTTTATTCTCAATATCTTGTCATACCAGCAGATTCAATTTACAGGGGTTTTATCCGCGTAAAAAACCATATGGAACCGATAATATGCAGAAATGGAGGGATGGATGTACATTCATATCAACATTATTAATTTAAAATAAGGGAAAATATTTATATTTGATGTGCAGCCAAAATATCTGATCAAATAATAAAAATAAGTAAAAATAAATACAATATAAAAATTTAATTTTCAACTATTGTTATCAGTAAAAATAATTTCCATCTCCTTCCATGAAATCTCTTCGCCATTGCAATAAACTATAGATATAACATTTTTTTATTTTTTAACCTATTACAAATATTGCGCACTCAAAAATACGACTATATAATTTCTAATAGTCCAAGTACGCACAGAACATCGTGCTTCATTTTTAACTAGGTATTGCCAAAAAACATGTGCCAAAACCTCAAAAAACAGGTGCAAGAAAAATATAGACGCGTTTTATTTTCAAAAACAAAACTTGTATAGTCCGTTTTTTTCATTCATTATTTCTTCTTCCAAATTCAATTGCGCTTAAATTTTAAAAATTTTTTTTCAGAACATTTTATTATAAAGAAAATAAATATTAGGATCCAAAGACAGCACTATTGAAAAATTACACTGACTAAACTTCACAACTCAAACCGAGTGTTCCTTTTCATATCACAAAAAGCAATTTCTTAAGTTGAAGTAAAAACGAAACAAATGGCATTATCTTGATTGTACTTCCATGTGTTTGAATTTTTCTAAACTGTTTTGAATGTAGATGGATTAGAAAGACAAGTAAGCTTACTGTTGTGACATAAAAATGACTTCGCCTATTGAAAATAAAATGCTGACAAAAAGTTAGCGTGCTTGTTAAATATTTGTGGTAAGGTTTTATAGCATTTTCCTTATTTCTGATCTCTTTTTTTCATATGTTTGACTTTTGCCCAAACATTGAAGTTTCCCTATTATTTTTTTATTTAATTATATTTCTTTTAAAATAACGTGGCAATGAGCGAGTCGAATTCTCTACTTAAAAAAGACGTTATTTTAGTACGCAAAAGCTTTTTGAACGATTCCTTCTAAAAAATAAATAATCGTTAGTTATGAATTATTTTAATTTAGCTAACTGCACCTTTTCCATCTTTTTTTAAAAATAACTAAATTTTTCCATTTTCTTGGTTTCTACTACTCTTTTGGTTGACAAATAGCAGATAGTACGAACGGATACAAAATAAAGAGAAAGTTACACCACGACGTTCCGGCCTCACTTTGTATTCTAAAAAATAAGCCTTACCCGTACAGCCAATCGCTACTAAAGATACAGCAGCCAAATTTGCAGAATAAGCAGTATTGGCAGAAAATACATGCCAAGCTACTTCACATAGAGCTACGAATATCAAGGTTGTGATGGATATGGCATAGCCGAAAGCAATCCGTATTCGGAATGGAGCCAGTGACAGAAAGACGTTGTTGAGGAGCACAGTACCAAACGCGACGATTATGAACGTCATCGACATATCCAAAGCTACTGACCGGCCGGGAAACCTCGCCTGCCAATAATCTGCAGCTATAATGAAACTGAAATCAAATTTTGATTAAAATAATACCAGATTAAATTCCATAAGTCTATTCAGATAGATGATAAGGTTCAAATATTCACAGTCACAGAATTCTATACCAATGACGTATATGTTTTGCCTTCAAGGGGTAATTTAAATACTTTATATTTATACTTTAATATTCTATTTTTCCATTTTTCCAAGTCCAGTTAGGTATAGAATTAATAATTATCGGACATACCTTTTAAATTTTAATAAATGATCTCAGTTAAGCATTTAGTCCTTTGATTGTGTACCAAACTAAACTTTCTAAAAGTTTACTTTTTAGCGACATCGATTCTTATGAATAGGCTATTCACTAGAACTGTCGTCATTATTATAATTAAGTTTTGTTTTTTCAGAAACAAATGAATTTATTATTATTTTGTTGATTTTCTATAGTTTGTTAAAGCACAATTTATAGTTAAGGGGGGATCGGTTGACCCTCAGTTGTCAACGGCTTCTCCAGAAATCCAAACATTTTTCGTTCTGAGTAAATGATATTCCAAAACCTTATTGTTATTCCTTTATTATTAAAAAATAAGAACTGAAACTTAAATTAGATCAAATTTTAGGAAACAATGATTTCATCTTTACGCCTATTTTCACTTTCAGTATAGATACCTGATATTTCATATATTTTACAGCATATAAAAAAAGTGGGTTTTGATAAAATTATTAACTCTTCCTTGCCCCTATTGGCCAAGAAGGTACATCTGCCTATAGTTTGAGTGTACTTAATGTAAACGTCCTAAATTATGAGAACATCACGGTAATTGTTATGCATATGTTATCCATTATCAAAGTATTTGACGAGAAAAATAATACTATCATAAAAAAACCAAGTTTTTTCTAATGTAACAGGCAATAAAATTTGAACTTAAGGAAGTATAACAGAAGTAATTGAACACTGCAAAAACTATATGTTATATAAATTCTCTACATTGCAAAAATGTTTAAAATGCGGACCTAAGAGAGAACTATAGAACTATACTGAAAAAACTATAAAAATTGAATTTCATTAAGACACTAGATATTGATTGAAATATACCCCGCTATAGCTAGTCTTTCTTCCAGGTTTTTATTTTTGAAGCCTTTTAAACACAGATTTTATAATATAACATATAAACCTATACTCTGAGAAGTTCCATCAAAACCATCATTCCCTTCATGAAATTTTCATCATTAACCATTTCGGGTTGGAGACCTTTCCTCGTTTATGATCAAGTAAACAATTTTAGTGCTTTGCTGTTAATATTTTTCCTATATACATTTATATTATAAAGTGGACTACCTTCATCATGTTATAAAAAGTTCATCAAATGTTCAAACAAAATAAGACTTATTCGTGTTTTACAAGATGAAAAAAATTGATTTTTTAACCTAAATAATTTACGATTCTTTTTAAAATATATTATGATTAGATTTGTTAAATAAAACTGTTTATTTCCTCTTTTAGAAGATTGAAACCATGAACCTAAATTTATGATTCCAATTAAATCTTGGTAAGAAAATCCTTTGAAAATGGATCAAATCATTTTAAACCGTAGTAACGAGGACAAACTTAGTAAAGAAGTACGACCAAAAAAGTTAAACAAAGTAGCAGAGCAAAACCCGAAATTCTTGAAAGAAAGTGCTTTCCCGTATTCCTAATTTTGAAATAAAATTTCAACAGACTTAAATGTTTAGATTGTATATGTTTAGACTGCAATATCTATAACGTAACGGCGAATTATTTAAAAACACCTACCCCAAGGCTAATTTTTGAGTAGGTACCCTGAAAAAAAGCTCTATACCAAAAAGCTTGTACATGAAACAAATTTCTTATAAAAATTAAAAGAAAATTCTACAGGTAAGATTAAAATTATTATAATGAAAAGAAAAATATCAATTTTGCTTTATTTATATTGCAATAATTTTGAAAATTATAAGAATGATATTAAAAGCAATACTAAACATTTGTAGTGATGATATTTCTCGTTGATGACTCAAGATTATGTCCGGAAAATTATATTTCTGTACATGTTTTCATATTTCATCAGTGCATGCATGTAATGGATTTCACCTCTACCTGTTGTACGGAAGGACGAATCCAACGCCGGCGGTTACTAAGGCTAAGTAAACGATATGTTTACGGTCCTTCGGTGGACCAGCATTAGACTCCGGGCTATCTGTAGGCCCGGGATTGCGACGGCCCTCCAAAGGCTCGTATGTTGTTGCCTGAATCCCTTCCATGGGTAAAACAAAGCGCTTAGTTTAGAGCGCACTTGCGACCACAAACTTCAAATCTTTATTGCTGCAATTAGCAAGTATCGAATTAAATTTTGTATTGTTAAAATTATATTCACATCGCGTGATGTACCCCGTTTACATTTTCGCTATCTGACTTTATTTAGTAATTTTCAAGCTTTTGAGAAAACTTCTTCTAACTGCCTGCTGGTTTTACATTTTAAAAGACAAACTGATGTTTAGTTTTATCCACTTAACTACGGTTTTACAAGTCGCCCAAATTGCGAATAATTTCCTTGTAGACTTCAACTGGATGTAGACAACACCTTATGCGCAGGAGCACCCAAAATTGATTTTTACCTTTTCTTTCCAACATTTCACAAAGATACTTCCATATGGAATATTTGTCTCATTGAGCCAAAAACAATGATATATTCATCAAACTAGCAAGTGAAATAATATTCCTCAATTTTACAAAAATAGATGTTTTCGTTTGATATTTAAACTATTTCAGCAATTTTTGATCAGAGTTCTGAAAAGCTCAACCTTCTAATTGTTCTGAAATTTTTTACATAAATTCAATTTCCAATAAAAGCAATCTTTGTAAACTGCTTTTGGCACATTGTAATGATAAGTAATTTGATATTATCTAGGATATTTAAAATCATTAGAATATCTTAAATAATATCGAATTCAATAGGCAGCCCTGTTCTACTATTGTTCTCTTTTATCAGACATATCCACTTTTTGCTTACATGTATATTATTTACTGTATAGAAGCTTAGAAGTTGAATATTTATGTACGTATGTATATACATTTATCGACTGAAAAAAATCAATGTATATATATGGAAGTAAGAAGTAGCGACACTTCAATGGAGAACATAAAATGGCAAGGATGCAATAATAGCGCTTTCAAGCATCCCAAAGCTCTGACTACCATAAGTGCTGTTGGTTCGAAAGAGAAAAAAGTACAGCCACCAAGGTGAAGTATTATTACTAAAAATGTTTCACATCAATTTCATGATATTCAGTGTAAGATATTATATATACGAAATCGCAATGCATCCATAATTAATCATAGTTGTTAAATACTTTCGAAATAGAACTTTTAGCCCGTTGCGGCCGCATCTCCAAATAAGAACGTAGGACCCCACGCGGGAAATCTTTTACTGTTTATCAATTACTTGCGATTTCAGTTCATACAAATTTATGGATATATAAAAAGGCCTTCTTTACAAGATCCAATTGTTTACTTATCTAAAATTAACGTTTCACTTGAGAAAAAAATAATTTAAAAAAATTTCTATTAAAAACACTGGTGGGGTCTTTTGGACCCCGGTGACCGCAACGGGTTATATTCTATTTCAAATTAAACGATCGACATCATTCGCGAAAAAAAGGTTCTTCTAATAGTAACTTTTTCTATATAATCCTTTCCCATTATATGTCATGTACCACGTCAAACGTGACGCCTCATGTATGGTTATGCTATGTTTTATCATATCGTGTTTTTGATTCCGTATGCACAATTAAAACTCTTGTAGTTCTCTTAAACTTTGCCTTGGATTACTAACTTTTACAATTTTAGTGCTAAAAATAAACTTGGTATGACATTTCACTCCTAGTGTATTTTAGCACATTAATTAAACGTCATATTTTTAAAAAACAACACTTATTAGAAAAATATTTATCCAAAAATTACACATGATAGGGTCAAACTTATTATTATTACTCCAAAAAAAGTTTTATCGAAATCTCTTCAGATTTAAAAGCTGTTACAATATCTTCGAAACTGACTTTACTCGAAGACAATTGTAGTCCTGGTCCTGTTGGATTACCGCCCAGATGTTGACGAAGCAATTGAAGATGAAAATTTGTTATAAATATTAATGTTACAACATGATCAGACCTAAAGCAACCTCAATATTTCACTTATGAGCATTTTGTAACAGAACAATCTCTAAAGAGACTGTTAATACACAACCATAGGTATTTGGCATATCCAAAGTTTATAAAAACTAGCAAATCACAAAATTCTAAACAGTTATAAATATTAAGATTGGTATCAGAACAGGAATTAAAGAATGATTTAGTTGTGAACAACAAAGTAAAATTTTTTGTGAATCAACTTATACTGATTTCTTGTGAGAAGATCTTTGATTAGTAGATTTTTTGCTTAAGTTTTGCCATTGAATTTCTTCTCTCTACCTTCCAAAAATTGACACGATATGATTGAAACTTCCCATGCGAAGATTTGCTAAAATGTTTAATAAACTAAAGAAACAACTGCTCCTCTATTACACTCGATTTCAGCAAGGGTTTTCACCAAAATTAAGACGATAAAGGTGATATTCATAGAACCCGTCTTTGCATGAGTAATGAACATTATGAGTTTTGTCTTAAAGGATTTTATAAATAAAATCTGTTTAGTCTACCTTCACGACATAATCATTTCCTCGACTTCCCTAGAAGGATAAAGATTCATTAAACAAAATTTGCAAACTACTAAAAAGAAATCAAGAAGTCTAAGCTTTTAAAAACGAAAATAAATTCATAGATCATCTCGTGGCCCTGAATGGAATAAAATCGAATCATCAAGAATTTATTAATTACTTAAAAATTGTGAAACCGATAATTAAACATCTAAAGAAAAGAACTAAAAGTTCATACTCCGAACACAGAATATTAACGTAAGCCTTATGCTTTCATAGCTTTAAAGATCAACGACCCTATATTTGGTTATCCTGATATCAGTAAAGTTTTTGCTCTAATAACAGATGTAAGCTAGTAAGGACCATATTGGCTCAAAATGAACATGCTTTCTTTTATGCAGCTCTACTACAAAATAAAATACAGCACGATCAAAAAGAGCTACTGGCAATAAAATAGGCAACTTGGGCAAATTCCCCACAAAGACTGACCATCGAATTCTAGTATAGTTGTTTTCCTTCAAACAACCAAGATCTTAATTTGTAAGATGGAAATACAGGGTGTCCAAATTTGATTACGAAATAAACTAATACAAAATGTGCTTTAAAAAAATAGCATCGCAGATGCGCTATCCTAAATGGAGATAGCATAGTTTTTAATATACACAAAACAATTAGATAAAGCCACTCCTGTTACACTTCTCAAGAATCATTTTAATTCTAACAACCCAAAAGCTGTGTATTACAAATTGATGCTTTCTTCAAAGTGCTTGTATCAAAAATTATTCCAACAACAACAAAGTAAGGCATTGCCATTCATTTCTAAAGGATCTAGTTAACAAGGGAAAATAAATTGATTGACTGAGTCAGAACATCTAAAGACAGAGCAATAAATGAATTTACAAAAGAATTAAAGCTATAGATCTATAACTCAAAATATGCAAATATTCTATAAACCAAAGTAAATCTTTAAACTTATTTAAACTGCTCAAAATGGTTTGTACTCTTTCTATCAGTTGAGTAATGTACGCGAAATTATTGTTGATAATAAACTTCGCTTCAATGATATACCCTTAAAGGAGTCTTTCGCAATTCACAATGCGGTAATCATTTCTCCATTAGTAATAATTAGACCTCAAATATCGACATAGAATGGCTTTACAATACGATTAATTAACACGTTCTAAAGTATTATATTATAATTAATGTCGTTCTACAACAAACTGTGCATGCAACGACTAATAGAAAACCAATAAATTTTTTCAGTGGTAAAATTTATCGAGAAATACGCGAAGGAATTTTAGAAAGAAAAGAAAAATCGATATAGAGAATTTAGTTAATACTGAAAAGATACTCCGTTAGAGAATGCACAACATTTATTTTAAAATAATTGTCTCTAGCAAAATGAAACTTCTTATTTGAGAATCTCTCGAAACCTCGCCAGTATCTACTGGATTTGACTTCGTAAAAGCTTAAACTGAAACAAATTAGTACATAACATTGTAAAAGTCTACATAAAACAATCTAACATTTATAAAATTCACGGGGACATACACGTCTATCCACGAATCCAAGCTAACAGCGACTGCGGAGGAAAAGTAGGATGCTTGCACATACACTTAAACTCGGCTTAATGAAAAGCAGAAACTTGAATGAATGTTCGAAACAAAATATGAGCCCTGGAGTCCATGAAACCCTACGTAACCTATCGAAGATTAATATTGAAGGACATAGAAGTGTAGATTTTTTAAAAATTGTCCAATTACGATGATCCCTTTTTTTTTAAAAAGTGCTAAATAGCAATTTATAATGTTAACATTTTTCTTGTATTATATGCTTCTTAAAAATAACTATCATACATTTAGTCTTCACTAACTACTTATATAAACGAATTAGAAGCGCGAAGTCCATAAAATTCTAGAACCACGGAAATCATATTTATCTTTGGATGAGACCCTTTTCAGCTCAGTGAATAAAACGTGGTTTGCAAAGGCCATTGTGAGCACCAACATTGTTTGAAAAAACCCGGTAATAAGTCGCTATTGTGAATTATTTGTGATTGTATGAAAAGGAGAAAATAAAATAAAAAAATAAAAACATTTTCTTCGTGCTATATATATTTACACATCCCTTTTTAAAATGTTCTACTATATCCTAATAACACTACATCGTTAATTTCGCGATAACTGCCAAAGCTGCGAAACAAATTAACATTAAATTTCAAATGCGACAAAGCCGTTGCTATTCTCACTCCAGTCACTGGTACGGTAAAAGTGTCGTTGCTAACTTACGAGATGAGGCTGAAAAATTTTAAAATTTAGTAATATACCAATGTTACTTCCTTTCATATTTCAATATATTATTCTTTTACTTGAATACACTTCTTACATCTTTCTAAAAGAAATTTTACACCCCTAAAAAATCGTTTTCTTTTTTTTTTGAGTGCGGGTACATTACAACGCAATGACCGGAACTCTTAATCCAAGATGAGAGCTCTACATTTGATGGCGAGACTATATTGAGACTATGTTATATACATTAAATAGACACCTATAATGTTTGACTCAAAATAATGAATAAATTTAATTGTTAGATTGTTTTCAAACAATACTATATACCATTGAAAGTAGTTGAAGATGTACAATCGAAAAATTAGACAATAAAGCTTTAATTTACTATATATTTGGTTGATGATAAACAAAGGCGAACAGTATGGAAACTTACAGGCGATCATAAGGATCAGCACAGAATTTATATACCCGCCCTACAAAAAACAAAAATCAAGCATCATGCGGCTGGAGTTCCGAAAATGGGAACCCTCAGATTGTTTTGAACTTTTCTGAAGTGAAACTTCTTTTGTCGTGATAGAGTAACTTGCCATGTTGAGAAATGGAAGCGTCACGAAAAGTTAAATTCAAATATCAAGACATTAAAGGATTTTAATGCAATATCGTTTAAGATTGTTTTAAAAATTAATAAAATCGTAAACAGTCTCGAAAATCTTAGTGAGTTTGGGTATTCCCTACCCACCCCTTGAGCGAATTCTGGTCATATTTGAGTTTTATTTCTTCGATTCACTGTAAATTAACAAATTTAAAATAAATATTTTCTAATTATACGAGCATTCTAGGCAGATATTTTGCCTAAGCCAACATTCCATAAATGTGATTTTGCAAAATATGTAATCAAATTACTGTCAAATATTGTAAACAAACCACCACATGGGAGAAATACAGGCTATCACCTTTTAACGTCCCCCAATTTTAGGGGAAGAGCTTTTGCTAAGTATACCTTTCTTTTTCGCGCAACAACCATTTTTACTTCTGGCTTTTACACTGTGCATGAATAAAATTCTTACGTACACCGATTTACTTTTTATAACGGTAAGTTCTCCCTCCTGAAGGAGTCTCGCTACTTGACATTATTAATACTTCGCCCACGGCATGAAAGGTACACATGTGAACACCTTTCAACACCCCACAATTTTAAGGAATGAGCTTTCGCAAAGTATATCTTTCTTTTTCGCGCATCCATTATCTTAACCTACTACTTTTTACACCGAACAATATTTATTCATACTTCGTTTTATACGCCGCTTCATTTTCAACTTGTAGCTCGACGTGAGAGCTGGTTGATATCTATCAAAACAGTCAGATGATGATTCACATTTGCGTTGTGGTGTAGAGTGCCTGTGTGACATCTGGATTTGGCTTTATAGATAATTTTGTTAAGCTAACAAGCCTGGAATTTAGTTTCTAAATCTTACAGTTTAAGTTTAACCGAAAGCAGGAACTACAAATGTCTGTAAACACCGCTCACGCCAACAACGGCGTCTTAATTCACTCCGGCGAATGGTATGTTGTGAAATTCTTCAAGAAGATTCTATTAGAAAATGTTTTTGAGAATGTGCTTTCCTAGTAAATTAGTTGGAAGCGTATTGTAATTTTCATACTATCATTAAAAGACATAAGACCCAAATCCTCACTATTCAAGGAATTCTGCTTTGAGCTCATGCAAGTTTTAAAAAAATTTACAAGTGAAGCTAGAAGATTAAACCGAAATAATTCTCAATTATTCGACATAAAATAATCAAATATTTTCACTTCACGCCCGAATAGACTAATTTAAAGCCTAACATTCGTAATATTAAACTGCAATTAGCAAATTTCGATGTAGTAGTAAATTTATTACTCACTTCAGTAAGCAACGGTAAGTTGTATGCCGTCTACATCAAATATGATTCTTAGTGGACAGTCAATAATGAAGCTTTGGGCGCATCATTTTAAGCCTATTTGATGGCAGGAGTGAAAATCCTTGATTACATTAAATTTTTTTTTAACAAGATATTAATTTGAATTAGACGAAACTTAGTAGAAATAAACATACAAAACAAGACAAAAATAATAAAATATGCTTCTGTATTCTTACAAAGACTTTAGCCTGCACCTAGTAGCACAGCCCACTACATTTTATGAACTCGGGAAATCGAAATTAAATAAATTAAAAAATACATATGAGAGAATTGTGAACGTTCAGTAAGTTTATTGGCCATTTATTTCCTCTCTTATTTCTTTAGCATAAAATGACTTAATAGTATAACCAGTTATTATAAATGTTTTTATTTTATGGAGTTTTAGTATTATTGAATGAATCGGAAGAAAAAGGGAGTAAAAATTAGAAGTCGAAAAAAACTAAAAATGCAGTACTCAAAGGAAAATGAAGACATTTTTTTATAATGCAATCTTACGTATTACATTAAAAATATGTAAATATTACGATATCCTTTGATATACGAGGTCTTTCTTTAATTTTTATAATTTAACATGTAGCTTTATTGGTCCTTGTCTTCTTCAAAGTACCTCTATCCTTTATTTACACACTTGTCCCAGCGATTTTCCCATTTTACCATGCAGTCTTGGAAAGCTTCTTTCGGAATATCTTTCAATGTCAGTGACGAATTCTGCTTAATGGAATCAATGATCTCGGAACGGCGTGTTTTCAGGACTAATTTTGGCAACAAGAAAAAGTCGCAGGGTGCAATGTCTGAGGAGTAAGGAGAATAGGGTAGGCCATTCATCTGATTTTCGCTTGCAAATTGACGAAGCCGAGTGGGGGCAGGCGCATTGGCATGTTGCATTATTTTCCCGTAAATCAGACCTCGCCAAAAATCGTCATGAAGACTAAAACACTTTGCACTCAAATAGGAATAATTCTGAAACCAAACTAGATGTAAACTATTTGAAAAAAGCCTCGGAAGACTAAGGCACTGTAGTGCTACTAACAGCACATCGCTAGAGTGCTCTGTTACCACGTAATTAAAAACGTCCGATTATTTTTTGAACAGATTTCGTAAATTTCCATTAAAAAAATATAGGGATTATTTGAAAAACCAGCAGATGAAATACTAAATGAAGTGTGGAACAAATATGGTGATATTGTAAAGTGCTGTTTACTTGATGGAACGAATAAACTATGCCAATCTCGTGATCTATTAGCGCTCATAGACGAGTATACTCGTCATACGTAAAAAGTAGTTATAATTGATTAATTTGTATTACAATTTTAGTGAAAACTCCAAAATATTCATAAATTTCAAGATTTTGAAGCCAAGACGAAATGAAACGAACAAATAAAAAAATATATATAATTATTAAGAAAAAACTGTATATAATGTGAAGGAAGTGGTTGTTCTTTCTTTTGCGACACAATTTAGCTACACACTTTTCAAAGAGGTCGCGACAGCTGGCTGGTTAAAGGGTTGGAACTTCGTCATTTCCTGTGTTATGACAAAAATTTACATAAATACTTTTAAAAGTATGTATTTTCAGAAAATGCAAAAACAAGTAAACTTCTTTTTTTAGCCTTACAGGGTCCTCCCTTAATAACTTTTCCATTTGTTAACGAAGTTTTGTAATATCTTATGAGATCCGTTAACTTTTTACTTTTTTCATAAAAATTCACACAAATTGGAGCCGCTCGTTAAATTAAGACGAAAACCTAAAATAACTCCGCCGGCGTCAACGTATTCAGTTAATAAAATAAGAATTGTTTAGTGTCGAGGATGAGCTTAAATTGGTTGACGTAAACATGGTATAGAAAGTTATAGCGTATAATAAGTTGAGAGTTGCTTAAGACTTAAGAAAATGTTTAAATGCTAAGAAAAAAATATGGTGACTATATAGTCGAGTTAATTTGCGTTGTCTGCTTTTAAAAAATTACTACATGTTTTATTTATTCTTTCTCAAAAGCTACAACAAAAGCCTTTCTTCATATTAAAACACCATACTTAGGATTTATTTAATTATTAACAGAATTATGTCCTTTAAATTTTGCGTTACTTTTAGTAATCATATAATTTTTTTCATAATTCTATACTTAGCACAAAGCTATTAAGTTATTTCAAAAACTTAGTAACGTAGAATATTTAAACGACAAAATGTAATTAATAAAACAATTAGTTTTCTGATAAAACGATTACTTCAAAAGTTAAATCATGTTAAATAAAACTACGTTTATTATATTTAATACAATGGAATTATCTCTCAAGTATCAAAAACTCCCGTACATTATACAGATTTATCGATGATACTTCCCAGAAAGGAACAATTTTACTACTATTATGCAATATTGAGTCTTCATACCTCTATATAATCTTGTGTTTATTTTATCTCTCACAATTATTTGGAAAATGAGACTTTTTATACTTACATTATTAAGTTTTTCTTTATTTTCGCCCCAATATTCAAAATCTGATATTTTATATTTCCATATATATTATATATCTTTACTTTTATTTAAAAAAAAAGAAACTTAACAAGTATATTTAAAACAAACATTTTTATAATACTCTTGTATGTATTGAATTTAATTTCAGGATACTCCTCTTTAGTGACAATGTCAACATTGAGTTTGTTGGTCAAGACGACCCTCTTTTTAGAGGCACTAAACATGGGAGAATATATTTAACGACACATCGTATCATCTTCAACAACAATAATAAAAGCGATCCAATGCAATCTTTCAGTTTCCCTTTCATTACTATGAACGATGTATGTTTATTTCCTGTTTTAGCCAAATAACAGTAACTAAGTTTAACTATTTTTTAATTAGATCGACATTGAACAGCCAATATTGTCACCAAATCACATTAAAGGTAAAGTTCGCGCACAACCTAATGGAAATTGGACAGGAGAAGCAAAATTTAAAATCTACTTCAAATCTGGTGGTGCTATTGATTTTGGTCAAGCGATGAAACGAGCAGCTTGCATGGCTCAGCGATATATGTGTTCTGATGCACCCCCACCATACACGCCTCCGACTAATTCTTGGTACGAGGCACCGCCTCCAGCTTATCAAGCACCACCAGGTTATTACGGGTGGATCCCAACAGGCGAAGGATTTTCTAACAGCCCACCGCCCAGCACCGTCTTTATGAGTGACAACCCTCCACCCTATCCTGGAATATCAGGTCAACGTAAGTATTTGTATATTGAATACAACATTGAGCATTTTATATGTTGATTGAGTTGGTCATACAATGGCGCGGCCGCATTTAGCAGTTCACAATGACAGATTTCTTTTTAAAATAGCAAGTGCAGTACCTGCGCATAATGGATATCCTGGTTATTCGGGACCAGTTCCTCAAACTAGTTATCCTGGCAATCCTGGTGGTTACCAAGGTGCCGCCGGTGGATATCCTGGAACTGCACCACCACCACCACCATTCCATAACCCTAACGTTCCACAACCAGGATATCCACATTCCTCAGGCGGCTTTTCGGGATATCCTAGCGCTCCAGGTGGCTTTATGGGATATCCTACCGCTCCTCAGGCTAATGGATACCCAAGTGGTATGTTCCCAAATATGGGATACCCTCCAGGGCAACCATCCAGTCATATGGGATTTACAGCAGGGCCTTCACAAAGTAAGTTCGTTTCTTTTCTACACTTTTAGTGTGTGGCGATGTCTGCTTGTTGAGATTAAATGAATGTATGAGTTAATTCTTTGGCTAGTCGCTGATTCGATTTAGAACTGCTCTTATTACTAACAATTAACAATTTTTCCTGGACATTTGAAGTTACATATTATGTAACTTCTAATTCTAATTCTAAAAATTTAGAATGTAGAAAAGTTGTTTAGATGTTTCTCAAACTCACATTTTTCATCACGGTTTTCAAAATAGCTCTTGTGATTGCCAGTGTTGCTTTTAAACAAAACTTAATCTTGTTTAGAAAAAAAAATCTGTGGAGCCTCTTGCAGGAGCGGAGTGAAAAGGCTTCCAAATTTTAAAATTGCCTTAAGTTTTACATGAATATCCTAACCGCAGGACAACTCGGCTGGATACTCGTTGTAGGTACAATGCATTAAAGAAGATAACTTTCTCGAATTTTTATTGTTGCGGACAAGAGATGAAATTAGATTTCCAGAAATTGTGGAGCAACTACCCCCCAATGCCACCACTGTTTCAGTTAAAAATTATGTACGAAAATTTATAATGCCGATGATGATGAATTCCCTTTACTATAAGCTTCAAGTAGTAATTTTCCTTTCAAAATTAATAAAACAAGTTTGTCTATTTAATTATTAACAGAAAACGTATATTAAATTGGAATAAATAAAATAATATTGAACAAATGTTCGAAGTGATACTTTAATTTGTTGTACAATTTTTTTACATCATTATAAAGGATGCTAACATAATTTAAAATATTAAAATATTTTATGAATCTTCAATATTTAGGAAAGCTACTGGAATCAAAATTAATTTAAATATGAGTTTCAAGTGCTTAAATGAAATTCTACTCTATTTATTTGCAGACACGAAGGAAGCAGAGGCTGCCCAAAGCGCTTATTATGACCCGAGTCGTCCTCAAACGGTGTATGTACCACCACCAGCGTATTACGTAAGATACTTCATTCGATTATAGAAATTTTGTCTGACTGAATTTCAAATTTTAGGAACCTCCCCCAAGCTATGATACTGTTTCAAAGAAGAATCAATAAATTTCATAATTCTCACTTACAGGAGCAAAGGTCATAGAATGCCTATATATATGAAATTTATAGTGTCCTGATTTTTTTTAATAAAGAATATTTGTTACTGAATATATTATGAGGGGTACCTTGTAATACAAGAAACTATTTAAGTGTTTCTATTTAATTATCTTAAACTTGTTTATTGTTCACATTGTTAATGCTTATGCTTTATTTTAAATAAATACTTTCTAAACCAAACAGTTTTCCTTTAGAACTCTTTACGCCTTTCATTAAAACTAGTAAAATATTACTTTGTTTTTACGTGAATTAAAGGTCCATTTTACACAAGTTTCATAACAGTGTTTTAAAGCAAACCCGATTAATTCTTATATTTCAAAGTGGTAGATTGACTATTCCACCTTTACTTTTTCTATAAACAAAAATCTTGCAATACCTTGTCCACCTTTTAGTGTGAATATCAATGTACCATATTTGATTTGTTTTCTCCCTTGAAGAGACATTGAACTGAAGGAGTTCTATTGACTATCATATTTATAGGTTTTTAGATCTGTAATTACAATTATGATATACACCAATGTGCTGATCACCAAATACTTTTTTGTTCAAATAAAATAGCAGTTTAAAAAGTGATTTGTAAATGTAAAGGTTGCTTTATGAAAAACTCAGTACTCGGCTACAAAAAATAAGAAGTCTACTGCTGTTATTTACTTACAATGTGAATGTGCGTATACGCGCTCTTATATTTACATAATTGCAGCCAACGTTATTTCTAAAAATTTCTTTCTAAAAGTAAACCGTAAAATTTATATGCACAATAATTGCTAGTTTTATGTAAATATTGGTCAATTTCCAGTAAATACCACTCTCACTAGATAAAATATTACCTAACAGTAATGGGATATGAGACTCGGAAATTTAACCGTGACAGTAGTAAGACTTTTCCAAGAATAACAAAATTTAGCAAAAAAAATTGCAAACCTATGCCAATTGGGTTTTATATTGTGTTTAATTTTTTCTATCGATCAATAAGACCCAATTTTCAGACCCTAAAGAAAGCTATGTGCTGCCACAAATTTCGATACGAAAGTTCTTCGGTAAATTTCTTCAGAAATCTGCTCGGATTTTAAAAAGTCCACATTAGAACTGGACAAGACTCGCAAAGTAAGAAATTCAAATTAAAGCACCTTATTATTGGTATATGCTTAATTACATCTCTATGAAAATATTTTTTAATTTTAATTTGTTTCTTCAATTATTGATTTTTACTTTCTTTCTTCCTCTTACATGTCTTGTCGCTTATTTCATGTTATTTGGTTATTTCAACCAAAACCAGATTTGATTTTTGTTTGACCTAAGGAGATTTAGTACTGTATCAATAAACATTTTGTTTATAGTTTTTAAAATAGCTTTATTTTAAAAAAATTTATATATACAAATAATAGCACAAACACCTTTCATGATATCACATTAAGGTACATGATTGATCCAATTTATAACTGCTATCTATTGTTAAAATTTATTGAATCGTTAAGGAATTATTTAAAGTTTATATATAAATATCATATCTGTCGAATCGCCCATTCACCCACGATCAATATCATACAAAAGTGGTTTTATGTCCAGTTTCCTTCAAATATTTAGCTGTTCCCCAACTGGGTTTGTTATGTTTCAATATGGTCCTAAAATAGTTTTATTACAGTTTCCTTGTATAAACAGCAGAATAACCTACATTTAAAAGTACAATCACCACATTTTTCTAAATTATTAACTTCTTGCTTTTATTGTTAAATAAAATTTGTTTCATATTTTTCTACATCCGGATTTCCCTTCTATGAATATCAAAGAAAAGCTTATATTTAATCACTATGTTTAGATCTAAAATGTTGTTTATTACTTTATTGTGAATTTAGTTTAAATTTAATTTAACAAAGTTTTTTAATTGTTGGTTTGTCCCCATCTATATACAAAATAGTATATATTTTCACAATAACTAACCCAACAGAAAATATCTTCCAAAAGATTATTGTTTAGGTTAAATAATTTCATTTCCTGAACTCGCAGCTAAACTATCGTCCTGTACAACTAATTACTGAAATTAAAGTAATATTATTACTGGCTGTGCCCGTGACGGACTTCACATTTCATATAAGAGTCAAAGTGGCCTCACTTTTTAATATGGTTCATAGTAAAAAATAAAAACAAAAATTAAAAAACATTAATTGTTAAAAAATAGGGTTAAATTCAATACTTTGCGACAAAAAACGTTAGTGCTTCGAATAGCTATCTGCGTTCACTTTCATTTAGTGTCGGGAAAAGGCATGCCAAATTTAATCAAGGTTTTCGAAAACATCTAAAGGCTTATGATATTTTGGAGTCAAAATTTCGAACTCCGCGGAGCGAAACAAATGAGGTATCAAAAAATGCCTTCTGCAAATTTCATAAAAATATCAAAATTAAAGCTAAAAAACTTATAACGCCTTTCACTTTTTCAAAAAAACACCTCCGAGTTCTGTTTTTCATTTTTGATTTGTTTATGAGCCGCTTTTAAATACAAATATGGAAATACTCAGAGGAATAAATTTCACTTTATTTTCATCAATGGCCGTTATTTTATTTAGTGACGTAAACTCATCCCTAAATTTGGGGTTTTTATAATAGAAACTTTTTTCAATGTATAGAGATATAGAGATATGATGACAGTTTTATTATATATTGCATACTATTGCATTCTCACACATCCAACGCAGGGTTCTTTCTTATCTGAACTTGAAAGAGCCGGAGCAATCATGCGAGTATCATACCAGTTTCTGTTAAGCGTGTGTTTTTTATTAAGATCTGAACGATAAGGCAGAAATGAATAGTGTTTGGTCGAGTTTTATCTTGTCTTTTCAAGTTATGCCACAGATTAGCTAATATTACTTCGTAAGTTATGTAGGAAACAATAAAAACAGTACGATGTATTACATTCCAACAAACAGACATCTTTCAAATCAGATATTACTTTTACAAAATATACCAAACGTGCTAGCAAGGCAAGCTGTATCTCCGTCTCTGGTTAACAGATTTTTATAAAACAAAGTGCAGGTTACTTCCTTAAATGTCTGTTGTTAGTAGTCATGTTATTGAAAAAAAATACTGTTTTTACATCAAATTGTATCAAACAGACAGATCGACAAACAAAAATCCCAAAAATGGAGAATTTCGTCTCCACATCGTATAATTCATGAATCTTAACATCAAAGCATAAAGGCGAATGTAGAGACAGATACTACAATTTTATTATATTATTAGTTAGACGTGGACACAATATGTTAGCTCTAATGAACTAATCAGATTATATATCTTACTTTTATTTTCCCACTGTAAAAAATCTTTATAACCAGCACCGAGCAAAACAAATGATATTCATTTCGCGTTTGTTAGTGGTTCAAAGTTTAGAGCTTCATCAATTAATCCTCTAGAAATTTAATACTAAAGTTCGATTAGTACTTAATAATAATAAACAACAATTGACTAGGAACATTATATGATACGAGAAGCAAATTTTTTTATGTAATTTCAGCAAGTCGAGACATTAAGAACTCTCAAATCGTTTTTGCTTAAAGTATTCACAATTGCTTAAGTGCTTCCATAATTTGTGAAAGTTTTACTACGTAGTATGATTAAGATTAAGTCCATTTCAAGATCCGATTCATATGAAAAATGATATAGTCATAATCAACAGGGACGTCACTAGAGCATTCATCCGGTCTCTCCATTTAGCTCCGCCATATTAACGATCGGCCACTAAAAATGTTGATGTTGTCCGATCGCTCTGTCTATTTCAGTGACGGAATACTCGAAATGCATTAGACCAAGGAGGATTAAATCAGGATAGACATAAACTTTTCCTACAAGAGACTTCCCTAAAGCAAAAAGAAGCCATCCTAAAGGTTTGTAAAGATTATTCATACTAGAGATCATTTCTTCACTTCGTTTGTTGGGTATTTCTTAAGAAGATTAGGTATACTAATCCAAGTCAACCGAGCTCACTATGTTTGAATCTACTTGAGAAGTGTCGCTAAATATTAGACGTTTCAAATTGATCCCTCCACTGAGCCTGAATTTGTGCCGCCACAAATTTTTATAATAAAATTTTACGCAATTTAATAATGAAGTTTTTTTTTCATTAGAATGAGCCCACTAGTTTGATTCTACTCTTAATTTGAATTTCCTTTTGATTTTGATTTATTTAATTTTTTTTAATAACCTAGATTTTATTTATATTTTCATATGTTGTTTTTATTTGGATTAATATTTGCATTATTTCTTCGGTTTATGAGATTAGCTCAAACAAATAGGCAAACACTTCGGTTTTATTTTATGTATATGAATTTACACTCAGTATTATCATCCAGTTAATATTGTTAATTTCTTTCAAATTGTATATACCTGCAGTTTAAACTGAATTGAAATCTGTTCAATGGTTTTCTAAAATTACATTTATATATTACAATTTTTATTTTTAAGAATAATCCTCTGTACTCCTTAACAATTAAAACTATTGCATGTATGTATAAAAATCAATTGTTTTGAAAATCACTGAGGGTTAAAGAAAGATAAGAGGCTTTAAGTTAGACACTTTTATCCACTATGCGCCATCAGAATCTCTGTGTTTAATTCGCTCTAATGTGAGCGGGAAGCTGAAGTTCATGTACAGTGGTAATTGAATAATTTACCTAAAGCGCTGACTATCAACTGCTCTGAAGCTAGCTCACCACATAAGTCCCATTACTAGCCGATGTGCGCATATAGGTTGACGTTACCTTATAACGCTTTTAAGTTTATTTAATAAATAGCTCGCATTTGTGAACCATTTAAATCTAATAAGGGAAGTGTTTTCATATTGTGGAAACAAAGAATTTTAGTGGCAATGGAAAACAGGTCAAGATTTGATAAACTGAGATTGTCGTTTCAGTATCCAAGTGAGTTTTGTACTTTAGAAGTTTCCTTAGGTTTGCACCAATAAATTCATAATATCGGCAAAAACGTTAGCTTCAAAGGATACTGTTGTACACTTTTAATAAATTGCCTACATTTGTACATGAGTCACTTTAGATGAATTTAAATAGTTCTGCTTTGAAAACAATGAGTAGTTCAAGAATTAATTAGAAGTGTACACGCCAAAGTGATGAACGACTTTCGTGATACTTGATAAAAGTGGAAACTGCGAAAAGATAATTCCTTTTAAATTACCTGTAATATGCAATATACATATTCTATAATATCACTACCGTGAGCAACAAAACACAAATCAGTTCAATGAATTTCTGGAAAATCGTAGCCACTGATTTGAAAAATACTACTTTAAGAAAAAAGTTATTAATGCTCCAATGAGAACTTCAAACTACGTATTTAGTATCTTTCCATGAACAAGGGTTGAGTTTGAGTTGAGTTTTCGTCAAGATGTTTCCCCTAAGTTAACTCGATGCTGTTTCCATGATGTGCGCTCTCTTCACACGTGAATACTTGCACTCTTTTAATGCACACATGAGTCAAACCCAATTCAACCCGACCGTTTCCGTGGATATTCGGATTTAACAAAACTAAAAATGTGCAGTAACGACACTCCTTAAAGAGGAAAATTTACTGATATAGAAATCAAATCAGTGTGCGTAAAAATTTAATTCACAGACGGTAAAAATTGTAAGTCAAAGTGGTTGATGAACAAGAGAGAAAGATTTACTTTGCTTAATGTTCATTGGCTGTTTGCACCGAACTATAACATCTTTGAGAATGTGTTGGTAACAACTATGCCATAGCTGAGAATGTATTATTAAATTTTTGATAATATGCACCTCAGGATTTCATAGTTGAGATATCTGATTGCAGGCAATATTTGTACTCTTCACACTTATCTTTAAATCCATTCAAAAATTCACGTTCCATGTTCGGAAGAATCATATATGAGAAATTCGGAAGAATCATATATGAGAAAAGTCAACCGCAAAATAAGAAGGGATTAAATTTATTTACATTTAAACCGACATTCCATTTGGGATACCCTTTATAATTTAAAGCTATTTCTCAGACTTTACAAACACCGGAACCCGAAAACATTGAATTAATATAGTCGTTTTTGACCATACCGAAACCATAGAAATGATATCTACCATTTATGATTTTTCCGTCCGTTTGTTTATCTGCTTGTATTTGTATCACATAAAACCATTAAACTGATATAAAAGGGATTTTCTTCAATGTACAGCTTGTTGCGGGAGTAACCCGAGGCGTGTTTAATGTCGATACATTACGTACAAATAAAAACAACGTAGCCCATATGATATATATCTCCACCACGGTATAAGATGCATAATAATTACACTTTACAAAACGAAGTATAACAAGCATTACACAGGTCGCGTGACACTACATAAAGCATGGAATGAAACATAAGATATTAAACACGTAAATGATGAAGCGTAATATTTGAGTTTGGTTATTTAAAATAGTATTTTTGTGGGAACCAATTGAGATCCAAATCGACACTTACACGTTGTGTAAGAATAACTGAATAAATAATAATATTTTTAACAGAAATTAAAAGTTAGCCTTTCTGGATATTTAAGGACAAAGGACAAAAGAGGAGTTTTGAGAGTCTTAAATTTTTCTGCTGGTATTTTTCGTTGAAAAAAATATATCTTGAATTTCATATGATATTTTTAAAAAATATTTTCATATACACCCTACGGTGGAATCACTATTAGAAATCTTCTTTCCTAGGCACTTTAGGTTCCTTTTTGGGAAATTTTATGAACTGATTTGATAGAATGACCGGATTGTTTTATTTATGTTTAAGCAATCTACAAATCTTCTTTTGTAGAAATTTCACCGTTATATGTTTTCTGGATTAAACATAGTTAACATGTGCATGGTACCACTAAGCATAAAACATTTAGAATATTAATTTGGGATAAAACTTAACTCCTGCCCTTTTTTATTCAAAATTGTTTATTTATGCTAATTCATAAAGAGCCATGAAAATTCCAGCTGCACTTACAACTCTTGCTATGCTCGAGAAGGTATTCACTTTTCGATAAAACAATTCATTTAGGTCACTAATATCAAACATTTTGATGTGGGAGTCTGATAAACAGTACAAAAATGAGTGAGGATATGATGGAAAAAGATATAGTGAATAGGCCAGTTGTAAAAAAATGTCGAACTCAATGAATATTCTTAGTAATTATGAGGGTTCAGAACTCCCTTATTTGTCAGGTTAAAGGTTCCATTATAGATCCTCTAAAACCACTTTTAACATACGCTAAAGACTGCAGATTTAAAAAACTTTCATTTGATACTATGAATGAAAAAAATAAAAACAAATATATTATTTTAACTTATTACCCTAATTTTGTAAAAAATGTTATAGTGTTGTTTTATTGAACTAATGCTAACAGCTAACAGCTGTATTTTGAATCGAAAACGTGCGCGTTACAAAGTCTATAGATTTATAAACAAATCATCGATTTTTAATTAAGACACTAAAATTCTGTAATTATGAATTTATTGTCATTAAGTGATATGAAATGTATATGAAATTTTTAAACCTTTTCAAGCTATGTTCAAAAGACTGAATGTAGTTGAGAGAAGATTTTCGCTTCCGGAAAAGGCAACTTTTAGAGACGTTAGCGGATTTATTGTACTTGGCATCAGAAGCAGATTTATCTTTAGTACGGTTTTATTCTATACTAAAGAAATTGCGAGTACATTAGAGGTAAGTTCTTTTTTTATAAATAAGATGTTTTTATGTTTATTATTTTTGGTTTTTTATAGCAACTTCTCTGCACAACTCGAAGTGGCACAGCTCATTCGCTTGGCATTGTACTGCTTACTCTTAATATTCCTGGGCTAATGCTAAAAATATTTTCGGATGATATCCCACCATTCATATCGTAAAAAGTTTCAATTAATATATATTAAATAAATTGCATATAATTCTAATAGGGCTCGAATGTTGGCATCTATAATTTTGTCTATAATGGGAACATTTTTTATTGCGTTCGGAAAATCAACTGCTCCAGTACTCATGGGAATTGGAATTTTGTCTTATAGCTACGCTCTCAGGGAAACCACTTACTCACAATATACTTGTTACTTTCGATCGTATGTATCTTATAAATTCTCTAAAATACAGGCAAAGCAACATTTAAAAGAGGGGTTTTTAAAGCTTGGGTACTTGGCTATGTTATTTCGAATTTCCTTGGCGGAACACTGATGCTAATTTTTACAATGCTCATTGATGATGTGAAGAAAATAATGCTATTATCATTATTAGTATTACTGAACGAAATTTTGGCGTTTTGTTTGTTTATAAAGCATCCTATTAGAGTTCGTGTAGTGGTGGTAGAGCGACCAGAAGATGACTTGGACCAAAATGATATTAACGTAGATTTATGGCAGCCAGCTGGGATAAAACACCAAATCAAAAATATGCGCATTTTTTGGAAGCCTGTTTTATATCATGCTCTTATAATTTGGATGAGTATGATCAATTTACAAGGAACGGTAAAATGAAGTAATTTTATACATCATGAATAATAAAACTTCTTCTAGTTCGAAACTTTGAGCCTTGATGGTTACTCAAGTCAACAAGCCTACCACCTCTTGTACACCGCGTATTGTGCAGGAAATCTTCCAGGAGCACTTCTGGGATTACTATTAAGTACAAACCATTTGTGGATTTGCCTGATATTAGAAGCCCTCACAACTACAACATTTTTAATGCAAGCGTTTTGTTTTTTAACGCTGCACAATACTTTAGCTTTTAGTCTAGCTTTTCTGGAAGGCTCTTTGATAAAATTCTCTTATGTAAGTTCCATTATTTATCTTAGTAAAAATATCGTTCATACCAATTCGAATGTGATTGCATTTAACATTCTTTCTCTTCTGGAATCAATGTTCTCGTTAACTGCGGGTTTAAGTGTGCTCATACTACATAAGCTTATATGTAAATATTGGAATTGTTAATATGTACGTGCAATTGTTAGTTATGTCCATGTATAAATAAAAAATTTATTGTCCTTTGCTTTACATCATTTGCCTTACTTTGAATATATCTTTAATATAGAAGGATGAATCAAATATAAAGCGGACTTTTTCTACCGCTCGATAGGTGAAACGAAAAACGCGAGGTCTTGGTATGTGTTGAGTGTGGATGTTAAGAGGATTCGAGTCCACCGGCCAGCTCATCAAAGCTGATTGGCCATCATGTCGGAACAAGAGGTACATATGTCCGTCGTGCAACGTAATGCAATTAAATTTTTATCGCGAGAAGCCATAAAACTTGCCGAAATATTGCGTCGACTGCAATATCTGAAGAACCTTTCCAAAAACTCAAGTTTAGGACAAAAAATGTTCAAACGGTCGTGAAATGGAAAAAAAGAGTCAGGCACAACGGTACAGAAGAAGCATCAGTGAGGCGAACATTCGTGCGATCCATGAGCTGCATCTTAAAAGATGAGGTGTTTCTGTAAAAGTTAGGATATCGTACAGGAGTGCCCAATTGATAGTTTCAGATAAGTTGGATTACCGAAAATTGTGGGCAAGGTGGGCTCCTTCTGACGGAAGATCATAAAACAAAGCATCTTACAATATATAGAAAGGCTTTTGGCGCCGTATTGAGCAGAGGCGATGGCTTAATAACTCGCATTCTTATCTACATTATTACATCCCAGAATTAAAGCAAGCAAACATCGAGTGACAACAACGAGGAGAAGCACCACCTCGAAAGCTCTTTGCAACAATTTCTTGGGATTGCAGATGTGTACTAGTCATTGATTTCCTTCATAAACGGCGTATGTCCTCCTTCGTAAATGGCGGTATGGAATCGTTAGTTCGCAATTGATTGCCAACACCACCAACTTCATTCTTCAACAACGGGATTAAAAAACTTACAAGCCGGTAGAACGAATAAGTACATACATACAATTCTACTAAGGCAAAGGAGACAACCTGTAGCATCTACATATTTTATCAAAATCAATTTGTGCGGCAACAAATCGTACACAAAATTATTATGTAATGTAGCATGCAACTACCCGTCTGCCCTCGTAGCACGACCAATTCATTTAAAACAACAAGCAACTATTTCGAAGCTTCATTAGAAAGGCATCATGATTTTTAAAAAATTGTTCGACCACATCATATTAACAAGAAAACAAAGAAATCGAAATGGTGCATAAATTTATATAAACGCATGAGAATCAAAAATTGGTTGGTTAATTGATTGGATTGAAAATTGGTTGTGCATATAAGCAAACAAAATTTAAATATTTAGTAAGGTCTCGCTAGTCCTCAAGACATTAGGCCAACCAATTTTCGCGAAGCAAAAAAATTAATAGAGAAATATCAAAAAATTTGCTGAGAATCTTAACCTCCTAGAAAATAAATGCATGAGAGCACAAAAATGTCAAGGATGCAAATAAACAAAAGCTCTATACGTTTGCATTGGTAAAGCTTTCAAGCATCCCAAAGCTCTTGCTTCCATAAGTGCTGCTGGTTTGAAAGAGAAATTTCTTAAATGCATTTAAAGGTAAGTGTGAAGAGTACAAATATTCCTAACAATCTGCTGACCAATCAAATAAGTCCATACGAATGGCTGAGGTGCATTTATCAAAAATTTCGCAACACATTCTCAACTATGCTGTAGTTTCACCAAAACATCCTCCAATATTTTGTACTTCTTCGCAAGCAGCCAATGACGATTAAGGAATGCATTCTAAGCATTGACTTTGCCTAAGCCGATTTTCCAAAATATCTAAACAAATGGCTGTCAAAACTTTAAGCAAACCACCACATGGGAGATACACATGCTATCACCTTTTAACATCCCCCAATTCTAGGGGAAGAGCTTTTGCTAAGTATACCTCTCTTTTTCGCGCATCGACCATTTATACTTCTGCCTTTTATACTGTTCATGAATAAAATTATTACGCAACCGATTTACTTTTTATAACGGTAAGTTCTCACTCCTTAAGGAGTGGCGCTACTTGATATTATTCTTATTTCAACTGTGGGTTTCCTCAACCTCAGTTCACTTTTCTGACAATAAATGGCACTCCGCTGGCCTACTAGAGGCGCGAAGATTTAAATATAACTTTGTCAAAAGCCCGAGTGGCGGTTGAGAGTTGATGTTGCAAATACGCAAAAAACCGCTCAAAATAAGGTGTACAGGGCTATCCAAAAACTTGTATTACACCCATAAAGGTATCAATGGGCTTTAATACTGGTGTTAGAATGTTTTTATGGGTCCAAAGTAATGTTTTTCGCCAATAACTAAAAATTGAATTGTTGGCTGAAAACCTCTACTTTACCTTAAAGAAGTTACAAGCATGTCGATAGAAATCTTAGAGAACAATAAGACTTGCACACAAATTCAGCTCATTAACGTGCATGAAACTAGGATCGCCGAGTAGAAGAGAATATCATTAAATTCAACATGAACTATGTATTGTAGAAAATTATTTATTATATTATTTCTCGATAGCTAATGCGTAGGAGTCCAATCGATCTTGATCAAATTTTCCTTCTTGATTACTAACAATATTGCAGGAATTTTCAATCCCTTTACCAATTTCTCAAAAGCACCGTTAACGAACCAGTTTAACAAAAAAACCCTTCATTCTTTGCACATCCGAGGTTGAACTCTCTATAATTTTCCAAAAGAATATTTATCTTCTCATATTTATCACAGAGCTTCCAATGTCAAATACACTTTGACTGGCAATGGCTGGCGTTTGTCTCCTCCATAGTGGTAACCAGTGACTAATTTCTTTAAATTCATGATATTTGTTTTATTTAAACTATTTTTTTTTTTAAAATGAACATAAATAGGACGAAAATATTGCGAAATGAAAAGTGCGCCATGTCGCAATTCAAATTTTTTACTAGATCATAATATAGAAAATTAAACATTGCGATATACTTTATTAAAACAATCGAAAAAAATGGGGCTGACCGTCGCAATCCTTGCAGTATGTGGTAATTGCTTCAACATAGCATAAAACATTTCTAATCAAAAACTAAATTAAGTAAACAATTTTGTAAATTGTTTTTAGGAAATGTACCTTGCGCGTTTGATTTACGAAGGAATAAAACAATAATAGAGAAATTTAATTTAATTTAAATTACAAGGATGAAAAAGGAAATTATGGCGGCATTTCCCTAGTGAGCACTATCGGGCTCACCTGAAACCCCAACCTCGCGTTAATGATTCGAGAGATACTCGCTTTGTTTCAACCGTGCCCCTATTACAACTCTACCCAGTCTAAAAAACGGTTAATCGAAATCAATTGGAGTCTTCAAAATTGTATTCAAAGAAACTACAATGAGAACTGGTAAAAGGGCTGCTCAAATTCGAGGTTGTTTCCAGAGAATGTGATGTGGTCGAACATTTGTTAAATATTATTGAGTCACACAAAAATTATTAAATCGGTTGACTTCAAAGCATACACGGCGATTGAAATCAAGTCATATTTCTGTGGAAATATCATTGAATAAAATAGTTAGTACACAAAAGGTTTGATTGATCTTCGCGGTGTAAAAGGTGGTTGAAATGAGTGGTTGCTGAGAGAGGGAGGGGAATTTGAAGATCGAAGTGTTAGAATCGAAAATTAGGGAAATATTAGTATAAAAAATTATTTATCATTACATATTACAAGAAATTAATTGGACCCAATTTAGCTCCTCGCGGGTTTGAGGGCTCGACTACCTTCATTGGGATTGCGTACGACTCAGCAGGCTGAATTCGGGATCCTGTAGCACTCATGTAGGGCTGTAACTGCTACGCTTACCTCAATCTGGTGAGCTCACTCTATCTCCGGGACCGTTCAGTCGAGGTGGCTGGTAATGGTTGAGATTCCTCGGCCTCTTCTCTTTTCCTTTTGGCGTCTTTCTGTTGTTTCTGGCATATAGTGGACCACCAAGGAGGCGTCATAGCACATATTTGGGTATTTTTATTTAGCAGGTATTTAGAAGCCCACGAGTTCTATTGTCTATTAACCGGTAGACGCACTGAGGAGCTATGTGCGAACGAACGCCGCATGAACGTATATTTTCAGATCAACTTGCAGAGCCCGTCGCGCGACACTGGCGCCATCTGGCTATATGAGTCATATGTCCTTGAGTAATGGCTTTTGTGCTCTACGCAACGATACTTAAACGAATCGCGCACGACACGTAGTTACATAGCTACAAGCGTTACAAGAGCGATCTATTTCACGTAAAAATTTGTACAAAATCAGTTGGAAACTAAAATGTCCGTTCACTGAATGTTCGATTCTTGAAATACTTTACAATTATAACTCATGTAATTATAAGACGTATCCGTTTTACTTCAGGCGATATAAATATAATAAAGGACAATGCAGCTATAGCAGATATTTTCTTCAGAATTATGCGTATGAGAAATATTCAAAGAATCAGGACATGAAACATAATATGATAAAATTCAGATTCGACATTTCTGTAAATGTCATATTTGCACTTGTTATTTTGTTATTTCCATGTGGATACACATTTATTAATATTTCTAATGAATTAATAAGATTTTTTAAATAATCTTAAACATTATTATCCCCAAGTCAAATAATTCAACCAGACGAAACATTTATATAAATAAATAAAAACACTTTATTTCCCGTCAAAGAGATATTGTAAATTATTAACAAAATTATATTAATATTTCAGCAGTAATTTCGTAAGTTTTATATATCGTGTCAGTTGGAAAATGCAAATTCATCACATAATTAAATGAGGAAAAAGCTTCTTCGCCTCTCTCTCACATGCTCGAATGCGTCTATAATCCAAAGCTATAAAAATAGATTTTGAACTTCTTATATTTTTAAATGATTAATGGATATAAGAAAATGTGCGAATTCTTATCTCCCAAAGATATTAATAGAATTCACGTGTTGTATTTTACCAATAGCTCTCGTTCACAACAATACTCCATTCTATTCTTAGGAAAATGTGTTTCAAACTGTTGTAAAGTTATTTTTAAGTCTGGACTTTTATTAATTAATGTAATAATTAATTGTTTATGCATTTAATTTTAGTTTCGCTTCTGGAAAATTTTATTAAAACTAAAATGAAAAACTTGCCTGTTTTGATATTGTTTAACATTCAATGTTCAATCACGACACGCGTTCGCTATATGAAATGGAAGAATCTTAGATCCACGCTGTACATCTTAAACTGCTAACGGCAAAATTTAATCATTTGTGACAAAGGTCTTGAAGAGTAAAACTAGACTACTTTAAAATTCAATCCTCAAGAGGAAAAGTAGAAATTCTGTTTCTTAACACGAAAAAGCTATAATAAAAAAAGTAAATTTTGACTTAAACAGACGATTTTATTTTATCAGTTCAATAATGTACTAAAATATGAAAAATTATTTTCATAAAATTTTCTGTTCGATAATGAATCGATGAAACTCATAATTATTCTTGCATTATATTCCCTAAAAGCATATTTCAACTAAAACATTTTTTGCATTTTCCAAAAATATTCCTCAGAGTCTCAGATTATCTTACAACTGATGCTTTACCCAGAATATACATTCAATTTAGAATACTTTTCAGATTCTATTTGATGAACAACAAAAGGTAGTTTATATGAAAAATTAATAGTGAAAGCAAGGACACAATTTTTTATGATCTTAAATACCCTTGAACATAACTTGATAAATAGGCAAGTTTTTAAGTCACAGGATCGAAAATTTTTTCTAAAATTTTAATTTCACTTTTTGCAAAACTCTATTTGCTGAAATCAAACTAATTAAATTATATATCTTACAACAAACCTAATTGTTATCAAAACGTTTATTGAATTAAGTTTGTAAACTGCATACATACTGCTATATTTCCGTACTTCTTAAATTAAAATCCTCGTAAGTTCCAGCGTTTGTAAGTTCTTCCCGCTCCTTGTAACATTTTTGTAATCATTACCTTAACTGGCGAAAGCAAATGGTAACTTTATTTTAAATATAATATATTAGCAAAACTACTTGTAATTTAATTAATTCAATTGTATTAAATATGAAAATTGTTGAAATAAAAGTTGTTTGAGTTTTTTGCAAACTTAACATAAAATATGTAGTTATATTATCAATTAATTGAACTTAAACATTTAAAATATCATATTCATACATGAACGTGCCTTTTTAAATTTCCAAGTATTATTTTGAAATAACGAAACTAGCAGGACTTGTGTAAAATTTAGTGAAATTTTAAACGAATTTGTCAAATAAGAAATCTTTTTCTTTCCCTACTTATAATGTGCGAATTTCAAATTTTAGTTTCCGTGCTCACCAGCTCAAAAGAGATTAAATACGCCTAATAAAAAAAACTACAACTTTGCCTTTTTTGTGAATTTTACATGAATTTGGTACTTTTCTTAGTATAGGAAATATTATTTCTACATTAACACTAGGGTATTTACCCAAAATTTTAGAACAATAATTTTTTAAGTATTGCATTATCTGAATGACAGCAAACTCAAAAATTATTTGTTATTTATGTGTAACTAAGAACTTACTAGCTTATAAGTTTCAAGGAAAATTTAATCAATGTATATTTACATATCAGATTTCCGTATTGCTTTTAAAATTATTCTTAAGATAAGTTATAGTTATAACCTATATTTGGATAAATTACAAACAAACAATTACAATTACAAACAATTTCAAAACTACAAAAATATTGCACCATTTTTCCAATAAATTGATTTACTAGCGAATTTCGTATTGCAAATAATCATGTGCAAAAAACTTTTATTTTCTTCTGTTTATTTTTTAGGAATAAATACAAAATTCATCCTGTTTTCACCAGACATAATTTGCAAAGTTGAAACGCTGTCAAGACAATGAAAATGTACAAAAAATTAATAATAAGCAGTTTGTGAATTAAATAAAATTGCTCTTTCCTTCCATACTTCAAGTATTTATTGAATATATATTATAATATATTATAAAGATCTTGGTCTTACATTGGCTATTTTTCAAGGAACCCATACTACACTTTAAAAGTAAAATAAAATGCAATTAATAGCGCTTTATATGTTTGAGTCTGATTACCAACAAGTGTGGCGCCATATCTTCAAGTGAAAAATTGTTAACGTACGTTGTGTTGGGGGTGTGTCTTTTTAAAAATATACATCGCGTGATTTCTATCGATATAAATATCAATGAGCATTTTGAAATACGTGAAGCACATTATGGCGATTTTTCAAAGTAATGCTATTCAGCAATATGGACCAAGTTCTTGGACATGTTTTCCGTGTATTAATCTACTTATAGTCCAATATTTTGATTTACAAAGCAAACTTGAGAACTTTCGGCATTGCCAGCAAGTCAGCGAGCTTTCGTCATTATTATTTTTAAGGAAATTTTGCTTTAAGTACACTACCCGCGAAGATGAAAAATGGTCTTCAAACTGTTGATAGGTAGGATGGTGTATTAGTGCAGAACACTAGCAGTCCATTTAAAAGTGAACTTGCACATTCCCACATCCACTCACCCTCTACAAAGCTCGCCTGTGAATAAGTTCATCTTTCCAGCTCCCTGTAGTTTAATTCTAGACCTCTAGAATACGGCAGCAAGTCTGCCATTAACGAATCCAATTGTAGAGCTACGCATTTGTCCACGCAGCTCAAGAACCGGAAGGAGAAGTTAGATTTAATAAATTATTAAGGAGTAGATTTTAATCAAAACTATTTAAGTATTGTGCTGTGTTTCCGTAACTGTGTTTTAAATTTATTAAATTACTCCTGAAAATTACGATGCAGCGTTTCGGTGCATTATTAAATCGATTAATTAAAGTACAGCAAAAAAACATAGTTAGAAATTTCACGCACGGAAGTTCAAAGAAAACTCCAAAGATTTTAATAACCGGTAATAAAATTATTTTGCTATAGGCCGTGTTAAAATAATTTTTTTAAAGGTGGCTTGGGGCAGTTGGGAATTGAATGTGCTAAAGTTCTAAGAAATGAATACGGGCAAGAAAGTGTGATATTGTCGGATATAATAAAACCAAGTGAAGCTGTTCTGGATAATGGACCATATATTTTCGCAGATATTTTAGACTTCAAGGTACATACGATCAACCAAGAAACAGTGATGTTATTTATTGCACCATATTTAATTTTCCAGGGATTGCAAAAAATCGTTGTTGATCATCGCATAGATTGGCTAATTCATTTTTCCGCATTGCTTAGTGCAATTGGAGAACAGAATGTTCCCCTAGCAGTTAGGTAAGTTTTGATTACACTTAATTAAACCAATTGTAATTATGTCCAGTTGCATACAAGTCTGCGTGAAAGTTGAATTTTTCTACATTTCCTTAATTTAGCAAATATCTGCATGTATCTCTGTCCGAAAGAAAGAAAGAAAAGTAGTTTAGTAGTTTCTTTCTTGAAAGAAAATTAGTTTTAAAATACTAGGTTGAAGGGAAGAAATGTGTATGAGAAATTCAAAAAGTCTAGCTACTACAGATCCCAAAATACGAGGGTAAATCAAAAAGGTCTTAAAAACGCATGTTAAAAAAACTTTTTTGAGAGTAGTTCATTTTTTATTTTAAATAGTGATTATCACAAAATATTTATGTCATCTTTTATTTGTAACAAGTTGTTTAACATATTTTATTATGGAAAAAAAGCGACTTACGTGCGTGATAAAGAACCTGGGTCTGAAAAAAACATCCAAAAGAGAAATTTTTTCTTATACATCCAGCAGACTTTGGGGACTGCTGCTTTACCCTATCAAACGGTCGGTTACTGGTTGCTGAATTCAAAAGGGTAGATCGAACTGTAAAGGCGATCCTTATTCCGGTCGACCTTCCACCGGAGGAGTTCCTTAAAACTCAAAAAAAAGATGTATGCAAAGCTTTTACGATAAATGCATAGCTTTAAGCAAAAAGTGATCGATATTTGATAAATTTATTTTTTTATACACTATCAGTACCCATTACTATAAAATGTTTCATACATTCAAAAATATTTCACAAAAAGAAGCAACTAATGTGCGCTGCTGACAAATTTGACTATTAAATAAGGCTATTAGGAACTTCTCAGCACATTTTTAATATCACCAACGGCCTAGATTTTAATAAATTGTTGAGAGAACAAATTCAGTTCAAACACCCCAATATACCATGTGAAAGTTTAATAGCAACATGTTAATATAATTCTTCTTACAAGACTCAGCCGTTACCAGATTTCAATCTCATGTCTTTTTACGTTTATTTAAGCAAGATCTATACGAAAGCAAGTTGAAGTCGGAAAGATACAAATATTTACATATCAACTCCATCTAAGACGTCTTTGTCTAGTCAATAATTATTATTAGGGTAATAACATTGAAAATATATTACACTACAATAGAGACAGACACCTCCAACAATATGTTTAAGGATCTACCCATTAAAAAACAGTCTTTAAACATTTAACGTGTGGACTCTTTATAACTTCTAGAAATTTTTCATTACTTAGTATAGAAATGTTTTTTTTTTTTTTCAAAAGAAGATAGAATCATTACTTACCTAGTCCATATCCTACTTCCTTTCTCTTTCAATGTTCTATTAGTTTTTTTTTTACTAGTATGAGTTTTATAAATTAAATCATTATTTCGTGAACGGGTTTTTTGCAGAGTAAATATCGAGGGAGTTCATAATGTGATTGAACTTGCTAAGCAATATAATTTGAGGATATTTGTTCCAAGTACCATTGGAGCATTTGGCCCAGATAGTCCACGCAATCCGACGCCTAACGTGACTGTAAGTTCTAACAAAACAAACTCAAGTTTGTTCAATACTATAATCTTCTAACTACACAGATACAACGACCTAGAACCATTTACGGTGTCTCAAAAGTACACGCAGAATTACTAGGGGAATATTATTTTCACAAATTTGGGCTGGATTTTAGATGCCTGCGATTTCCTGGAGTTATTTCGAGCGATCCACCGGGTGGGGGCACCACAGGTAATTTTTCAATATTTATTTTCTAATATAAACATGTAAAATATTCAAAAACTATATCCATTTATCAAATTGAAAGATTAGCTACGTGATTAATGAAAATATAAATATTCATTAATTGAGACATTCAAAAGGTTTTGTAAACATTTAGAGAAGAAAAAAAAGACGCTTGCTTTAGAATCGACTATTTTCCCGCAAACTGTTAATGTTTCTTTTAAATAAATATTTTTCATTTTATTCATAAACTGTTTGTGCCTCCATTAATCTAAGATATTATAATAAAATATTTTTACCGCTTTTATCAGGATATAGTAAAATATCATAGTTTTAACCCGTTGCGGTCACATCTCCAAATAAGAATGTAGGACCCCACGCGTGAAATCTTTTACTGTTTACAAAAAGGAAAACACTTTTTATGAAAGTGCTATATGAAAATTCCCCACACGCACTTTTAAGGAAAAATGAAACAAAGAGCTAGAGCCGCTTTAAATTAGCAGAAAAATTTTCGTTGCAAATTTAAATTTATTCTCGCACAGATATTTACGTTTTTTGTTAAAAGTCGGCACTCCAAAGATTCGTCAAACAGTGAATTACAAAAATGAACTCAGTTTATGCTATTTAATACGATTTCTGATCGACTTCTTTCTTATCTGCATTAATTAGAGTACGATTTCACGAAATTTATAAAGTCATTACTCACGTCAGCAACGACCCCTTTGTTTGATACGACTTTTATCCATCGAACCCTGTTCTTACATTTGGAGAAACAAGAAAGCATAGTACTATCTTGTGGATTTAGATACTTCATTTCCTACATCCCTCTTGAACATGAAGTAGAATGTTTTGTGTTAGTAAAAACATCTTAGATTGTAAAGTGTAAAAAATCATGGACAAACTGATATGTGATATATAAGTAGTTCCAAATTTAAATCAGTGTGGTTTACGGATTAAAATACTATTGAGCCGGCACAGTATCAATGAAAACCCTGGAAAACGGAGGGCTTATGAATTGAATTCTCAAAGTGGTGAAGCAGCCAATGTTGATAATATATCCGGAAAAAATTTCGTAATGCATGCATTTCAAAAGAAGGTAAAAGAAGTACGATCATTGTACTCAATTTCACAGATAATAATACAAGAAAATATACCTTTAAATTCGTTTGGAAATCTGAAATATCTCTGTCATCTCTTATGAAGATAGTCCCGCCCCAATTAATATTATAAACATAAATAGATTTCTATACACGTCTATTTCAAAGGAAAACTTATAATGAAGATATAGTGGAAATAATAGATTAATTTGAGTTATATTTTCCATTATAAAAGTGTAGATTTATTTAATAAACAAATTACAACATTGAAATAATTGCGATTTATTTATTTTTATTTTTATTTTTTGTAGCAAATTTAACTTTTTTTTGCATTTAGTTCATTCATTTCCCTAGATCTGCTGAGAAAGTAACTTGTTATTTACTATATTTTTTTCCGTTTTATTTCTAAAAAACATTTCACATTATTTTATTCGATTGAAAAGTCTCAACACATTAGTTATTTCTCACGTTTTTATGCCAAAAAAAGTATGCAGTAATTCGAGATTTCAAATTTAAATACCTATTAAAAGAAAATAAAAAGGACTAGCAGAATTTATTTCTTTTCTATAATGTGCGCTTTCTTTTGAGATATGACATAAGTTTATTAACAATGATTAATTTCTTGGTAATGGTATATACGTAATGTTTCGCTAATAAATGAAATTTATGGTTATTTACTGTTAGTTGCAATTGTTCTAAAATGTTTCCATAAGGTATTAAAAGTCGCCGCGCACGGGTGCCCCACGTTTTTTACATTTTTGTTATCTTTTGTTCACATTAAATAGAAGTTATATGACTTTTAACGCATTTCACTCCGTACTACTCTTCGAATATCAACAAAGAATATGTTGGCATTGTGTACTTTTACACATCGCTGAACACTCACCACAGAGCTCAAACTAAAAATAGCTCTTTGTACAAATAGCTTTTTTCGTAAATGTAAATAATGTTAGTATGAGTTACGTAACAATATCGGAAAAAAATAGAAAAGTTAACGAAAAGGAAAAAACTTACTTTTAAAATATTTCTTAATATTAAAGAAATCATTCCTACAGAAAAGTTTTAATTGCAAAGATGAAACACTTTGCTTATGTTTTTCATCCCTAAAATTGCTTGAAATTACAGGATGACAAATATGCTTACCTGTCCAAATAATGATAAATATCCCAAATATATACATTAGACTTGTTATTTATAAAACCAAGGTAAAATAAATTTCTAGTAACCGAATTCTTAACTTTTTTTAATTTTTAGATTATGCGGTCGCTATTTTTCATGATGCCCTTAAGTACAATAAATATACTTGCTATTTGAAGCCTGATACCAGACTCCCTATGATGTACATTGAAGACTGCTTAAGGTACGTATAAATTTGAAAATAGAACCTAGAATTTAAAATATTTATTTTTTTGTATATATGTGCTTTTATTTTTATACCTGTTTTTCACTCCAATCTTATTGAAATAGGTAGTTTTATATAAAGAATAAATCGTATCAAATATACCACTAGGTCGATTGAAACATAAATTAAAACAAGCAAATACCACATTTTTAATTTACTTAAATAAGATTTTTGTCATGTATGGTGATAAGGTATTTCTGGGAAAAAGGTATTTGAAAATCTAACTATAAAATCTAATACTATTATAATCTTGCCCAAAAAAATGGACAAATGCAGAAGATTATTTTATATCTTATTTTTTCAATTTTGTGCAATTATTTTTGTTTTTGAAACAGCAAATTAGTCTATTAAAATTATAAAGACAAACAGAATAAATGCAAAAATTTACTAATTTAATAAAATTAAAATCAATAAAATTTAACTTATACTTTTTGGCAGATATCCAATTTTCGCATTTTCTTTATAATTTTTATAATTTCATTTATACTAATGAATGCATCAGGTATAGCTGGATGTTATCAGCATTACTAATTAAACTGCATGCGATTCTCTACTTATTAAAAACGCACCGAATTGATAACGACAAAAGCCGTATAATATTTCTACATTATATGCAAATTAGAAGCAAAAGGAAAACAATCCAATATAGATCAATTAAAAAGTACATAATCAAGTTGATTTGAAAGGTCGAATACTTTGATAACACTATTATATTTAATTCTATAATTGATGACGCAAAATTGAGATTTTTTATTAATAATTGATACCTCTTAGCTTTCACGTTAAAATTACTTTAAAGGAAGAATTATTATATATAGTTATGTATACCTGCAATACATGTTTGAAAAAATTAAGCTATGTCATTTTTATGACTTAATTCTTAAAGTTTTTAATATTCCGGGATTAGGCTTCTAGCCGAAATAATAACTATTAACACTAGAACTACCGTACCAGTCAAAAGACATGGTAAGACATTTTTTGTTTTAATTAAAAGCCGCATGTATTTTTAATATTGATGAGTATTTTTCTTGTGAATACATTAAAAAGATTTAATTATTTAAAGAACAGCAATGTGTATAATAAATGCATAATCTGTTAAATAAAGTAAATAAATAAGCAGAATGCGTTCACTGTGATGCAAAACACCTGCAATATTAAATATTCTACGAAGATTTACTTTCCAAAACATGATCAAGTACAAAGCACACAAGAAGAAATCTTTCCGAAACTGCATTATAAAATGACAATGCCGATTTGTAAAAACCAACAAATTTTTATTTCACACTGTTATGAATAAAATGTAGCTAGCCTCCAGTTTTAATTCGTATAAAATTACTGCTAGAATTAAACATATTTTATTGAATTTGTTGTTGGATTTTCAAATGCTATCGTATTTTATTTTATTATTAATAACTTTATCTTTTATCTAACTTTTAATTACTTTAGGAAAGAGTTATTAGTTGTAATTGAAAATTAACTGTGAAAGCTATTTTGCGTCTGTATATGTATGCAGTTTCCATGGGTTATATAAAATCAAAAGTTCATGGTTTCATTTTATTTTCCTTTTATTAAGGCTTCTACATAATCTTCCCTTCTCTGAATGCACGTGTTAGAACGAAGATTGGAAACTGTCCCAATCCGCCTTCAATCTGAACCGAAGTAGACGTAACGTAACTTTACTTAAGATGCCAATGTAAAGAAATAAAGAGGGCTAACGAAAAAGAACGTAAACCGACTGCACGAAAATTCATTCACACAATGACGCTGGTATGCCGTGATCAGGCAACTAAATTTGTTAATCATGACCGTATTTTCCTGATATAACAAAAAAACAACAAAAATATCTTTTAAGAGGAACTAATATTATTCAAAGCATTCTGCATACGAAAAGTTTCTTAATAGCAACAAATACAATGCTGCCTTGCACGTTTGATATTTTGTCACAATTCAAAATAATATTGCATTAAATTTTAATAGAGAAGAAATATAAACTGCAAAGTATTACATTTGAAAGGGTTTGAAGATATATTTTTTTTTAAATTTATTAATATACATATTATTTTAATTTTATTTTATTAACAATATGAAGTTTGATGTTATGTGGTGTAAAATATGCTGAAACATAACGCCAAATTTATTCAAAATGTAAATAGCCCATAAATAATTTCATTTTGACTACAAAACTTATTAAATTTTGTAATAGTCCGAAGCAAGCTTTTAAAAAGGTACAACATCTTTAACTGTTTGGTACAAGAGACGAAATACATGAGATAATGACATATGACGTCATATACATGACACAAGACATCGTTCTGAAGAAAAAAGTTTTAGATAAAAATACGTATTCCGTTTTTTTACAAATATTTATATTTTTAAACTTATAATACTATGTCAATTTATTGTAATCTTCTTTTCTTTTATTCTTTAAAACATCAAAAACAGATATAAAAGCTAATGTATTTTTATTTTAGAGCACTCCTTGAATACATGAATGCTCCAGCTAAAAATTTAAGACGAAGGGTATACAATGTAACCGCTATGTCCTTCACACCTGAAGAACTAGTCGAGGAGCTGAGCAAATATGTTCCAGAGCTACAAGTAACCTACAAACCAGATAGCAGACAATCAATTGCCGATTCCTGGCCGCAAATCTTTGACGATTCCGACGCTCGTGCTGATTGGAAATGGAAGCACAAGTATGATCTCCCAGATTTGGTCCAATTAATGGTCAAGGATGTTCAAGAAAACTACATAAATGTTGAAAGTGCAGATCGATGTTCAGCCGAAATATAATGGAAGAAACAGGAAAGTATTTTTATTTAATATTTACGAAATCAGTCTTAGCGAATATTTGTATACCTATCAATACACAATTATAAATGTTTTTGTAGTTATTTCAAGGTCTCGAACTTTGCGTAAGACAATGTTTTGCACCTGATATACTTTTACAACAATAATTAACAACTTTTCAAATAAAAAAAATAAATTTCAGTTGAATAATTTGTCTTGGGCATTTCTTTTGGCAAATACAATGAACTTTGTTAAATTCTTTTTTAATAAAAATATTAGTGATATAGAAAACTCTACTATAATTTTTTTCCGCATACGTTTAAGCCTAAAAGAAGGTAAGGAGGTCGAGGTATTTAAGTGCACTTTATGCTGCTATGTTAAAACGTCAAACGATGTGGGTAAATAAACAAAATATCTCAAACCTTTGTTTAAAATTGTGTGTCTCATTTTTATTAAGGGTTCCAATCGTAATTATTGTAAAACCAGTACCGGCTTTAGGAGGACGACCAACCCATGCCGTCACCCGTGGTACCAGAAATAGAGTGGCGCCGTCGTTGTCAAAAACCAAAAACAAATGTTTTTAAGTAAACAATATTTCGTTATCTTCTATTCATTCTGGGGCACTGTGCAAATCTATTATTGAAATCAGAATGCTTTCGATACAACATAATTAATAAAGGTTTAATTTCCACTCCATTCTTCATATAAGAATCTAATGCTTTTATTTCCCCCGAATAATGTGAAGTAACGAGCACAATGGAGAGCACAAAATGACAAGGATGCAAATAGTCGAAAGCTCTTTACGATTGGTGGTTCGAGAGAGAAAGAAACTTCTCAAATGCATTTAAAGGCAAGTGTGAAGAGTACAAATATTGCTAGCAATCAGCTGACTTCAGTCAAACATCTCAACTACGAATGCTCGAGGTGCATATTATCAAAGATTTCGCAACACATTCTCAACTATGCTGTAGTTTTTGCCAACACATTCTCCAATATGGTGTAGTTTTTCGCAAGCAGCCAATGAAGATTAAGGAACGCAATAGCAAAGAATATCACACATGTAGTACCTGCCAGCCGTTAAATTCAAATATCAAAACATTAAAGGATTTTAATGCGATGTCGTTTAGGATTGTTTTAAAAATTAATAAAAGCACAAACAGTCTCGAAAATCTTAATAAGTTTGGGTACTCCACCACCACCACCAATGCGACATTGACGTCATATTTGAGTTTTATTTCTTTAATTTACTGCAAATTAACAATAAATATTTTCCAATTACAAATGCATTCTAAGTAGAGATTTTGCCTAAGCCAAATTTCCATCGATGTGATCTAGCAAAAAAAGTAAAAAAATCGCTGCCAAAACATGCTATCACATTTTAACACCCTCAATTTTAGGGGACGAGCTTTAGCAAAGTACATCTTTCTTTTTCACGCATCGACCACTTTTACTCACAGTTCTTCCACCGTCCCTGAATAAAATTCATGTGCACACTGATTTGATTCTTAAAAGTAAATTTCCCTCCTTAAGGAGTGTCGCTGCTTCATTTTATTCATACCTCGTCCACCAGGCTTTCAGTTTTTGGCTGCATTGCAATTAATTTTTCTCTTCGTTTCCATTTATTCCTATGTGTTCGAATTCGTTCCAAGAAACTGTCGTTGTCATGTCATACACAACTTTTTTATGTTAATTGAGTTTCTGAATTATGCGCATGCATGTTTTAGAACTGGTATTAGACTCAGTTACAATTTGCAAATACATTTAATACGATTTTTAAATAGTTTATCCTAAATCGTAAGATATTTCCAATACCTTGCTTGTAAGTTATTCAATGCGTTCATTCTTATTCCCTTCCTTTAACGAACGTACTCCTTCGATACTCGTTCTGAGCGGTGTCAGACATTTAGACGACAGGCCGGTGTCCATTTTACCAAGGACGGTTTGGTGAATGTGAGAGTTGCATATGCAAGGAATTGTGTCTAATTACAAATAATTAGAAATTAGTTATAGCAAAAGTGAAGTGCTTTATTTCCCAGGAAGGAGATTACGGGTAGGTATCACACCAAGCTGTTTTCCGAACTCGGTTTAGGGAGAGTTTTTTTGTTATGCTGCAAGACGCCATTTTATTATCATGAAGTTCTCGCGTCATGATAGGCTTGATCAATATCATTCAATTTATTTCAAACCCACATCAACAATTTCTAGATGATTATTGCACAAGTTTTATAGATATTACAACTCATTAAAAAAAAGTAAACAAGTCTGTGAGCAAGGTCAAGATCAAAATTCTTACTTTCAGAATTTTTGTTTTGACTTTTGTTGAAAATATAAAATTCAAAATAACATGACGTAGAATGTAAAAAATGAACTTCACTTTATTAAACAAAGAACTCGTTTTTTCAAGGAACTATGATTAAATTGTTTGAATTGCTCTTTAAGAAAGTATATTTCTATTTTCCCTGCGAAGCCAATTTAAGTTATTTACCAAGGACTCGGAATTTCCCCTGGCATGTGGTTTTAAAGGCTTTATGGAACTGCGTAATGAAAATTCAAACATTATTTGTGTTAACCCAGCTGAGTCATTTCGTCGTAGGATCTTTGGATTTGAAAGTTTTTGTTTTATTTATATATATATATATAAATATGGGTCTAGAGGACATGGGGGAAAGGGAAACTGAGCAAATATATGTAGCGCCAAAATTTGCTTATGTGACAGAGTTTTTCAGTACTTGTCTACGAGATTTCGATATGCGAAAGTTCAAACAAAGCTTCTAAGCGGTTAAGTACAGTAAATGTTTCGAATGTTAGTTTTTTCTGGAAAAGATACATAATATAGTGTTTTTGAAGTTAAATAACTTCCTATACAAATTATCTACTTATATACAGATATTAGCAATGAGTTTTGTACCCAGTCTCTAGTAGAAATAAACTAAATATTCACTTGTTGTAACCTTTGTTGCATACGAATTTTTTCAATATTAGGAGTATAAATCAAGTGTCTTCAATAGATTCAATTAATGTTACCTAAAATTATAATTTGCAAATTAAAAAAAAGATCTGATACAGTGGTTCTGGAGGAGAAACAAGAATTTTAACATATGTCATTTTCCTATGGTAATTTGTTTAATTTATCTTTTGTTTTTTGTAAGTGCACTTCTGGCAATTTCAATTCTCGAGCGAAAAATTGTTGAACAACTAAAGCATAGAATTGTGCCCAGATATTTAAAGCTGCTCGCTCTCAGATTTACTGTTGTCAACGTGTCAGACAAGTTGACTTTGGAATATTTCATTTATTTCGTTTGACATTGATGTTCAACTCATACTTCAAGTTCACCTTATTTAATTTGTTTACGATAATTTGCTTAATTATATTTCCAGTTTTTATACCCATTGAAGAGTATATATGTATGCACATATATATCCGTTTTATGTTCTTTGCCCTTTTAGTTCTAGTATAAATACTCCATCGTCTTTATATCTTTACAGTCTATTTTTATGCTTTCTAAAATTCTAAAATAATTAAAATTGAATGCTATCGAGCTTTTTTTCATAGTCTGTGAAACACACAAGTAGTTCCACATTTATCTCGTAACATGTATATTTATGTTGGCAAAAAAGGCTGCACGTATGTCATATCGCTCCTGAAAACAAAGTGCGTGTTGCTTAGATCCAGTTTCCGGTAGATACGATTTTGACTAATCCTAAGAAGTGATTTGGGTGTGTAGATCGTGTCACCCATCGTTATGTTATTAAGTTGTCTAGACTAATGGTTCTTTATTTTTTTACTTCTTCAGAGCATATTCCAGTTTAGCTTGTAATATACAAGTCAAATTCCACGAGATGTCTTTTTTGCCGCACACTTGTTACAAATCTCAGTATTTTATGTAGACGAAAAACGTCTCTATTTAAGCCTCCAAAGTTTTTCTTTTAACTTCCAAATTTTATGTTTATGTCCATTAAAAAATATTAATTGTTGAAGCGTGATAGCTTGACGACCGCTTATACTACTCCATATTTAAAGTACTCATGCAACTGTGTATTTTTATTTTGTCTGTACTGTCTACTGGATATCTATTGAATGTAAATGTTAACATTTCGCATGAACGTACAATGGGAGAATTTATGCAAGTTACGACATTTGAGTCCATAATATAATAGCACAGAAATCTGATGTTTAATGGTACTTGAAAGTCACTTTTATTTTAGCCAATAGGTCTGCTGACAGAATTCATATAGTCACGTGCAATTGTTGCTCTATAAGTATAAGCTCAAAAATGTGCTTCATGAACAATGATCGTTTCAATTATCTCTAACTACAACACATTTTGACGATAATTCAAATCATAAATGATTTCTGTTTCTTACGTACAGTAAGAATCCAAAAAAGGAAAATTGAAAAAAAAGGATATCAAAGTTTGAAAATTTTGATTTTATTTTATATTCTTAAAGAAACCAAGTGAACTGATAAAACTTATTGATGGATCAAATTACCTAAAACCTTAGACAATTGTGTTATAAGTACTCTGTTTGTTTTCAATCGATTGTTTTATTGCTCACTTGATCCGCAACAGAACTAATTTTCTTCTCCATATTCTGACAAAAATGTGGAAAAGAAAGGTGATGGAATTTTTTTATAATAAAAGAGAGTTCGCTTATGTATCACTTTTTAAAAATTCGCAGACAGTTGTAGGATACAGAAAATCATGTGGAAATTATGCTGCAAATATCATCTTCCTTGTGTACAAGCAAGGCATAAATATAAATTAAAAAATGTTTATCTATTTGCCTCACTTCCCCTTAGAAATAAATTTAAATTGACTACAAATGGTTTATTTCCTTGGATCACGTGTATATAAGCTAAGCTGTTATTAAGTAAATAAGAGTGCGGAAGCTGTCAACTACATTTGATCTTTGCTTTGCTCAGAGTATTATTTGCTTTATTTTTATCTACAGTGTTAAAAATTTTATTTCAATTATCATCCATATGAATTTGAATTGTTTAAAACGTGTTACTTTATGGCACTAGTTGGGCAAAAGTTTTATGCTTTTAATGTAAAAATAAAGTAATATTCGCCTAAAACGAAATACCATTTATTTTACATTAGACAAACTACCGGTACGGTTCCGGTGTCGGGAAGATAAAAGAAGAAATATTGAGACGGACGACAGAACTGATTGTGTAAATATGCCGGGTGCTGGGACTTTCAAACTCTTCATTGGAAATCTCGATGATAAGACGCAAGCTTCTGAACTACGTCCTCTGTTCGAAAAGTACGGTACTGTAATCGAATGTGATGTCGTCAAAAATTATGGGTTCGTACATATGGAAAATGAGCAACAGGGCCGCGACGCAATACAGAATTTAAACGGTTACGTTTTACATGATAATCCTATCAAGGTGGAAGCGGCAAAGAGTCGTCGGGCTCCAAATACACCAACGACGAAAATTTTCGTAGGTAACTTAACCGATAAGACACGAGCACCGGAAGTTCGAGAACTCTTCCAAAAGTATGGTACGGTCGTGGAATGCGACATCGTTCGTAATTATGGTTTCGTGCATTTGGATTGCGCCGGTGATGTTCAAGATGTTATCAAAGAGCTCAATGGACGTGTTGTTGATGGTCAGCCATTAAAAGTTCAAGTATCGACCAGTCGTGTACGCCCGAAACCGGGAATGGGCGATCCAGAGCAATGTTATCGCTGCGGACGTTCTGGACATTGGTCCAAGGAATGTCCACGATTAATGTTTGGCGAACGCGGTTATAGAGATCGTATGTATGGACGGGATCCGTATCCGCCGCCTCCACCACCGCCCCCATTCCTCCGAGAAAGGATTATGGATGGCTTTAGGGTAACAACAACACAAGTTTTAATTTTATTTATTTTTTCTACACCAGCTTCGTAGTAAAATTTTGAACAAAGAATATTGCGTTTAAATAGGATTATTATTAACTTCAAAATTTTACTTGGAAGTTTGGCGCATCTAATTTTTTTCGTGTATTACAAAAGGTAATTTCCCTAAAAACAGGATTATGACTACTATGATCGTCGATTTGATGATGGACGTGATTTATTTGAAAGGCGATATTCCAGTTCACGTATGCGTGATCATCTCCCACCATTACCACCAATGGGAAGACGGGAACCAATGCCCCTTCCTCCGCCCTTGGGAGGCAGCTTGAGAAGTAGCAGCAGTTTGAGTCGTGGATATGATACAATGTTTAGCAGGCGCACACCTCCGAGGAGCACTAACGGAATAACTAGATATGGGTAAGTATTTTTTTGTTTTGGCGAAATTGTGAAAATTCGATTGCACACGATGTGCATGTATTTTGCGAAGTATGATATTTAACTTAATTTGGAATATAAAATACCAAAGTGTGTGGAAGCACCCATTATCAGTGACACAATAGTTTCAAATGATCATTTTTTACTCAATAGCAATAGCTCACCTATATAATGCGGCCTTTGCATCAAATTAGTCATTTGCTAGATTTATTTATGTATAGACTCATGCCTTTACTTATTAGCCGCGCCAATGTAATTTTGCATAGGTGTATATTATAAATAAATGCTATAAATAGGAAATCAATTAAGATCAATGCTTAAACTCCAAACAAATATGTGTAGATAAAAGAAATTTATAAACTCCAAAACCAACTCAAACTTGTAAACGTAGCTCAGTTACTTCTTTATATTCATGCAAATAAATTTTTCAACACAAACCAACAAGTGCTCAACCGTAGATGGCCCTTGAAAGGATTTATGAGCATTTAAGTGCACACACTACGCTTGCATGGCAAGAAATTGTCAAGTTAATTTTTGTGGTTAGTGTTGATTTTGGGGGGAGTGGTACGGAACAAAAGTTTGATCAGGACACCTCAAGGAATCTAGTGGCCTACTGTTTTCTATTGATTTACCGAATACACTGTATATATATATTTGTTTAATATAATTCACTTAAAATATAGTAAACTTCAAAAATCGCTTGCGTTATGAACAATATGTTTTCAGTGTAATTGTAATTCTGTCAAATTCATTTCAGTTTTTCATGTAAGCACGTTTTATCTATAGTCTACAGATGATCAAACAGGTAGTTTCGTAAATTTTTTATCTATGATTACTTATTTTTTGTTCATAATTTTCTGGTTTGTTGAGAATATATTTGTGTAATCTACATTTTTTTTAGCGTTTATGAACGTTATATTTAAAAAACCCGACAGCAAAAAGCTATTGTTATATAAATAATGAAATCAGTAAATATCTCATTCCAAACTAGGAAAATTGCATACGGTTGTAAATTAGTTTGTTACAAATTTCAAGATAGAGGGACGTAAACAAATTTAACAATTTTCTATATTTTCTATATTTTATTTCAAAGCTATAATAAAATGAAACTTCTGAAATAATTCAAATTAATTTATTTAAATGAATTGTTTTTTTTTTGCAATGGTAACATTTTTGTCTTTATTATTTCAGAGGTTATGAGGATTTCAGCAGAGATTCATTTGATGATCGACGACCCGGTATGAGGGGCCCCTCACCACGTCGATATGCACCATACTGAGACGAAGCTTATTACGAAAATGAATACCATCTGTATGATTCAAATCGGAGAGCTCTGTACAAGATGTAATATGAAATATCTGTTGTAAAATCAACATCCTGGAAGCAATATCCCGTTTGAGTGTTTGTTGTATGAAATATATTCAGTGATTTTAGACATTGCAAAACAACGCTTTCAAAAGCAGATACATCTATTTCTCTTCTAAAAATATCTTCTTAGATATTGCAAATGCTACGCATTTTAAAACAACTCCTATTTTGTAGAAAGCTCTCCTATGCCCAAATTTATTAATCATGATGCTTAACTTAGGTCTCCTTTGTCATGTTTTAAAATGAAATAAATACATGTATATTTAAGTGAATACATAGTTCTGTACGTGTATTATTTGTGAGAGATTTTTGTAAGAATATAAGTCATTTCCCTAAAGTTAATATTTTATTTTGATATTCACCAAAATCCAATGGTTTTTCTATCGCTAACTATTAAATATCTATTTAGAGAAGAATTGTATCAAAGTATACTTTCTTTACTATGCATTTTTTACTTCACTGTCTTTCTAATGGTACTAGAGAAATTAATTTTCCGGTTCCAAAAAAGTTGCATCTAATGTTCAATTAAGAAAAAAGGAGGGAGCAACTTTTAAAACATATATTTTAGCCTGTATACAATTATTTCAAAGATAAATTTTTTATTATAGACTTACATTGTTCAAAAGGAATGTAGCATAAGTGGCATTGGAAAAATTAAGTCAGACTAATTTTTTAAAGTATTTATATGACACTATTTGCGGAGTACGCCCTTTCAAAAAAGAAATAGTTACGAAAATCGGAGAGTCTTAGTAAAAAGTTCTGTATGAGCATACGGAGAAAAGTTATGCACAGTCAAATTCATAATCTGTTTTTGAAGTTTAAGAGATCGTATGTCTACATAGACGTCAGTTATTAATTCGGGAAAAACGAAAACCTAACACTTTGGAAAACTAGAAAAAAGATTCCAAACAGAAGCTGAAGCCGCTAGTATAAAAGTTCAGTGAAATGTCCTACAAAAATTAGTGAAGCTCCTAGGATTCGTTTTATCTCAAGCGTGCATTAAAACTAATCTAAAACCAAAAAAAAAAAAGCCGAGGCAATGGTAAACTTGGGTCTATCTAAAGTGCCCAAAGATCTTCGATAGTTTCTAGATGTATTAGGCTACTATAGGCGCTTCATTAGGAATTATTATATTCTATGGAAAGATGTATGCATGTCCGGAAATGTTTAAGAATAAATGTATTAATCTTGAAAAGCAAGCCATAGGATCATTCAATAAAATAGAAACTCTGCCATATCGAACGAAGAAATTTTAACTCATCCAGGCTTCAAAAAAGATTGACAATTTATTACAGACAGACGCCTCTGAGAATGCCATAGGTGGTATGCTATCGTAATGTAATCGCCCAATTACACTTTTGTGAAGAACTCGAAAGTCGAAGAGAATTATATCATAAATGAAAGGAAAATGCTGGCTACCGTCTGGTGTTTAAACTGTTCGGTTGTCTTTATGGTGCAAGGAAAGTAAAAATTTAAAGTGATCAGCAACGTCTCATATACGCTTTAAGTAATAAGAACGCAAGTAGTAAAACGAAACGCTGGAAATCGATATTGGAAGAATGCAACTATGAACTTAATCGCATAGCAAAAAACGAACGTGGATACGCTTTCATGGTTCAACATAGGTTTAAACCTTTACTATTTAATTTAATGCCAGCAGAGTAGTGTCCTTTAAATGTTTTCCGTAACTAAATTGTATTGCCAATAGATAAAGAAGACAGATAACTCAAAAGTCGTTTTTCTAACTATCTTGGACAAAAACATCACAAAATCTTGATTTACACAAACAAATATTATAAACATATTTAAAATATACCTCAACTTCGAACCAGAAATCGTTTAATGAAAGTACATCGCGTCTTGTCCAAAATATCTACACTTCAAGGATTATAGAATTAATCTAAATTTTGGTACAGGGTCTCCCAAACGGAATAGAATAATGAGGAACAGTATCACAAGTATAGGCAACAAATAATAGGAAAGTTTGATGAGTTCAAAAGTAAAACAGAAAGTTATACCTTTGCAGAATCTACAAAGAAAACAAATATGGTAAGCACCTAAATAATCAATACTTAAAACCGACTTCTATTTCAAATTACCCCGGTCATAACGTGCACATAAACATTTACTCCAACAACAAGAAGATAGTCCTCAATCCTTAACGAATTTATTCAGATCCTCATGGTAATTCGGTTTACGTCAATCGACGGCTTTACGCAACTAATTTTTCTTCTGCGTCCCAGAAAACGTAATTGACAGCGATAAATATTGAATTAGGCGAAATAGAAATCCCACAATAGAAATCGAATGTGATGAATGAGATTTTCATCTATCACAATCGCGGAAAAAATTATGCTAAACTGTTGGCTGCACAATAAATTTTCTGTTTTTCATAGTTTTACATATACCTTGCTTGTTAAATATGATATCTGTTACTCTTTCTTAAAGTTTATTTTAAAAAAAATGTGTTGATTTTTCTCAATATAGTGCTGTACCCCAGGGTATAGTTAGCGTTTCTTTTACTACAGGAAGGGTATAATCACATCATTGACCTTGGATTGCTTATTTCTGAGATCAGATCTTTTCTGCAAGAACAAACGCCAACGTACTAAAAGGAAAAAATAAACTTAATGATCACATATTTTTAAACCTTCAAAATGAAATAGATGAATTAAGAAAGAGTTAACATTGGATATGCCATTCATGGGTCCAGGTGTAGAATTGTAAATTCTTTAATCCTCAAATTTACCCCTATAGTTTTTATTGAGAATATCTCACCATCGTATGCTAAATATCGAGCTTACATCTAAAGAATTTTGTATGCACTTTATGCAACCAGGTCGAGCGATGTTTCTCCCTTTGATTTCTAACTTTTTCTTATAATAAAACCAATAGCCAAAAGTACACCAAAAGCCTTTAATTTTAAACAAACATTAATTATAAAATAATAACTTAACAAAAATTCAAATTCAATTTGTTAAAAGCTTATCTAATTATAACAAGAGAGCAATTTTGAGACAAGCGGACAGAATCGTGTCTCTAGGGTTGGTGGAAACTCCTTGCTTTTATTATCAAAATAAAGGATTTTATTATTTCTTTCACGGATAAAAACAACACAAAACGAATAAAAAGGCCTTAAATCTTGACCTAAAATAAATTAAAAAAACAATTACGTACTTTGACTAAACTGCCTACAGAGATGAGTATAAATACTTTTTATCAAAAAAATTCATTATATTTAATTACGATTCCTGCAGAAAGTATATACAACAAATTTTGTAGTTACTCTCTTAGACACTAATTTTTTATTTGTTGTTATTGGATCATAGTATAAAAGAATTATAGAAATTACGAATATTTCAAGTCCTCACAGGACCATTTTCTTTTAAAGAGGCAGTGCTCCGGAAATTTTTCATTATTTTACATTATTTTATTTTTTATTTTTTTTTATTTTCAATTGTACCAACAAGAATTGGAGTAAATTAGATGTTCCCGCTATAGGATAATAAAAAATAATGGATAATAATTGTTATATCAAACGTTAATATCGCTTTTTGATTTCAATTTAACCATTTAGCAACGATTGACTAGTATACTCATCATGGAGAAATGACTGTTAATCAACTTTGCTGTTGTCTTATCAATTTTTCTGGTACTTTTTTATTACCATATAATTCAAATTTGCAATAGAGTCATTTGTTATCTAGTTAACTAGCATAGTTTTTTTACTTTAACATTTTATGAACATAAATATATACTTTTGAAAAAACATCCCATAGCTAACTGGTTAAATAAAATTTCTCTTATGCAGTCACAGATTTAAACGGACATGTGCTTGAGGAAACAGCTTTATTTCCAGTAAGCTTGCGAAATGCAACTCTGAAACAAATCATCAGCCATCAATTGATACAAAGTTGTAAATCTAAATTGCATAATAAAGTCAATGCAGTAACTAAATTACATATTTTTCACAAGAATTTGTATATAAATCTTCTCGTCTTTAAATAATACAGGCCCCGATAGTCCCGTCGGTCTGAGGCAACACATCTGCTTGTAGCTGAATTATATACTAGGGAAATATATTCCTTCAAATTAAGATGGTAAAACATATTTTAATTAACATGAAAGCAGTTGATGATTGTTTTAAAGAAAATTTATAATTTTGTCTCTAAGCCTAAATCCATATGTGCATTTACTATGCAACTAATTACATCGCCATACTCGCCATGATAAAATGCTTAGGAAATTGAGTTTAGATTTTAATTCAACAGGACATTAAGCCGCAAACGGCGGTACACTAGTACGAATTCGCAAGCATTTCAAAATGCTGGCATTCTCTCTACTAGTACTTTCGAGGTCTCTGCCCACTACGTTAAATGTGTCCATTCCCCCCAACAAAAACAAACTTTCAGTCGCCGTCAAGTAGCCGAGTGAGACATTTTCAAAATTTTAGTTAGTGCACATTCGCACTAGTGCACTGTTTGAAAGTGCCAAGTCGCAATAAATTTTTACATTTTACATTACAAAGCTGAGAATTCAAAACTACTTTCGATCCAAGAACTGGTTACTGATATTATAGATCAACATTTATTTGTGTCCACGTTTATATACAAATATGTATATTTATAATAAATTATATATGTAAAAATTGACCTATCGAGAAGAACTTTATGCATAGGCATAATTTTTCCATGAAAGTACATGTATTTAACTTTAAAATCGCGTTGGCTTTGTTTCTAAAACTTGAAATTTGAAAAAATTAAGTTTTTACGAAGAAGCAATCCCAAGAAAATATGGTTTTATATGTATTTTGAATTATATTAACATGGTTAAGTATACGAATGAAATCAAAATCCCAATTCGCACTAGTGTACTCTTTGCGTGTGCTGGAATGAAATGCACCGTTTGAGGTTTATGAGATCATTCACACCTGAAATCTGTTCGTCGACATTTCCGTTAGGCCTTTCTGGGCCTACCTAGGGAGTCCGGGAACTGTTCTGGAAATACTGAATGCTTACAAAATTTTTACATATTAAGTTTTCCGCGAGAAGAGTTTATTTTTTATTATTTTAATACGTTTGACTTGAAGAAATAATTACACGCATTATTGAAGCAGACTCATCAACTACTTTTAGATGACCATGATGTGCTTATTTATGGTCTTAATAACATTTTATATTTATATATTTATATTTATTTGTAATAAAACCTCAATGTAAAACTATGAACATTAAAAATTTTTTACTTGATATCGTTATTTATTGATATACAAGAAAATCTTCTCTTTTTGTGACTTTCTGCGCGAATGCTCTCCCATCCAATGTAGGTGAACTGAAGGCTATTTCGTCCGTGCTTATATGTTCCCCAAGAATAGTATGCAATTGCACTGCTCGGACCAATTTGGAAGCAATCTTGATACCTCGATGGAAAGGAGCAACCCATATCCTCGAAATACCACACCTGAAATGATAAAGAAATAAATTTAAAAGCCCTACCAATTAAATATGGATCAACGCGCATGATTTCCACATGAAGACGACACAAAAGTTATCAAAAATGGATACAAATTGTGTACATTAGAAAGGTATTTCGATTTGCATTTTCAAGTTAGGAAGAGCTGAAATTTTGGCGATTTCCCATTACCAATTTTTACTGGGACTTTGGACTACAGATTTTAATTTAAAAAATATGAATTCACCATACATAATTATATAGAATTATTACTGTATTTTATAATTCTTCAATGAGTGATTAATTAAATTAAAAGCTTACTTTGTTGGTTTTGTATCCAACGGAATTGTCTAGCTAAAGTTAGCGATAATGAAATTCTGCAAAGATTAGCTTATAACTCGTCCAGGAGTCATGCATATTATAATATTTTTTTCTTCCAATTTCACAAACTAAACTTGTAAAAACATTTCTTTTCCGGCGGATTCGGCAATCGCATGATGCAAATACGCATTTAAATTTCCGCTAGCGGATTCCACAATGGACCTCTTGGTTAGAAATTGTCAAAACCGTTTATACCGACATCGCTTAGAACTACGTATCGGGTCTAACGGTGAAATGAGATTCCGTCCTAATTCTATATTTATACACCTTGACGACAAGATTGCCTAGTACGACATCGTTTATAACAACATATTGCACTTTTTAATCATAGTTTTCGGAGAAATGCACCGGTTATAACGTCCAATGGACCTTTTTTGTTTACTTTTCAGTAATTAATAATCTAAAATAACTCAAACTCATTATTTACATTAGTTAACGCGACTGCGTGTTTATTTGTTCATATGTATAACGTAAAACGAAATAAGTAATAAATAAAACATGATTAAATAGTGCATAGTTATTTGTTTTCTGTACGACGCGATATTTGATTGAATGCAAGTGAAAAATGTATGTGTCTCTTTTAGTAAATCTTTACAATAATGTTCATTAATCACGGGTGTGATCTGGAATATACATACACATATATGTATGCAATTGGTTATAGCGACTATCGGCTAAAACGACCGTAAACTGACGATTCCTTCGAAGTCGTTATAAACGGTTTTGACTGTATATTATTAGACAGTGATTCATCTAATACATGATTTATGTAAGAGTGAATAGCTCTAGTCCAGTTCATCGTCGTCCGAGAGCAAATATTAATCGTCATTACCAGATTCCCATAGTTATATCTCAATGTTTTACACATACAAATCTTCGTCGAAAGAATATACTAGACGGAAATGAAAACTGTATCAAAATCAGTAATTTTATAACTAAAAATTGATGGACAAATGGACGTTTCATAAGTGTAGAGATTAATCCTACCGCACATTGTAAGTACAATTTAGTAGTTTCACATACGAACTTGGGAACAAATAGCATTATATAACAAATCTGACGAGCTTATATCCTTATGTAAACGACCACTTACTTAGCTGGAAAAGTTTCTTCTGTACAACAATCAACACCATTCATACAAATGTATCTATTCGCCTTCTTCAGAGGTTGCACAAGACAAAATCCAACGATATGTTGTTTCCGTACAGCGAGAAATACCTGGAGGAAACATTAAGAAAATATTACGAAAGTATAAAAATTAACACCTACTATATAATTTAATGGGAGGATATACGATGAAAAACCCAATTCTTGATCAACAAGTTTCAATATTTCGACAATCCTCTCGCGACGTTTAGGATGTGCAGAGCTTGTAATTTTAATAATGCGACCATCCAATCCCCACTCAGGAAACTCCATTATAACATCCTCATCAATCCAACCCTATAGATAAACTTTAAATCTATGGAATTTCATGCTTATACTTTATACCTTAAATTTGAGTATGTGTAGGGAATTGTGATATTCATAGTGCAGCCTTTCCTCCTCTGGTTCGTGAACTGTATAAACTAATCCACATTTACTGCACTGTTTGGCGCCAAATTCATTCTGACCAGCGTCAATTTGATACTGATTTGCGCCAATTCCCCGTTTCCACCAGTTTTGCAGCTTCCTTGTAGATTGTTGTAATATTTCTCTACATTTACCTGAGTAAAATATTGGAAACAGTTTTGTAGGTTGACCATCTCCCACTTGAGAGTTTTTATTTGGTGCGATATTTTCGGTTTGTGATGTATCAACTAAATCAGTGTACTCTTCTAGTTGCATTGCCAAATCTGATTCAGAGTTTTTGGTGTTACTGCTTACAATTAGATTGTTTAAATTTCCGTTTGTCACATTAATTAAATTGTCGACAACTAGCATTTCTTCCCCCTTGTAATTATCGGGATCAGATATCTTTAAGGTATCTTCTTTACAGACTTCAGAGTTTTTAGTGTTACTGATTACTGTTGGATTGTTTAAACGTTCGCCTTCATTTGTAACATTGGTCAAACTGTCGATGATTAGCGCCGCTTCTTCTTTGTAATTTTCAGGGTCAGATATGAATATCTTAAAAGTATCTTCTGTACAAATTTTATTTGTTATTAAGAAGTCTAGCAATGTCCTTTGATGTTTGACTTCTTCCGGGTCTGTTGTGTTGTATGGTATTCTGTCTCGAAATTTTTGGAATTCATCGTCTTCTGTCGTCATAACTTCTTCATATCGAGCTATTTCGTTTGTTTCGTCAACATTTTCTGGTAATACGAGAATTAAACTGTCGACTATTTTTGCGGCTTCCTCTTTGTGATTGTCGGGATCTGCTATGAAAATTTTAAAATTTTCCTCGGTGCAAATTTGATTGGCAATGAGGAAATCTAACAAAAGATGCTGTCGCTCTATGACCTCTTGATCATTTGTGTTGTAGGGTATGCGAGCTCGAAAATGTGAGAATTCGGTGTCATCAGAAGTATGTTGAAATACATTTTCCGCGCTATTCAAAATAGTTTTTTTGTCGCTGACCACACATTCGCTAAAGGAATCATCAACGGCGGCATCTAATTTCTCGATGATATCATCAACCGCTTTTTGTTCAGTATAAAACGTTTCATCTGGAAGGACAACATTTAAAAATTACAAGGTGTCTAAAAGGTTTGATATTTATTTTTAAATTATTTTAGTTGATTAAATTGAAATTTATTGAATTTCCAATCACATAGTGTTAACATTATTTCATAATGTATAGTTTCTAGTTTCAGATTTCAACAAATATGCGCTTTCTAACAAAGTTTGTAACATGTATATCTTTACAAATTAACCGAAGATAAATAAAAAAAACATTTTATTAACCGAAGATAAATAAAAAAACATATTATTTACCGTGCTTTTGCCATTCTGTCATTAAAGATACGTATTTATAACTCTTTTAAAATAATTTTATTAATTAAACATACATTAAAAATACAGAACTTTTTAAATAACTTACGATTGCTTTTTGCCACAGATGTTTTCTTCTTTTCTGAGGGAATAATGGAAAGTTTTCCATGAGTAACAGTTGCTTTTATTTTGTGAGTTATTTTGTATTGATTTTTAATAGAATGATTTCTAGATTTGAAGAACTTTCGATTAGAAGAAGAGAGATCAACTTCTGATTCCTCATCTTGTGTGTGTTCGTTTATTAATGGAACAGTCTTATTTCCTGAACAACACTCTTCTTTTTCGCTGTCCGAAAATACAGCGCCGGAATCCATATCTTCAGAGTGTATATTTAATGGTCTAGCTTTCTCAATAGGATTCTCGTCACTGTTTAAAATGTTATGAACCTGTTTCAATTTTTCGTTAAAAATCCTTCTGGAAGGTAGAAATTTGAATTTATCACTCCGAATTGTCTTAAGTATATCTTCTATAGAAGTTTTACTATCTTTTTTCTTGGCATTTCGGCGAATTTTGTGGTGTACTCCTTTATTAATAAAGTTATAATTTTTTTTCTGACCCTTAGGGGTAGCGTACTTTCGATTTTTAGAGTGTTGGATAGGTGAAATTAGAGAGTGTCGATATTGTGGTGAGGTTGTAACATTTTTCCCGGAGTAAAATGACTTGGTAGGTATACTTGCGGAAAGAGCGCTGCACGAATTTTCTTCATGGGAATAGTTGCTGGTAAATTCCGAAAGAATTAATTCACTTCTTGGGATCTTTCTTGGTACTGCATCAAGTGCTTCCGTGTTATTTCGCTTTTTGCTACAGCTAGTCTCAGAATCATTCCGTATATGTTTTACTTTATACATTTCTTCATCCGAAGATGATACGCTATTCTCGTCAAATATATTTCTACCCTTTTTTCTTTGTTTAAAATTTAGGGTGTTGTCGAATAAAACTTGCAGTTCATCCGTGGAGGGAGTGAATGTTTTAGGGGTTTTAGGTGTATTCCCTTTGGTAGTACTTTTCCTTTGGCGATCGCTGTTCGAAGAACAATCAGTTCTAAGGGAACGCCTGGGAGAGTCCTCATCAAAAATAGTTGTTGATCTAGACCGTGGAGTTTGGTCTATTTTGGTCATATTCATATTAAATTTATTACAATTGCTTGGAGAATTGTCCTGATCTTGCGGCAACCTTTTTATTTTAAGTTCTACTGGTTTATGCATAAGATCATGGATGATTTTCCGTTGAACATCAGGACTAAGGGGGGCAACTCCAGTAGAGATTGACTCAAGATCAGATTCACTTAAAGGTATTTCACTGTTTCTTCCAAATAAGGATTTTTTCCGTGCAGACATTTTTGGAGTCGGTGTACGCTGCAGTTTGGTTTTTTTACTAGTTGGTGTTTCCATCTGAAAAGAAATTATGTGAATTTTTATTAAGCCCATTGTGGTATGGATGTAAATTATATATTTCAGTGTATTCAAGTCTTCTTACAAAGTGCTACCGAAAGTCAGTACATATACCCAAATGGTAGAAAGTACATTACTTATAAATTTCTTTTCAAAAACCTGAATTAGGAGGCTCCAAAGTGAATAAAATGAGAGATATAAAAGCAAAACACAAGGAAATATCCTAGGATAGTTCCCAAAGCCATTTTAACTATCTTTTTGTAAAAAAATAGACATGATTTTGCTCTTTAAAAGCAAAAATTAAAAGCAATACACTTGTTTATATTAGAGATACAATTAATACAAAGCTAATTATAGAATGCGTTTAAGTTCGATCGTAAAAGGTCACGATTTCGTGCAGAGGAAACAAACTAAAATATCTCGATATTTCATCAAGATAATACATAAAAATGAATTAAAAACTCCAATAAGTTGTTAATAAACATATTTAACGACAACTACTTTCAAAGAAAAAACTTCCTTCTTTTACAAAAATCTTCGGACATTAAAATACATTATTTGAAAATGAAAAAAAAATTAGAAAATGTGTTCAATAGCTGCATATCTTTTAGAATATTTACGCATAAAACGAAAAAATGTGTGAATTGTATTATATTATATATATTTATATATATATTTTATACATATATTTTTTAAAAATCCATTTCTTTCATCCCCTAAATGTTAAGTTTTCATTTGCACTACTCGATTTATCCCTAAATATAGGAGGAATTAAAGAACTGCATATTTATCTCTAAAAGGGTCTATGAAATAGAGCAAAATGAACACGAGAAGACAAATAGGACCTCAGCCATTTTAGGAAGATAAACTTAGGCATATTAAAATTGCGTATTAAAGTTTCATGATTATATTGAATGGCTTACTAAATTTAATGGAGATAATCAATGTGTTCCCCGACTTATCCCACAGGCAAAAAAGATGTAAACATTTAAGTAGGTTATTCATAATTGATCTTATTTTAATAAAATCACATTGACACAGGCTTAAATATACTATGGTGTGGAAGTAAAAGGAACTTGAACAGAATAAAACTTCAAATATTTTCAAAATTGTAACAGATCAACAGTGAAATGTCTCGCATTTTGCCCCTCTATGGTCAAGGAAGTAAATTAAGTATTTCTGTTCAACTTAATTTAATCAATACTTCGCAATTGACAATTTTGTTGAGTTGGCTTGTAGTTATTATGCTAGACTGGACATTTTGGATACTTATTCTAATTCAAATATCAGTATTTAAATACAGAATAAGCTTGTATATAAATGTCAATTTAAATCGTCAACCTCTTTATATAATTTTGGTAGTAAGCAGTAACTCTTTATACAATTTAGTTAGTTTAAACTTGTCAGCAACATTCTAGGCTGTATATATATTTCACAAATATAATCAGCAATTTCTACCAAGTAAAATGATTTCTACGGCAAAGTTAAATTGTATTTAAGAAATGTACGATGTTAACACGGTAACTGAAATTATCTCAAAATTTCTAAAGGAATAGAACACCTGGTAAATTATACTCCGTGCGTATTCACCCGTTAGAAATACAACAGTTTGCCATTTACAAAAGCTTTTTGTAGCTAAAGCATATTTTACAACAGTAAATTGTTAGAAATTGATTCCGGCTGCCATTCAACTTTTTTCTTATCTTTAGACCCTTTAACGGTGATTATATTTTAGCACAATTTAATTAAATTACCGTATATCAAGAGAAACTGGAATTCCATATTGATCGGTTTAGTGGTTAAGACAAGATTGAGGAACAGACGTACAAAATACAAACTTTCGTATTTTAATATTACTGTTAGATAAGAATAAACTATATACATCTTAACACATAAGAAAAATGGAATTATATGTTTATTTTAATGTAAGACTTTATTTTAAGCCAATAAGGAAACAATAGTTTTTAATTTGAAAGGAAAACATAAAATCAACAAACTGCCCACATTAATTATTTAGCAAGCCATTGTATAACAATGGAATTGAATTAATTTCTGCTAGTAATTAATAACAGTATATAACGCTCAATTTTGAGTTTTCTTAATGGATTGAAATTAGTCCAACTCTCAAATTTATCAAAGTGATTGTAAAGTAAATTTTACATATAAACCAATGTCCAAAAACACAAAGAATCACAAGAAATTATAGAAAAATTTTATTTAAAATTATTACACATTTTACCCAGGAAGGAACTGCACGTTGCACCGTTTAATCAAAATTTTTTAAGAATATTAAATGAAATTCTAACACATTTATCGAGAAAATAATGCTTTATATAATTTTTAAATTTAGAACCTAATAAAATGCCGAAAACAACAGATTGTATTATTTACATTAATAGGGATCTGAAGCCTCTGGTTAAAATGGATGGTTGCTGTTCTAAATGCGACAAATTAAAAATAAATGCATGATAAAAATAATAAATATAAAATCGTATAGTAGAAAAATCCTATGAGGTATATTTTTCATTGATTTTATATTGGAAACGACCTTTAATTATAAAGTACTGAATAAGCTACGAAAATCTGCTAATTCATAAGATATATTTCATGAATACAAGAAAGTCTGAATTGTACCGAAGATGGTCTGAGAACGAGTTTAATCGTATTATAAACGCAATTCGCGCAATCACTGAAGTATTAAACTTTATAAATAGAAATATAAGAAATTACATTCGAAAACGTGAAATCTTAGTAAAACGAATTCTAACTCTAGTTGCCGACTTTAAATGTGCCAGATTATTTTATATTAGGACCGTCTTTAAGGTTTTTTTTTTTTAATTTAAAAAAAACTTGCCTAAAATACATCATGGAAGTAATTATAATAACAAATTTTCGTATAATGCGGTTTACCTTTTCACGGATTAATATAAAACTATAAAATCGTCAATAATAACATTTACATATTCCTATTTCACTGAGTTTTCACATACGGTACATATTTCACACTTTTTAGCACTAATTTATGACGGTATTACTAACTAATTCTAACATAAAGCAAGTAAAACTCAGAATAAGTATGGGAGACTTCCAACTGTCATTTCAAGAAAACGGCGGGAAAACCTTCTGAGCTCAGAAGAAATATCGTTTCTGATCAGCTGTTAATGCCATTGAGGACCAAGTCGGTAATGGAGAACGCCTGACCGTTAATGCCTCTGCTCATAAACTTTTGAGCTGGTGGATCGGGTTTCCTACCTTTCCTTAATTAATAATCATTTTAGTGTTAAAATTATATTGATTTAGCTGAAGTACGAATAATACAAAGTAACGACACTCCTTAAGGAGGACGTATTTAGAGACGGTGTAAAAACTGTAAGTAAAAATGATCGATGCGCAAAAAAGAAAGATATATTTAACAAAAGCTCTTCTCCTAAAATTGGGGGACGTTAAAAGGTGATAGCATGTGCATCTTCCATGTAGTGGTTTGTTCACAATTTTTTACGAGAATTTGTTTACTTATTTTGCTAGATCGCATTGATGGAAAGTTGTTTATATAAAATGTCTGCTTGGAATGTATTTGTAGTTAGAATAAATATGTTTGTTAATTTAGAGTACATTGAAGAAATAACACCCAATTATGACAAGAAAGTGCTGAGATGCTGGGTAGGGAATACCCAAACTATTTGAGATTTCCGAGACTGTTCATGCTTTTATTAATTTTCAAAATTTTCCTAAACAATATCGCATTAAGATCCTTTGATGTTTTAATATTTGAATTTAACGGCTGGCAGGTGCTACATGTAATTCTTCGCTATTGCGTTCCTTAATTTCCAATGGCTGCTTGCAGAAGACTACAGCATATTGGAGAATGTGTTGGTAAAAACTACAGCATAATTGAGAATATGTTGCGAAATTTTTTTGATAATGTCCACCTTACACGTTCGTAGTTGAGATATTTGCTTGAAGTCAACAAATTGTTGACAGTATTTGTACTCTTCGCACTTACCTTTAAATGCATTTAAGAAGTTTCTTCAACACTTATGAAAGCAAGAGCTTTGGGGTGCTTGAAAGCTCTGCCAAACAATCGTAAAGAGTTTTCGACTATTTGCATCCTTGTCATTTTGTGCTCTCCATTGAAGTGCCGCTACTTGACATTGTTAACACTTCGGTTTAGCCTTAAGTAATTGCTACGTTCTCAAGCAGGGTTGGACTCGAGTTAATGCTCATGGAAACGGAAGTTGAGTGTAGTTAAAACCATGTAAACTCCACGAAACCGGTCGAGTTGAGTTGAGTTTGGCATATGTGTGTATTAGGAGAGTGCAAGTGTGCGTTTGTGATCGAGCATCGAGTTAACTCAAGCCAAACAACTTGACGAAGACTCAATTCTAACAAATTTGTTAAAAAGCTTCGAAATTTCTAATTGAACTTTATGTAATTCTTTTGAAAATGTAATTACCATTAAGTAACGCTATTTAAAGCCATTTATTAAAAAAAAGTTTGAATGAAATATCCGTAGCACCGTTTGAATGAAATATCCGTAGCACTGTGGTGTGCAAATAGTAAATGAAGCATCCACACAATTGATGTCCGCGAGCGGTTAGTGGTTCTGCGACGGAGTATGTTTATCTCACTCGCTCAGTAAGGGTAGTATTAATGAGGCAACAGCGTTATTTACGAAAATGGCGAACATTAAACAGAAAATTGCTCGAAAACGGAACGTCAGAGAAGAAAAAAGGAGAAAAGACAACAATTTATAAATCACGCAAGATTGGCAGATTTGCACAGACGCGGTCGTCGTGTAGTACGGCTGGATTGGGGAGTGAATTCTGAATTTGAGTTGTGTCATCACGTCAAGGGTAAGTTCGAAATTTCGCACTGCCTTCTTTTCAAAAAGGATAAATATTGTTAAGCATATTAGCCAGATGCTTCCAATCAATTTCGGGATCGTAGCAGCAAGGAATAACACAGCCATCCGCTTAATTGCGAAGACTCTTCCAAGGCTGATGGTTTCATCTACACCGCAAAATCGATGCAGCAGAAATGGTGCGCCCTAAGTAGACTGGAGCCATCTCTTCAGAATCCCCACGAAAGATGCAGCGGTAGCGGTATTCGTGATTTCGGCAGTATATAGATATACATAATTAATAAATGCTAAATAATTCATAAGTGCGCACAGTGCGGTTGCGGTTTACAATTGGAGCTGCACTTCTAGCGTGCGAAATTTCTCGGTTTCTCTTGGGTTGATGCTCAGATCCGATCGCGATATTTTTCACGTTCGCAATTTTTTCTTGCTTGCCTTTTTGTGATTTATTGCGCTCAGTCGTAATTGAATTAGAAGCTAATAATAGAAATAGGACAGAGTGAAGTAATTGCAGTGCTCGCATAGCAAATTCGAATTTTCAGTGTCGATTCCAGTCAGTAGGTCTCTGGCGAGCTATTTTTAGTCACATCACGATTTTCTTTAAGCTTTGGACAAATTTGGCGGCTATTTTTGGTACATACGATTAAAAATAAATGTGTATAATTCTTGCTTTGGTTGATATTCACTGTCGGTGTTACAAGTAACTAGGACCAGGGCTGTGGTGTGCCGGTTTTCAATTGGATTAAGGTCGAAAAATTTTTTAAAAGAATAAAAATGCTTTATCCAAACCTAGTTAGTCGAGTAGTCAGTCAGTGTAGGCGTCTTATCAATTAACATGTGTCTTGTCCTATTTACTTCGGGCTTAAATATGACAACTCTTATCTTCGGTAGCGCGTGGTGACAATTATTTTAACAATTTAGATGTCAACTCACGTCTCAAAGATGTTTTTATTAATGTTAATTCATGTATTTTTATCAAATATTTAACTAATTTATTCATTGTGCGTAAATACGTACTCTTAAGGTTTAATAGTTTCATTTATATGATAATTGTATATTACAAGTATAAAGACGATTTTACCTTTAGAATTTTAAAATATCCTTTAGTAGAATTGTAATTTCTAGGGTGTTAGAAAACCTACATTAGTTTCTTGTTGATAATCTCATTTGCTATTACAACACAGTTTTTCATTTTTTCAATTGTTTGAGATTAATTAAGCTTAAAAATATCATTTCCGCGGATTCATAAAAAGCGCTGATTTAATTAGGCTAAAGAAACGAGAGCCACCATTCTATGAAAGCTGCACCCAGAAACATTTCTGGATGCGCAATAATTAAGTAATGATATCATTGACGAACTCTCTACCTAGAGTTTGCCGATCTTTGCAAAGCAATCAAATTTCCGCTTTAATCATACCGCCTTGGGGATTATAAAATTCAATTCACTCAACTATATACCGATTGCTTCTTTTCATATTAATTACAGGAGACGACGCAAATCGTAACCACAAAATGGAAAGTAAAGAAGAGCTGAAGGCACGACTGACACCTTTGCAATATCATATTACACAGGAAGCAGGCACTGAACGCCCTTACACTGGTAGGTCAACTTGATTTTCACCCAATTATGTTCTTTAATATTTACCATTATAGGGTGCTACAATAAGCACTATGAAAAAGGGCTTTATCGATGTATTGTTTGCCATCAAGACTTATTCAGTTCAGATACCAAATATGACTCAGGGTGTGGTTGGCCAGCATTCAATGATGTACTGGATAGCGGTAGGGTGACCCTACACAAAGATGCCAGCATCCCGGGTATTTATATATTTTTTTCGCTTTTCAGTATTTTAGAATAAAAGGTGCTTTTTGCTCCATTATCATTATTTTCATGTTAAAATTGAGTAGTACTTTCTAGCACAGAACAAACAGCACCTTTTCGTTTTCTAATAGAGTTTTCAAAATGTTTTTTGTTTGTGGTAACCCTAACTCCTTTTGCTTTTACCTTTTAATTTTGGTTATTCCATGTTATTCTTGGTCTCAAAGAGCAGTAGTTTTTGTTCATATCGTGCACCTGTGTTAATATTTATAAAATGAGTTTTGTAATTGCTTAGGCGATGCAATGCATTTCAATATTATCAACTCACCACTTACAGTTATAATAATAAAAAACAATAACTCAATAATAAATATAGTCCAATAATTATATAAAATTGCTTTGGATGCTCCTAAATATTTTTTAATCGGTCGTAGTGTTTTTATTGGGAAAAATGCAAAACTAACGAAATTTTTAAAACCAAGATAGCAGAAATTTTGATATTTCTATATTTTCTATATTAATTTTCTTCATAACGAATTGTTTATGCAAATATACCGATTTAGTAAAACTAGTAAATATTTCAGTAAAATTAGGAGGAATTCACAGAAATATATGCATAGTCTTCTTACAAATAATACTGTTATGGAAATAATATATTTCTACCAACTTTTTGTGAAAACTACTATTATTATAGGAAAAACCTCCAAATAATTACTTTTTAATGTTTTCACATTAAATTGCGTGAGGCTAGAATTTTAAAGAGTTTTCAAAGTAGACACGATTCACTTCATGTTGCGCACTTATTTCTCGCTACAAAAATTTACTTAGTTTTTGTATGGTTAATTGAGATCATATTATGTTTAGGGATGTTAAGAACGGAGGTCCGATGTTCCAAATGCTCAGCACATATGGGTCACGTTTTCGATGATGGTCCATCACCGAAGGGGCTTTGGTATTGTATAAACTCAGCATCTCTTGACTTCGTTCCTGCAGGAAGTAAATGAGTTGTGTAGTGTTATTCCAATTTCTTAGTCTGGAGTGTAAATAAATTCTGGTACCTCAAAACCTTGTTTACTCATAAAATAAATATACAGCTTAAAATGTAAATCAGCTTAGAAAGTATTGAAGAAGTTAAGTAGATTCAGTTTAGCAATCCTCGCTTGCTGCTCATCATTTATCATTTGCTCATTTCGCTAGCTATTTTGTGTGTCTATATTTTTATGTTCGGAGTGATTAATAGTTTTTTTTTTTAGAGACAAAAATATTCCGGTGAAGGTTCTAATGGTTAATTTTTTTCCATTTTTCTTTTTCCCGCTTTATGTGCCTTTTGGAAATGTCATCAACGTTAAATGCCACCTCTGTTCCATCCTGTGTCGTCTGTATAAAATCTGAATCATAAATCACACTTATCTCTTCGCATTAAAATACTATTGGTTTCTCAAAAATTCTTCAACACATAATGCTTTTTTCCAATCCTATCCACAAATTTGCAATTTTCTGTATTTTTGCACGTAATATTTTGCTTTCTTGGACACATTCTGCACGATATTGGACGTCAAATTTTTTATACATTCTTGACCGGCCAAATTCCGCAATATTATTCATTTGTTTACTTCCATTCACACAAATTGTGCTACCAACAAAACACATTCCTTAAAAACCCAACATATAAACCAATATCCAAAAAACATTCCACCCAAACAAAAACAACTTGAACAATTTCTCTACCGCTTCTTATAAAATCAAACGCAAAAAAAGGCGGCAATATCTTACTACTAATTAAACATCCAGAGCAAATAAGGACTGAGGTGAGATGTGCCAAGTGCGGAGCTCATATGGGACATGTTTTCGGCGATGGTCCAAAACCGACTGGGAAACGATACTGCATCAATTCAGCTTCTTTGGAATTTGTTGCAGCGGAGGAATTAAACAGTGCATTAAAAAGCTAGTTGTTCTTAGATGAACACTAGTGATTTATTCATAAAACCGCACATGAGCCCCGAGAGAGCTATTGTAAATACACCTTTTAATTGAATAAATTATTTTTCCAAAGATTTCGACTATTTTGATTGACCCCCCTCTTAATATAACATATGGAATTATATTTAAGACGTTTAAGTCAGAATTCATTTTTTAAATTGAGGCCTTTACTGAAGTAGTAGCTCTCTTTTGGTAGAAACTATAATATCGTAAAAAATGTGAATTTATGGAATATTTGTCCCCCTTACAAATTTTATTTCGGAGTTAATGGCTTCATAAAGATGTAAAAATTAAATGAAGGCCAGGCTGAGAAACGCTGAAACACCGAGTCCACGTATCGGAGTACCACTGTACTTTATGACTGACTTTCCCAACTCAGCAAGGGCAATGGTAAACTATATTTGCAATATAAAATGTATAATAATAAGAAGGGAGACAGATCGTGAGAGGGATAAAATTGCTTGCTAAATTTAGAAAAAGAAGGCTGGCAGCGGTGGGATTCGAACCCACGCCCCCGAAGAGACTGGTGCCTTAAACCAGCGCCTTAGACCGCTCGGCCACGCTACCTCCGTCACTCTGTCCGTTTAGCTTTTATTAATTCTTACGATAATAAACGAAATCTAATTTCACTACAGGCCCTTTATGAGAAACTTTGAGCGTAATTAGGAGATATACGTGACCTGCCTCGACATGGTAGGAAATATATATATTTAATTAAAACTCAAACTATAAAAATAACATAAATCTGTTTCAATAAAAATACACTCTTATAACAAGTTTTGCTTAAAATCTATTTGGTTTTAGCATTAGTATTGACCACTTTAGTTTGCAAAATTTGCGCTGAAAGCTTTAAATAATGTCTTAGTAGTGTTAGCATTTTTTCTGGAATTCCTTTGGCAACATTATGGTTCAGTTCAAATGGATCCTGAACGCACAAAGGCTTATCTAACACCAGGCCATCACCTGAATTCTCTTTGCAATAATTGAAGTACCTAAAATTAAAAACAATCAGTGGACGTTTCAAAGTGAGTCTTGTTCAAACCTTTCCAGTTTCTGGGAGTATATAGGCAATTCCGTTCTGGCAAAGAGATACCCTAAATAGGGACATATTACAACATTTTTGAGAAACAACGTTGAATAAAAATCGAAGAATTTTTTCATATGTAAAATTATTTCTGCATCAGTATCTTTAGCGAGATGTATATTTACTTCTTCAAGCGATTTAGGTGCGAAATTAACCATCCAAGCTAAAATCACAAACATTAGTATAAAATCTTTTTCAAACATCCTTTTTCAATTACGTCCAATTTCCAAAGGTTCTACGCCTTCTTGTAGCGCTTGCACAGAGGGCAGTACCTTCTCCGTCTGCAGATAAAAAATTACCATCAAAGCGAAGGCGTATGTTGAAATATGGTTGTGCAGACCTGACAGCTTAAGCCATTTCTTGAGGTAAATGCACATTTTATGGCCTAAAAAATCGAAGCATTACTTCAAGTTCTTGTATCATAACAAGAAAGCTCACAAAGCGGCTGTAAGGAGAAAAAATACTCAAGCAACCGTGAATTGCAGGATCCTAAGCCATTCGAAAATGAAATATCTACATCCAGCAATAGAACGGCGTTGAATGCACGGAGTATTGGAACCCGGGCATCTTCAATGGAAATCATATTTTTCCATTCAAGTACTTCATTCTGCATTAGTGATCGGACTTTACGCAATCTCTTCACCTTATCTTTCCGACTTTCGTTATAAGAACTATAGGTATTATCTAAAAGATAAATTCTACTAAGCTCAATCCTTACAATTTCATGATAAACTTACCAACATCGATATAAATATCAATGTCCGAGGTTTTTGACCCAATGCCATTAACTCGGGAACCAAAAACGTAAGCCTTCGCCTTTGGATATTCTTTTTGGACTAATTTCAGCACGGAGTTCTCGAGCGCTGAATACTGAGGTATATTTTTAAGAGCATTCGCCTCATTGACTGCTTTTTTGAGCCAATCCAAATCATCTTCGGAAATCATTACTTTCAGTTCTAAAGTAATATGAGTTTTAAAATATAGATAACAAAAATTGAATCACTCAAACCCACTTTTAGGTATTTGCTGCGACTCAACTGTTTGTTTTTTCTTCTCTTTTTTCAGGAGTCTTTTTACAGAAGGTTTTAATCTAGTCTCACTTTCCACAACTTTCGCATTCCCATTCCCGTTTTGTTTATGACAGGGTTTCTGAATGTGCTTTTGAACCTCTTTGTGCCGAACGCCTATAATTTCCTAGAAATGGAGTATTTGAATTTCTGTTTCTTGCTGGGAGACTTTTTTCTTAGTTGGCATGTATATACTTAATGTTTTTATATACTTGTTGAATAAATGGTTACCTCGCATCGGTTGCACACAATCAGACTCTCCAAACATTCTTTCTCAAAGTTTATTTTGGACTTGGTGTTTTTATTACACTCTATTATCTTTGGATTTCCTTCTAGAAACTGATCAATGGAGTCTACTAAGGTCTGCAGGTTCTCGAACAAAGTTTTATCCATTGCGTTTACGGTTTTCCGGAATTGGATAAATTTCTCGAGGAGGAATTCAACATCCATGTTCAAATCTGCTGTCTGTAATATATAACTTGTTAATATCTATTACGCTTAATATTTTAGAGCGTAGACTCATTTTTAAATTTAAAATTTGGCATCTTTACGCCACAAGGAATGAGGTTAGGTAACGTGCTTTTTGTTTTCTAACAAATTGTGGGCGCCAAGAGATAACCCACCTAAGCGCACTTGAGCAGGCATCCTCTTCAGTCGCAGATTATGAGCCTTACCTGATTTATTAATCGCCTTTGAGCTTCTACCTCAGCTTGGCTTTTCTCCATTTTAAGTTATGCAATTTTTAGTCAGAAATAAGAATTTCACAAGCTTTGTGGATTCGAAAATTCTCAGATTGGCACTTTACGGTTATTAAATAGCAATTAAAATAATATTACACGTAGCAGAAATTCACAAAAGCCCTTTCTAAATGCACTTTATTATAAATACACTAGCGCAATCATGGCTATTAAACAAAAGTATAATTTATCGGACAAATACAAGCCACCACGAAATTTCTACTAAAAGGGAATTTACCTTCAACTGAAGCGTCGACAATTATCAGCTGATAAGGAAATGTCAAAAATACTCCACTAAAGTATGAGTCACAGTTGATTGAAAAAACGATCTTTTATATTGTATAACAGCTTTATGTTGATTTTGTGATAAGACGATTTAAACGACTTTAAGGCGACTCTTTCGAAGTGCAGGAGCTATTTTTTTTAAATTTTTATCTTAAAATACAATAGAATATACTAAAATATTTTTCGTACTCTATTTGGTTATACTGGCTTAGTAAATCATACTTTACCACGCGGTGAAAAATCGTACCACCCTTTTAAAAAATTCCTCAAGTATTTTGAATATTGTTTCCTTAATATTCAACAAGGTCAAGTACAAGTTAAATTTAGATTATCCATATTGACTTTCAGCTACTTTATTCTAACTCAGGTTAAGGTAAAGAAAATTCAACATTTTAGAAAGAATCGTTTGATAGTTTATTATAAATAAGTTGTCGTGTCATAAAACAAAAGTCAATACTATTAATCAAGGTATCCTTTGTACAATATTTCAGGTAAGATCTCTTTAATGCGCTCTTTATACGCAGGTATATTAAAGAATCTGCGATAAATCGAAGGATCTTCCATTAATTCATTATCCAATTCCACTTTCTCCTGTATAGCGAATGCAAAAGGCAAGAACGCGACTACCATTATTAGTTCTGAAACAAATTAAAAAATAATTAGAATAAATACAATTAAAGAAACTCTGAACAACTGACCCAAATCTTTGTAAAGTAACATTTCCCTGTTTATATCAATCAATGATGGCACTTTTCCTTTAAATCCTAATTTGTTCAACATTTCAACAAATTTTCTATAATACTTGTAAATTATCTCGTCACGATTGTGACCATAGTTCGTTACAGCGAAGAGAAGGTATGTTAAATCGATGACTATAGGACCCGCTACGCAGAATTGAAAGTCCAACTGAAAATATTCACTTATTCATTGAAAGTGGACCTTAACGTAAGATTTACTCCATACCAGCATTAAGTCTTTAATTATCTTGTTTTCACCAAATTTAATCATCATATTGTTTATATGGAAGTCACCGTGGTTAAGAATGCATAGGTCGCCTTGTAGCTTGGAAATATTGCTACATCTTTTCACAATACTTCCTTTGATCCTTTCAAATTTTTCAGAATAGATCGAGTCAAGACCTAACTCAATTAAAACTTTCGAGAATGCTTCTATCGCATCATTAAAGAAAAAATCCATGCTCTTTTGGAAATTGAATATTCCCTCTTTTAATCCTATGATACTTTCTTTCAGTTCTGCATTGCGTTCATTGTCCTCGGAGTAAATAATTGCATATTTATGTATATTTACTGATTTTACAAACGAATATGTTCATCACTTACTTCGTGTAGTACTTTAAAGCTGATAGCATGCCACCGACAAATTTTATTGAGTACATGATCAATTTCGTTAACTCCAAGGAATTTTTCCGGAACCATTTGGTATCCCAATTTTGAGATATCTTCGAAAATGATTACTTTTACGGGGTCTAGAGATGAATATATCATACTGTAAATAATACTTTTTAAAAAATATGTACGAATTGTATCATCAGAAAACATACTTCACTCCTAGAATTGTGTCATCTCCAACATCTCTTAGAATTTTGTGAAACTTTGGTATAATTTTCGAGTACATAGTTATCTCAGTTTCAAATGCATTAGAAGAACCTATTAATTCCCTTTTCATGCCTTTTACCGGCATTGTTTTAAGTATTAATGAAATTTCTTTGGACTTATCACAAATCGAATAATTTGCTGTTATTCGAAACATAATACTTGCAAAATGATCTCCTTGTTCCGTACCTGGAGTTATTATATAGTCCAGCACCTGAAATTCGTATATATGAATAGGTCTCTAGTTTATCAATAAAACGGGTAAAAATATGACGAATCTTTTGGCAGACGAGAATGTACGATATATACAATATTTTCAAGTTTAAGGGCCTAGGGAAACCACAATTCGATAAAAATAATCTTTGGATTATCACGAATTAATCCTTCCTACTGCATGCTCTTTCAGGATACATGAGTATTTTCATGCTTGCTTTGATTTAACTTGCTTATTGCAAAAATGAAGCGGCTAGAAGACAGAAAAAAAATATCGGCAAAATTGGATATGTCCGATGATAAGCCCTCTTACAAAGGAGGCAATTACTGAATTGACTTTTTTAAATTTTTTAAAATATTATAACGTTGAAAGACCTGTTAGAATTAGTAATATTTGATAATATAATATATAAAATTATCAAAGATAGATTTTTCAAGTAATTAAGAATGAGAAAAATGAAAAACACAATATTTTACTTTAAACGCGATTTGTCGTAAATTTGGTTTTTGGAGATATTTGTTCCTTTTTCTCAGGATTGGTTGTACAGATTTTAAAGATTTTTTTTCGCAATATGTTCATGAAAGCATACTCTACATTATAAACAAGCTTTTTTTGGTTCAGTTATTTTAAGAGTTGATATGCGTAGTTTTATATGAAAAAACGTGGTGCGAAAAGGTCCCTTACAAACATTGTTGCCATTTTTGTTCAAATGGTTGAAATTGAATATACTTATTTTAAAATACATGTAACCCGCGTATAACGCGGAGATTACGTTCTACAAAAATTTTGCGTTAAACAAATGGCATTATGCAAAACTCACCTCTTATACAAAATGAGAGGTATTACAAAACAATTGAAAAGTAAACTTTATATTATAATTGACATACTGTACATATACAAATTAGTTACATTTTGTCATGTCTTATAAAAAATAACTACCTAAATTTACATTTCGTTGAAATAGTGAGTTCATTCATTAGTCGGAATAGTTCATCAGATGAAATTTCTTCGGCATTACTTTCGTTTTCGATAGAACCGTAAAATTATACGTTGTAAAAGTCCTCGTTAACCAAAAATTTTTCACATTTTCACATTATATCGAAATCGCGTTATACGAGGGTTACCTGTATATTTTAGCCCTCTAGCCGTTCGCAAAAAAAAGAAAATAAAAATAATGATTTTTTCATAGGTTAATATCGAGATATTTGATATTGTTTAAAAGTATATCTATGTTTTATATTTTAAGATATTAAGAGACTTATTCGCAACAATTAGTTTTTCATTTCTCATAGCTGAAAATCGTCATTATTTTCCTATTTCTTCGCAAAAAGAAATTATTTCTTAAAGAAGGAAATGACTATAAAAATATACTTTAATCGTATAAGTAAAACTTGAAAATTTGTTTTTACAATAAAATATCTAAGTATTTATATTCAATATTTGTAATTCCATCCGGTTCTGTAAACACGGTATTTATTTTCGGTTAATATTGTAATAGACTTGTTACTTGTTGAAAAGGCTCATTTATATAGGTTTGAGATTTTGTGTTGTAATTTTATAAAATTACGTTAACTAAGTACAGCTGCTTATTAAATTTGAACGTTGTAGCTCAGTTTTTATTTTACAAATTATTTCACAATTATAATTTAAATTATTTCACATTATAACTTAGAACAAATTTAAAAAAAAAAAAAAAGAATTAATCTTACTTTTACATGTTTATTATTTTCATGTTTTCTTAGGACATCTTCTATAAAAGTTTCATTTAACCATTCAGGAACCTCTAATTCGTCGCTATTGTATTTACTCATTATGTAATTTTAAAATTAATGAAATATTATAGAACGCAATTTAAATAAACTAGACGAACTTCGGCTAATGCAACCTGTCACTACAAAGCATTAATTCAGACTAATTCCTGAGCTCACAGCTTTCCCAGAAGCTTGGATGGCCTTGATACGAGCGTTCTGGCTAACCAATACCCGTAAAACGGCCGGCGAGTTAATCAACAAATTGTTTTCCTAAGTGGTTTATAATAGCATCCATACGTGAGACATACTAGTACAAAGTTATACCATAAATAGTAGTAATATGAGTGTTGAGCTTTAAATTCCTTGAGAACTATTACATATAAAAATCCAATATAAATTACATTATGTTATAAAAATCCAATATAAATTACATAATGTTTTAGACAAATTTTAAACTTTACTGATATAGGAAATAAGATAAGATTTTATTTCTGACTATGTAATGACTCTGCTCTTTTTCAGTTGGTAATAGCTTTATTACTATCGTCAATCAGCTTTTGGAGGATCTATAAATTAGTCACTATATCTCGTTTCGATAACTTTATATCAACAATTTCATAATTGAACTGAAATGTTATCAGTATTGCGAGTATTACAGTTACTGCATTGTTATCACGAAATTAAATACAATTGTTTAGAATGGTAATTAGGTCTTCCTTCGTACGTTTAACGTTCTTACTTTAAATGATCAAGCGGAGTTTGTTTTTCATTTTTCATATTATTAACTATCTCAGTCATTGTTTTTTAAATCATCATCATTTTAATATCATCATAACTTTCATTATTTTAAGATCCTCTAAATCTGATATTTTTAATTCTGGGAAAAATAAGAAACATAAGTTATAGAGAATTTTCGGTTCAGCATCTTTTAGCACAATGAAAATATCTTTCAGCACAAAGAAGATATTTAGGGTGCATATCTTGAACGTGAAAAACTATTCATAGATTAAGTAATTTTTAATGTAATATTATGTTCATAGTTTGAATTGCTTAAAACTCAAATATTTGCAAGATAATCATTAAATCGAATATATTAAAATATAAATTATACGTTTTTGTCTACTTGTCTGTCATTTATTGCTTTATCAAGTGAATATTATTAGAAAAGTCTTAGATACCTCATTGGTCAACTTAAAATGTAGGCTATAATTGTCTTTTTGTCTGTTTATTTGGTTATTTTCATAAAGCCTTCTCTGTATTAACTGATAGTGGAGGCAAACATTTTAAAAAAATATTAATATTATGGATATTAAGTCGACAATTAAAGGAACTATTGTGTAGTACTGAAAATGTATTTAAATTTCTTTATTTTGACTCTATTGTTAATTTGAAACCATATATAAATAATACTTGCAGACATGAAATTTTAACTATCAAGTTGGACGTCACCATAATTCGGAACGCGCAAGCCACCTTTAAGCTGGTATAAACACCTGCATTTCTCCACAAGGGTTTTTTTTAAGCTTCTCAGGTTTCTGAGAATATATTGGATCTTGCCGAAAATTGGTAAGTAGTTCTGAAAATCCGAACCGCATTTTCAAAGAAAATATTCATACTATCACCAAGGTTTACAATTCTATCCCTCAATTTTTGTATACACTTTTCATCCTTTAAATAATTAGTAAATTATGTAATTGTACCTTTGGGAAGGGTACTGCATTTTCCAAACTTCGTTGAGCAATTTAAAGCTAATGGTAAACCACAGATAAATTTTCTGAAGTACGCTATCAATTTCTTCTGCTCGAGGTATTTATTAGGAATCATCTGGAACCTCAATTTTATAATACCTTCGGAGACAATTAATTTTATTGGCTCGAGAGATGAATAGGTCATAAATACAATTTTTTATAACATAAATTCTACTCATACTCACAGAAACGTACCTGGCTAAAACTGTGTCGGCACCAATATCCCTTAGAATTTTGTGGAAATGTGGAATAACATCCGAGTACATGGTAATTTCCGTTTCAAATGCATGCGAAGAATTTAGCAGTTTCTTTCTAATACCATCTTTGATTTATATGGTTTTCAGTATTAATGAAATTTACTTTGATATGTCAGAAACCACATGTTATTCGATACATAACACTTGCAAAATGATCTCCTTACCTTGTACAATCTTGCAATGCGCAAAGTAACAGAGATTTTTATCAGTACATATTTTTGAATTTTCTTAATTATTAAGCCATACGAAAAAACAATATCACATTTATTATGCACCTACTCATTACTTTTTCTTTTGTAGCATAAGGAAGCATTATTTTGTCATAATGATTTTGAGAAATTAACTAAAACAGATTGGCATTGTATTCATTATAGAAGTTGCTCATACTTTCCCATGTTTGTTATCGTCCATTTACCTCAGAACGTCTTCGAAAAACTCCTTATTTAACCATTCGGGAAGTTTCATTTCATGAGTTTCATTTTTCCATCATTGGGGTCCAGAAAAAGAGGAGTATGAAGGCACAATAACCGACAAGAGCGGAAAATGTTACTCCATCAACAAACTACCACTGCTTCATTTATTGTTAGCTTTAAACTAATTGTAAGCTTTTAGGGCAACCACTCGGTGGATGACCATGAGAGAATTCGTTGTTGACCAAAGCTCTGCAGGTGAAAGTGTTTTGATATAAAAATCTTATTTCTAAATGTGCTTCGTGTGCGTGCCGTATGTAGTACGATTTCACAATATGATCCATATCACTTGCGACCAATATCTACAATATGCCAAGAAGTTTCCCACAAATAGAGCTACGACTCTCTAAGCACGCGTGAGCGGATACCGAATACCTTTGGGGAATGGCTATGTATATAATTATCTCATCACCGCTAATATTACGCTGGCGAACATTAACATATGGCGCTAATTATCAATTTAAGATGTTTAAAACGATAAGTTACGTAATGGTTTTTATTTTTATGTGAATGTATTCAGTTTTGTAATAATCTAACTTTATAAAAACTGTCCAGCAAATCAAATTAATAAAATCTGTTATGCTTTTATTTCGATAATATATATCTGTATCTCTGTATTCTAATCTGTTCGGGGTTTAAAAAATTCTATTGTTATTTTCAAAAAAGTGTGCGTATGTTGTTATGTGTTTGAATTAAAAATATAGAATGGAACTAACGACTATATTTCAGGTGGTATGAAAATTTTAATTCTATGCTGTACAATGTTTTTCTTCTAAATATTTTTATTCAATTAAAGTGAAAATTATAAGAACAAAGTAGTATGTTTTTTAAATATCACTTTAGAGCGAAAGCTCTAATCAAGGTATCCTCTGTACAACATCCCAATTAGTCGTTTTTTAACTTCGTCTTCGTAATCTCGGATTTCGTAGCGTTTGTGAAAAACCTCTATGGAATCCATAACTTCTTCTCCCACTTCAACTTCAGCCCTTGAAGCATACATAAAGGGTAGGAATGCAACTAACATTATCACTTCTAAAAGCAAATTAAATAAATAGTAAGGGGTTATATAACAAAATAGATAAATATACCAAATTCTCTATAAAACATCATTTCCCTATGTATATCAATCAAAGTGGGAACTTTGCCTGCGTAGCCTAATTTGTCTAACATGTTCAACAGCAATTTGTGATATTTATAAATAATCTTGTCGCGTTGATCTCTGCCATCGGAATTAGCTGTAGTGTAAAGAAGGTACATCAAATCGATGACCAAAGGTGCTGCTATACAAAATTGAAAATCCAGCTGAAATTTAATAGTTAAAATTAATGGCACTTGAAATAGTTTCAATACACTACAAGCATCAAATCCTCAATTTTCTTATTTTCATCGTACTTAACCATCATGTTCTTCACGTGAAAGTCTCCGTGGTTTAGGACACACAGGTCGCCCTTGAATTGGTAGACATTCTTTGATTTCTCTATGATAGTTTCTTTTAGCTTGGTAAATTTTTCAGTGTAAATAAAATTCATTTGTATATTAGATAGTGTTTTCTCGAAGCCTTCTATAGAATTTTCAAGGTAAGTACCAATTTCCTTTTTAAGATTGAGCACACCTTCCCTCAAGCCACTGATAGATTCATCGCCCTTAAGAAATTCAAATCCAATATTTTTTAGTTTCAGTATATTAAATTGGCTTTACGTACTTCTTTCAATAATTTGTAACTAATAGCATGCCAGCGGCATATTTTCGCTAGAGCAGAATCAATTTCATGTGGTTCAAGATAATGATTAGGGGTCATCTGGTAGCCTAGTTTCGTGATGTCTTCTAAAATGATTACTTTGATTGGATCGAGGGACCCGTAGATCATTCTTTAGAAGGAACATTATATTTATATAATATATTTATAATTATATTTTCAACTACCTGGCCCCGAGGACTGTTTTATCTCCAATATCGCGCAAAATTTTATGAAATTTTGGTATAATTTTGGAATACATAGTTATTTCAGTCTCAAATGCATGAGATTCGCTCATGATATTTTTTGAGAAACCTTTTCTTTCTGGGAAAGCCTTGCATATTAATGAAATATGCTTTGAATTTCCGGAAACCAAATAATCTACTGTTAATCGGAAAATAATACTTGCAAAGTGATCACCTTTTACAGCACCTGGACTTATATTGTAATTAATAACCTGAAAAGTGTAAGAAATTAATAAATATATTGGTGTTTTTCATTTTTCTATGTATGTTTTCTATATATAATATTAAATATTATATAAATTATATTGAATTTTTCATTTAAAATAGGAATATTTAAAATTTTCGACATTCTTTATATCTATGATGGTGAATTTTTTAACGGTTGGCTGGCTAAAGGTAAGCTAACTGCTTTCCTTGTCAAATATTATTTACTTCCACATCCCTGTTTTCTACATTTTGCGTTAAAACTTCTTGGAGGAATTTCCTATTTAACCATTCAGGAACCTCTAGCTCCGAAATTTTGTTCTTATCCATTCTGTAATCTAAAAGACTGAAGAAAATAGTCTACAAAGCGAAACACCCGTAGGTAACACAATCTTCCAGTGTAAAGAGTGAACTGAGCTTTGGAGACCTATCACAGCTTATTATATACATCACATATATAGAAATTTTACAAGTTGAATCAATTCTATACGTAAAATCAAAAAGCTTAGAACGCGCGTTCTATCAAGTACTGCACTTACCTGACACTCTCCAGTAATAGTTAAAAGGGTTTCCAGGCGAAACAAATTAGTTGATATTTAGAGATTAAACTGATCTGCAACAAGAATTGTTTTCTTCCTTTTGATTCTTTTATATGCGTAAATTAAGGTTTGTTAAAAACCAAAATATATCAACTATCGAAAATTTTCTATTGGGTAGTTTTTGGATAATGAAACTTTAAAATTTAAACACATTTTTTATGAAAATCGTCTACTTTAGATTAGTTAATCAAATTTCTCGAATATTTGTAGACGCATTTATTGTATTATTTAGAAACAGTTTTTCTTAGTGGTTTTCGTTCTTTTATAATTCTCCATTGGAGTTTCGCGTTTAATGTGGCCGTCTAAAAGTTGCAAGCATAGCTTCTGACAATTTTCCGCTGTACCGTTTCTCTATGTTTGATATATCTTGACTAAATTGTTCACCATGATACTGTCCCAAGATTCTTCAAGAACAAATTTAAATGGGGATGAAAAAAATACAATTTTAGGGATATATTGCACCTAAGTGTTTCACAGGAGAAATAAGTATGAATAACAAATTGATTAAAAATTTTTACGAGAGTAATACATTTTAGTATTGTTTTGTTTAAACGCAGATGTAAAATATTCATACATCTAAAAATTTAGTGTACAATCCTAAATATTACTTATTATGACACTTTACTGCTTGTTAACAACTGTACTCTTTAAAGTGGAAAAACAAATTGCACCGGCGCAACGTAACTAGCTAAACGATATCTTTATTAGCCTCTTCCTAATAATAATGACTAATTAAAACAAGTATTGGATTATAAGCTAGTTTGGCTGACTGTCAAAGCATTAATATGCCAAACATTTAAAAATCACTAAATTATATCGATACTGAATATAAAAAAAAAATGGTACGTGACAAAAATATAACTGCAGATTCAAATTCATCATATCGAATTTCATGTTTTCACTTCGGGGAGATTTTCATTGCGGGCCAGTGTGATCAATAAATTAAAATACTATTGATTTTTTAATGTTGTTTTAATGCAACATTCATTTTATTTCAACAGTAACAAATAAATTAAAAAAAAAATATTCATAATATTGCCAACTAATGTTCGTTTGAAAATTACTCAAATTCTTAATAAATAGAAAAGCATAACAGAAAACAGAGTTCTATCTAAATATTTAGATTATTTAACAGTAAAATAAGGCTTTACAAAATCTCTTCACACGAGTACTTCTCGAGGTCCCCGACCTATCTCAGTCCACCGAATTCAACAATGTTCAGAAAATGTACGTGTGTTGCTATGATTTGTAAAAATTCAAAAAATCTAAGGCGATCCTGTACGGAAAATGTTTTTTAATCGGGTAATTGTGCTATCGACAATCGCTCCATAATGGAACCCTCAGTCAAGAGTTCATTGCTGCTAGTTAATATATCTGTGAGTTGTGATGAGTCCCCGATATTTAGACTAAATGGGAAGAACGAGTTCACGGCTGGCATTTGTTTTGTCGGACTATTGGTTGGTGTTGTATCATTCGATTTTGTTTCATCGGGAAGATCTTCATAGTCTCCAGTCTCAAGGGCTCGTTGCAATTTAGAAATGTTGCTAAGAATAAACCTATGGAACAAATCAATTTGAGGGAAGCCCCCATTTTTTATTTCAAGAATAGGTATCCAACGATGATAGCACTGCTGCCATATGTCTAATTGCGCGATATGATATCTTGGTTCTAAGTGTCTACCCTAGAATTATATTTTCCTTTTTAGTATTTAGAAGAGTCACGAGAGGTTAATGAACAAACTTTAGGAATAAATGTTTGTCTACACTGTCCTGGGTCTAGTGTAAATCGTGGTGATGCTTTTTGAAAGCCTGGAAGTAACACTGCATTCGGTGGTATTGCTACCGACTTTCGGCAGTTTTCTTGTTTCTTCATATAAAAAGGATTTGTGAAGAATATTTTATCCTTCTCTGAGAATTGTTCGCTCCAGTCCCATACAGGTCGTAGAACCAATTTGGAATCCTTTAAGTAACAAAAAATATAAATAGACTTCAATGTTTTAATAATTCTAGAATTTATGTAATGATTATTACATAAATTATTTATTCATATTTAATTACTCACCGTCGTTGCATGATACCTCTCAATCTCCGTATTAAACTGGAATGTGTCAAAAATTGGCATAAAAGCCGAATCCCAGATAGTTGTTAAATATGTTTGGCTGAACTCAAATTCTTCTGGAAATTGTTGTAAAAGCTGCCAGACACAATCTAAAAATATAAGAAGAATTGGACTCTCCTCTTCAGAATCCATCCGCACCACATGCCCAAGTCTATCAGCAAATGGGTGCTCTAGTGCGACCCATTCTTTTTGTATCAATGATTGAAATCCATCAATGGTTCTGAAGTACGGGTCCAGAATAATTTGTACTAAGCTAGAAATCACGCAACATATATCACGAGCATTATTTTCACGTAAAACTACTGTTGTCCCATTTCGTAAAAATTTAGCCGCTTCATTTGAATATTTGAGGCACAGTGAAATGTACAACAGCCAACAGGATTTGTCGAGCAGACTATAATATTTTGAGTCCTGTATCAGGAATTGTCTAGGATTTTCTGGAGTACATAATTCTCTGAGTTTTATAAATCCACGCTGGACATCTTGGACACTCGGCAGTAATTCGCATAAATTCAGTATTTCTAAAGGCTTCTTGTTAGGATCACATTTACGTATCAGTTCTAGAGTAACGTTTTCAATACTAGTATCTGTTATACTAGGTTTTAGTTCCGCCATACGTACCAGAGATGCGTTCTTGTAGCCGTAAACCTGAAAAAGCATATAAATATCGACATTTTATCCATTTTGATCATTCTTTTACCCAGAACGCACTTCTAGAATCGGTGAAGGCCTTACAACTCTGGATGAACTGCTCTATTGATAAACACTTAGGTATAACAAAGTGTGGCGGTAATGTAAACGAATTTGTGGAGTCTACTACTGACTCCGATGATAGAACTCTCCACTCCGTGGCACCACACCGTAGCAATTCCCTAGACCAATCGGTTTGCGTATTAAACATTGTCACAGTTGATTTCAGAGTGTTGTAGTAGTTTTCTCTTGAAAAGGTAAAATATAAAAAAATCACTTAACAATTAAATTCAATGACTTACTTATAGCGATAAGCGAATGATAAATCTTGTCTAGCTGGAAAAGCAAATCTAGCTAAAGCAGACGCTATTATTTTTCCTTTTTCTTTGGCCGTACCCTTAAAACTAAATTTTAGCAGGCGGAAATTCTAAAAATAAAAAAGGATTAAAATTAAAATATATTTCTCGCTAGAATTCTTGTATTTGTTATTCCCTTTACTTAAAGGACTCTTGAGGCGTTTTTTCAGTAGAGATTATCAGTTTTATAGTTTATTACAAGGGTTTTGCTTATTAGATATTAGAATCCAAGGAATGAAGTAAATTTTACCTTACAGATAACATGTAGAGCCTCTATTTTAGAGCTAATTTTCTGCTGCGGAGCAATCCTCTTCCTTTTCTTGTCTACTATTTGGTATACAGTATCTATACTGTTCAATGTGACATCGTTTTTACCAAGAAAGAAATTTTCTTGATATGGACCGTGTTGCTATAAAAGGAAAAATACTTATTGACTGTCAAGATAATATAAAATTCATGCTTTTACTTCTATTGGATCATATGGCAAAAAAGAGAGTTTAAAATTTGTAACGGCCAGCAGTCCACGAATCCCACCTTCATCGGTCATTTTTGTTGTAGAGGGAAACATTTCGACAGAGGCAGATGCCACTTCAATTTCACCTAAAGAAAAATATTTTCGTTTATATTATACATATATTTTTCCATCATATAATATATATTATTTCCATATATTAAAAGGGGCGTTAATTGTCCCAAATATTTAAAAAAAAACATTGTTGATAAGATAAAAGTACGAAGCTTGAGCCTCGCGTCCAACTTACCCGCAAGCAGTTTCGGCTTGATTTGGTTCAGAACGGCATCCTCACTTCCATTTAAGACCTGTAAAACAGGAAGTTAACAATAAAAATGAGCACATCGTGTCGGACAGCCCGAATAGGAAAGCAATAGACAAATTAGGGAAAGCAAATTCAGCGAACAAACAAGGCATCCGCTCTTCCCGGAGGTCGATACCACAAGAGCACATTACCTTTGTGCAGTTGACATAACTGGTGAATGTGCCCATCTTAGCCGGCGTCCCGGCCATCTCGTCTTTTTAACTAGTTCGAACAAAACTTTTCTTCAGAAATATAAATGATATCACGAATATAGCGAAAGAAAAACTTATGAGGAACACCTCCGATCGCAAGTTCTCTAGTTGTTTTGTATAAATAATTGGTCACAAGACTCCACTAAAAACTTAGTAAACATTTTATTTCCTAATACTTTTGTAGCGTATTACAATCTAATCTATATTCCTTTTATTCTATCAAGTTATAAATTATGTTAACGTTGTTTTTCCTACAAAATGATTGCTAGGCGAGCTGCACCCAATTTACACGACTTCAAGTGACATTTTAGATGTCACCTAGGAATTTGCAAATCTTGCGTCCATTACCCGTCTAGTTGGCAATACTGAATTTTTCAATTTGAAATTTTTCTGGATTAATATAAGCAAATATAAATTCTCAAATAATCTCTCTATACAATTTTATGTATGGCATAAAGAGTAGTATATTTGTATTATTCGAATCACCGCAAACTAGTTGTTTATAGAAGGAAAAAGTACTTTATAGCATACCTTAAGCCAAGTTCACATGCTTCAATTCAATGGTCAAAATGCTTTCAAACAAGTAAATTGAACTATGTCAACATGCGTGACAATTGTTTGGCGGAACGAAGTGTAAACAAATTGTGGATAGTTAATAAATACAATATCCTTTTACATTATTAAAATGTCAGCTCACGAAGAGCGACAGCGTATAATAAAGGAGGAACTACTTAGATTAATAGAAGTGCTAACTCCTTTTGGTGTAAGCCAGTATTTGGAAGTATGATCAGAGTGTATAATTCCCTATTTTTCTAGAAAGATGAAGAGAATTTCAAACGTTGCGAGCAGTTCGCATGGTATACTATTAAAAATCACAAAAACCTTAGTGTTAACAGTCATGAGATCAAACGGAAAATGGATGGAATGATGGAAAAATTCATGGTTAGCAATTACAAGCACTATGCAGACTACCTCAACAAGTTATACACTGAGCTAATTAACCATCCACTGTGTTTAAACCACTATGAAGTAGACGTCCATTGGGCAATTTTAGAGTTCCTCTTAAGCTTGTCCTACAATCCTGTCGGTTCCGTAAGGAAAAACAGACTTCGAATTCCTGTGCAAGCTCTCGAAAGTGAAAGCCAATCCGGCGAAAATGATGTCGATTATCTGGTGCAATTGTTAAAGGAAGACTGCATTTCTGCACACGCTAGGAAATATGGAAGCGATTCAGACCTTAGCGTAAGGAATTAACTAGATTTTTTTTATAAAGAAAATGTACATATTCAGTAATACTCACTACATAGTACCAATGTGGTATTACAAAACACGAATAATTCTAGTTCTTTACATGGTTAACTTATAAGTGTATATTTTTAAAGCCAAAAGTATGTACATTACTAGTGCATTTCCATTTCAATTTAATAATATATATAACTAAATATTAATGCAAATTCTGAATGTCATAACTTGTAGGACTGGTCAGTTTCTGATAATGATACTTCCACGGAACAAAGTGAAACTTCTGATTCGAATAAAGCATTAGATATTGCTAATAGCAGAGCTCTTATTAATCTGAAACCTCCTGCAAAGGAAAATAATTTCAAATTATTCAATGGAAATAATTCAAAACAAATACTCTTGGAAAATATCCAGAACTCTTGGTGGACAGACAGAGATGAAAGTTACAAAGTGGATAGCTTTTATGACAACGCAAATTTCTGTACATATTGGAATAGATACATTTCAGAAAAATCAAACAATCTCATTAAGATGAAGCAGGTAGCTACAACATCAGAATATTGTTTGCTTCGTGAGATTATCTGGATGTTTCACTTTCCTACGGAGTGTAAGTTTTTCTGCGTTGAAAATGAGAGAATTTCTGTTCGAGAGGGCGTATCGATTCCTAGTGTTATGGTGGTAAGTTGAGCAGTGGGCTTAAACATGAATATATGCTTTTATTTTGTAGGACGGGCTCCGGCATCACCTGGAAGACATAATTCCATATATAAAAATGTTAAATGATCTTCGTAAATTTATACATTCCATTTGTTATTACGATGAAAAGCCTCCACCAAGAATTTACGAGTATTATGCTCCCAATCTTCAAAATATGCTACAACCGTTTTATGAAGAGCTCTTGCATCAGGAGGAGTACATCAGAAAGCAGGCCCCTTATCAAATCAAAACGATTATTCAGTTTGAACACAACATGCGCAAAAGTTTCAACTACCTTAAAAAAATATACGATATTCATACTTCTGCTGTACTTGATTTTAAAACAGTGCATGGTAAGTTTTTTTTTAAACTGAAATATGTACTTGCTCTTTTAATTGTCATTGTGCAGCACACATATGCTCTGCTCATCTCTTAGCTGGATTAATGTTGAAATTCAACACAAGTAGCTGTTTGGTGACTTGTAACTTGGCAATTTCGCTCTTTTTATCAACAGTCAAAGTATTTTGCGATATTACTGATAACTGGTGGACTGAAGGGCGGTTAGATGATTGGCGAAATGAGTTTTTAGTTGAAAAGTAAGTAATTTCCTGGATGCGATAGATTTTTATTTCAAATTTAAGGTACTGCTCGAATTCGTTTTAGTCTTTTTTTGGACTTATTTTTGGTCCTTCAACACTTTTACTTAATTTGAACTATCGCTTGTTTTTTACGCTAAATTCACTTTGTGTTCTTTAGAACCTCCACCGAAGAGATATGTTCACGTCCTTACACGAAATCCAGAGAAAAGACATTTTTTGTAGCATCGGAAATATCCAGTGTTATTGCAAGTGACGCGTTTTTCAAACTTTTAATGGAACATTCACTGGAAGCAGGTTGCACGTTAAACATGCTTTATCAGATTAATAAAATCGGTGACTTAAAAAACTCTAGTAAATTCGAAAGTAAATATATTTTTATGCCTGATAAATATTATGCCCTGTAAAATATTTCCTCTAGAAACAATTTACGATACCTTCATTGAGGATGTTATTGAATGTGTTAAAAACTTCCGAGAAAACAGCTTAGATCTTCCGCAAGATAATGAACAGATGGATATTATTACTAATCCAGCAAAGTCTAGTATTTTGGATGGCGTCAACAGCTTTGTGTCTACTGTTTCACCTTCTGTCGATCATGAATTTCTTATGATGGTATTTGATTGGAACTTCAAGAAGGAAGAAACTGAGGAGAAAAATGAATCTAAAATTGACGCTTTAAGAATTTATGAAAAATTGAAGAATACATCAATAATTGTTCTTCCGATGGAAGAAATTATTTTAAAATGCATGTTTCGGATTTTACAAACAAGGATATCTTTCGCTAATATGTTTGTAATGAAAATGTATCGGGAAGAATTTGGTGTTCTAAGGCATTTACAGCATATTCGAAGGGTTTTGTTGCTTGAAGCAAGCGATCTGATGCATTACTTTTACAGAAAGCTTTTCATAGAGGTAAACGAACGTTGACGGGGAACATCTGAATGATCTAAATAATTGATTTTCGTCTATACAGATTGAATCTGGTAAGCAATGGGCCAATCCTTTTCTTCTCACCGTGCAATTAGACGATATAATGTGCTCAAAGTTTCCCGATATTTCTTCTTTATTCTGTGTTGAAATTGGATCTCCTTTCAAGTGCAAAACAACAAAGGTATAGGATTATTGTCAAAATAACCTTTTGCTTTTCCTTATTGCTGTGTTGATTAGGTGGTCGACGCGATTGATGAACTGACGATCAATTATGATGTCAAGAAAGAACTACGAAACATTATAACGCACGTGAGCCTAGAGGAATATAATAAAGGTAGTATTGCACTAATACAGTCAAATCAGAATTTAATACAAATATTGCATTAGTTTTCCGTTTCCTCCTAAAAGTGAAGTGGAGCTTATGGACTTTGGAAAATCTCCCTTTTCCATTATCGCACAAGAAGCATATTCCTTACAGCAATTTCGAAATGGCTGATCTTTTAATGCGTCGTTTGGAACAAATCCGTCTATGGATCATGTACACCATCCAAAATATCCACTTTCATCTAATGACACACGTACTGCAGTCTATGGGCGAACTTCTCGATAAAAAGATTGAAAATTGTACAAATCTAGCCGAAATGAAATCCGTCCATGAATCCTACATTAAAACAGTAAGCGAACATTGTTTTACGAATAAAGGGAATACAGATATAAGACGAGCAATGGAACAAGTTCGTTAATTTGCTCTATTGTCCTTAATGAGACTTACTAAATTTTGCCTTATAGCTATTCAATTTAGTACATGTCTTCCGCGTAGAGTGGATGAGTTGTGTAAAAGAAATTGATAATTTGGGATGCAATTCATGGGACAGTCTGGACAATTCATTCGACTATGTAAAAACGTCTCAGGTCGACGGAATTACAAAGACCTACATAAACTGCCAGACTTTCTTGGCAAGGGTGCTAAACCACGAAGTTTACGTTAACCAGAACACCTACTGTAAGTTGTCTTTATTTCGAAATGCTTAATTATTTTGATATTGTTCTTCTAGTGTCTGGCCTGAGTGCTGCATTTAATTCATGTTTGCCCTGCTAATAACATGCCAAAAATTGTAACACAGCTGTTATAAATTAACTCACTGTTCTAAATTAATACTACATATATTCATTTTTCTTTCTTTAATAAATGGTATGTAAAAATCAATTGCGTCTATATTAAGTGCCTAGAGATATGGGAAGGTGACCTCGGATGCTTAGTGCCGTCATGCGAGTTCTATATTCATTTATTTAAATTTAAAATTCGATGCCGGTAGCGGTTCCTAAAGTGATACTTTGAAAGTACATTAAAACGTAAGAAAAGAAAGTCACGGAGAAAAAGCGTAACGCTGCGGACAGGATTCGAACCTGTGCGGGTAGAACCCAATGGATTTCAAGTCCATCTCCTTAACCACTCGGACACCGCAGCTGATATATAATAATTTCTTAAATTCGTACAGATACAAGTGCACATGATGTTATAAAAATATAGTTCATGTACAAATACGTAAAAAAAAGATTTTAGATAACTACAAACAGCTGTTAATTAACAGTTACTTCTATTTTGGTCCAGATTTTAAGTAGCCGAATTCAAGGAAGTCTTCTTCTTGTTCTCTTTTATGGCGAAATTTTCTAACCTTTCGGTTAACAGTGTACTAGAAGCAAACAGTTGATTGTGTTGCTTGTGAAGAGGTGGAGATTTTTGTTGTTTTATAAATGTGGGATGCCGCGCGTTCGCGACAGATCTTGGAGTCCAATTTCATTTTGTTAGTCCTATAACTCGCGAGCAAGACAGGTTAATGGATGATTTGGAGGACTTCTTCGATTTTTCTAAGCCTTTTCAAAGGAAAATCGTTTCTGGCGGTTCAATAAATGGCAGGGTGACTGTCGAGGCGAAATTCACGGACGAAATTGTTAAACGGGAGAAGATCGACAATGAATACGCCAAAGTTTATGTCGAAGCCGAGAAAACCCAAATATTGCAGGTATTCTGAGCAAATTGGAATAATTGTGAGATGAAAACAAAACGAGAATTCTTTTCTAGGACATGGCCACATCTGCGCCCTCGACGTCCAAGACAACATTCATGTCCTGCGATGATATTGACGACGACTTGGATGATGTCAAGCCAAAGATGCTCAAGCGCGATGACCCGGTATATGATAAATACAAATTTGATGGTAATTTCAATACTGACTTGCCGATAGCTGGGAGCAGGACCAAGATTTTAACTGCTATTAAAGACAACAAAGTTGTCGTCTTGGAGGGGGACACTGGTTGTGGGAAAACCACCCAGGTAAGGTACTACAATGCTTGAATTCGAGCATTTGGCTCAACATTGGTGGTTAACAGCTCTATCTATTGCTAGAGCTGAATTTGTGCCGATATCATGAGTTCATTTTGGGCTCAGGGCTTTTTCAACATTTTAATGCTTATGCGTTCTGTAATTTTACAATATGTCTCTTTGCCAATTTTTATATCTTCTACATTTATTTGCATATAGGTACCACAGTACATATTATATGATGGTTACAGAAGACGGGAGTACTGTAACATAGTTTGCACTCAGCCCAGGCGCATTGCAGCGATTAGTATTGCTCAAAGAGTGTGTTCCGAAAGGAAATGGGATCTCGGTTCTATTGTTGGATATCAAGTAAGTTTCATGCATTTCGGCATTATTAGCTCGCAATAACGCGCTAATTTCAAAATTGTTTAAAGGTTGGATTGCATACTAATGCATCCGAAGACACGCGTCTTTTGTATTGTACCACGGCAGTGTTACTACAAAGACTAATTACAATAAAAAATATGTCTAATTACACCCACATTTTACTGGATGAGGTTCATGAACGGGACCAAGATATGGACTTTCTACTTATTGTAATTAAAAGGCTACAGGCGACAAATTCCCCAAACGTGAAAGTAATTTTGATGTCAGCTACGATAAACACAAAAGAGGTAAAATGTGCCATGTATAAAGTCGTCGAGTTGTAATATCAACTGTGACGAGGTGTAGTTTTCAGAATACTTTAGAATTGGTAACAATAACGTACTTGTACCAGCGCCCATCCTCAAAGTTGACGTTAGGAGGAATTTTAATGTAAAGGACTTCTATTTAGATCAATTGGACAGGCTAAAGAGTGTAAATTTCTAAATGATAGAATTTTATGAACTTAAGTTTACCATATTCAAATCATTTGAACAGAACGTTGATATAAATTATGATGAACCTGGAATATCAGATGAGATGTACAAAGTAGCGCTAAAGCTAATTGTTGTTTGCGAAAAGATTGATAGTCAGGACCAGAAACTGGTAGAGGGTGTTCAGAAGCCATCCATTTTGATATTTCTTCCGGGAATTAACGAGATTGATAGAATGGATAAGACTCTACTGAAATTAAAAGAGCTGTAAATTATTTATAAGCACATTTTTATGACAATCTAATAATAAACCAATTTTTTTAAAGTGGCACTGATATACGGCTGTTGCCAATTCGGTTACACTCCATGATTTCGGCAGATGAACAGCAAAAGATTTTTCGACGACCACCGCCCGGACACAGAAAGGTGATTTTGTCTACAAATATAGCCGAAAGTTCTATTACCGTTCCTGACGTCAAATATGGTAAGAAAATTCAATATATCTTAGCCAAGTTCAGAAAAATGTTTTTGTAGTTATCGATTTCTGTTTGACCAAGTCTTTGGTAACGGACACCAATACAAATTTAACAACGTTACAACTTCATTGGGCGTCGAGAAGCAACTGTCGACAGAGAGCTGGTCGAGCTGGCCGTGTAATGCATGGGCGAGTTTACAGACTTGTTTCGAAATATTTTTACGATGTATACGATTTCTGATGATGATAATATGTATTCTATACTGCTACATTTCTAGAACGTTATGGAAGAATACGGTTCGCCAGAAATGTTGAGATGTCCTTTGGAAAATGCAGTTCTTCGGGCAAAGATATTAGACATGGGCCAACCTCACGCCATTCTCGCCTTAGCAATGAACCCACCAAATCTATCTGATATAAAAAATACTATCCTGGTTTTGAAAGAGGCCGGGGCTTTATACAAGACGGTGAATGGAAATTATGAATCTTTTGATGGCGATCTTACCTACGTCGGCCGAATAATGGCTGTCTTGCCAATTGATATCCGTGTAAGTCGACTAATTATATTCGGATATATGTTCAGTGTACTTGAAGAGGCGATTATAATGGGTACGTTCTGTTTTGTCTATTTTTATAAGATTTTAAAAACTTTTCATTACTATTACTGCTTTTCATACCGTTGTAGCTGCGGGATTGAGTGTAAAAAGTATTTTTGAGTTTCCTTTTGATAGTGGACTTGCTGCGTATTCTCAAAAATTAACGTGGTCTGATGGATCAGGCAGTGATTTGTTTGCCATATTAAAAGCATATAAGGTATAAGGTACTTTTATGAGGGGTAAATTTTAAGACTGCTTAATCATGTTTTAATAAAGGTGTGGTGTAGTATGAAGGAACAACATAATTTCGACGATGAGGATACAGAAAAATCATGGGCTAGACGTTACTTTATAAATACGCGCTCCATGCGAGAAATGCATTTACTTGTTAACGAAATAAAAGACCGGTTGAATAATATAGGTATTAAGGAAGCAACCGGATTCAACCGCGTTAACTGGTTGGAGAAGGAAAAAACAATCGTCTTAAAAATTATTATATCTGGTAAGTTAATATATTTTTTAAGTGAAATGGTGATTATGAATTTCCAGCATGCATTTCAAGCACGAAATGCTTGTTATTTATTGCTTTACTTGTTTTAGGGGCATTTTATCCTAATTTCTTCCTTCGTTCGGAGGCGGGAAATTGCGATTCTCAACGTGTAACGTATCAAGCAATTGGTGGGCTTGATCCTTGCAGCACAGTGTATTTGAGCGGGTTCGATTCCAAGTATATTGGTCAGCTGTATGTGAAATCAATAAAAGAGTTATTTAAAGAGGCTGCAATAGCGGAGAAAAATATTCAAGTTCGATTCGAAGGAGGATCAGAGAAAATATTTGTTACTTTTGTTAATGACGTGGATGTAGATTATAATGATAGCGATAATTTGGTTCTTTCTGTTCCTGGCCGCGTCAAACCAGAAGTATATAAGGCCATTAAAATGCGCCAGCTTCGTTGTAACATTACGATAAAAGTCATGAAGTAAGTACCTCAATGGAATATTGTATAGATCTTTAATTAATTGCTTTTGTTAGTCCACCTGATGCAGTCAGATATGCTGAATCCAAGGGTATTGGTATTATGGACGAAGGTAAGTGGGTTCCACGAAAAAGACATATTAAAAATCCTGAACTGGCTGTTATACCGACAATGCGGATACAAACACTACGAGGCTATATTACACATGTAAGGTGTTGCACATAACCTATGTTTATTAATTAATTCTTGTATCTACCAGATTGAGCATTGCGATAAGTTTTGGTTCCAACCTCTTTCTGAAGAGGAGAAGTTGAGAGAAATCGTACATAAATTAAATAATCCAAGTAGCGATATCATGCCATTCCAAAATGCTTCCCAAGTTTCTATAGGAATGATAGTCGCGGCTCCATTTAACGACAGCAAGGGATCACAACTTTATTATAGAGCTAAGATAATTAATTTGGTCGATAGATACCAACAATCTGTGTCCTTTCGTGTAAGACTTTAATAAAAGTAGCGATTAGCGGAAATCATTTGTAAAATTAATCACAGGTTCTCTTTATCGACTACGGTAATCATGAAGTTATGGATTACAGAAAATTCCGGAAATTTGGGCGAATATCAAACTATTTGATAGATATTCCTCCTCGTGTGTTTGAATGCCGTCTCGCTGAAGTACAACCTTCATCAATTAATTGTCCAAACGGTAAATGGCCTGAAGAAACAATGCAGTTGATGCAGCATTTGGCTGATGAAGGAATTACCGAGGTAGAGGTATGACTCCTTTTATTCATTTAATTATAATATGAAATAGGAACTCTCGAATGTTGCCATCGCGTTTTTTTCTTTTTACATCCCTGTACAGATATATTCTGTTGTGAACGGTATTGCATCTGTAAAGTTAAAAATGAGGGAACGTACTTTTAATGAGTTACTTATCGATAAAGGCTTCGCCCAATATTCTGAGGAAAATTATATGTCGAAAGTAGGTCGAGCTGATGTACATGTTTTGTGCAAGTAATTAAATTTCTTTTTATTCAGGCCGATCATGATGCTCGCACGCGCAAGCAAAAATATTGGGATTTTTGCGACGACGACGATTTAATGCATCACGAAAATTACCTTCGGTTGATTCATGGCGAAGAAGATGTAAGTTGTGCACCACCGCCACTAGACAAACGTCGTATAAAACTAGATCTTCGAGGACCATACAGTCCATTAGAATCTCGAATTTATGCAGCGACAAGGATCGGACATTGGAGAAGTGTTCTTGTTGAACCGCAATCTGTTAATTCAGTGCTTTTGGATACAGATCCTCAAGACAGTCGAGAACGACTTTTGGTTGCCGCCACTGTGACCGAAAATAGAGAGAATAGTACATTGACTGCACGATCAACAACACTAATGCCAAATATTCATGGATTTGCACCTTTGATGGGACTAATATTTTGTCCTACGATGGAAATAAGAAGGGATAAACATAAAACAAAATATGTCAGCATTTTGGCTGGCTTGGGATTCGATAAAAGTGGACAATCTCTTTTCGAAGAACATGACATAGTGTTTAGTCTGGACGTAGAAATTGTGCCAAATGATTTGGAACTGGTAAAATCTCGTTGATATAAAAGTTTTAAAAAACCAAAATATTTTTCAAATAGGTTAACCAAATAAGGTATTCTATGGATACTTTAATTTATACGGAACCCGGTGAAGAGTACCCAAGGATACTCAGGGCAAATAGAGCTGAACTTGCGGCTAAGATTAAAGTTCTCATAATTAGGCAAATTACAGCTAATATTAGTTTGCTAAATAAATATCGACCTCTTCTACAGATTATTGGAAAAGCCCCGAAAATATATCGAAGTTCATCATGACAGTAAAGATCATATCTGGGGACAAGTTGATGAAGAAGACGTTCTTGAAACAACCAATATTTATGGCCATCGTTCCATTTTCCCATTCCATTCTGGACTACGTCTGTACAACCAGCCATTTGAACGTACGCAAACCTTGCGAATACACTGCGACGAATTGCACAGCCACGCGCAATAGTAAGGCCTTGGATATGTTTTTTTTTGAATATTTGAAGCATATTATTTGTCTTTACAGCGATGTATCAATCAAGAATGTTTCATGCAAACTTTGCGACCAATCGTTTGAAACAGTTATCCAACTTCGCATACATTTGCTGTCCCAGTTGCATCGTGACAGAGAGTACCAAATCGGCTATGAACGAACGGAAGTGTAAATTTGTCTTTTTTTTATTTTACAAAGGAAAAAATTATGTTTATTTCTTTTTAAGTGAAGATGAAAATTCGAATAAATTGTATGCAAAATATTGTTCTCGATAAAAATTCTTTTATTACTCTAGGTGGGTGAAACTAATGTTTGTTCCTAATGTATGTAGTATGTTTGTTGTCTAATAAAGTTTCAGCTAGTGAATCGCTTAATATGAACTTGTACGGCACGGATATACAGTCTGTATTCGATCCTAACAAAAGATAGGCTTGAACAGTGCAGCTGAAGTACGGTAAAAGCAGATAACAATTTTAGAATTAAAAGGACCAAGTAGTAAAAAGTAGAAACGTGCAGTTGCAATACCTTACACCATTTATTGTCATCAAGAAGTATGTAATAAGAATGTACCTCCAATCCGCAGAAATAATAAATTTTCGTACATTTCAACAACACCAAAAATATAAATACAATTCAACCACATAGAAGATATTTGCGCATTTTGCAAAAATTCTATAGACTTCGTTACGTAATTGATTGATAAATGGCAGTATGGGCCTATGCTGCAACCGCCAAGCGGGGGCAGTTGGGAATTCCACACGCAATTTGAGACGGACATCCGTGAACACGAGCTTCATAGTAATCGAAAAGTGTGGGCATTTTACAGAACGCGCATTCATTTGAACAAGTGGGTCCGTTTAGAGGAAGATCAAGTTTTCTCCACACCTCCTTCATGTCTGCTACTAGAGTATCGACCATTGGACGCGTGTGGAATGGTGTTGGCGCTAAACGTAATTTCTCCTCACCTCTTGCCACAGTTGGATAGTTAATTGCCTGAACATAGTGCCCGTACTGCTGGATCAACATATCCGATATTTGGGAGCACTTTAACGGATCGCCAATCTGTAAAAAAAACGGATAAAGTTTAATTTACAAATTCAGACTGTTTGACTTCCCAAAAGAAAACTCAGTGAATAATCATACTTTTATTGGTATTATGTGACTGGGCGTGTGTTCCACAGGGAATCCCTCGCGCTGCAGCAAACTCCTTAAATAGCGAACATTCTCTTGATGGCGTTGGCGAAGTTGTCGTCCTTCCTCAGAGGCTAGAATCTCAACTGCTTTGTAAGCACCGCATAGCACCGTAGGAGGTAGAGAAGTGGTAAAGATGAAACCAGCAGCGTAGGACCTGATCATGTCAACCAGCAAAGCCGATCCGGCTATATAGCCACCTATATTTCCAAAAGCCTTTCCCAGAGTTCCAGATATGATATCCATGTTATAGAGCTGATCATCCCTTTCTCCAACACCTGCCCCGTGATCCCCGTACAAACCAACTGCATGAACTTCATCGACAAAAGTAAGTCCTCCAAATTCATGCGTAACATCGCACAACTCCTGCAGTGGACAAATAGCACCAGTCATCGAATGGACCGTTTCAAAAGCAACTATTTTTGGGACGCTCTTATCCACTTTGCTTAGAAGATGTCTCAAGTGGTTAGGATCATTATGTCGAAAGATATGTTTCGGTACCTGGCTGTTCCGAATACCTTGGATCATAGAAGCATGGTTCCCAGCATCTGAGAAGATATGACAATTGGGAAGAATTTTGGCAAGAGTAAACAGCGTTGAATCATTGGCCACAAAACAAGAAGTAAATAGAAGAGCTGCTTCCTTATTATGGAGCTTGGCTAATTTTGCTTCCAACCTTTCATGGTTCAAAGAGTTTCCGGATATATTCCGGGTTCCGCCAGCCCCAGCACCATGCTCTTCCAACGCTTTATGGACAGCTTTCTTGACTTCTGGATGGCAGGACATTCCCAAATAGTCGTTTGAACACCATACAGTTATTGGCTTCTCACCAAACGAATATTCCAGAGCCGTCGGGAATTCGCCGCTCTTGGCCAGGCGGTTTACTTTCTTGAACACGCGATAGGAATGATCTTTCTTCTTCTTTAATATTTGCTCGTAAAAGAAACGCTCGTATGGGAATGTCATTCGCTGAGCGGGAATGTCTTGGATGTCTTCTTGAACGGCCTTAATAACTCCCTTGGAGCTTTCAGCTATAGTCGAGTTTAAGAATGGACACTTCTTAGCCTCCTGTACTGGCACTGATCGCTTTTCTTCGGTCGCTTGTTGCAGCGTACTCATGCTGCGAGTTTGATCAACCGGTGCTTTGCTATCGTCTGGAATAGCTGAACTCAAGCTGCGCGACATTACCGGACACTGAGAACCATAAGCCTGCACCAAAAGAGCTGCATAATTTCGCACATAATTGGGATTTAGACGGCTCAAAAATGGACACGGCATCTTCTTGATATAGCTTTTAACTCTTGTGCTGTTAAGATTGGCAAATATAATCTGGAAAATTAAAGTTGCTTGTGTAGAGCTACAAAAGTAAGAATTGTTTAAGAAAATTAACAACATTTACCCTCAACATCTTGAAAAACTCACTGAGAGGGGACAACTTATAATTTTGCTTTTAAAGTAATTTTTAAAGCGGGAAAGGGCAGAGGGGTGAGGAAAAATTTCCCACAGCTTATGCATTTATATTAATCTCATTTTTTGTAGTCTTATCTGAAGACCAAAAAGATTCCCTTAGTTCTCTTATCAAAACTTTCAAATTGTATCGGGAATCACACACGGAACTGGTTTGAGTGGTATAAACTATTTTTAACACGCGAAACTGGAATATATAATGAAAAAATTACAATATTGATTCTAAAGAATTCGACGGTTGTTATTAAAATGTTTTATTTCTTCTAGTATGGTTTTTTGATGGAAACATTATAAATACAATCCCCTCTTTAAATTTATTAGATTTAGATTAGACAACTATTTCCAACCCAAAGTAGACAGTTTTCGTTTACGAATTTCGTTGTATTTTGTATATATATTATAAGTATACGCAATCACAGTAATTTGATTGAAAATACACTATGCAAATATATAATATGCAGATACCTTCAACATTTTCCCCTTATAGAAATAAAAAACTGCCCACCAGAACAATATTAAATATATAGAGTGTTCCTAAAGGTCACCAATAGCTCGCCCGTATTTCGTCCAGCTAAAAGTCGTACTAAGTTTTATACTTGAAACTTCAAAAATTGAAAACGCTAAATATTTATAAGGTAAGAATATGAAATTCAACACAAGCGAGGCAATGTAAATGGCGAAAATGTTAACAAAAGGACTGTCGCAAGAAGCGAAAACGAAGATACATTACTCTTGGCGGCATAAATGAATTTTTTTATTGACGCAATTTCAACTTCAATGTCGTGTTGCATGCAACAGATATTTACGACGACTAATTACGGAAATTGAGAAATTAAGGAGAATAGTTGGCAAATGTTCTAAGAGGGGGAGGTGGTCTAAATTCCCTAATATTCTTTCAATTTTATTGTTGTATGCGGTGAAATCAAACGCATCAAAATTTATCGCCCCTTGACTTACCACTTCTTATTTTTAAGCTATTTACGTGAACCGTAGATAAATTTATCAGATTTAATTTGCCTTCCTTTTTCCTTAAGAATTTTTTATCACCTCACCACTCTTCCCTGTAAATTATTTAATTGATTATATTTTAATAGGACCAATGATCTTTCTTTAATTGTAGACTTTTATATTTTTTCAAATATATAATCGTTATTTATTCAAGATTTATTTTAGTCTCTTACTTCTTGATTTTATTGGCAACCTATTTATTACTTTGTAACACTATCGAGTAGTCTCTTTCGATAGAATAATTTCCAATTACATAATCGTACACATTTCAAAGTACTACAGCAATATTTTGATATTTTACCACAATTTGTGTTTGCTGTGTTTGCAGTTTTTACTGAAGGATGTCCTACTTTTTCATTTAGATTTTATTAACTTGTTTGCGTTAGAGCTATGTAAAAAAAAATACTAAATCCCACTGGACTATTTTCTTCAGGAAAAATATTATAAGTTCAGCAAACCTTTCTTGAATTTCAATGTGGTATAATTGCAAGTCATTTCTGTGCTTTTATTAAATGCTTAAGAGAAGTGACTTAGCAATACTCGCCGTTGATAAACCAGTTGCAATTGACGTCATAGACTTGCCGAATTGCTTTTAATTGACGAGTGCCGAAAAGCTCACTATAAATGGAACTTCTGGAAACCTAGTTTTTGGAGATATTAATTTTATGATATTTTTTCGGTCTGATTAGTACACCAAGCATATACAACGCCCAATTGGCTATACGTTTTAATTTACGCCAAGCCACTATAAGACTATGATATAAAAGTTCAGTTTACCAAAAAGGCAATGATGATGCAATTGGAATAGAAGGGGGAAAACGATTCGAAATTTTCCTCGAGAGTTGACCTTGCTTGGCCAATAACCACACTCATTACTGTCCAACAGCACATCGTCAGCTGTTAGAGTTCGTACCAGTAATGTTGGAACAGAAAGTAATATGCTAATCGGGTGACCTTTCACACCTTAGAACTAAAATCCTAAAACCAGGACCTTTTTTTTAAAACCGGAAATGCTCTGAATCACTAGACTTTCTCTTATTAATTGTACAATAGTTACATAATAGTTTTAATAGTGTTGAGAACAGATGTTGGCCATTTACAGATTATTAGAATTTAGGTCAAAGACTCTGTAACTTCGGTGTAACATTGAAACTCAAAATTCCATTGTTTTCAGTTGATTTACTAAACTCAAGCAAATAACTACTAAAACTAGTCACAATAAAATAACTAAAGTACTAACTTTACTTATTTCAGCAGAACGTCGACACCACACGAAAACCAACTTTCACTAAATTGGACGGAACTGGCCGAGCGAAAACCCCCCTTTCTGCTCTCAAGCACATTCAATTGACATATTGACGTTTAGTGGGGGGGCCGTTCAGAGCGAGACCCAGGCTGCTACTATTCGATTTCTACGCTGTTAAAATATCTATTGATGTTGTAGCAACTTTTTTATTTATATTATAATTGGAATTCGAATTAAATGCTAGTTAAAGCCTAATGCAGGGTTATTAATAATAAAAAATATATTACTGTTTTAGCGATACTAAGTCACTTCTTCTACTCTTCAATTACTCCGGTACATGGTTGAAGCAGCTTCCAACGTAACACATAGCAGCTTTCTCTTGCTACGAGTTTTGACATTAACTGCGGCGTTACTACGGACGATAGCAGCTCCATCAGAAAATCTTGAACAGACTCCAAAAAGCAAACAAGCTGATAGGGAGGTTTGACGTTTTTAAGTTTCGATGGGGAAGTGATGTTTTGATGTTCTTTTGCAAGAAAATATTTACACTAGAAATGTTAGGAAAATTTTCGGATATGTTGCACACGGCCGCCGATGTGGTAAGTTTTTACTTTTATCGGCTTTTGCTCGCTGTTGTTTTTTCTTAGAACGATTAAAATTGTTTTCTTACTTGTGATATTCTCTAAGTTTAAAAGTGTTTATTCAACTAGTTTGAGAGTTAACTTTTATTTACAAAGGACATTCGGTTACTACTTTAGTCCATACAGTGGAATCACTTTACCAATTCTACAGGCTTAAGTAGACTAGACACTTGTGCTGGCCAGAAAAAGTGTAAATATATCTAAAATAACTCATATGACCTTCCGACCAAAAAAATATTAGAATCTACAGCATTTTAAAATTAGAAGAACTAGTTCAACGTTACACTTTGGAACTATACTAGACCAAAACGAGCGTAAAATTAGAAGAAAAATAGCATAAAAACAGACAAATTAAGTGTACTGTCAAAACTAGTGTACAATTTACTGGTCCTAATACAGTAAGAATGTAGGGAGGAAATATTCTTTATTTTTATAAAAAGCCACAACTGGAAAGAGAGACGATGAGAGGGGAGGACAGAATTAAATATTTAAAGATTATGTAAATATAATACCAGCAACAATAATCTATTAGTTTTTAAAAAAAAAACCGGTAAAGAGCACAGAAACTTATACTTGTTAAGACGCAGTATTTTTTATTATAATAGTTTTTCAAATATTCTGTTAATAAAAATGCAACAAAAATCAGATCTTAATCTAGATGTATTTTGCCAATATTTTGAGATTTACTAGTTTATATTATTATTCTATTCTACTCTATTCAAAGAAATTTACATGTAGAATTGTGTATTTGCTTGCAGATTGCTCCTCCTCCTACACCTGTCCAAGAGTTTGAATATCATTGGAAACAACTAAAAAAGTTCTACTCAACTGATAGCGATATCCCAAAGTTGCATGTTAATAACACCAATCTCCCGTATCACTTAAACTATATGCTTCAGATGTTGATCAAAGAGGATGAGGAAAATCAAAGTGACGAAAATTCAGAGAAATGCATAGATTACGTGTTGGCAAACAAATTATTTGATCTTTTGGTCGAACTATGTATATCAGACACTCCACCAGGAGTGAGAGCTCACATACTGAACTGGTTAAGGCGGTTCCTTTCTTGTGTTAAAGAGCCTCCTCTTTATAACAGAAACTTCTACCAACCTGTTCAGGTTATTATTAAGAACTTTTAAAATTTGCTAGGACTAAAATAACTTTTTTGTAGAGAGTTTTTGGGCTCTGTGATGGAAAAAATCCATCTCCCTACGAAGAGGAAGAAATTTTATTTCTAGAAACTGTAGCTGGCCTGATTCGAAAGGATAGTTTTTTGGTGAACATATTCCTGAGTTCGCATCAGCATTCAGCTCATGTTAGTCAAATGATGGAGAAGATAAAAGTAAGAAAAATGCCTACGAAAAATCCTCTTTTCGAATATACAAAACTAGAGAGGAATATTAGTCGTGTCGAAATTGTATCTGAGCAAACAGAAAGTAATATAGATAGCTCATCTAAAGAAGCTCCATCTGGCACTAGCTGTGATATTGAAAAAGACGCCACTTCTAGCACTGAGAGAGACGACTTATTGCTAACCAAATGCGATTGTGAAGTAGACGATAGGTTTCCTTTAATGGACATAATATTAACGTACTTTGAAAGTCCGGTATGTAGCCTTTTATATAATTGTTAATAAAGTAAAAATAACGTTGCATTCTTAGGACAGCAAAGTTGTGGTACGTGCCTGCGAAAGCGCTTTAATATTAAGCTCCTTACCAGACTTACACACGAATTGTAATGCGCTTTTAGGAAGTTTGTCGAATTATACATCATTTTTAATATTCAAACTCACAAGTTTATGCGAAAAGATTCCAGAGGACATTGATCCAGGGGATATTGAAGACTCTTCTGTCTCCTGGGGCCTAATTCCCCATGAAAAAGACTCAAATAGTTTTCCCGGTAAAGCGCAGTTACATGAATTTTTATGCTGGCTAGATTACGCAGATTGCGTTTCGAAGGAATGTCCTTACCTTAGTACTTTGCACTCCAAATTTCGCAACGATTTCCTTTTGGGGTTTTTAGAGCCTGCATTGGTAGCTACAGATACCCCATTTGTTTTGGCTTTAATGGCGAAAATTATAAAACAAATAAGGTCTAGCAGTTTGATGGACGGTAAAGAAGAGGTTAAAATATGTTCGAATAAATCGAATAAATATCTTGTAGAAATATCAACATGGCTTATTGGTGGAGACACAGATTCAGATGCTTATATGCGGAATGATTGTCTGTTATCCATATTAATAGAAAATGCACAAGACAACAATGAAACCCTGCTATCAGCTTTACAGTTTGTCGAGGTAAGAATTTTAAAGAAATTATTTTAAAAAGCAAAGGTTGACTTTTTAAAAAAATTAACAACAGGCATTATTAGACAATCCCCATGAGAAGATTTTACATGAGTTAATTTTCCGATATATAAATAAGCGGGGCTATTACGATTATTCTTCAAAGGATTCCCAGAGCTGGTCTGATGAGGAAGATGAACGAGAAAGGCGAAGAGGAAGTGTTGAAGAACGAATTAAATCTAGAACAATGGCACCGCATAATATACTTAAAATAATTAATAGGTAACAGAGACCATATATTTCTTTCATTCGTTTTATTTTATCTAGAAATATTAAGCTTTTTGCTTTTGATACCACGACAAATAATGGTGGATTCCACCGGAACGTGCTATGAAGAATATGTACAAGATGCTAGTCGCCATTATAAAATATGGATTAAGAAGACCGCCCACTTCTCGTGGCCCATAGAGGCTGTTTCTTTCGAAAGGGAAGAAACTTCACCCAAGTTTTCTGAGTCCTCGTTTTTACGTCGTAGCGATTCAACAGATTCAAAAGATGCGCAATGTAACGACAGCGGTATTTCTGAAGAGAGCTTCTACGAGGGGCCTCTACTAAAATTGCTTTTTAGTCATGTTCGTAATATGGCACAACAGTCGTGTGAAATTAATTTAGCGGTATTGAATTTAAATAGATTTCTCCAAATTAAGTTCATTTATTGGTTCGCAGGTTATTGCAATTCTATCTAAATTAGCTTTTTTGCCTCATCCATATTTACATGAGATTTTATTAAACCCGGAAATCCCAGTAGCAAATGGAGCTTCTACCTTGTGGACTAGCATGCAGGTGCTATCTAAACATCTTCTTTTGGAGATACCAAAGCGGGAAAACTTTCAAAAAAGAATCGGTGAGATTGGGAAAAGGTTGCTTTCAAATCCACCTGTTTTATGGTGAGGCAAGAATAAAATGTTAATATTTTTATTAATAGACATTTATTTGTAGTGACAATTGCGATGAATTTGAACCATTGTTTGAAGCTATTGTGGTGTTGGAAGAGTTTTGTAAGGAACTAGCTGCAATTGCTTTTGTAAAGTATCATCATGCAACGGAATAATTGTAGAGATTGAACTGGTTTGCCTTCATTCCTTAAATATGCAAACATTCGAGTATTGTTTTTTTGTTGTTTATTCTTTAAGTTTTTGTTTAAAAATAAAAGTTGAATGTTTGGAAAAAATCCCAATTTCAAATATAAACATGGATTTTTAATTATACCGCAATAAAAATATATTTCTATATTGTCTTAGACTGAAGGCATCTTCTTTCTACAAAATAAATGTAAAGTGATGTATAGTTTGAGTATTTTTCATCTATCAAATTCGAGATTTTCAAACCTATTTAATTTTAAGAATATAAGCAAAAATACGTTTCACTTGATTTGTTGAATTAAGGTTTAAAAATATTCTAAAGACGCGTAGTCGTTTCAACATATATAGATAGATATAAAAATAGTATTAATTTGTAGTTAGATAGATATCAAGCCTACAAAATATGTTTACATGAATGACCCCATTATTATTTCTTGAAAGTATTTAATACTCTAAAAGGCTATCAATAACACCTCTATAATTTTAGCTAAGTAAAATAATAGTGATTCTAAAACATTTTTCAACAAGAAATTAGATATCAATTATATAAAGTCGATTGTTGGTAGATTGCAAGAAGAAGGTATTGACACTTACCTTCTAGTGCTTATAAATGAAGGGAGATTCGTCTTCTCCAAGTATTCTAAGAAGACCTTCCTCGCTTACCAAAGTTCGGTATTATATTGATAATTTATTCCTTAAGAACAAGCATACCTGTACATAAACGTATCTAGTTGCCTTAACAACATATCAAGCAAAAAGTTTGCTCTCCATGAGGGTTTCCTATTTTAGGTAAGAAGTTCTTTATAATCTCCGGAATGAAGAAATGTAACTTGTATCATTAAAATTCATAAAAAAGTTAGAAGTTGCTCTCAACGCGACTTGTGTCTTTATAAAGCGTTTAGCAACAGAAGGGAAAGGGACAAATTTGATGCAATTTATCAAATACCTGAGGAAATCTTGCGATAGCTGTGCGTTAACAAGAGGTTATTGGCCGGCAGCAACAAGACAAGCTGTGACAACTCGACGGGTTCAGGAAGGCAAATCCTGTTTTCTAACCATCGTCGTAGTGCTAACGTTCTCAGGCAAACGTTTCTTAGCTCTTCCTCTTCGTAAGAGAATGTTGATAACTACCTCCTTAATTGATTCCTCACTGATTAATAATTACATAGGGAAGTAGAGTCTGCTCACAGTCAGACACACGACGTCCATCGTCCAAAACAGGCCTCAAGTGTATTTTTTTAAATATTTATTTACCTTTATTAACATTAATATTAGAAGATGATAAATGTTTTTAGTTTGTGCAACAATTGTTTTCTACAGACTTCTCACAGACACAAAAATATATAATTATCAAAGCGTTCCTGGTTTTTATAATTTAAGTACTTCTAAATATTTTTGAGTACCAAAACAAACTAGACTTCAAATATTATTGAAACATGTAGCGTTTAATTTTTTATTTGGACTTAAGGAAATATATATGTCTGAAAATTATATCTATATGATTTTGTTTAAGGGGGTAATTGTAACTTCTAGTAAATGTTTCGACATAATATAAAAAAATGTAGCATTTATAAAAATTGGAAAAGCTTTTATTAAAAAAATTCACCTAAATCTTGTTGAGAAGTCTATTCAGAAATGGTTTCCCTTTTAAAGTTGAACAGCATTTTAATATAGTGTGCAACTATGTATAACTTAACGAGCTTTTTGCTAGCTGCAAAATTTTAAATTTAAATTGGTCTGTTATAAAAATCAGCACTATAGGCGAAAGCTGTACAAGTTTATACGATTAATTTTTTCGAAAAATACAAAGTTTTATTGCAATTTAATTTAAAATAAACATATTGTGGGATGCCGGAGACAGAAGCTGCGTGAAAATTTTTAAATATCAACCACTAATAGATCCTGATAAAAGACTGTTAACTCAAAAATAGTTTCCACAGTCATGAAGTCGCGTCAATAAATGATAATTGCCATTGGCAAACTGGTTTCCAGTAAATACAACAAGTGCAATGCAAAAGTAGCCCTAGAGTACCAACCAGTTTCTGGGCTCTGGCATCGACCATCAGCCGACGATTAGTTGTTTGACCATATTTGTACGCATTCCTTCTTGCGCAAAACTTCGATCCGGGCAACTTTTTACCGGCGATGGTCAACTTATCCCCTTGCATGTTCTTCATTTTTCTTTTAGCCGTGATAGGCGGTATTATAATTCTCTTAATAAGACCTTATAAAAACGCCTAATGTGCCGACATCTATACTCTAAAGAACTTTCCTTTCCCCATTGCTGCAGCCTGTCTCCTGTATCCTTCTTTAAAAATTTTTATTTGTTTAGCTCGCCTTATGAGAAGCAGCCATAACTGCAATTGATCATTTGTCTGTCTGTCTCAGCTTCCATTTCTCGCATTGCAAATTGATCGCAGAAAATGTAACTTTATTTTAATCCAACTTAATCTAACGATGGTCAACGATAGATTAAGCTGGAAGAGTTGCACTGGTAGGGTTCTTCTTACAAATGCGGTAAGTTTAAAAGAGTTAATAATTTCCTTGCTAAGAGGGGAATAAATGAAACCAATAAGTCTATTTACAAAGCGTTGAACTTTACATAGTTTTATTTTTGTAGTTCTCCGTATTTTCGCGAACCGTTTCCGTATTGATTTTAGTAAAGACTTTTTTCTCAAAGATTACAGTACAAAACATCGGTATGGTGTTAAATGAGACCCGGTCTGTAAGGAGTTGATAAGCATTCGGCACATGGGAACTCCAACTCCCATTGGCAGTCAGGTATCGCCAACGGTGGTGGAGTTACCAGGCTCCGACATGATTTCGACCGAATTTAATTATAATTTTTTATTAAAGCTAAAACAACATACCGTTAAATTAATTACTTAAATAATTATAGCTCTTAAACTCAAATAATTTGCTCAATATAAGTTGCGAAATACAAAACAAAATTTCATATTTAAATATTTACTAAACTCGATTTCTTAAACAATACTTTTAAAAGAGCACTAGTGCCAAGGGCCAGTCGGATTTTATAGAAAAGTAAGTCGACCATACTCGCCCTTTTTGCCCATTTTAGAAAAAATATTTTAGGACAAAAACTGTAGAGCTGGATGAACTCTGGCATTGCGTCGCATGTTCATATTTAGTTTGAATATACATAAACTTTTCAACAGGAAGCTTTTTCGGGTCTATGGACTATGATCTGAAAAACTATAATGCATTTTTCTTGATGTCTGGGCTTGTAAATACTCCGAATAAGCAGATTATTGTACAAATCGACCTAAAATACTTATTAGAATAGAATAATTAAATTTAAAGAACGTAGGAACAGAAAAATGAAAGAAATGAATTAAAAACTATTAACTAATATATGTATATTTTTTGTAATAAAAATTATCAAATCGCATTAAAATTACTTTTTCCTTAAGCAACATACGAGCAGAAAGACTAAGAAATATTAGATCAAATGGAATTCATATTTCTACATAACTTACAACACTAAATAATCTAAGGCTAGGCTGGGTCTAATAACAATCAGCAAATTGGTGTTTATTCAAGGAAAATCAGTCGAATCTAAACTTTTAACTATCACCGTAGTAATGTAAAGTTTAAATTTAAACTACTCTATAGATTTTCGTAGAAATTTAATCATGCTTTAGAATGTTAATCTAGATGCTTCTACGAACTTTAGTTATAAAATCATTTATTGGTGAATATTATTATCATATAGAGTAAAATTAAATACCACTCTATCCAATATTACATATTATGGTTTTGGGCATTTTTATTAAGCTCTATTGCACGGTAAAATTAGCATAAAATAAATAAAATAATTCAAAAGAATTCAAACAATAAAATCCTTAATATTATTTATAAATGTTTTAAACATATATATTTTACAATTATCACAGAACCTTCAGATTTTTTCCTTTTGAAACAAATAGAAATATATAAAATAAACGTTTTGAGCCAACATATGGTTTAAAAAAGAGAAGAGATACAAAAATTTCATATTTTTGGATGTGAAAGAAATATACTTGCGTTTCTTAACATTTCTTCACGACTGTTTGAACACCACAACACGATTTTATAAATGCACAAAACTCTTGAAAATTGGGTATAAAATTAGGTTCTATGTATATACATTTTAAGGGAATTACTAATTTTAATTCGTGTAGGATGGAGTTTTTATTACAAATTGTAATTATTAATGTAAATATGAATGAATGAACTAATAAATTTGAATGACTTATAATTTTTTTTGTTGTAGATGGATAGAGATATTAACTGAACTTTAATAATATTAAAGCAAACACAGTTTATTAGCCAATAGTATTGTAACATTAGCACACACACTGCACCGAATTATTACAAATATTTTATTCTTCAAATTGAATGAACAATTATTAGCAAGAGTTTCCTACAAACACAAAAATTACTTTTTAATAGGATGTCGTTGCACCTCTAGCTGATATGTTTGGCCAGTACGAGTAAGAAGCTTTTAATTGGAAAAATTACGCTTATTATAAAATAAAACCAAAGTAATTCTAAATTAAAAATGCAAAAGAATTATACTTTTAATATTTTACTTAAAAATAATTATTCGAAATTTTGACCTTTTAATAAAGGCAACTAATATATAAAAAGATTAGCACTTAAGTATGAAATGTATGAAAACGATAAAAATTTAAAACAAGCATTTCGTACATGGATCAGTGCATTCGATTTGGTGCTGCAGTACATGGCTATGCAGAATTTCGATTGGATTTTATTTTAAGGGCATACGCTGTAGAACAGGATCATGAAAAAAGTGCACAAAATAATTGCTATACGCGGAAACCTGTTTTAAAACAGCTACATCCGCTATATTTTGGTAGATAGATATAGTTTCTCCAGTTCAATTGAACGAATAGACGCATATGAAAGGTTATTTAATATTATTTTGTCATTTGTGAAATAGATTAAAAGGAAAACTCAACGCAAGACATAATAACGATCATTGCAGCCAAGTTTCCAAAGACTTGTATTTGTAATCGATTGAGTATTAAGGAATGTATTGGAGAATTATCGACGACGGTTACGTTTAAAACTTGAAACAAATTCAAGCAAAATTAGTATGGTCAATTTAAAAAATACCAAAGATTATTATTTAATTACTAGCACTTTTATAACATAAAGCACAAAACTTTTAATATTCTTGGCAAACACATAAAGTGGTTATAACCACTTATTTAGTAAAAAACTTAGTGCTATATAATAAAACACCGAGAAAATTATTGGTCCAAAGTGTCTGATCTTCATTCTAGAAGATCCTTCTCCCAACTGATAGCTTCTTAGCACTCCTGGAGTTATCCGGCGAACTAATTCTCATCCGAGAAGAAATCTTGACTTTTTTCTTTTTATTGCATCACTGATCATTCTTCATTTTCTGCTGTTTTTTATCTTTTTGGCTGTTTTTTATTGCGAATTCAAGTTTCATCTGAGCCCTCAACTTTGTTTTCCTTGCTCTCTCTTGCTTGTACTTCGTTTGATCATCATCGGATTCTTTTTGCATCCTACCCTTTATATGTACATATTTTCTGTCTGAGCCCAGTTTTTGGTTTGGAACATGTTTAAGTTTAACAATCGCATTTATTTTATGCTCAGATCACAGGTTTATAATTTTTCTTGTCTACCCTTTGGTAATTATTCTCTTACTGATCGCGTTATTTCTATCAAAACAGGTTAATATCGGTATACGAATTCAAGGAACATTTATTTCTCATTACTTAGTACATTATCATCCCTTAGTAGATTAAGAGAAACCTTAACTGCATTACAGGAAGTGTATTTGAAATTCTTGAAAAAATGATATACGACATCCATAAACCATTTAATCAAATTAAATGTTTTCCTGCATGCTGTAATATATCCGTGAAACGTGGGTTGGAACTCAAGGTATTTTAATTCTTTTTCAATTAATCATTAGGCCAACTTTAATCAAATATCCTCGTTTTTCCATATAAATGGTTAACACTTTTTAGGCAAACAGGGAGGCCACGGTATGGCTCTTGCAATAAAAAGAAAGGACACATTTATTCTCCCGTACCCGAGTTGCAACAAATAAAAACTTTAATCATATCTGTGAACCTGCAAATTTATTAAAGAATACTTATTATCCTTGACAATACCACTTTGCCAGTGTTTTTCAGAGCATTTAAACATTTCCCGTTTGCATAATTATAGAATCGTGCATTTCAGGGACAACCACGAAATAAATTGTTTAATTTGCATTGTTCTTTGAAATCATCATTAAAAGTTATAGTTGTTGCACAAGTATTTTTATTTTATGCCATTTTTAAAAAGTATAATTTAATTCTTGAATAATAAAATTAAAGAGGATCTGCACACAACAAGGTTCATGCTATTATTCAGCTAACTGCTTCTGCAAAAGGTGCTAGGAGCGTTTAAATCGAATGGATCGGATTTCATTTTATGTTGATTTGAGTCAACTGTTCCATCTATATAAGAAACTCTATTGCTTTTTTCTTCGTCAACCTGTAAATTTAATTGTACTAGATGAAATAACTATAAATAACAGTCTCTTTCTAGGGTATACCTCAGCTAATGGACTCCAAATTTTGATTTCATGATCGATTCCACTTGTAGCTAAAAGGCATATATTGGGATGAGGTTGCACACAATTTACGATGGCCATATCTCCTTTGTAAATGCTTTTTATCTTGTTTGTTGGGCGCTCCCAGATAAAAAAGTTTCCATCATCAGATCTACAATGGTTCAAGAAGGTATTTGTTTATGATAACATTTTAGTCTTACCCGGCTATGATATATTTCCCGTCATTGCCAATGTAATTAGCTTCCTTGATGTCAGTAGTAGTATTACAATGTCCAATGAAGCGTTCTTTATAATCTTTGGCTTTCGATCTCCAGTTCTGTAATGTAAAAGTTCTAGTTTTCGATTTCTACCACGCAGGGAATATAACTCTTTATAATATTTATGAGCATATATATTTAGAAAGTGTCTAGCAACTGCCTCACCCATTCTGTTTCCGAGAACTCCGAACCACAAAGAGAATCCTGTTGCTCTGTTTTCCGGTGCTGGTAAAAAAATTAAAATAAGAGTATATTCGTTGGATATTTTAAGATTGACTTGCCTCTGCTGTTATAGCTATATCTTTCTTCAGCATCATTACGCCATGATTGTTAGCATAATTTGGAAAACGGGCTACAAGTTCTTTAAGGCATTCATCGGCCTCTTTTATTCGTCCTAAATCTAGTAGAGCTCTAGCTAATCTGAAGTGAGCTTTAATATAAGAGGGATCTAGCCTGAGCGCAATGTGACAATCCCGTAAAGCAGCATATACGTCGCCATACCTGAAATCAAATAAAGGCATAAAATATTTAACATTTCATCCTGATTTTTAAATCTGATGCATTACCAAAGCCTTCGCATCAAGGCTGTTGCTCTGTTTAAGTATAAAATTGGGCAATCTGGTGCCATTTCTATTGCTTCTGAGTATTGATCAATAGCCCGCAAATATTTTTCATTTTCTAGAAAGTCGTTTCCCTGTAAAAATCATTTTAAAATATCACGCCATGTTCGAATTTCCATATAGATTTACCATTTTTTTGTAAATTTCAACATGTTCGGGTAGTTTCCGTTTTGGGGTCTCTGGAGCACTATCGTCGCTACTTTTTCGATATTCAGGAAGACTTAAAAACTTTAAAATTACATTACAGCAATATTCGCAATATGTTGTAATTACTTATATTACCACTGGCTGCTCGGCATTGTCCAAATCGTACAGGTAGACGTGCTCGGCGCCCATATTAACAAGCAACTCATTTCCATCTGAATTAAAAGTTAAATATGTGATAGCTTTGCTGTCTGTTGCTATGCTCTTCGAATTATTCTTGCTGTAATGTCCGGGGCAGTAATATTGAACGCAATTTTTAGGTAAATCATCTCGACTGCGTTCATTTTTACGAAATCTCTCCAATTTGTGTTCAACTTTTTCTAGTCTTATCATTCGACGATCATACAAACGAGCATACGGATCGTTAGCACCAACCGCTACCAGTTCTGGGCTAAACAAATTTAGATTACTTTAGTAAATGAAACCAACTTTTTGTTAAATCATAAAACATTATAAAACTATAAACCTCATTATAGAATATTTGCTTAAATAAAATATAAAACGTTTTATATACGCTTCGGTTGCGTACTTATAGGCATATTGTAATTAAATACGATTAAACTAAATTTTAAAATTGCCAAATACCGTCTTGGATTCACTGCAACACACTTCGCCTCTCCATGCATCCCTAAGTAATTTGTGAGACTAATTAAAAGCACGCGATCTTCAGTCCTGCAAGTATGTGGCTCACGAATGTCAAACTGTCTAAAATTGAAAATTATTCGTATTTACCTTAAGATAGAGATTTATTTATACTTACAATATATTACCATCTTCCCCTGCTGACCAAAATATAAACGGCATATCGGGAGCTGTGGCTATACGTTTCACCCTTGACCAATGACAGTCACAGTTCCAGATGGGCTCATTATTATCCCTGTTTAAATCAAATACAAATATGCATTTATCTGCTGCACCCGTTGCAATTAAGGAGTTGCCACTTTTAGGTAGAAACTATTAGAAAATGTTGTAATCTTTCTAGCATTACATTATTTAACAAAATTAATAAACCTTTACGGAAAACATATTTCCTGTGTGGGGCGTAATAAGGCTGTAAGTTTTCTTTTTCCGAAAGGGATCCCATAGCATAACGTGGAAATCATCTGATCCTGATGCTAAAAGTCTAGAAACCAGAAAATATTTATCAAAAATTAGATTTATTATGGACTATTATGGAAATTCATTGCAGTCTAAATAATATTTAAACCACTTTTTTAAAAATATTCTTGTACTTGTAAAAATTCAATATTTTGTATTAAAGTTTTCTTTAAATTGGCACCGAAAAATACTACTCTAAATGTTAAATATGTGCCTTTAAAGCATACACTTTATTTTTAAAGTTTTATTTCGCATTACTACGATGTATGAAGTAGAAGTAAAAATGCTGAAAGTAAAGCCTTCGCTATAGAACAAATTTGGGGGCCTAATCAGGACTTATGTGATCAATGTCTCTCAGACCAGAAGATAGGACTTGGTTGCTATATATATTTATAGTTGAGAAATCAAAAACTCTAAATACATAATAGAGAATATTTAAATTTCCATGCTTATGATAAATAAAATATTGTAAATAAGTCTTCACTGCTTTTCGCCTCTGAAATAAAATATACAAGGAAATCTTTAAAATGAAAACATACGTAGATAAATGGGTTGTGATTTATATGGTTGAAATAGGTTTCGGACTTAATTTGATTAAAATAAAACAATACCTTCCATCGTCGCTCCACTCCAGGCAATTAACGCATCCATTATGACCTTCCAAGACTGCCTCGAGTTCGATTCTCTCGATGTACTGGGGCGCACTTTGTAGTCTGTTGCGTACGACCATGTCGATGTCCCAGTACTGCCTATCGGAAAGGAGCTCTGCCGAGTTCACGACTTTTGGATATGACTTTTTTTTATACATCTCCTGGTACTTTTCTTTATTAAGTAAACCGTTCTAAGCCTCTAGTATATAAAGCGAGTAAAATTTGTGGAAATTTCCTCTAACTGTCAAGGGTACAGGCTGTTACTGAAGCAATGCATAAAAAGATTCCGATTAATTCACAATCTCCGCCAAATAACAATTTTAAAGATTGTTTGTATCACTTACTTTAGATTGGGATGCAACGACACAAGAATTTCGGAGCCTGAATTATAAATCGAAAACCAACAACAATCGCAAAGACCTGCCAAATTCATCGACTAACTGACAGCTGTCAAGTGGATTTTGTATCAAGTGTCAGCAGAAGGGATATACGACGAAGAAGTAGCGAAATGCAATCCCTTCCGGCAGGACCGTCGGAACTTTGTTTCGATAAAAATGAATTCATGAAGGTAATGACAATTTTCAATTAATACGAATCTTTCGCCCGTCACTTTACGCTCTGCAGACATCTTTTTCCGTGGATGGATTCCTTCATGATCACAAGAACGCGGCTTCACTTGAGGCAATCCGAGATGACCTGGGTATTTACCTGAAGGTACTAAGGTCAGCTATGATAGAGCTCATAAATGAGGACTACGGGGATTTTGTTAATTTATCAGTTAATTTAATGGGATTGGACGAATCCCTTAACACCATACAAGGACCGCTGAAGAAGCTGGAAGAAGACGTCTTGAACATTAAACTGGTACTAGAGGACAACATGCAAGGAATTAATAACCTTTTGGAGCAGAAGAGACATTTAAGAATGTATAAGCGGAACCTCAACAATTTAGCAAAAGTCCATACGTGTATGCACAAGCTAGAAGAATTATTAGCGCAGATTGAGAGTGACTTAAATCCAGTGCTGCTCGAGAGAGCAACTCTCGAACTCGTTAAGCTGAAATTCAATTCAAAGTTTTGCAGTGAATACTTGAGCGGACAACAAAACGAGCAGATCAATAGAATTCACAACGAACTTCTCGATCACATAAAAATGTATTTTTTGAATACACTTAAATGTGGCTCAGTCTCACTAGAGCGTTGTCTGAGAATTTACGTGACTTTGGATGAATGTGATACGGCCGAAGCTGTATTCCGCAATGAGATAGTGCGTCCATATATGGCTCAAGCGATATCGGAGCAGGCACTTCAAAATTCCCTTCAGGGGCTTCCTGGACTGTATCAAAAGATACTGGATTTTATTCCGCTTCAAATGAAAGACATTCTTCTGTTGACGCACAATACAAACAATGTGAAGGGCTTCGATTTCTTGTTGAATAGTTTTTGGAAGGTGAACAATTTATTTGCTAATTATAGACTTTTAATAATTCCTTAAACGATTTTAGGAAGTGGAGTCTAGGATTGAAAGCCAAATGGCATCAATCTTTGCACCTGGAAACCCAGAAACATTCTTTGCAAAGTACATGGCCTCACAGAATTTTATTTTAAAATTCGAATCTTTACTGAAAAGCGATAATTTCATAGAGCGTTTCCATTGTGGCGAAGAGTACAAGAACTTTCAAGTTAAGTGGAATTTACCAGTATACTTCCAAATTCGGTTTCAAGAAATTGCTGGTTCCTTAGAGGCCGCGTGTGAGTACTCTGCTGAAGATGTTTATGCTGGAGGAAGAGCTCTAGAGTCTCCAATACAAATCGCATGTGCTAGTATTCTAAAATGTTGGGACCATGGCATTTACATTGACAAATTATTCGCAAGATTTTGGAAACTCTCCTTTCAGATTGTTTCCAGAACATTAAAGTGGGTCGCAGAAAATCTGCAAAATATGAAAAAGAATACAGACAATCCTCTGAGACTTAGCAATTTTGTGGCGATGTATCTCGACACTTTAGAATTTAGGACCAGAATCAGTAACATGTTGAACTTAGTTGTTGATAAAATACCATTAGAAATACAAGTGCATAAGTCGCTACTAGAAGAGTCCATTAGTGACGGGGTGGCTCAGATAGACAACCATTTGAAAAGTGTTGAGGATTGTATAGTGAACGAGCTCGTCATAAAGAGCTTAGTGCACATGAAACTTGTAAGTGACATTCCACGGCTATATAGGAAAACGAATCGCGAGACACCAAGTAAGCATTGTTCCTATGTTGAGCAGATGATAGAGCAGCCAAAGAAATTTCGAAACGAATATGTGTCACAAATTGGAGACGAGAAAATAAAACGGTTTCTTGGATTAGCTTTTTCGAGAATATCGAAGCAGTGAGTACTCGTATATCAGTAGAATTTAGAAATATACACTCGATTTTTTAGATATTATGGAGCTGTTGCTGACGTACTAACATCTGTTCAAAAAACTGAAGAATCTTTACGACGCCTTAAGAATTTGCGAGAAAAACAATCGACAAGTCTTTCTGCAGCTTCTGACCGTTGTGCTCTGACTGATGACGACAAAATTCGATTACAATTGCAAGTAGACATACAATCATGGGTACAACAAATAGAAGAACTAGGTATCAGTCATAGGGACATTAATGAGCTGGCAGACCTGATCAGCTTAGTTGAAGATATTACAAGATCTTCTGCTGGTGGCAAGTTGGACAACAAAAATTAAAGACGTATTATTATAATGTTGTTTATTTGTTAGCCCGTTGCGTCGTCTTTAAGCATTTGCTCGATTAGCCGCTTGCGTTCCTCAGCCTGGCGGAGTTGTCGCAACACAAGGCTTTCATAGTCCAAATCTGAAATCGTTGAGCCTGTGTTACGCTGGTTTTCCTCGCATGGTTTCACAAGCCATTCCACTTGTAAAGGATTACTAAGATTGCCCTTTTCATAAGCAATTGCCATTTCTGCAGCGTCCTTTGATTTAAATTCTACTAAAGCGCTTCCTTTTTTGTTGGGTGATATTACTAAAGCTTCTATATCGCCGTATTTCTGGAAAAATCTACGCAAAGTATCTTCTGTGTAGCCGCCATTATCCTTGTCTGTTTTGGCGGCTTTCCATTTTATCTTAATTCTCGCTGGAGTCTGAACGATATCTAGAATGAAATTGATTAATTAAAGCGTTTAGAAGAAATATTACTTCTTACTACTTTGTACATTTGCTCTTTCCCTCTGGAGCTGTTCTCGCATGAGGATCTGTTCTTCCTCCAGCAACTTGTTTCCTTCCTTTCGAAGGCGCTCTATTTCCGCCTGGAGCCTTTCCTCATCCGTTCTCCAGACTGTATAAGTTCCTTTTGGAACAGTGCATCTCGAAACTGCTTCCTTTTCGCGTCTTTCCAAGTCATCTTTTAATTTTTTCCTCTTACTGTCTAATTGCTTATTCCGGATCTCTGCCTGCTTCTTTGCATTCAAAACTTTATCGTACGCTGACCGTGCCGCTTTATCAGTCAAAATTTCTAGAGCATTTGAGAGTTCATGGAAGAGCTCAGCTGCTCTCGGGTTGTCGGGATTTTTATCAGGATGGCAGCTCAACGCCTTTTTCCTGTACGCTTTACGTATCTGAAATCAAAGTGTGCAAACATTTCGTGCTATAAAAGAACAGTCGTTCTTACCTCACTTTCGTTGGCCTCATTGCTTACATCAATCAATTCATACAGGTTTATATTTGTGTATTTCTTTATGTCAACCATTGTTGCTAAATTTACGGAATTCCCTAACTTTATAAATAAAAACCCACATAAGCAACTGTCAATTGCAGCTGACGCTGCTTACAATGTCAAGTAACGAATTGTCTTCTATTTTTTTCTTTTTTATTATAAGATGAATTAAGAATTGAGGGGCTGATATAAAGGTAAGGCCACACGGGTAGCATAATTATGTTTTAAATTTATATCTAATAAGGTATTGGTTCAAGAATTTCACATATTGCACTCTACTTATTGCCTCTTTATATTCTGCAAACATATTTTTCCTTAGACACATTTTGTAGCACAAGCAGTGCATTTTTTATACTTTCGCAGGCCTGCGTGTTTTTGATTTAGGGTTATTGTGTTCTTCTTCTTCTTCTTAAGTAGTATGAATTGACATTTTGCAAGCAAAGATTTAGCAACAATGTTGTTTATAAAGGAGGGTCTCGATATCTCAGGATATACAGTAATAGTTCCAGCCGTTGGCGTTGGGAATGTTGCACAACTGGCAGTGGATTTAATAATTGCCACCTTGAAGCTAAAACGACTAGGGTCGGGATGGCATCCTGTACTTATGCAGATTTTTGGGCCGCCTGCCTATCACCACGACAGGCAGAGTAAAACTACAGCATTTGAAATTTACGGAGACGAGATTAAGAAGATTATTCTCTTCCAAATACGATCTCCTCTCATAAAACAATATATTGACGACTTTCACAACCAAATATCTATTTTCCTGAGTGCTAACCAAGTATCCAAGGTGTTGATTTTATCCAGTAGTCATGCCTACGAAAAGCATTGTGTGGAAACATCGCCCTTTCAGTACATCTGCAGTGAGCAGACCAGAAGAGATTTTGAAGAAAAATTAAAACAACTGACATGGAAGCAATTTAAAGGTTCCATTCTACACGGAGGCGGGAATGCCCAGAAACTTCTAGAATCCTGTGGGCGTGTTAGATTGCCATCGTTAGTGCTTTTCAAGTATGTTTCGGAAGGTGATAACTCCTCAGATGCCTTCCAGATGGTGGCTGAACTAAACCAACTACATCCAATCTTTACCGACTTCAAGCCACCATTTAAGTTAACTATACCCTTATCCTGGAATTTGTTGTTTGGTAATGATCCACCCGAATTGATATTTTAAATAAAATTGGATTTATAAAGTCTTTGTGTCCGTTGAAATATTCATGTATTTTTTTAATTATGGAACTTTAATGCTAATTATTTAACCTTTTTGCGCCTGGATGTTACAGTTCTATCATAGATTCTTTATAAATGCAGCCTTGTCCAAAGCTGTGGTCAGATTGTGCAGAGCACTCGAAGTCAGCCGACCACGACCAAGAAAGTCAATTAATTTTGTATATTGGAAATTTATTTATATTCCTCTATCGGAAAATGGGAATACCTCATCAAAAATTTTATTTTTTACTTGTACTTGCAAATTCAATTCAACCACTCGTCATCGCATCCATCTCTATAAGCACCTAAAAACATATTACCTTTCTCCATCCATTAAGATCGTATGCAGTGGCAAAAGCTTTCAGTTACACTACCTGTTGCTTAGGAAATATGTCCTGAAAACATGAATGCTTCTAAGCTCCGATTAAAACATTTTATTTGCTCTCTTAATTGCACTAGATGTTTTTTTCACAATATATTCTGAGTATTTAGGACCTATTTACAGTAAAGAACCCTAATAACCAAAACTTAAGATTATTACATTTTTTATTCTTTTTATAACGAAATAAATAATTTTGATTTCACGCGTGAAAAAATATAGTTTTCTTAGTTACTCTATTAGCCAACTAGTTATTGCAATGTCTTCCGAAATCTCTTACATTTTACACAAAATTAACGGAAAGGTTCTCGCTCAATTGAGCAGATGTACTAGCAAAACTAATAACAAAATTAAGAAATAATAATAAACCACATACTTCTCATAATTCAAAATATACTTTCTTCTTAAACTAGCGAAATTATTCGGCGAAATACCACCTAACTGGGAGTCATAGCATGCGAAAAATTACTCGTGAAGATATACAGCTCATTTATTACTTTGTACATTTATATATATATTATATAAAAAAGCAGAACAGTGTTCATTTGCTGATTTCCTTAAAAAAATATAAAACTATACATAGCGTAGGAATAGTTAAAATTAACATAGCTTTTTGCGAATATTTACACAAGATATTTTCACGAAAATATTGCGATTGCTTGTTCTGCTTGTTCTCGGAACATTTGTGCCGAGCAAAGAACAATTAAAACATAAAAGTTTTACGTAAAAGGAAATAAAAATAAGGGAATTTCGTATCCATATATTGTCAACAAGAATCACTTTGATTTGTCCTGTAGTTGAAAAACAATAGGTCGATATAATTATTAAATACACTTTGTAAGATATCACACGTTAAAACGATCACCACCGGTTTTGTGAATGGAATAGCAATGCAATGCTTAGCTCCAGATGACCTCGGGTAGGATTGGAATATCTGGTTGGAGCTTAAGACTCTGAACTGTCGGATCGTAGTATCCTGCCAGATAGTACGTATCATTGTTGTCGTAAATGTTCTCGTACTGTTTCAGATCAGGACCAAACTTTTTGGTATAAGCTTCGAGGGGGAGAACTTCGCATTTATGAGAGATTGTCTGGACATCATTCTCGTCAGCGTGAGGGGATTCGAAAAGAGCTCCCTGGAAAGCAAGAACGAGTATACCGTGTAAGTAAATTGATTTTGCATAGTTATTGTTAATGCAATTGCAATACAGGATTAACAACACCCAGCTAAAACCCAATCATTGGAAAAGACCTATTCGCTTTAAAAGTGAATTGTGGACGCTATCAAAAATAAAAAAAACTTACAGGATATTTCAGATTAGGACAGCCAACAGTTTCTTCAGGGTGGTAGAACCATTTAACTCGTACGACCTTATTACTAGAAGATGTCTCCCACATTGACTCTATTTTTCCAATGTAAGGGCGGTCAGGTCGTCCTGTCGAGAGGAATACTGCGCTGTCTCCAACCTGAAATACAGATGCTAGTTTTATGTGCATATTCACAAGGGAAAAATACCAGAATAGTCTCTTTGCCGCGTTGGATTGCTTTATAAAACTGTTTTCTTGCTCTTCCCTTGACTGATCGTTTGTGTCCTTTGCCTGCCCAAGCCCACAGTTGTCTCGCTGGCAAAAATGCCGCAATTTTACTATGATTATCCGCGGAATTTTGGCGCTCCTTTTTTCTCTTAGGTTCCTTAGTTAATTAAAAAATAAAACATTATATAGTTTCTATCATGTAATCGTTTTAAATTACGTATAGTGATCCAGAGCTTTCTGTAGTTGAAGACGCAACTTCTTCTTCCATCATTGTATCCTCCTTCACATTCGGGTCGAAGGTGGGTTCATCAGTTTCCTTTTTCACACCTTTTGAAGATGCTGAGTCCACCTCATTAGGTGGATGATCTCCTCCACCTTCGACCAGAGTTGAAGGTGCAGTTGAAATGCTCACAGCGACAGAAGGGATTGGCGAGTTGCATTGTGAAAAATCCTCAACATCCTGTGATGAGTCGGCTATTTGTAGATTCTCTCGTCTATGATGTTTCTTATGCTTCTTTCGTTTCTTATGCTTTCTATGCCTGCAAAATTCCTCATTGCATTTGTGTTTTCGCTTATGTTTCCTTTCAAATACGGACTCGTTTTGATCACTCAGCTCAGACTTCTTGTGGCGTTCTTTTTTCATCTTTTTGAGCTTCTTTCTCTCCTTGTAATTGGCCTTCTCAATGGTGCACTTCAACTTACTTTTGTCGTCTAAGAGCCCGAAACATCCAGAAGTGTTGCACGTCGCGATCTCGGATTTTTGAGCTACCTCTGCGTGATTTTGACTTGTTCGCCGTTTCCTCTTTCCCAAGGATAAAAGCGGATTTGGATCATACTCTGTAAAATTAAATGTCGAATCGAATAAATTAGTAGCGAAATAAAATCGTTGGCCGCGCTTTTAGAAAACAACACTATTATATTGGATGGTCAATGAATTATAATCACTACCGTTCGTGAGCCTCATCTTTCCTACCAGTGAGATGATCTATTTCAAGACGTCCGTATTAAAGTGCAGCTTTTACATAAAAACCAATCTAAAAATTAATCATTCTTTTGTACACTTCAAGAAGAAATTTATATTTCATAAACAATTTTGTATTATTCTACATGTAATTTGAGGTCTGATCAAAAAATCCGCTAAAGAAATCAAAATTCTAAATAAACTATACTTCCATAAATTGAAGAGGATGCTCCTAAAATTCCCATTAGCAAGCTAAGTATTGAAAAGTTATAACGCAGCGTGGACTAGTCTCCGTAAAGACCAAGAGAGATCAAGAGATTTCCCAAGAAGAAAGGAGTTTTAAAAACTAATAATTTTGCAAATTTAATATTAAGAAAGACTAGATAAACGTAAGTCTGTAGAAACAAATAAACTTATGTGTATTAGCTCCTTGCTTCTGTTGGAAATGGAAGGTTCACTTATTAGCATTATAATAAATTGTTACCTGTAAGTCTTACGAGATGCTTACCTACGATGGGATAGTCACTCAACAAAAACCGAATGTCTTCCAAAGCAATGCGTCCACTGTCGCCGTCATCAAACTCAACGCAGACAAATTTCCTATCAGTGGAGTTGTCTGGTGTTCCTGGTTCGGCTACTGTACCAGGATACAGGCAACGATACTGCTGGCTCCAGTACGCACAAATTCTCGTCCCTGTTGGAATGTCTTCAATAGAAGTGGGACTGACTTCGAGTATCTAAAATTGTTTTTAGAATTATTAACATATCAACTTCAGGTCAAAACATATTTCGTACAGCATCTCTGAGCACTTCCTCGCGAGACATTATGTGAGGTTTGTTGTTTCTCTCACCATCTAGTGTCACAGCATATATGTCTGGAGGTTGTACTGGACTGAGTGTGCCAGCATAAAACAGCCCCGCCATTGCAGTCAGTACACGAGTCTTTCCTTTGTCCAAGTCTTCGAAAGTTAGCACACAGCTGGAGTCTATTTTCATCTTTCGTTTCTCAGCCTCTCTATGCTTCCTTTCCCTACTGTTTTTCGACTTCTTGTGCTTAGAGTGATGTTTTGAAGACTTTCGATGGAACTTCTTTTCTGAATAAAACTTTTCTTCACATGGTACTGGACACTTCTCCAAGTCCTGCTTGGAGCTGTCCTCCTCGACGGGCTCTTCCTTTATGTCCGCCTCCAATTTAAAATCTAGCTGTCTGTTTGCTGAAGCCTCAGAATATATAGTTGCTTCATCTGTAAGAAAGCCTTGGTTTTCCGTTAAGTTTTTGTCCTTAATCGTTTCCGTAGACGATCGATTTTTGGACGCTAAAATATATCTGACCAGGGTTTTGGGTTTTTTAGCAACCATCATTTCAGTATTGGTCTCATCTTGCTTCTTCGGAATTCCACCTTTTCGTTTCGATGACGACACCGAGCTAGTCTCAACGTCATCAAACCTGCACGATTCTGCATCACTGGAAGCTTTCGAAATCTCCATTTCATGATTAGTGTCCATTGGGACCAATAAAGTATTAGTAAGAGAAGTTGAAGGAGCCATTTGCTTCTCTAAATTATAGGAACGAACAGAACTTTTGCTGGAAAGCGGTGTTGATTCCCCATCTGAAAGTTGTTGTTTACGCTGATGTAAAAGTGGAGACATTTCTTCAAGCTCCCTTTTCTTTTCCTGACATTGCCTTGTTATGTCTGCTAACCGGAGCCGCATGTCTGTCTCCATAGCCAAAATTAATTCCTCTGGGGTGGGCCAGCCACATTTTTCTTTACAACAATGCGACGTCTCATCTTTGCAAGATGCAAATTTGGTATACTTAGCCGTTACCCTTTTGAAAGTCTCCTTGATATCGTTGTCCAGTCCCTCATCATTATAAGTCTCCTGCTTGGGCTCATCTTCGATTTCTTTACGGCTTCGTTTCTTTTCTTTTTTATCTTTATCATGCTTAGATTTCTTGCTAGACTTCGAGTGTTTATGCTTCTTCTTTTTGGAGCTATAACTCTCCGATGAAGATGAAGATCGCTTTCGGTGGCGCTTTCCAACTTCTTCTTGTATGCGTTGCTCGGCCAGCGCGCAAAGCAAGTTCAGACCACCCAACTGTTCGTGGTTCACAAACTTTTCTGATGCCAATTCAATACGCTTATCATCCTGTGACTCGTCTTCTTCCTGAGAAAATCCTGAAGTTTCGGGTAACGGCATCTTCTTCTCTTCCATAGGCTCTTGCTTAATATATTCTATTTTTTTCTCAATTGCTTCTATGCTTATATTCGATAGCAACTCAAGCCCACTTAAATCCACCGGAGTGGAAGTCACCTTAGATATACCCTTAAATTGCAATTCCTTTTCGGGATTCAGTTCTGGTGAAGCAGTTTGAGTATTTGATGATTCGATTTCAGTCCGTCCATTGAAATTCGTACAGCTCCATTTTTCGCTAATATTACTTTGCGGCTCCTCCATCGAAATGGTGGACGATACCGCATTACTATCAAATCCCGAATCAATTTTGCTCAGATCAGTTTGTTTCTGGCCAGATTCCTGGTATTCAGGTTTGTCTTCGACATTGCTACTGGCATTGTGACACCGTGGTGATGAGGAGGACTGGGGCTGTGTAAGAGATGTTGAGTGAATCACTCCATCCCTTATTTCATCCGGGGGTTCTTGAAGGGAGCACTCCTCAGCACCAACGGTATTGTCATCTTCGCTCATCACCGGGGTGTCTGTTTGAATGGTAGCATCTTGCACTTCTGGGACACAACTTGTAGCTGCCTCGAGATTCTCCGGAACCGCTTGGTCAGAATTTGGTGAATGAAGACAAGTAGAAATCTTTGGAGATGAGGTCGGCAGCGACGGCGGCACTATAAGAGACGGAGAGGCCGTGTTCGTTACCACCGACCGGCATTCTTGGATGGAAGTCTGAGGGTGTTGGGTGGCTATTTGAATGAGACCAGTGGGGGGTTGGTGATAATACAACTGCGTCGGAATACTTCCTCCGACGTCGTTGGTTTGCACCGCCGTGGTTATAGTGGCAGCCGAAGCATGCATGGAAGTCCCGCTCTTCTCGTCATCATATATTGTTGACTGGTGTTGATGGGTTGTGGAAGTACTTGCTGAAGTTGCACTGCCGCTGCTGCAATCTTCGATCTTAATGACTGTGTGTTGTGGAATAGGCAACGGAATTGCCGGCCCAGAAACATGCTTACGCTTAGCATCTGCTGTGAGTGCAACGAAGCGAGTACTGTGAGTTTGCGTGTGCTGAAATGAGACATAGTCTCTGTAGAGTTTCTCCTGAATTTTAAACTGAAGACCAAAATAAAGCACGCAACTATATGTTCATTGAACTCTGAAGTGTAGGATTCAAAATTTTATTGAAAATTTCGTAGCTATTTAGAATTTACAACCATCTTGAGTTTAACCACTACGGCAGTCGGACTATCGCTACCTAGAACATCCTCCAAAAGTTAAAAAACCTAGTTTAATGTTCATACGTACAATATACGTTTAAATAACAACGAAAAAGGACAATATCGTACATAACGGTTAAGAAATTTGTAAAATATTAATTTTATTTAAATTCAAAATGAAATTTCGGATTTATAATTCAAACTTACTATTTTCAATATTCCAGCTCAGCAACAGAAAAGTCTAATTTGAACTAATGCTCGAAATGGAGTATTCTAGCTCACAGACTTAAGTTCAGACTTACTTCTTTTGTAAATTGCGGCGAGAAACTATTCTTTGCATTTAATGAAGCAGAAATTTGAATTACATGAACCTTTCTTTCTTCGCTTTTATTTTAAACAAATGAAACGAGTCAACTGTAGGCAAAGTAATAAGATAATAAAATAGGAGTGTTCATTTTATGCAAGATTCATTTTTTAAGTATTTAATCGAACATCTTTGGGAATCACAAAACTATTCCAAAGTTCAAAGCTAACGTTTCGATAAAAAAAATCTACAGAGCATCTCCGAAATGCGACCATCAATTGCATCGATGAGTTCTTGCCAGAAATGTCTATCACCAGCACTGCTCGTAAGCAGACTCGCTGGCAAAACGCGCGGGAAAATGGAGAATAATAAAGATAAGTAATTACCTGGTGAAGCGTTGTGCTGGCGGTAGCTAGGTAGTCGGATCCGAGCAGCTGCAAAGGGGCCAGAGGCGGGGGCTGCAATGATTGCGCGATGGGTGGAAGTAACAAATGTGGTGGCTGGATTGCTGTTGTCGGCTGAGGATAGGTCGGCCACACGACGGCCGGTTGAAATGGTTCTGCAAGGAAATAATCTGAGGCATCGTTTCTCTGCTCTCGAGGCTCGACTTACCTATCGTCGCTGTGGTCGCTGGCAGAAACAAGAATTGCCCTGTGTTTGGATCGCGAACCAATTGAAAGCCCACAGGTGGAATGGGCATGGGAAGCATAGACTCCACCGGCACCGGAGCTGCAAACAGATAAAAAATAAAACGTGAACAATCTGCACTGTGCTCCTCGGCTGGTTGCCCGGCAACAGTGTGTTTCGCTTTTAGTGCTGCTTCTACGTTCGTCGGGTGATCCCCTCGAAAGGCGCCTGCGTTTCTTTGCGCCTCCCATTCCGAATAAGAATCTGGATATGCGCGAATTTTCTGCGGTGCTTTTTTGTCCTATCGGCCAATCAAATAAATGCGATTTACAAATGTTCTTGGCCCATGTTGAACACCATTTGATTCAGGACTAATTATGCTTTCATTTTTGTTTGAGAAAGAATTTAAATTTCACTGAGGGAAATAGGAAATTCGAACTAGTATTTCCTTTACTTGAAAATTATTGTTTTAATGTAAGGCTATATAAAAAAAAAAAAACGCGACGCCATTTTGGAAAAACTTATAATATATAAAATACATACAATAAAATAACGATAATCTGATCTTTTTTATTTATCCAGATTTTCTGTCTATCTAATAAGAAAAACGCCTTTTAAAAAAGTTTTTTTAAGCATGTTCAAACGCATGACTGCGACTCAATCAACCTAGTAAAGTATGATTGACTCGAATCTACACAACGAATTATACTTTACTAGCTTGATAGGAAAGGGTTTCTTTAATTTTGTATATTGTCCGTTATGACGTAAAGACAAAAGATGTACAACGGAGGTGTAGTCCTTCAACTTAAAAATATTAGAATATTCGAAAATTAAATAAAATCAAGTCAATACGTAAAATTATTTTCAGGTTGGTATTTTAAGACAGATTTCTACCTTGTGGGGTCAATTTTTTTACATATTGTTAAAGATTATACTTTTAAAAACATCTAAAGACATTTTCAAGCCAAAATTCCAAAAACTTACTGATTTATGGTATGATACTTGTGCGGTGTCCCCTATTGCTCAAGCCTTTGCAGTTGCTTTGAACGCTTTTTTCATGAAATGAATTTTTTCAAACTGACGGAAATTCTGTACGTACAAGTTCCTAAATAAAAGATTGGCATGATTTTGGTCTTAAAAGGTTCGTAAACACTTCCTCTATAAAGGAAACTAAATAGAAATATTGTAAACTTTCTTTAATAAATTAAAAACTGCAAAATTTTAGATGAAAAGTCGACATTTTCCTTTTAAAATTAATTAAAACATTTCATAATTTTTTGATTCTAGTTTGCTTTAGGCACAAACCTTTTCAGATTATGAAAATATATTCATTTTTTGTAAGATTTTTTTTGAAGTCTTTGGCTGCAAATTTCACCCTCCCGCTCACCATTTGTATCGGCTTTATCAATGTTTCAATTTTTTTGTTCAACAAAGTATGATTATAACAATTATACAAAATTTTAGGATTTTATCTTTATTAGTTCCTTTCCTATGTATTCTTAAAAATTATAAAATTTTCATGCCGAACAAGGTACAAAGCTGCCTTAAGTTTACACAGATAAACGTTTTTTTTTTTCATTTTTTATATACCACCTTTTAAAATGATTTTTTTAATTGCAGATTGCGTTATCAGTTAAAAATGCTTTCTTTGCATTTGCAAAATTTCTTATATCTACTGTGAAAATCCTATTCCTGGATAGGTTCTTAACTTATAATTAGTCTAATCTATTACGAATAAAATACTTTACAGAAAGTAGAAATCAGTAAAATACAAATCCTTTCCATCTTACCAAATATTATAAATGAATCAACCTATTTTTTCAAAGCAATTATTTCACCACATTAATTGAAAGAATTAACTGTTTCCTAGTTTACTCTAGAAATAAATAAATTATTTGTTTACCCTTAGTTTAGCCAGTTGAAGGAGTACATAAATAGCTTTGGCCTGATTATACAATTAATTTATATGGTACATATAACTTTTTTTCGGCATTTGCGTTAGTATCTAAATACATAAGTAAGTAGATAATTTTTTGCAGTTTTTCAACCGACAAATACGAATAATTTAACCCGCATTTCGAATATGCATTTTTTTACAAATGTATAAAGGTTTAATTTTTACCAACTAACTTTAACTTAGTGTTGTTAAATAATAAATCGACTTGCGTCTTTTATATAATTTTTTTTTAATTCATTTTATCTAAGCGAGTAAAAGAAAGATCAAGTAAACAATTGAAAGCTAAAGTTCTTCATATAGAAAAGACTACTATAATAATCTTTTATTGTTTTTGTTTTGTGGATATTTTCATTTCATTAAATTGTAAAAAAAATAAATAAAAAATGATGATAATAATGTCGAAATTTAAAGACAATTTCATCTGAATTTTTTTTTTCGTTATAATAGTTTATGTACGTAAATACGAAAAGAAGAAAAAACATTTTTTAATCAGATTAGACTGAATTTGTGCATGCGTAATATGTAATTATGCTACATTGATGGTACGGATGTCTTTAGAGATAAGATTTGTTATGTTAGTAGCACTAATAAGTACCATAAGCAATAGCAACTTTATATTAATCGCGCTTATATTTGTGATATTAAACACATTTATTATTATTGAAAAAATCTCGAATAAATAAGGAGAAAAAATGTCGGTAATTTTGTACACTTTGTGGTTTGCAGTTTCAATTGTTTCATGTAGGAAATCGCGTTTAAATAAGTGTTCACCTTAACAGATTGAATGTATTTTTTATATTTTACTACTTTTGTCTTTTCAAGGCGCTTTTTAAAACAAGTTAGTCATGCCGATAAAATTCAATTAGTTTACCAATGGCTGCCATATTACCAAGCACCCCTTTTCGAAAAAGTGGGCGTTGCCGAAACGCCATAACAGCGAATACATCCAATTGGTGAATACTTACTTGGGTATTGCCACAATGTGGGTGGAGTTCGCACGGCGCTCTGAACATTGGACGCGCCCATATTTAGAGCATCGGAATTAAACGGTATCATGGTAGAATTTGTTCCGGCAAAAAACATGTTTTGACTATTAATCGATGACGTTGCGCCACCTAAGTTTGTGTAAAAGAAATAAAATACATGTGATGAATTTTGTATGTGAATCAAATTGTAGACTCGGGCTTCTTTTGCCGCCACAACGCTTCCCCATTTGAAATTCCCAAGCCGTGTTTGGTGGCCGCCTTCCTGAGAATGTGTTGGCTGAGAAGCAACAAGACTGTCTCCCTGTGAGGTGTGAAAAGAGAATTTCTCTTCATCCCAGGGCTAGCCGCTGGTGTTCATTGTCTGCGTCCGAATCTGCTTCTACTACCTGCGGGCCCAAGCCTTTTAATTACAAAAAATCACAGGTATTCTCCGAAATTCGGGCTTGCAGTAACAGGGACACACTGGTCTACGCTAGGAAAAAAATTCTTTATCGACGCGAGGCGGCATTTGTTATGATTTCCATCTCGGACTGGCATCTCGAATGGCTACAGTGGGATGCTGGACGTGCTCTGACCGCTCCACGGCTTGGAATTTTCGAAGGTTCCGAACAGTTCGAGTTCCTCTTCGCTTTTCTCTTGTTGTGTGCATTTTTACTTCGGTTTTATTTCGGATGATGGATTGCTGTGATTTTGAACTTTCGAGACGAGCTGCGTTTGCTTCTTCATATGGAACATTTCCCTGCTTTGCGCTGAATGCTGTCGAAGCGCATAACGCCCTCTTATTAGAGACGTTTAAATTAGGAAAACAATCAAAAGCATCTATTTTAAAACAATTTTAGTTTGATCACACTTGTATACGTTGTATAATTTTGATGAGCCCCTTTATAAATTCGGATATAAGACTACTGATCAAATTGATCATTTTCAATTCCCTAGCAAGGTAAGAAAGGTAGATTCAGGACACTATTTTTGCGGAAGATCTAGTATACCACCTTTAATATAGGACTTTAGTGAATAGTGTATTACTTTAAACTAGGAATACTAATATTATATATAGTATAGTATTTACTTTGTATCTTAGTGACATTAGTCAAGCTAAAAAATATTACGGACAGTTTTGTACTTTTTGATGGCGGAAATGATTTCTGCAAGATTTTCCTTACATTTAATATTTATTAGTTTATATTTGAAATGATCCCGGGTAAAGAATATGTAGGAAGTTTAAAAGAGTAGAAAAAAGCTCATATAAAAAAACAAAATTAGTTAACATATATCCATATCTATATTCTTTGGATATATTCATATCTATATCTTTGTGGAATTTATTGACATTAGAAGACAACAGCAGTTCTTGCTGTTTTTATTCTATTCTCTTCTAACTTTAGATTTGATAAGCTAAATAGTTAAAACATCTATCGATAAATTTAATAAATAAAAAACAAAACCGCTCTTGTTAAAGCCAATGGGATCATAGAATTTTATATATATGCGATTCAATCCTTGGAAAAATTAGCTTATTAAAAATTAAATTAAATATTTCCAAACTAAAATTATTTTTTTAGAGAACCTCTTATTCTAGCAATCCTGAATTACTTAATAATCTTAATATCTGTCCAATGTGAAAAGCTCCTTAAATATTAGTATTTGTGTATGGAGATATATTTAATGCATTCATTCCCCTATTCAAAAATTTCGAAAAGATGAACACCAGAGAACATTACAAGAGCCAAAGAAAATGTCATATAATTTTTGTGGCTCCCGTAAAACCAAAAGGTATGGAAGAGGGTTAAGGAAATGACAAGAATGTGAGAAAGAAAAAACAACTCATAAGAACTAGTAACATGTTTGATGATTTCGAAGATTTTTTTAGACCCTACGACTTTGTGATTAAATAAGTTATTGTTGACACGGAGTTTTCCGGTTTCGAATTTGTTTTTTTACATGTTCCTAAAATATTCTTGTTTTCAGCCAAGGCTATTATTGAATGAGTAGTTCATTCTTAGTCATTGGAGATTGACACGGCGAAGATGTCAGGCGGGGTTTAAGTAGGAATGAAACTTACAGCTCCTGAGGAAGATCACGGTATTAACTTTAATAAAAGTTATTTTACAAAGTAAATGTATCATGAAAAACAAGAATTGTACCTCAAATGCAAAGTGATATATATTCACAAGATTAACATGAAATTTGTGCGTTTATTGGACAGTATATTTTATTTCCGGAGAATCTAGTTAAAAATGTGTTTAAAAGAAAAATATATTTTATCGTTTTTATAAAATACTAGCGTCCTAATTGTTATATTGTTTTTCAGCGCTTTAATTAGCGTTTTTTTTCTCAAGATGATAATAGAAGTTTCCTAGGAATTAAAAATGTAAAATGTCTTATGCTTTCGGAAAAATAAACAATTCCAAAGACATATTACGTTACAAATGTAAAATAAGGGTTAAAAAAAACTCCGTGGTTTTATACTGATTAAGTTTCCTCATATGTAGGAAAAATTGTATTTTTACTTATTTTAACCATTAGAGTTTACGTTGCTACAATAAAATTAGCTTATCCGGTATTTTTGTTTCCCTTGATTGATTGTTTTTAATTTCGTATTTTCTTGCGATTTTTGGAAGTAACATAATTTTAATACAAGTGACTCTACTTTGGGTAATATTTCCCTATAGCTGTATTTAATTTAATTTTTTTAGGAATTGAAATAGGATATTTTTATGAGGTTATTTCTATTGCATTTTTACCAGGATCATTTTTTTTAATGAATATTTTGAAAATGGATGACCGTCATGGGAAATATGCGATCCATATTACACAGAAGACGATAGTATACTCCAAATTTTAAAGCTTCCGCCATCAATAGTTCCTACTCAAAAATCCTTATTAAACTTCATAAGAACTAAGTGGTAAATGTTAAACAAAAAGTTACAATCTTCGTCCTTTGCCCCACATGCCTCTAATATTGAAAATGTTTTTGAACTAACGCAATTCAAAGATAAGCGGAACTAATTTAATTTGCAAATAGTAATAAGTGATCGATTGATTGAACTGAAATTATTTCAGTCGATTTGTTTGCTACTTTTCGCAACGAAACGAAAGTAAACAAAGAAGCGTCGCGCAACGAGAAAAGAAGAAAAAATACAACACAACAAGAAAAAAGATCACGAGAATCAAGCAGAAAGAAAACCGAAGATAAAGTGATTCTTATTGATGAACTTACCGATATCGGCTATACCAATGCCAAAGCGACTGGACTCCTTCGGTTGGTGGGCGACTGTTGTATGCTCCTGGAGCCTTTGCCTTGCAACTGCTATTCCAACAGGTATAGCACTGGCTGAAATGGAAAAAACAACAATAATCGATATTTTGAATTCAACTACTGGATTCAGAATGGTTCATTCTGAATAATGGCTAGCAAGCTTTATACATAGTTTTTACTTTACCTGGATTTTGAGATGCTGATATCGACTGATTGTCCATAACGGTGCTTTTCGGTGAGGATGATTCTAGTTTAACTACAGCTGTTAGGGACGAAGCTGACCTTTGACTATGATGCTGATGTCCTAAATTATTGGAGGTGGTGACTTCCGACACTTGGCACGGTTCTCGCTTAATTTGTAATAATGTAACACTGGAAGATGTCGAGGACGACGTTGAAGAGGATGCAGCATTTTGCTGCTGTGAAGTTTGGTTATCTGAAAATGGCGATGAGAAACCACTTCCTGCTCTTCCCAGTAAAGCTGAAGTGGACGAAGGAGCGGTATTTGTTGACGATGCCGACGATGTATTTGACCACGATATTGGTATCGTTCGACTGCAGCCGTTTGATATATCGTTCGACGAAGGAATAGATGTTGTTTGCGGGCTGCTAGTTGTCATTGTCGTCACAAAACCACATGAGCTGATGCAATCAGCATTTGATTGCAGATGGTGAGAGTGACTAGCTGACTGTGGAGTTAAATTATCGAACTTGCTGCCTTGGGAGCTCCCACAACTAATTCCCTCGGTTTTTACAGACAAGCTGGATACTGACTGAAATGGCGGGACCTGTGAAATTAGCACATAGGATAACGGTTCTTGAACTTTTCAGCATTAAAAATACTTGTATATGTAATGGTTCCAGAGTATGCTCCCAACGTCCAAAACATGTCGCCGTTTTCTTAGAAATAGAAGATGTTCCAGTAACGAAATCCGTTTGGGACTGGACAAAGATACTGTTGGCCTATATAGGATATGAATTCATTTAACTTAAATCTACTTTAGATACAATAGGCTTACCTGACTAAAAGCAATTGACTGGTGGTAATCTTTGGTAGCCAGTTCATATGGTGAGGCTGACAAATATGGCGAACTAGTGGGAGGTGTACTGTATCCTCCAGATGCAAATAACGACTCCGTCACTGTAAGCATGAAAAGAATTATGTCAATAAAGTTAATGGCTTCTTTCTCTTACGCGGGAAGTAAACTTAAAAAAATTAGTGTGAAACTTTTATTAGAGCCAAAAGTATACATACAACTTGAACCCACAGCCAATAGTATAAAATATATGATTCTTTATTAATTTTGTAATTGAAATTAAGTAAAAATACGTATAATTTTGTCACGAATTTTGTTTCATATTCTTATTTTCTAAAACATTTAGCAAGTTCCTTTCAACCGTCCACACTATCTTCTCCAATCCGAAACACCATGCATATTATATTTAATATATATGTTAAACATATTTAAAAATTTAGTACGTACAAATGTTCCGATTTAAGAAATTTTATTTAAAAATGTGTAAAATTTATAAAGACTATAGAAAATAAAATTTAACTATATCGAATTATCGTACAAATTGGATTGAAATTTTACTGCAAATGATAATTGAATCCTATATACGCTGCTTTTCTCGACGCTAGCTTCATTTTGAGGTTTTGGCCAAATGAGCATTATACTAGTAATTTAACAGAACAATATTATTAGTATCCATTTGGTAATTCACTATTTATCCAAACGAATTCAAATAATACATTTAAATACAAACAAATATGTTATTTATTAATTAATTTGACAAAAGGACATTATTAATAACACGGAAACCTGTAACATTGTCCACTTACAATTTATTTATATCTTAGAAATATGTAAGATTTATTTATCGGCGGGAACATATTTCTGCGTGACTAATGACCACCTGAAGCTGAGACCCTAAAATGGTAATTTATCCGAACTATGAATGTATGTAGATAATATTTCTAAACCAACTCTTTAGAATACCAGCTTCCAAAGGATTTCCGTTGATAAAAGAATCAAAGAAGAAAAGTGCGGATTTCGTTATTAACAAAATGTTCAAAGAATAAGGGTCTGTTCACAGAATGTGCTTTAAGATAGCCCTGCATGATTTTTATGAACGCAAAATCTGTATGTATAAATCAATAATAAAATGCTGAATTCTTCATGCATTCATCTTTGGAGCACGTAAATTTCCTTTTATTGATAGTTTTTTTTTCATTTCCTATACAAAAAATTAAAAGGAAGTAAATTCCTTGTCTGTAGTTTCGAACTGAAATGATGCGGTGATGTATTGTGTAATAATGTTTAAAACACTCGAATAACATAAATTCAACTTACTACATCGCTTCGTTTTGTTTTGTTTAAAACACTAACGAGGTCTGAAGTTATAAACAGGTCATAACCCTTATGACTTTGGTGATAAATACTTAAGCAATATCGTCTAGTATTTAGAAAATAATCAGTTCTTTAAGAATGTTCACGTATAGCATGCTCAAACTTATACAGCAAAACATGTCTAAGTAGCAACAGAGCCTGTTCACACTAGGACATCAACGTAAGTGCATATAACTCGCTTTGTATCCAAAATGTTGGAATCAAATGAATTAAAATAAAAACACGAAACTAATGATCAAAACTCCTACGATGCGTATTTTATTTTCTGTGCTAACAATTTTCTTTAAATGCGAAAATCTACGTTTAAGCACAGAATAAATTAATCAGGTCCAGTTTGAACAGGCTCGCAGACGAAGCTTACCTCTCTTAGCTAGAATTCCAGTGATGACAATGATTGTTCAAAATAAGAACATTGATATGGAACTCAGAATCTAAGCGAATCTTATAAATAAAATACTAACTACGTATTTTGAAGGTGGATGAAGAGAAAATATAAAAGTAGCCCTAAACACTAAGCGAAAAGCAGAAGTGAGCAAGCGCAAAAGATAGCGGAAATTGTGAAATAAGAGATATATCTTTATTATTCATTAAACTTCCTAGGTCTGTAACATGAAAACATTTACATTAAAAATCACCTTCGCAGCTCGTTCGCGTCTTAAGCGAGGCACTATAGTGCAAGGAAGCCGATTTCAATTGCAAATTTATTCCTGTGGCAGGCGCTTGTGTGGCGGGCGATAGGGCTGACGGTAACGAAGCTTGGAGAGAGACCACTGAGGGCTGAGTTGGTACCGAAGGCCATGTCAAGTTACTACTACAGTTTGTTTCACAGCAGCGTTGGAAATATGAACCAGCTGGTCCTATTTTGCGACCTTCTGTTATAGTTGTATTCAACATGCCTCGTCACAGTAAGTATGTCAACTGTAATGTACAAGCAAGATTCTGAAATTGGCTTTTGCCTTACTTACGCTATTGAACTTTTATTTGTACAAAAGATTATTGCTGAAAGCTAAAAGTCCACATGTACATGAATAAACGCGGGGATCTCACTAAATACAATATAGTACTTTTAGGGTCATTTGGGATTTAAATTATGGCTTCTTCTTTTGTAAAAACATACCTTTTCTTATTATTCAATCTGATCTGTAAATTTCTTTTTATCTAGAGTGATTAAATTAATCGTAAGTGGTCATGGATACCGAAGGACTATTTCAACACTTTAAATTAGTATTATTTGTACAGAAAAGGCAAGAAAAAGGATTCTAAACAACAATTGGAGTCAGCGCAAGGCTGACCTTGCTAGGACATTAAATTCAAACAATATAATTCTTTCCCTCCAATTTAACATTACTAAGCATATACTATTGACGTTTCCCAACACATTTTTATAATCTATTAAACTATTTTTACAATTTGAGTAGAAGTTTGATAAAACCCAATAATTTTAAAACTCTAGTAGGGAAAATAAAATAGAGCTATCCATTTTGTTAATTATTAGTAAATTACTTTATTTTTACTTTCTCAGGAAGCAAACAAATAAGTAAATCAATTTTAACCTTTAAATATGGTTTCGTGAGTAAAAGAGTTAATACTGGTTATATGGCAAGAAAAGCCTGCGTTTTGCGTTATTTGAATTAATCTACTGTGGAATTTGTGACGACGTATCAAATTTGAAGGACGTTACACATATTTTAAAATTAAATTTACGTACCTATAGACAAAACTAAATGATTTATTATTTAGAACTTGAAAAGAAACAAAAACACTGAGTATAAAAACCGCTGTTAGTAAGCACCATTAGCAAAAGTGGATTTTGTACTCTGTCATTCGTATCTTTTTTATGTTTGTCAGAAAAAAAAAAACATTTCACACAAAAATTATAAAGCGGAATGAGCTCTATCCAACGATATATCACTTGTACATATTTAATTCGAAATAAAATGTCCAGAAAACTTTGACCCATCGCTACTTTGAAGCCAGTAAGGCGATCTAGACCATCTAACTTAAAAGGTATAGACCAAAGTATAAATGTGCCAAATTCGCTTCCTTGAAAAACTACTTCTACTATAACTACTATAATTTTAAATGGACCAGTGTAAAAGAATTTTTTCGAAGTCGTCGCATGCGAACTACATTAAAACTTAAAAAACAAATATAATTAAAAATTACTATATATTTCAACTAATCATTCATACTATAAGAATTTCTAAGTTTTATTCTTTTCTGTGAAATAAATTTATACTTGGTCTAACTATTCCTTTCCAGGTATTAATATTCATCTATAACAAAATCAAATTCCTGGCAGCAAATGAAACATTCTCGAATTTTTTTTCTTTTTAAATAGTTTTCCCTTTCAGGCAAACAATAACAAAGTAAAACAAAAATGGTAGCATAGTTTATCGAACTGTTTTCTGAAAATCCTACCCGTTTTAACTTGGAAATTTTTCTTCGAATTCAACAAAATTCAGTCCGTTATATTTTTCTTAAAAACTCAGAAAATTTTATGAATAAAAAGTGTAAATAAAGTTCAAAATTTGTCTAATCTCTGTATGACCATTTTTATTATTATAAAAAGAGAAAAAAAATTCGACGCTTACCAAAAATAATAATTGTTAAATAATTTTCACGTAGGTTTCCCGCTTTTTCCTCAACGAGAAAAAATTTACGTGTAATTCCCGGTTTCCCCGAAATTCCCAATTGTTTAATTGAAAACGAAACTATCTGATTTCTTTTTCTTGTAGAAATTATTTTGTAAAACAGCAAGATTTCTATTTTATACATTACAATTTTTCAAAAATCGTCCAATTTTGTAGAAAAATTCGAAAGTAGTTTAAAGTGCTCTAATTCAAGAGTCGATGAAAAAATTGGTAGCTACTTACTCCAAGGTCAAAAATACTGATTCTTAGTCTCTTATAAAGATATATAAAAGAAAATTCATTTTAAAAAACGTTCGTTTAAAACTTGTTCTGACTGAAGTTTTTTTGAGTTCTCACACAATGGTTGGTTACACGTGTAGTAATCTAGCAACTTTATTTTGAATATTATATACTATCATTTTTATCAAATTGTTTTAAGTTTGACTTCAATCATTAATTAAAATGAAATATAACTAAAAAACGGAAAGAACATTTGATACTCATAAGTACAACCACATTCGGAGTCGTTTGATAACTTTTATACGTCAACTTCGAATTTCTTACTAATACTCACTTTTATTTTCTCAATTTCCTTTTCCTGAAAGGAAGTTTAGAAGATTCACAATCGGTGTCCATTGATAAGTTAAAGGTGATCGCAAAGTAACAATTTCTGCAAAAATAATGAAAATAAACATTAGTGTTATGTATTCTATTAACTTATAATACATAAATCATAAACATGTTTCCCGATTCTTGTTTATATTTACTTTATGCTGAGGTTTGTTTGTAAAAGCATGCAGAAAAAGAGGAACACATTGTCTCGCTTGCTTTTTGGTGGACAGCCTAAGACCGATATATGCGCAAATAAGAGCAGGATGTGTAAGCTTCTTAAAATGTAAGTTAATAAATAACGTCCGGAGCGCTTGCTTAATTTAATTTATTCACTTGAAAAGGGAAATAAATCAAACACTTATCAAGGGTCAAATCAGTTTTTATGCAGTTGACTCGCAGCCCTCTAGCTTCAGCACCTTTCCTAACTGAACCGATCTTCGATTATCAATTCAAATGAGTAGTCTTTTCTCTGTTCTTCAAGAAAACACGTTTCATTAGTTTTGTTCTCGATTGACGCAGAATGAAGGCGCAGATGCGCGACGGAAACTCCGCAAAACCAAGCCGAGTGCGCATGCATAATGCACTCACTCCTTGCCCAGGAATCCGAAGAGCCCCAGGTTCGATCCAAGTGGCACCTCTGGTATGAAACGAACGAACCACTTGAATCAGAGAAAAGCTTTCGTGATTAAGACCTTATTTTATTCATTGTTTAATAAATATCCAATGTTAGTAGTTACTAGCTTTATCAAGCACTTGTGTCGACGTCTACTCGACGTATATTTAGATAAGGAAGACTGATTCTTTAAAACACCACAACTATTAGTTTACATAAACTTCTACTTTATTCAAGTTACGTCTAACTGCCTAGTGAATTAGACCTTCTGTATTATAAGAATTCATAGAGAAATATTAACAAAAATTAAATACATAAAACTAGAAAATGTATGGATGTAATCAAATCCCATTGTTTTCAAATTCGAAACTGTGGTGGGTCTTTATAGAAATAATTGAATGTTTAAACCTAAAATGGTTATATAAAAATATTACATCAAATTAATGTTAAAAGTAGATTTCTTGAATTTTTTATGATAATTTTTTCGGAACTCTAGTTTTGTTTTCTGTCTTGCTTTGGCTACTACAGTACGATCTTAAAATTTACCACTTTCTAAGACGTCGAATAGATTTTTTTAAAGCTGTAGATGTGTAAAATATTTATGTTAAAAAGATTTTTTGAACTGATTCATATTTAAATGCTTTCTGAAGGTTGGTTTGTAATGTAAAGAACATTTAACTCTTGTAAATTTTACATTTTATAATTCAGTAATTCTTCAAAGTAAGAGTGAAAACCTGGTTACTAGACATTTTAGTCATTTGAGTTTGAAAAATGCTTTGTCTTGAATAATTTTCTAAGATTCCATAAAAGTTCACTATCAATTTTTAGTAGTAAAATCTGATTTTCTATGTTATCTCTTACTGCCTTTGGAAATTTGCAAATTTATTGTGTAAATGAATGCTTTGTATAAATGTATGCTATTCTAAATTAAATCTAAATAGTTAAAAGCAACGACAAGCAAGAGTTTTGTGTAGATTTTAATCATATAAGAAATGTGGTAGTATTTTTGTTTTTTGAATCAAATTCCAATAGATATCTTTGTTTTCTTTTAAAAAGAAATTTATTTGTGTATGACTTGTGTTATCCGAGTAACCATTTAAGACCTTATTTCAATGGACGTAACATAATCTAGGGTTTGTACAAGAAGTTAGAAATTTTTAGCCACCCATTTTCGTGAGTAGATCACACACCCGTTCAAAGTGCAATCCTTCCGTCGGCAAAATCGTCTTCGTCGTGCAAGGCAAGGGTCCGTCCGCACGGACAAGACCGCCAGCAAGGAGAAAGAGCATCACCAAAAACCTGTTTAGTAACGCGAAGGTTAATTACTTATGCAACACAGCTAAAAAACGAGCAATTTCCTAATAAGAGGCCAGACACGCTCACACTTACCGCTCACCGAAGCCAAGGTGTTAGTCAACCGGCTGGTGGCTTTAGACAAAACAGACAGCTCGAAACGCGAAAAGGAAAACCCAGAACTAGTTCCACTGAGACCGGAGCCGGAGATTTCGTCTTCGAATATCTCTTAGCCATCGCGGCCGTAGCGGACATTACCGCGCAGGTCCCAGAACGCTCCCCTCCCAACGTAGAAGTGCAATCTACGGAATCGCCTGAAAGCTCTCTCGCAGCAGCCTACTACAGGAAAAAAAAAATAGATTTGGACCGTGAGCACATTTCTCTACGGTGTGGGCACTTCTATTTACTTTTTATCCTTTTTGTTGATAAAATCGTCTCAAATAGCGCGCCGTAGGAAATTAAAAAGCACGAATCTAATCGCACACTACTTCACTAATAGGACCGAATCCTAATAGTACACAAGCTTTTCATGAGTCGCTAGATCCGTTCTTAATCATTATAATCATAATAATTGCGAATAAAGACTTCTCTCTTCAACTAGCATTTTTCCTATTTGGCCGACTAAATTCCACGTTTTTGGGAAACAATTCTAAGGAAAAAGATTCTACAAGTATAAAACAGAGTGACGCACGTCCCTATTTCTTTCTCATCCAGCGGACTATGTCTTTTTTCTTGCGAAGCCTAAGAATCGTGACAAGTTTGACATAGTAAGATAGCTTAATAGTTTACATTATAATAATTTATAGTCTGATTCGCTAGATGATAAACAGAAGTCAATAGGTAAATCGTGTTATTTTATCGTTCTTCCGTAATATATTACCCAAAGTTATGCAACTCGCTTAACTTTTATTTAAATTGGATTCTTAAGCGCTACGTCTGTGAGACCGCACAAAGGAACCATATCGATTGCTTCAAAACATCATGCCAAAAACAACAAATTTGAAACAATCAAATGCAAGCTAAACACACACCAAGGATTCCTTACATTTTTGATTTATTCAAAGATTTGAGTAAAACGGATCTATGAATTGAAAATAAAATAAAAACCATATACTAATCACGTTTAGGGTTCTGAGCCTTTTCTCAAGGTATATAACATTTTTGTCCACTTCAGAAGCTGTTGAATGAGCAACATGTGGTTGTACATCTCAATAAAATGTTGGGACATTCTAATACAAAGCACATTGAATGTGTGAACTTTTTCAATCATATTTAAATCTACTTTAGACTAGTATTTTTCTGGAGATCCAACCTGCTCAATATGTAGAATATAAAAACTAAAGTTTCAAAAACCGCGTCATGAAAACTGTTTCAAAAATATTGTTTTCAATTAAAAACTAATTGCAAAACAAAATATTTGCCTACATGAAAATGACCAGTTCAAGAAAAATGTCTTTACTAAATTCCAAACATCGGCAAAACAAAAACTCGAAAGTTTTGCACTTCCATTATATTGAAACTTGAAAAATAATTAAGTGAGCGGTCAATGAGCTGTCTGTCTGCTATACCATTCCTAGAACTGAACTTTAGTCAGACTAAAGCCCTACTGCGGTCAACCCGATCTGGAAACCTGGTTACATACCTATGTGGATGCATACAACGTGAAAACAAGCTTCAATTGAGAATGGTACCAAAATCTCTTAAAGACAAAGCCTGAAAACTTTCGTACTTGCGTATTACATTGGTGTTTCCCCGAAATTGTAGACAGAGCGGCTATAGGGAAGTGACCGGGACTTGTGGAATCCAATGCAATTCTGCGCAATAACTCATCCAGAGCTTTCGTGGCGTAGAAAAAACTACGTAAATATAATGAGGCCTGGACTGTTCTTTGTTGGCTTCGAAGAATATTGGACCTATAATTTCAACTGTTTAAAACTAAATTTCCTGTTTTAAGTACGCATTTATATTCATTTTTAGGTGATTGTTTATAGCAAACATTGTAATTCTTCAACAGAGAATATATATTATATAAAAAAAAATCCATTTCAACCTAATTAAAAAAGTAGCAGTGTAAAGACCTAGTTTCATAATACGCATATTGAAATGTTTACTACACTGATAGATTTAATTAAAAAATAAAGCAGCTGTATGTACGATGATTAATTCAAATATTTAATATATAGTTTTAATTTTAGAAGCAATATTATCAACTACTAATAAAGAAATTCATAAGGTTGTATGAAAACTATATTATATTTTATAACGAATTTGTGTTTGTAAGATACTTAATAGAAATGTTTGAGCGCCTTTGACGTTTTCAATATGATTTCGAAATTTACTCAGGGAACATAATCTACTAATTACTGGTTAATCCATAATATAAGAATAGGCAAACCACCTTCTAACCTTTTATTTAATGATTTCATTCAGTACCACATAATTTTTTGCATTTCTTTCCAGAAATTTGGGATCCCCAAAACAAACCTGATACACAATTCGTTCTAGTAACCGTCCAACATTTCTTGGTGTATGCAATAAAAATTACTCAGGTTCTGTTCACTTCGCAGTTTGTTTCTATAAACATCAGACCATTTTTATCACGCGAAACTTGATAGTCTTGCGATCTGCATCTTACGCTAAGTAATGTTTTCTTTACTAAGTGGCCTCTGATTCGGATCTTCAAATTCATATGGCATACATTCGGTACTTGTCTTCTGCCTTTAGATGGCTTTCTATCGGCATAGCGTGCCCAAAAACAAATTTACCTCTCACTAGGCCACTCAAAACACTGGGACATGATAAGTAGCTGGAATATTTTTCTTAATCAAGTGCAAGTTGGAGTTGAATATTGCGTACCAAGCTTGACTCTTTATATTTCTATTTCATTTAGTAAATTAAGCCCCAACACTTTTTCTTTTTAAACATATGATTTTGCTCCTATAATTTGTAATTTAATACTGACATTTTACTTGCAGTTATGTACTTCCGAAAACCAAAGAATTTACAGTCTATCGAGTTATTGTTCTAGTTACAGAAACAGTCTATATTTTAAATTGTCCTGTGAACTATTTAACAGTAGAGGTTTTGTAAAGCCCTATGTATTTAATAATTTTGAGGAGATAAAGAAACAACTACAGAAAATCGAAATAGGCAGATAAGAGTTTATATTCTAAATTTGCCTAAGAATACTTCGAAAATCCATGAATTCATGTAGAAAACAGGCAAAAGTTCCAAGAGAGCTGTTGCTATCGATCTATTCAGACAATAATGCCGCTGATAACAACGAATCCTGAATAATTTTATATAAATAGTGTAGATTTTGAAGGATTCGAAAACTATCTTCAAGCTAAATATTAGAAAATAATCGCCCTCCCCCAACCCAAGGTTCCTACATATTTCCGATTGCCTCGTACAAAATCGACCACTACTTAGGCGCCATGTATAATAATGGGAATGGTAATAAATTGCGCAAAAGCGCATGCCCGTTGGGTTAGTAGGTTGCAGTGGAGTTTCACACGTGAAGCGCTGGAATGAACCAAATTTCTATTTATTTTTGTTCAACTTTTAACTTCATTCGCTATGCGATTTAACCAGCCCGATAGATATCGTGGGTACGATTGAAGATGTTGTGGCGGGCAACTTCTGAATGCTGACTTCATCCAGCGCGCATTATTTGCATCATACAGGTTGCGTTGCAACTTCATAAAACCGAGCAGAAAGCTCTGCGTTGTGCTCCACGTCCATCTCCGCTATCGGAGTCCCGCTCGGTCTACACTCGAGTATCTGCATTGAAAATCTGTTTGACTAGCTCGGCTTGGACTAGTGGTGGTTGAAGAGGTGCTGCCTTTTATTTTCTTTGACTGCCTCTTTATTTTCAATAAGATGAAGAAGCGCGGCGAGGCGGCCGTGCATTTTTTTATACTTTTTCTTTATTATTATTCTTTTCTTCGCATCCATCTCTCGTTCGTCCGAAAAAATTAACCGATTGTCTCTTTTTGAGTACCTCCACACCGCGGGGCTCTTCTGGAGCTCTTGGCGGCGTTTTATTTGCTTTTCATTTCGGGTTCTTGGAGCCTGGGGAATAATAGGGAAAAAACCCACACACTGAGAAGCCAACCGCAGTTCAACTGCCCGTGGCTCGCTGATATAAGAATGAGATTCAGTGTATGCTGCGAATGATAAATGCGAGTGACTAATGCTTGGGAACGGCCTCAGCCTTAGTGTGACTATGACTAGGCCCTGGGCCTGTGTTGCAATTCTCCGCGGAGTGGATGCCCGCACGAAAAGGAATGGCGGGAATAGTTCGGCGAGCCTGGGCAAGTTCCACATTTGGTGATTATCGCAAGGAAGTTTATGACGAGAATTATTACATAAAATTTTTTGCACATGTGAGCACTAATGCTCCTTTAACCCTATTCGGTTTATTTAGTTAAGACGGTGGAGGACGTGGCTTTGTGTTTTAGCGCCTACAACGGAATATTTTCGGTTCGATATAACGCAACCCGTTAGCGAAAGCGTTTTGACTCAGCCAAATAAAGAAATCGGACGACAATCTTCTTCGAGAAAAATGTGCTTCGATTATCAGCGGTTACGTAAGACGCCGCTTTGGCGGTGCTTGGTATTACACAAAAACGGGACAGATTCAAGAACCAAAAATAAATCTGCAAGTAAAAATCATTCACTGCGTTTTTGGTCATCAAAAGAGAGAAGAACTTTGAGCTCTTCATTACATTCCACAATTCTTTCGAATTGTAGAAAAAAATACAAAAAATACACTTTACCTGCGCCATTTGTGTGAAATTTATTTGGTGCAAAAACATGCTACTATAATCACAAGGTTGATTTTTCTAGCAAAACTGCCAATTCTTACTTTATTCACGAATTTCTAGCTACAAATTTAACGCGTTCTATAAGTTCTAAGTGTTTCCTTGATATTGTACTATAGTGTGACCTTTTAATTTTTTCGTTTTCAAACGATAGACCTAAAAAAACAATTCGGTACACATTCTCAAGGCTAAACCTAAAATTGGATACTATAAGCAAATGATGATTGGATTGCTATGAGGATTAAAGTGCTAGCATGTAATTTACAAAAAATGCCTCAATTTTTGATGACCAGTGACCAGACTCTCAAAGTTTGGAGCCATTTTGTTTACATACATTTTTTATGTTACTTAACAAACAATTTCACTTCTCTGCACTTGAAGGATAAGATCAAGTATATTTATCACTACTGTAACATTTTGAAAATAAATCTAAAAAATTTCGACGGTTTTATTTTCACATTTTCATTGTTCCACACTTTTATCTACACTAAAATTGCTCAAAACTAGTCATTCATAAATCTTTTCATACGAAACGACATTATTGAAAAGTCGCAAAAAGTCGTTTTTTCAGCTGGAAACATTTGTGTTACCCCTTCAAAGGGATTTTGCCCATTTTATCGAAGTCTTCCTTCCCAGCTGTTTATAGCCCTTCTCACAAATAGGTTCTCTCCCTTTAGAATAAACAGCACGTGACAACTCACCCTAAAAGAACAGAGCACCATTTAGGACACGCGGAAAGGTTGCCATGTTGAAACATGAACCATGTGCTCAAAGCCGTGCTCGTTATTCACGATTGATCTCAGGCATAATTTATAATTAGATTTTTTTCCAATTAATATAATAATAAGACAGTTAGATATCAGCAACTTCATCGATAGTTAATTGAAGTAATCTTTGGCGAATTCTTGGTGCACACTAACCCTACGGTACCCTACAAGACCGGAAATTTATTTACGAAGACACTTTTGTAATTTTGCTGATATTTGTGCTTTTTTAAAACCAATTCATGTATGGCACACCCTGCGAATGTGTGCTCCATTATCGACTAGCGCGCCAGCTTCGAGTTTTGACGATAGGAGTAATTATAACTCGGGTAATTTTACAATAATTAATTCTTAACGCAACTTTTTGGAAAGAGATCTTCCTCTAAAAATAATACAACTTTTTTAAACATATTTATTATGGTCTAAATTTGCCTTTGAAAAATGACATGCGTCTCCATTGGTCTGTACGTATGCCGACATTCTACAGGTCACAATTCTTGACCGATTTTGGTGATTCTTCTTTCTATCGATTGGTCTATCAGAATAAAAGCCTATTGATTTTCATAATAAGTACAATAGTTTAATTTTCATAAACAAAAAAATTTTCTACAAAAATTTCCTCGCTCCCATGCTCGGCGACTGTCCTCAGCTTCGGTTTTGTGCGGATATTCTTGCCCCTTCTCTCTGCTTTATGGCGGCGATGGCGTGGCGCAGTCGACAAAGCCTCCGACTTTCACCCTGCTGACTCTGGGTCCAGAACTTTTTTTAATAAATATTTTCCCTCAAATAATATTAATAAAAGAAAAAAACGTGGTGTGTGCACTTTTTTTACCAACGATTCTAAATTTGATGACATTGACATTTCTTTTATAATTTGTCTGCAATGCGAAGCATCGGACTTGTTCCAATGACCCTATTAACATCCTTACTCTAATAACAACGTGTGACTAATCATAAGTAAAATTAATATCTATTCAATGTATACGATAGAAACAAAAATAGCGCAGGAAAGAATACTTTCTTACGAATGTGAAGTTTTAATATCATTGCTTAAACGTAAAAAAGCGTAATGCTGCGTTACATTCTACATATGTCTGCGAGAAAAATTCAGTCCAAAAGTAAAATGTTCGTTATTTTTCCCATAAAATGTAAACATTTGGTGCTTGATTCAAGTCGTACTCCTTTTTACAGCAGAACTTTATAAAAATTTAAACATCTCTCTGTCAAAAGTGAGACTAGAGATGAAATTGACTTGACTTACTTTCGAATATGCCTTTAGCATAACAAACATCAGTATGATTTTCATTCAAACTTGGTTTTTATGTTGCGTGTGAAGTTCAAGCTACTTATTTCAATTTCAACTATATCTATTATCAAACCTTATTTTAGATCGCACTTTAAACTTGTGTAATACTTCATTCTTATTTCATATATTTCTAACGTGCAATGGATGATTTTTTAAAATCCTTAGACCTATACTGCTAAAAAACTCTGATATTGATGTTGAAAAATTCCGAGACAAAAAAAATTAATGATGAATGAGCAAGCTATGGCTCCAGTTCAAGACATAGGATAAATACGGGAGGTTCTTGGAGTCGTTCTTAAGAACAGCTCTATGCTTTTGAAAGACGTGACATCAATTTAGACATCTGGAATGTAGGTCTATTTGACAGTGATACGACGAGTTTTGCAAACTGATAGAAGCAAAACTGAAATTCTAGAGAACTATAAGATATCGAATAATCTAAAGAATTCAAGTTGATTTTATTTATTGGGAAAAGTATCCAAATGCAAAGTCAATAGTTGATATTTAAGAGGCGTTTGATAAGTCGCTTTATTTTAGAATAAACTAAAGCTTAAAATATGCTGTTTCAATTCAAGCCTGGAGTTTCTAATCTAATTGTTGATCCAATTCTTCTGCATAAATTTTTTTAACAGATACACTCATCCCTCGATTTACACGGTACTTATTTACACGGTTTTCAAATTTTTAAAAAATATCATATATGTGTTTTTCAATTTTTAACATTGCGCTTATTCCATATGAAGTAATTTACAAACGCGTCCGCAAAAGTAAACAAATGTTGGTCACTAAATTTGTAACATCCACCACTACTATAATTATTAAACCCGAAAAAAAGCCAGTAATTCACCTCGTGAAGTGATAGCTATGACAAAATAAGACATCTTGGATTCAATTTCTTTGAGGTACTTCGAAGGTGATTTGTACGAAAACCAAAGAAAAGAAGAGTCCTGCTTTTTAAAACTTTTTGCGACAAATGAAGACTAGTTTTAATTTTCTTTGTTTTTATTTCTTATGGATAATTTGTAATTTATTTTTATGTTTCTAATTTTTATAAATGCATTTAAATATAATAAATAAATAGCATGAAAAATGTATGTTTGAATATTATTTGAATAGCTTTCGACTTTAATTTCAAGACTTTTCGTTGGAACCAATCTCCGTTGTTCCACAACATTCTTGCCTTATTTTACACGATTATTATCAACATATTTACAACATTTTCCCATATATTTTGATTCGATTTACACGGTTTAAGTTGCGGTTGAACCAATCCTACTTTTTTATATGCATACTTTGTATCATTTTACACGATTTCGATTTGTACGATTTTTCTTGGAACTACTGTGTAAATCGAGGGATCTACTGTGTAAATCGAGGGATGGGTGTATAACATTTCGACGCCGTTTGGAATAATCTTCTTGTCTATTTTAACCCTAAATGCTAATGATATTTTTTACCCCTAATAGCATAATTTCAGGTCAATATGACCCACAACTGATTTTAGCATCATTTTAACAGTGTGAATCCTTTGCTTTTGTTGTTGTGTATTTTAGCTATATTATATTAACACTTTGACTGCCACATTTTATTCAACTATACATTTAGCTAGTTGGTGTCACCCAAATTTGGGTGACATGGCAATCAAAGTGTTAACAATGAAATAACAAAACAATTCTATTTTTTTTAATGTTCCATAAAAATTTGTCGAAAATTATAATCTTCGCATAAGTCGATTTGACTCAGGTCAAATACAAATGTATCTAGGGCTAATATTCATCATCCACTAAAAGTTTGTTGTGGTCGTTTTAATTTGAAAAATACAGTTCTAAGCATGTGTACATAAATTATTCTTATTTATTATTACCCTGTAAAACTGCAAAAATCTAGAGTTATATTCTAAAAGTGTGATCCCACCAACCTGCAGCGTATTAGGGCCCAAAATCCAAAAGTCCTGAATCTTTGTTTTCTTAATCCGTTTCTTTTTTACTGTGCTTCTTTAGTTAACAATAAGGTGTCTGCGCCTCCTGCACAATATCTAGATCTTGGACGATTAGCACACTAGAATATTATTTTTGTGGAATTCTAAGAATTCAGTAAGATTATGCGACCGTGCGTGGATACAACTGAGAACAAATTATTTCAATTTTCTTTTTTTTAAATCACTTTGCGCATTTCTGGCTTAGGGCACTACCGATCTCACAAGAGGCCACTTTGAATATCTTCTCACCGCTTGCAGAACTACATTAAAATTTGCGTAGAAACACAATTATACAATTTTCAGTTAAATTCGTAATTTCTTGCTTTCACAGAAAAACAAAAAGTAAACAAAAATCCACGAGCCAAAAACTTTTTCCACACAGAGGCAGCGGCCCCTACTAGACTCTAGACCCTATCTAGAGGTAACGACGAGCGCTCACCGCCGCCACACGTCGGATAGCTGCTCCGGCTCCGGCTTCCCTCTGGCGGCTCTGTACCCACACAATTCGACGACTCGTTGCCATTACTTCACTCGGCGTCAGCCCGCTCCCCGCACGCCGCACCCCTAACAACTGACGCGGCCTATGTGGCGGATCGGCTCGTTTTATTGCTCTTCTTTTTCTCTTCTTCTTCTCCTTTCACGACCCGTCGTACCACTTCTTTGGTTGTATTCAGTTAAAACTCAAATTGTGCGAAGTCACGAACTTAGGCTTGGTTTGATATTTATTCCACCGACTTCAAATTTTCAGAACTCTTCTCATTAGGGAATTTAACAAGCTTCCACAAATTTCAATGCACTGAAGAGAACCTGTAAAACTAAAAATGCACACAGTGAGTATTTCCAATTTTAATAAAAAACGGAATTAGTAGGAAATTTAAGAAAATCTAGAACTAAACACCGTCAAAAAGGCAATTTAACAACCAAGAAAGAATATCGTAAAGTAGCCAGCCGGCCAGTCGACAGTGCCCTCAATATCTTAAAGTTAAAAAAACACCTTGAGTAAATTCCAAGCCTTTTCGTTCTCCTTGGCACTCTAGTCGTGTGAAGCATCAAATTATGTTAGCACATTGCTTTCAATCAATACTAATAGCAGTCTTTTGGACTGGTCCATATTACAGGTGGATAATATAATGAACTAAGGGTCCATCAGGGCTTATTTTATTTGTATAATTTAGAGCCCTGAAGTGCGAAGCACCCAATTAATCATTATAATAAATTTAATAGTTACTTTCTTCAATTTACAACTAATAGTGGAGTACAACCATCCTCCACTGACGAAATGCAACTACTAAAAATATTGAATAAATACGTTCCAGAGAACGCATTTTTAGCGATAAATTTTGTAAATAATAATTTTCATAAAATTTCACGTAAAAACACCAAAAAGTGGAAATACGCATAGTATTGCTTCCTTTACTATAATTACCTGACATAAAATTGTTTGCCTAGTAAAGGTAAAGCGCCTATCAAGTGGTACTTAAGTACCTTTTTATGAACAAAGAATGTACACACCCTTCTTCTCTTAAAAGTAAGACGAACGACTTTCCGTGCGAAATTATAGATATTGCAATCAAAATAAGAGCCCAAAATATCTTATCAGATTACATCTTGACAAGTTGTATCAAAACTAAATGAATTTACCGATTTCTACGTTTGTGCCGCCATTTGCTTTTCAATTCGTTAAGTAAACTAGGAAATCAATAGATCGATTTTTGCTTCCAATTTCACAAGAAGGTTGTAAAGCTTTTTGTATTTTTTTCATTCAGAAATTATTTGTATAAAAGAACGCAACTATGATTTATTCTAATAATAACCAGTTAAAAGTGATTTCGGTGCTATTTCTATGGCGTATTATATTTCCCCGCCGTGGAAATATGTGGTTAGTCTACTAAATAAAAATACTTCTATTTTTCGATTACAAATTGATTTTAATTTCAAATACCAATAAAACTGATTACGGTTTACAAATATAAATATGTAACAAACAAAAGAGTCTTTCTTATTAAGGTTATTTTCCTTTTTTTCTTGTTTAGTTGCTCGCACCTCTCCTAATTGTGCAAAATAGGATTAAGGCCAGATATTAAGGAACACATATACATCCCAGCATTTCTAAATAATGAGCAATATAAGCTACTAAGAAGGTACAAAATGTAAAGAACAAAAACTGTTTTCTTTATAATTAAAATCTATTAATAAAATTTATTTTCAGCACGTCAGAAAAAGTGGGGTTGATAATTAGGCGACAAGAACCGTAAAATTACAATCCCTGATTTTGATAACCTTGAAAACTCTTCGTTGAAGGAGGATTGTAAAAAATAGTTAGAAAACCGCCATTGCTTGGTTTGTGGAAATACCTTATTTCTTAACTTGAAAATTTCGGCAGCTCATTCACATTATACATATTTTACGTATTAGAAAACGTATGTTTTCTTTCGTAAAAAATTCTTTCTATTTAGAAATTTTGTAGAAATATTGGTTACTTAAAAAATACAAACGTAACACCAATTTTCTATGTAGTTAGTTAAATGAGAATTTAAGTCTCGTAAAATATTTGATTTACTATACTTTAAAAATTTCGTAAAAGGATAATAACCTATTTTGATTGATTTTATGTATTTTGTAGAAAAATTCAACTTAAACAATTTACTAAAAAAATGTTAGTTTATTTTCGCCAGATCAAAATATTCAATGCATAAATGTGATAATTTATCTTTAAGTTATACACTCATATTTGGTCTCAACTTTCACGTTTCTTGAAATTTATAGATTTATATCTGCGTTGTTCGCCCTCTTCTCGAGAGATTATAATTGTATAATATAAATTTTGAACTTGAGATTTTGTACAGACGTTCGTATATTGACAACCAACAGTTAATAGTTTGGCCTATTGCACAAACTATGGTAGATGGCGAAGCTCCATTATTTTTTAGATATGGGTTACAAATTCAGTTTAGACTAGGAATTAGATAAATATCTCTGCTGTAGAATTCTACAGGAAAATGTATCTATTAAAATCCCAAAGCGATGGAAACAACACTTTACTTTTTAAAGGAATTATTTTATTAAAAGCATGTAAACCAAAAATAATTATACTACGTTTTCCGAAACCCAGGACTTGACATTTTCCGTATGGGTTTCTGATTGGAAGTAATCAAAAAGTAATAGAAATAATGTCTTCGTTTTATAATCGAAGCATTGCGAATTTTACCTTGATATTTTATGTAAAAACACCTCTATTTCAGCATAAACATTTAATTCTTCTGTTTTCTGTGAATTACTGTGGTTGCGATTTCTTATCTGAAAGGAAGTGGTTAACAAAAAAATAGGATATTGTTTTGTATGGTATAAACAGCCGTCATTTAGCTCCATCCCATCCAGGACATCCAGAAACCTGGTGTGACGAGAGTTTCTGGTCCCCTATTCTCAATCCGAGCAAGCTGGATATCTTCCTTTTCTATTCTGTAAATCTCATGCATCGTATAAGAAAGACTACTAAGGGCAGAAGGCACTTCAAGAAGCTGGATATTAGTACTGCTCTAAAATGAGCCCGCAAGAAAACCCAGCACTTAGGGATCTTTCATCCTGTAAAAAGCTCGGCACTCGTCCGTTGCTGCACTGTTAGCAAACTTGTGAAAAGCTCCGGACACCAATACTGCATGGAGCCGCAAGAGGAGTGTGTGAGACCCTGGCACAGGAACTCCTACTGCCAAATGATCAAAAATAACACAGCAGATCAAAGTGCTCCCAAAATATTCCCGATTTCCAGTTAAAATACCAAAGCAACAAAGTCCAATTCTCCTCAACACTTTCATCATACCCCGCGGAAAGTTGCTGTGAGACCGGCCTGGGACTGGGATTTTGGAGAACGGCGCGTCGTGTTCTCTTTGAGAAGCTCTATGGATGTGTCCCTTTCACTACTTTAAAGGACTTCTAGAGGTTTCCGTCAAATGCTCGAATAAAAGGGCTAAATTCATTCCCTCTGCGGGGGGTTGTTTCCATAAATTTTTCAGATTATAAAAACAGCCTCCTCAGTGCATTTTGCTTGGAATGTCTGGCGTATAAGAAAAGAATCCAAACACCGACGGCTTCAAGAAGTGTGGTAATACATTGCGCCCGCGGAGCGAAGGTTATCTAATTATGAAGACACTGTCAAGGCACGGGAAAAGGGAACATTCGCCCCCGGCGACTGCAGCAATTCCAAGGGTGGCGTACAAACATATTGGATCCTTACCACTAAAAATATTAGCGTGTACTCCTAGTCCCTCGAGGGGGAAATACTCCTCTACGCCAGCCACTGCGTACAAGAGTGTTGGCCAGAATAAAATATAAAACGTATAAAACACAAAACACGGGAAATCATAAAAACAACACTGGGATCGGTTTCGGGCAAATCAAAGAAATCACAGGACACACTGAGGGTTAAAGTAAGGGGATAGAAACTCGCAAACAAAAAAAAAAAAAAAAAGAAAAAATTACACCTCTGGCCACGTCTTAGATGGACGACACTCAAATACGAATTCTTCGAACGATAGTTCTTAAAATTGAAAATATAAGTTTGTATACAAGATATCACCAACTTTACAACATTTAATTTTAAACAAATTGTGTATTTTGATAAAATTCAATTACGTAGCGCATCCTTTCTACCCGGAACACTTTAGATCTCATAGCAGACTAAGAGCGGCGCTCTGACAGAATGGCGCTGGAATGGGCTGCCGCGGCGGCTGTCGACCAGAGTTGCCGCAAGAAAATTTTTGAAAGTTCCTCTCAAATTGGTAGTATGTCATAAAAAGTCTCCTCCTTTGAAAACAATATCGTCATAGCTTCGAAATTAAACAATGAAATAAATTAGGTATATACTTTATTTACACATTTCCAAAAACTACTTTTGCATAAAAAAATAATAATCGTAGGCAAATATAGGAATCCACTTTTTAAAAATTGACAACCACTTCTTCTTCCTAAGTATAGGCTATAGCACGAATAAAAAGAAAATTAACTCATTTTGTGATTCCGAGGGCATTTTTTATTGCACGCAAAATTTTTGGTGATAAAAACTGAAAGATAATTTCAACCTGTGGTATTAACTCAAACTTTCCTAGAATTGTCATAACTGCCATTTTTGCATCGATAAGCGTTGAAATATGCAAAGCTCGAACTGCATAGCCGAATACATTTGCAGTACGGAACGTTCACTTACTCAACGATGAATGGAATGTCTTTAATTTATCCGTTCGGTTACATTTTGAAAAGCTCAAAATGACCTCAAATAAGAAAATACAAAAACAAATTAACTAATTATTCGATTCCTGCTTACTAAACAACCATGTGAATAATTATTCAAAAAATTTGATATCAAAAACGCTGATACTTTTAAATGAGACTTTTTGGAGGAACGATTTGAAATTAAAGTATTTCGAATTGTAAAATTTGAAGACACAAATACATAAACAGAGGAGTTAATCGGTCTTTGAAATCCCCTTTTGCATTTGTAGATTGTTCTGGTCTTTCTATTACATATATTAATAGAGATTCAGTAAATACCAAACATTTTTAGTAATAACGTATATTTAAATGGCTTAGTTTTCCTCATGGAAGACTTACGGTTCTTCGTAAACTTTTGAATACAAATATAAATCACTCAATTGCACTTAAATTTGAATCAAAGTCCAATTAATTTCTCAAAGAAATCGCGCGATCCGGTCGACAAATGATCTGATTTCTCAACATTTTCTTTGGCAAATTTAAGGCTTGCAGACGCTAGTTCGCCGACGGTCCACTTCCTGTCTCGCAGAACCCTAATTACTGTGTCCAACTGGAAAGATGTATACCAAATTACAAGGAATTTTCTTTTTAAATAAGAGATCAATCAATGTAAACCTTACTTTTGTTAAGTCAGGATGGGCGTTTGTATAGTAGATTAAAACGGGTAATCCAGCAACACTAGCTGCCATCCACTGGATAACCAACTTGAACTGAACGAATCCCAACTGAGAAGATCCACAACCCCAGTTTCCGGTGGCCACTGGTCGTAAATTCCTACCGTGGGATACATCCCGATTGCCAATCTAATGTGGAAAAGACCAAAAATACATAATAGGTTTCATCTTCATAAAGCGTAGTGACCCAATTATAATGTTTACGCATCTCTATACGTATAAAACGCTCGGACACGCACGGGAAATCTATTAGGTTATTCCGGAATTTTGAATAAATATAAAGAATGTGAAACGAAATGTCTAGAAGATCACATCAATCTGTATGGAGTCGTATTTACATTATTATTGGGCCTAAGGTGACCTACCGAACGAGTTGCTAAGCAATTCTTGAATTTAGCCAGTTCCAGAGAGAGGGACTTGATGCCAAGTACTGGTCTGCTTTTCTTATCTCTAAATTCTTGCATCAGTGCATCCGCTACAAATTTTACTAAAAGCATGCAATTCGAACGTTTTACCTTACGCGATTGCTTACGTACCAGTGCTGGCGGTGCATCCATCGGTAAGAGGAAATCCTACGAAACTCTCGCTCAGCGTCCTCTTGAGCAGGGAATTTGCGAAGTTCATCAATGCTTTATTTCTGGGGTCCGCTTCATTACTCGTCTCCTTACTCTCTGCATCACAAAGCCATCTGTGCAATGGTGATCGATCTTACTATGTTTTACTGTTTTACAAGCTTAAAACAAAATGAACTTCACTTTGAAAACCGTTGAAGAACTTCCTCTAGCTCGGAACTGCAGTCCGTACTAAAGCTATAATTCGATGAGTCGTTGCTGTCCTTTCTCTGCGACATCGACTTCTTAGTAAAGAGGTTTGGCCACTGTTTCAAATCTTGTTCTAGGACCGTTCGACGGAATTCTCCATCGAGGGAATCCTCAGGTAGCACAAAACCTGTCGAACCGCCTCTTTTTAATCTGTAAGATACGAATATAAATTCGCTATATAAACCATTTTCCTATCTAGAACGTTTATCGAGAAAAGTCATCCTAATGCACCCTATATACCGATCCCGTTACTCACCTGATGACTTCTTCATCGTCACGGGATCCAGACAAGCTGATTCCTACTGCATAACTGCTTGCAGTACTGTCCGTATAGTTACTGGACTGTTTAAATGCTTCTTTTAACTTATCAACAAACAGTTTACGTTTCTCGTAATCATCTTGAGCGTCGTGCTGAGGTGCATTTTCCTCATCACTATCTTCGAGACTCTGTCGAGCACTGTGAAACTCCTCGTCATCGTCTTCGTCCGAGTCACAACTCGAATATAAACTACTCTGCCACCGATTCACAGAATCTTCTCGATTAACTGGCAAATATTCGCCAGAAGATCCTAATACTATAAACCGACCTCTTCGTTCCCCTCCAGCAGATAAAACAGGTCCTGAGCTTTGTACATTTGGATCCAACCAATGCTTTCTGTCTTTGACACCTGAAAGTATGATAAAGTAATTTCAGGCCCCTAGATCCAAACAGATTTGAAGTATGATTTTGTTGTAGAAGGATAAAATGTAAAAAACTTGGGAATGTTTATAAATTCACCGTTTGTGTCCGAGAGATCAGTTAACGATCTATTGGGGGTAGGTTGTTGCACAACTATTTTCATGGAGCTATCGTTCGGAGTGCTGCTTCCGCTCTCCCCGATTGGAGACAGTCTTGTTATTGGCGCAGTTCGCTTCCTCGCCTTTTTATCTCTACTCTCCGTGATTTTACAATTTGAATTTTGTCTAAAAGCTAGAAGGCACTTATTAAGCTCACGCAGTACGTTATCCTCTTCAAATTGATTAATGGGAAGAATTTTATAATTTTCTGCATCGAAACAGCAGAGGGAGACTTTACGGACTTCTGGCAGCATTTCCACAATTGCCTTATTCTTGGTGTCCATAACTAGGAAAAACTGGTTAACATCTTCAATAAGGAACGCTTCGTTGTCCTCTAGGGCTTCCACGAATAGGAGGCTTGCGAGGGACTCGGGGCACATGAACAGTTGGAAGCACTGCTCCGATTTCCCACTTTGAAGTGCCTTCCCACCAATATGGGGTGAACTGAAAATCGCCTGGGCTGCTCCATCGAAACAATTTCCGATTTGTCCATAATGTTTAACGTCAACGGGGCAGAGGGGGAAGTTGCATTCTATCCAATCCTCAATGGTAAGCCAGTGCTTTCCAGGCATTACCTTTCTCGAGAATTTTATTGTACTGCTTGGGCTCTTCTGTTGATCAAGCCACCGAAAGTATTTAATGAGGCAGTCAAATTTCGCTTTCTGAGAGTTACTAAAAGCTCAATTGAAATTAAATTAGAAACAAAGCACTATGAAATTTAATGCTGGTGGTATACCTATCTAAGGTATGAAAAAAATTTGTAAAGTTGAAATCCTGTAGAGTAGGATGAGTCTTCTTAGTTCTCTTCGGAAACGTTGAAAAGAATGCATTCGCTAATAACGCGGCCACAAAGCAACGATCCAATTCAGTGCAACTAGCTAAATAAAAGATTTACAGGAAATTGTTAGCTCGCGAATTTTCATGATTTTCTACTAGTCTAATTAATTTGTGAATATTAGCAGCGTTGAAGAATAGTAAATAAGGTCTATACCACAGTAGATATTTTTATTTAGGAGTGCCTATTGATTAAAATAGTCTTTTTTTTGTAGCTTTCTAAATAATTTGTCGATGTATTCGAAATGAAGAATATTAACTGAATAATAAAATTAATAAATATATATATCTCATGAATGAAATTAAGAACAGATCACTACTAACCTTCTTGTTGTAAACTGAAACTTAAACCTCTAGGCGGACGTAGGCTTTTGATAGTTTGTGCATGTTTGGCAATAATTTTTATGACTTCAAGAAATTCACTTGCTTCATTCTTAGAATCTTTATCTTGTTTTAGAATTCGCTCCAAACCTTTAAGAAATGTATTATCCCTTATATCGTCATCTGGATCCAAACTTATACTGGAGCGTAAACAATGAAAAAGTGTCAGAATATAATTTTCTTTTAATTTATCTTAAAATTTTTTTTCTTTACTTGCACAGCTCATGAATTTCTTTCATACATTCCAAAACAGTTTGAACATCTTCAGAATTTTGTATTAATTTTAATTTCTTTTCAACCGTGGTCCACGATGGGAAATCAGACGGAAGCATGACTAGCGCCATTGTAAGTCGTACCCTACAAAAAAGGGACATGAGTTTAGCGTTGATATCGTTGTTAGTTTATCACATAATATCTAAACCGTCTGAATTCTATATTGATTATTAAAAGATTTTAAGTTTCATCTTCATATAAATGATAATTCACTTGACTATTTCTTGTTTATTGTGTATTAAATTAATTATTAATTACCTTCGTGCTAACCGAAAGGTCGGTTAAGACATTTTATATTTTAATCTCAAGTTGTTTTTTCTACAATTTTATATTGAATATAAAATATAATTCAAATTTTTCTCAAATTATATTAGAGCATATTAGTCGATGCGTATTTAAAATGATTGTTTCTATTGTTACACTTGATTGCTAGAAAATAAAATATTACATCATTCCTTTAAATAAGCAGAAATTCTTTTAGGAGAAAGACTAATCACTTTTAAAGGGATTTTCTGTTTGAGTAAGCTAGGTGTAAATAGATAGCTCTATTCACTAAGCGTTTTTAGTATTTATCAGGATTGAAACTGACTTAGTCACTTCCTGAAGTTATTGAATTCGTATTATTTTATTAAGAATTTCTCAGTTATGAGTGTGACGTTAAAGGATGGCAATAAATAATATCTAATAATAATAGTGATATATAAATTAAGTAACAACTTTCTTGTATTGAAAATTATGTGTGAAAATTGTTGCTTAGAAGCCTAATTAGAATCATTTGACTTTATCCGCCCTAAATCAAAACTGGTAGTAAACAGACTCTTCTTCGTTATCTAAATATTTTTCGTAGTTATCTCGAACCGAACAAAGTGATATTCTTTTGTGCAAAGCAACTAGAACAGATAAAGTAGGGTATGTATTTAAAACGCTTAATTAAATTCCAAGGGCCAACCTAAGACAATAAATACGTTTTCTTGACGAAATAAGTTCTTAGTACGGAAGTCTAACGAGATGAGACAGCTTTTGTCGTCAAAAATACGATTTTTCTCCTAGAGCTCTTTTATTTTGCATAAAGATTTCGGCTCGGTCGTCTCCTATTCTATTTATAGTCTGAACCTGCTGCTAAATACTCACACAGGAAATGCAAAATATTTAGATTTCATCATTACAATGGGAGCTGAAGGGGCCGGTTTGATATAAAATAATCTATAACAAACATATGGCATGTACGTTACCTTCACGAGCCCATCTAACAAAACTAACACAATATTTTGCACCCTTTTGATTACTCCACACTTTTTCAGACGCACTATACAGAGAGCTCACATCTATTCAATAGGACTATTGCTATAATTATAATAAATAATTTCCACAGAGTAGATGATCCTCTTAAGTGAGAAACTTGTTTTCAGTCAGCACTGGCCCAGATGAAAAAATCGTGGAAAAAAAACTAAATATTTATTTTCAGCATATCACAGGCGGCAAGTAAATACAGAGGAAAGTCGAGAGGTATAGATTGGCGACGCAGAACGACTATAGACACGATACCGAGAAAAGTCACAAGAAAACTAGAAAAGCAAATTCGAGACCGTCCTCGCAGTTTTTGGAGAGTGAAAATAACACTGAGGAAAAGTGTATTAAGGTGAGAAACGTTGCTCTACGGAGCCGCGGGGACTAGGGAAACTGTGTATCTATCCCTCAAAAGAGAGACGTCCTTTACCAAAAGCTCTGGCTCTTAGACCCGCCTTTTGCTTTTTCCTAGGTGCAACACTGATTGGACTTACTAATCATACTGAATTATATAGAAGGCTTTAGCTTAAATCACGTAGGAACGATTTTTCAAGCTATAAATACAAATTCATATATGTAAATATGCCTATGTTTAGTTAGTGGCAAGTGGTGGGAAGGCCTTTGAACCTTTCTCCAGTGTATCAAATCAGATACTCTGTAGGAAGTCGAAAGAAACCAATGTAAATAAAAAAAGAACTTGAATTTTGCCTTGGAAAAAAATTACTTTATACTGGACTACACTTCTCTCTGCAAAAATCCATATCTTACGAGGTTTTACTGAAAAATATTAGAATTATCAGCTTGCAACCTTTCTCTGCAAAATATTATTTTAGCAGATTCAAACCTACATAGAATATTTTTGAAGAATTTATACCACAGGGTTGCTTCAGTATTTTTAAGAAAAATTATCTTTTATCTTCAGTTGTTAAAATATCTATTTTGTTGTTTGTTTAAAAAGCTACTATATGATTATAGTATATGATTACTATCTCTCTTTATAATCCTCCTGCGTACAAATTTTAATTTATAAAAATGATCTTCCTGCAGACAGTTTCATAAAAACAAATTTCAAAGTAAACTTTTATTAGGTTTAATAAATGTCGAGGAAGTTTCGTGTCTTAGACAGGGTTGTGTTTTTCACATAACCGTCTGAGGCATTTAGTGGTTCCTATATTTCAAAATGCTAATGCTTTAAAAGAATATGTTTGATCGTCCACTAAAAACATAAAACTAAAACTGGAGTGTAGCTTGAGCGAATAATTTTTTAAAAACTAAAAGTTACTAGTGAAGGTAAGTAAAAATAAAAAATATGTATCGAATGTAGTTTTTAGCAGTAAAAATTAAATGGGTAGCGAATAAATTAGGAAAAAAATTTATTTTATCTTTGTAGTTTAATACAAAACGGTCAACAGTTACACTTTCGTTTGTTGGAAAAAGTCATATGTGCTGCTAGTTTTTTCTTTTCCTGCCTCTTTTCGGTGGTGCAGTTTCGGTCTTCTCTTCAGCAGTGCTATTCACTTCCTCTGCCTTAGCTGACTTTGTATTCAAATCTTCAGATTGTGTATTACTTCCATTCATCTTTTTAGTTTGATTTTCATTTAAGTCATTCTTTTCTTCTTCTACTGCTGCTTCGTTGGCTACCAAAAATAACGTATGCTGTCCACCGCTAGACACCTTAATGATTTGCTTATCCTGTGTCTGCTTGCTGCTAATTAAAATAGGTTCCAATTCGTCGTCCTCGTTTCCAGTACCTAATTGAAGATTTGAGCCCATTCCCCAGGCGTACACTTTTCCATCTTCCGTAAGGGCAAATGATTGTGCTTCTCCACAGGATACGTCTACTATTGTCTTTCCTTCCAGCGCAGTTACAGGCTTTAGGTCCACAACGTCTTCGTCAATTTTTCCAAGGCCCAGTCTGCCATAGTCTCGTCGGCCAATAGCGTAGCAGACGTTGTCCTCTGTTAGAACTAACGTATGATGTTGCCCTCCTATAAATAAATAATATCCAAAACAAGTAAAGCATATCATTGCTAACACGTATAAACTACAAGGCGGAAAATATTTCTTACAATAGTACACATTCTATGATGTTTCTCGAAAAAATGACTTGTGTAGTTAAAAAATGCATATACTTTTAAATCTATGAAGAATGTTTTCCCTGAGACATACCTGCAATTGTCTTAACACTCTCAAACTTGATTCGTGTCGGTGAGATCACAAGTTCAGCAGTCTTTTTGATTCCAAGTTGTTTGTAATTGTTTAGTCCAAATCCGCAGATACTTGGCTTCTGGTATTCTTTTGCAAACGTGCTGAAAGAATGCGATTAGAAAAGAAGGAGAGGTAGGAATAAATTTCTAACCAATAAGTGGTAGCCCAAATCCGATCTACGTTTTTGACGCCCTTAATTGTGACTAAACCGGGCTTAAGTAACTCCGTTTTGCCGCGTCGAGACTCTCCTGAAGCCGTTCGTAAGGAGACTCGACCCAACTGGCCTTGTTCAGCACAACCCATCGTGTAGATCTTTCCCGCACAGGTGAGAATTACAAGATGATCAGCACCAGATGCAATGTCACAGGATACAATTCCTGGAAGAACTTCAATAGGCATGCGTTTGTTGCCCTCCAATGTTAGTCCCATGTTTCCATGCGAGTCTCGGAATGATCCCCAAGCAAAGACGCGGCCGTCTTCAAGTAAACATGCAGAATGGGAATCTCCAGCGGACACCTTGACACACTTCCCAGGAAGTGTGATCTTGCTAGGGATAAACTCAGAGCCTTCTTCAGAGCTATCACGGCCTAATGCTCCCTCGTCGTTGCATCCAAAGGAAAATATTTCGCCGTTAGCTGTTAGACACAGGCTGTGCATCCCGCCGGCCCGAATATCAACAACATCTTTAATACTGGCTACAATTGATGGCCTCTTGCGTTCCATCTCGTCCTCTCCCAAGCCGAGTTGGCCCATGTCTCCCTGTCCGCATACAAGCAGCGTCCCTCGTTTTTTAGGCAACATGGGAATCGGTAGCTCACAAGACAGACGCTGTCGCTTCTTCGTTGGCTCTTCAGCGTTGTTAACTTTACTTGCCATTATTAATTTATTTAACGAGAATGGAAGGCGCTTTGTGCGTTAGAGACCTTTGAAGAGATCCATTTAACAACCACTATAATGCAGTGCTTTCGACTTCAGAATTATTTACCTTGTCCTAAAAGTTAGAAGAGTACACTGAAATACGTCTTTAACGAATTTGCTTAGCTACAACCAACTATTTAATCGCGCGCTCGCCGCTAAACAAACTAGATCATCCCGCCTCTTTTCCACAGATGTCACATGTATGACAAATAAATTGACAGCACTGCGTTCGCGCTTTTTCCAATACACTTTTAAAAACAAAGCGACGAATTTTAACGAAAAACTAGCGCAAAATGACTGCTTTCAGTTCGAGTGACGTCAAAAGCAGGTATTCAGCAGTTATTTATGGTTTCCAAAAATAAATGCATCTTCTTCTTGGAGGCCCGTACAGTTGGCTGCCCTTAAAGTTTAGCACGTAAACTTGAAACTGCTTCATAGTGATATGTCAGATTCTTGTCAGCTTTACAAGCATTTGAATAGTTTACACTTCCAGCTGAAAAGTTCTTCAGGAGTAAAGTTGTGGAACTCGACGGAGCTCGAAAAATCCTGTGTACCGAAAACGGAGCCGGTCGCCTAGTTTTGGAAGAATCTGACACGAGAGGTGCTCGCGATCGCCGAAACGAGATGCCAAGTGATTGCCCACAGCTGGGTTTAATCGGTCGTTGTTTTGATGCTCGCGGTTGCGAGGTTCTCTCATCAACTGATTCCGCTTGAATAAGTCAAGTCAGAACCGAGCATTTGATGCCGGGTTTCTTCTTTCGACCATGGAAAATCCTTTAGAGGAGGGCCGGGGATTTCGCCAGAGGAAGAAGCAGGGTGATCCGATTTGTTGTCCTGTTTGCGGGGTAACCATTCGAGCCTCTGAGATCGAACAGCATTATGAAGTGGAAGTGGACCGCCTCATAAAACTGCAACTCAATCAGAAGGTGAAGAAGTCACTCAGCAACGGCAATTCATACCATGAACCACTGCCAGGATGCTCATCAAACGGGGATGATTCCAGTGGATGCCCGTGGGTTACATTCCAAAAAGTTCGCAACAATAGGCATTCACGTCTGAGGGTAGGTTTATGATCAGCTATTTACATTTTGCTATTTTCCTCTAAATTTAAAGACATTCGAAATACTTAAATCGGGCGATACCTGCATTTTAAAAGCTAGGAGAAATAGTTCTACTTTTTAAATTGCAGTAGTTTATTACTAAAAATTAAGCGTATCATTTTTAGAGCCTTATTAGGTTACAAAATTTTCTTCGTAGATAAAAACTCGAAAGAGAAAAATCGATGATCAGCCAATCTGTCCTATATGCAATGAAAGACCAAGTGAGGATATCAACGTACACGTTGAGCTTTGTCTGAAGAAGAATGAAAATTCCGAAAATAAAGTTAATGGTACTGCCAGTGACGATGATGAAAGCATCGACATCGAAGGGGAGTCTTTTGATGAGTATGAGTGGGCCGGACAAAAACGCATCCGAACAGCAAGTTTGCTTGAGGGTGGCTACTCAGCCGCTGGACTTGGAACCTCCATAAGTAACTGTAGCAACGAGGAGGAGGACGAGGACCTTAATGTCGACGGTGATGACACGCATATATACGGTCCAGCACAGTACACTGAAAGAGACGTTATAGTACCACTGAACAGCGAATGTGAAAGTGAAGGAAATGAAAATTTTTACTTAAGAAAGCTGGTGAGTGGCCAAGATGTTTCATCAATGTCTCACATGCTAGCGAGCAGCTCCAGTAATTCAAGTAACCATGTAGTAAATATTGACGATGCCGCACAAGATGCGAAAAACAGTAGTGAGTTTAGCTCAAATCCACCGATCTCCAGTATTTCTGATAATAGTTTTAAAAGTCAGGAGAGCGATAACTCAGGACAAATAGTTGAATCCCTTAAAGTAAAAATTCGCGAATATGAAAATCAAGTTAGCAATAAAATTAAATGTCTTATATGCATGGACGAGTTCAAGAATCCTGCCGTATCCATCTGCTGCTGGCACGTGCACTGTGAAGAGTGCTGGCTTAGGACTCTCGGGGCACGAAAGCTCTGCCCGCAATGTAACATGATCACATCACCAACCGACTTGAGGCGGATCTATATGTGATTTCTTTATGTTTTCTAGATCAGTCAGGACTCTGCGTTAAAGCGCCAGACTGTGTGTAGGATTAAAATTAATGTAACTTATCCTAGAGGTATCCTATACCGTTTTAGTATTAAGAACCTTTACTGTAAGAAAGCACATAAAATTTATTCTTTTATGGAGCTTTTAAGGTGTTTTTACCTTATATGATTACTAATAAAGTTCTCCCCATTAATCATTTTTGTTAGAATGACTTCTGTGAAGTACTTTTAATACTTTTCTATAGCAGAGAGAAGTAATCTCAAATTTTATAAATATTAAAGTATTTTATTTGAATAATTTGTTTCACTCAGATACTGAAGAGTAAAAATTTCTCCGGTTAATTCATATTGTTTCCCTTGATTCTTTGCATATGGGCTGATTTTTACTTGATTATATTGTGCTCCAAGTTAGGTTTTTATTGAATGTATTCCTGAATAGACATCCTCGGAATGATAATAAAAAATTAGTATATACTTCTTCGACCCCTTTAGTCACACAAAAATGTCTTGTTTCGCAATTTGTTATCTTTCAGGGCTTCAGACTACGGACTTTTGAAGATTTGTAACATACAAAAATAAGAAAAATATGCCTGTGCATTAGATAAATGCATTGTTGGAATACAGAATTAATATGCAGCTATGAAACTGAATTTGTATATAATTACGGTGCGAACTATCGCCTCGGAGGCCTACTTGCGTCCAAAAAATTTTAATTTTTATCCTTTGTTATGAAGACACAGGTATTTTATAATTCCTACTAAAGTATTTCAAACATTAGAACTTCTGTTGTAAAGTGCCCTAATCGATCTAAACAATTTTCAAAAATGCCTTGAGCCGTTAGGAAATTTTTAAATTCTGTATTTGTCAGTGCCAATATTTATATGTCAATGATTCACTATTTCTTATAACCTACAACGGGCTAACATACGAAGGTAAGAAGAAGAGCGTTTGAAATGCATTGACGACGAGCGTGGTCGAAGTAAACAAAAGAAGTTGTTAGGTCGATTTTAAAAATGGACAGCGAATTATTAACAGAAAGTGTTTGCAAATTATTGGAAAGTGCAAACAAACAAGATCGTGCCTCTGCATTGAGGCAGCTATTGAATTACTGCGAATCTCCGAGCAACGACACTGAAACGGTTACACCTGTGTATGACAAGTGCTATTTACACATTTTGAAATGCTACTCGGACAAATTTGAGAGTTGCAGGGAGCTGGCGTACTCGGTAGTCGAAGGGTTTATGAAGAAGTTGCCCAAGAACGACTACTATATGCACTATGTCGTCTCCACAATCGCGAAGCGCATTGGCCAGGTAGAGCAAATCGAAGAAAGTGAGGAGATGCGGCTGCTTCTTATTTCACAATTAACGGAATTAATAAACAAGTTTGGCGACCCTACTGCTTCAAAGGATCCATTTCTTAAGCCCTACAATGAAGTCATAGACGTGTTAAAGAAGTGCCTACAAGACCAATGTCCAGCGGTCCAAAAGGAAGCATGCAATTGCATTAAAGTATTCGCCAACAAATCGCCCAGTTTTCACTACAGGGCCGAAATTCTAGCTACACCTCTCTTTTCCGTAATTCATCATAAACACTTCCAAAATAGAACAGCTGGTATACAGGCACTCTGTGTTGTTGCTTTGCATATTATGACCAACACAGAGTGCATATCAAAGATCATTCAGGAGATCCCGCCCTTACTTATGGATCCGGTTCCTATTGTGAGACGAGAGTGCGGAAGATTTGGCTGCACGCTTTTGCTGCAGTTGAGGGATCGCTATTCGTTTTTTGGAAAATTAGTTCCCCTCGTCCTGTGCTGGTGAGTTTTTGAAATAACACTTTCTGTTTTAATATTTTTAAAATTGTGTAGTTATAACGACAATATTTAAGCAAAGAGTAAATAATTGTACATGTGTGTTGATATCCACTTTCATTTAGTTTAAGTGATGAGTCAGTGGAAATCCAACAAGAAATAGAAGAATTGTGGCACAAATGTGGACAACTATACTACCAGGAAAATGAAGAAGAGCTGAATAAGATGGAAATAGTAGATAAAACTCCCGAAAACTATCCAAAAGGCGTGAAGCGTCCACCGATTGGTTGCCGAAGTCTAATCCAAACCAGATGTCTTACTATTGTTAAATCAATCATGAGGGAGTCTTCAGATTGGAAGCAAGATGTTCGCTTGCATTCTCTAAAATTATGCTGGCAATTTGCTCTTCATGCTGAGAGTGTTCTAACTCCAAAATTTATGGAAATAATGCCTGAGTTAGCACGAGCTTGCAGGGATTCAGATCCATTTGTTGCTAATAAAGTCCTGTTCAATTTTATGAAAGTACTCTCTATTAATTTTATATATTTTAGGCTTTAGACCTAGGCGATCTTTTGGGTAGATTACTTGCTTATGAAGATTGGTTTCCACATGCCATTGAAAGGCTTGAGAACTATCCAAATTTAGGAACACTTAAGTGCTTTTATTCCATGTACTCGGCTTCGAAAGAACGTTGCACTAAGGACATAAGTATGTTGGCGGAACTTTTAAGTAGAGAACAATTTACGCATAATTTGGAGGCATATATTTAATTTGTTTTCTTTGAAAGCTCCTTTAAAGAACGTTATTACAGGAAGAGTTTCAGCTTTATTTAGTGAAGTTAGCAACAACTTTGTGGGAGAGGAAAATCTATGGAGGCGATTCTCTTGAAGCTAAAATAGAGGACCTCGAATTATCCGATAGTAATAAAGATCAGGAGCATTTGTATATCATTGCTGTAAAAGTGATATCACTTTGTGATGGGAATACAAATCCCAACACCTTAAAGGCGAGCGAAGCTCTGCTAGCCCAACTAGCAAGAGGCCCACAGTTTGATGAACTGCATAATTACTACCTGGCATCTCTTCTATGCTCACTAAATTTGGATTTCGAAATGGACGATTCATGTGAACTGATTGCAATTCTTGATGGAGTTATTCGTTTTTGCGGGTTTCGAAGCAACGCCATGGAACAACTTCAAAAATGCATCCAATCGGTGTGGAAGTATGGTTCAAGTGAGGCAAAGATCAAGATAATGAGCGCTATTTCTGTTGCAATGCTGTCCTGGGACAAAACACTTGGCGTACATAAAGATGAAAACTTGCGCCTATTGCAATCCTTTATAAACAATATAGTTGCTCAATATCTGGTTTGGAAAGTTGGATGCACTGCAGAGTCTCTGAGGTCATTAGCAATTGCAACACTTTGCGCTATGTCGGAATCTGCCGTCGAAGTAATTCTTTATACACATCATATATCGTGAATAATAGAGTACATTTTCAGGCTCAAGTTATTCTGGAGGAGAATTTGAAAATTTTTCCTAATCTTATAGACGACAATGCTGTTTCTACGAGGGTTTACACACTACGAACGCTGCATAATTTCAGGGCTTTAAAATTCGACGCTTACAAACAAATCGTAAACGGTATTTTAAATATGTTTAGTCAATTATTCTTAATTGAAAAAGTCTGACCGAATTTTTTGCAGCTGTTTTACAGCGTTTGGATGATCCTAGCTGCGAGGTCAGGAAGTGGGCTGCAATCGTCCTGGGTAAACTACAATTAGATGACCCGCAAGGTGAGCATGCAGATGGCGTAAAACGAATCGTTGGGAATATTTTGTCAGTACTACAATTACACTCTGATAGTCCAGAGCCGAAGCTAAAAAAGGCAATAGAAGGTCAGATTTTAATTTTTATTTTAATATACATTAATATATTTCTTTTTTAGATTCTGTTAATGCAGTTCGTCACCAATTTCCAAATCTTGAATCAACGCAGTAGTTTTACTATAATTTAATTACTTTTTTTTTCATAATTTAATTTTTAATTCTATGTTGCAATCTTTTTGTAAATATACCCAATTTCCCTCTAAATGCAGTGTTTTTGTACGATTCCTGCAGCTGTGTGCTTAAAAGAAAGTAATTTTAAATAAAAGTGGAATGTGTACGACGCAGCATTCAAAAGAATTTATTTGCAATTAACTTCAATGAAATAAACATGCAAATTTACGTGGAAGTATACCCAATTCTTAAAGAAAAACCACTAAGTCAGGAAGAAATACTTCTCGCATTCATCGGACATTGATTACCTTTCTAAACTGCTTGAACCATCCACCTGCTCTTAATAAGCTTAAGGTGAAGCCCTGCAGCCCCAATTTACGTCAGTATTCATTTCCCACTTGTTGTGCTCGCATGGAAAAGTAGAGAGATGGAGGGTAACACAAAATTATAAGATAATTCAGTATTAAATTCAGTTGGAAATTTCAAACTCTAGATTCTGTAATAAGTGGCGCAGTTAAATGTGGTGGTTATCGCTATCCTGACGGTACCCGATATATTGGCGACTGGAACCACAAGGGACAGAAACATGGGCTGGGTCATTTATTACTTCTGGATGGAACACGATATGATGGATCTTTTGCTAATGGTATTTGCTCAGGACTCGGATGTATTTGGTTCCCAGACGGAGCGAAGTATTAAGTGCAACAAAAATACTTGCTAGAATATGTTAGAAAAATTCAATTTAAATAAAGGTACGAAGGCGAATTCATGCATGGTTGGTTCCATGGCCATGGAATATTTTGGCGAGCCGACGGAATGAAATATGAAGGAGAATTCAGAGGAGGTAGGATATGGGGACTTGGACTAATAACATACGCGGATATGACTCATGGATTTCCGAGAAATGAAGGTTTCTTTCAAGACTGTAGACTTTTGCGAAAAAGACGGTGTCCCGAAGTCGTACAGCGTGCTCAAAAGGTTGCTTTAATGGCTAGAGCACAGTGTGATCACCCGTATTAAACGAAATAAATAAGAAAGTTAAAACATTTTAGTTATGTATCAAATGTTTTATTATGTGAAATTAAACATTTGATGATCCAACTAGAAACCATGTATTCCTTACTGTGACTGCTACGCGACGAACTAACCGTTTTTTGTCATCAATTGCAGGAGTTAGACCCAGGATGACATCGGTTTTATGAGGAATCAGAAGGTATGACTCGTATTTAGCCAATATCTCCAGACATTCTAGAGCATGAATTCGTATTTGCTGTAATATTGTAGGACTTGTTAATATGAGTATACATTTCTATTGCAACAATAATTACCATTGAAGCCTTGTAAGTTGAGAGTTTAATAAAGTGCTGTAATAGATGCCCTATATGATTGTGGAAGAAATCGTCCTTCGCACTTAAAAATGTTTTAAGTACTTGCAATGATATTTTGATTGGTTCAAGGCTTTCCGATTCCAAGCACTTAAATAAAACAAAGGATACCTGAAACGGATATTTCATGTTCAGTAATATTTAATAGGGGATTTTTTAAAGATTAGTTTACCTTAACGATATTCATTTTTAATATTTGATGTGGCGTAGCTTGTAGAACGTAAATGAAGGCATTTACGTGTGGTTCGGAAAACAACTTTAGCTTTTCATCTAATTCCCTTAGTACAATACTAAAGAACTTTTGTTTGTAGAGTGGTTTTACTACAGGTAAGTAGACATTCGGCACATCGGCGGAAATAATTTGAAATGCCATAACTGCTGCTTGGGAAAATTCCGATTTATCGAGCAGATGAATTATCTAGGATATGCTTAACTAATAGTATGTTATAATATAATTAGGTTTAAATTTAACTTACTACACTGATGATGCTCTCGATGTTCGAGTATCCGCGCATAAGTAGTGCCTTGCTCAACCAACCGAGAGTTTCGATTGCTCTTAGATTTCTCGAGTTAATTTGGCCTTTCAAATTTTCTATAAAATTTCGTAATAGGGTGTCATTTTTGGTTTCATTAGCTGCCCTGTTTATCAAGCTACAAAGCAAATGAAGTGCACTTTGTTGATCGATATCGAGCCAATTTGAAAATTCAAGTAATATCGATTCAAAATACTTGGAAACATCAATGTTTGCATCAACCCATCCTAAAATTCCATTAGCTAAGTATAAATCTACAATATTTAACTGTAACTCTTTAAGATCCTGATCGATGATTTTGGCTTGATCCTCTGTACTTATTGAACGTACAAATAAACTTGCAATCAAACAAATATTGTCCAGAACTTGTGGACTAAAAATCCCTGCTCTGGAGCCCGAAATTATTTCCTCAAGGAATTTATAAGTTTGGTTTAATTTCAAAGGGATTCCAGTATTTAGTTCCTTCAGCAGGAAATCCTGCAGTGATTGAAGGGCTAACTTCTGTGTTTCGGGGTTACTAGGATCAAAAATGCAATCTTTAAATAAAGTGCATATAATTGGCTCGAAGTAATTTGTTTCGATCAAAATTGACACGTCGTCTAGAACTTTTTTCTTAAGCTCTGGTGAAAAGTCTTTAAAGTCCTTAATTACTTCACTTATGCATTTGTTGTTAAGCTCTTCTGGATAGTGTGTACTAACGGATTTTAAAAAGATCTTGAATTTACTACACCTCGGCTTTACTATGGTCGTCTGGAGATATTTATACAAAGTTAGCCTTCTTTCGCTTGTTAAAATGCTGATTAGTTCAAGTGCACATTCAAAAATCTTCACGATACTTTCTTCGTCTAGCTTTTCTTTGTGCAAGCAATTTATGGTCACTTTTTGAACCCGCTCCTGCAAATTTTTGTCCATTTGTTTTATAAGACCTTGTTCGTTATATACTTTTAAAACATCCGTGATAGCAGAAAATATCTCTAGAAATTTGTCTGCGTTGTCTTCTTCGGACTCAGCATTCATCAACAAGCAGTTTAAAATTTTATCACCATAAAACAGAGGATCACTTGCGACACAAATAAGGGCAATAGTATTGGCTGGTTTAAACATTTTGTGATACGTATCACTAAGGTGCGTTAGAATTGTGGAAAGTACAGCAACGTCAATGCTTTTTCGGATCTCATTGTTACTGCTTGTACTGGTAAGTATTTCCTTCAAAGATTTTAATCCAGCTGAAACAATTTCTGAATCATCACAGCCAGGAAAGATGATTATCTTCATAGACTGCCATATTTTTTCAAAATGTGGTACAAATAATTCTGTTGGAAATTTCGATGAGGACCTTGCCTAAATAAAAAAGAAATATATATATATATGTATTAAATTTATAAAACACATAGTCAATCTCCCCGTCTAACATTAAATAAAACTTTAGTGCACGATTTCTAGTTTACTATTGGTGATACAAATACACTAGAAAATCAGAATTTTGTAAACTTAAATGATGCTCGTCCTCATAAGGTATTTAAGTATGCATATTATGGCAGAAAACAGTAGAAGTACGTACCAATAAATCCAAAGAGTCAAGTTTCGCCACTTTAAGGTCAGTATCCAATTTTTCAAGTGCCAGATTGATTGTCCATTCCACGAACTCATTTGACCCCACCAAACAATTGGCAAGCATGTTGGCTAAAGAGTCTCGTGATATAAGAATATCATTTCTTGCTGGTTGAAAATCAATCGGAAAGTAGCAGGCGAAGACTTCAAACATCTCTTCCGCCAAATGTCCTAATGAAAACTTCTGCATAAAGACGGGCATGTAACTAAACAAGAACTTTAGATTTCTGGGATCGCGTTCTCCGTCAATTGCACTTATGACGCCATACACGAAATCGACGCCCATAGCCATTAATTCTGCAATCATGAAATTAATATTTTAAGACAGAAATAAAGAAAGAACAGCTTGCCATCGTAATGCAATTCCGTTGCAGTTTTAATAATGAGAAAAATTGTTTCTCGATCTTCCCGATTTTGGCTTTGACATGAAATATGCTGGAATAAATTTAAAAAGAGTTTTGAAGTAAAGCCCTTGGGGATATGCATCCGGAGCAGTGCAAGTATTCCACTGAGGGTGGCGGGTAATATTGTGTGATGATCTTTTAAGCGGCTACAATAAAAATCTGCAATGAAACTCAACTGTTCCTCGGTAAGATACTCCGCGGGCAGGGAGGATAGAGTGCTGGAAAAGAGTTTAACTCCTTGAAGCCGGAGCTCCGCGTTTGGCGAAGTCAATGCGAAGCCCAGCTTCTCCAAGAAATAGCTGATATCGTATTTATTCTCTGTTAGCTCTGAAACAAGTAGTGCTTCTATAACTGGGGTTGAAAATACAAAGCACCCTACCGCTTGATATATTCTTTGAAATCTCCTTGATTTTCTCGTCATTTTCTAAAGCTACTTTAACAGATTCTTCAGTCAAAACACAAGACATTCCTTCCTAAATTACTCAAAACTCCCAACGAAAACCGTGTCAAAATTCCTCGTTTGACATTTAACACAAAAGATATTACCTAACCTTAATTAGGGAAGTGTCAAACTCAGGATTGTGGAGATCAGCTTTTAAATGTTTATTGCTCATTATATAAGTTTTACAATATTTCTACCACATGGCCCTTTGTACTCCAGATAACTTATTGTAGTCAGCTAGATGTCTCCATACGATACGACTTAGCCTCCAGCGAAAAACAACACCCCGAGGGCGTGAAGTGAGCGCACACCGGTCTCGAACCCGAGTCATGGCAGAATCTCTGGGAAGAGCTGCAATTTCTGCATCCGCAATTTCTCGTAATTCCAACGGGAGTATGTCATTTTTCCTCAGAGAATTTATGCGAAGACGTTCCTTCGAATATTGAGCTACACATTTCCTTCTTTTCACGTCTCTGATCATTTTCCAATCGGCATATTTATAGCGGACTTGACTAACCTATAAATGGAATATGTTTATATCTTCGTACATTGCTAATTTTGAGAAATCACCAGAAGCTCCGTTGGCTTCATTAAACTGAATATAGGTTGATTTATTGCCGAGCATATCGTTTTTATGTAACTCATTTCATGAATTAGTTTAAACGTCAACACAGAAGTTCCCCAAACTCGCTGCTTTTTCCATAGGAGGGCACTAATCAGCTGTTTTCCTTATACATTTCAATTCTGTTCATCGTATCGCGAGGCCTCAAAAGTGAAGAAGAAGAAGAAGTCATTAGAGGAAGTACGTACTTTGTAGACTTTTCCGGTTGCTACGAAATGCCTCTATTCCTCTGTAGACCGCTAAAAAATGTTCTCCTCTAAATAAATAAAAGAGTGCTGCTATATGGGTGACGATACTGTGGAAAATAAAAACCGGTCACACAAAGCGAACTGATTTAATGAAAAACCTCAAACTGAGCCTTTTAATTTAAAAATCGTATGGCTCGCTCGAGTTTTAAGACTGTTTTAATTTTCTTCCTACTAATCAGCATTCTAAAGGGCAAATATTGACTTTATACTACAGATTTGAGTTTTCGACATTTTATTACTCGTATTAATGTGATAATGAATTAAACAAGTAAATGGATTTTGACTTTAGTAGCTAGTAATGAAACAAATGCAATCATTAACGATGTATACCGCTGGTCTATCATAATGGAATTTAACCGTTTAAAAATAATGCATTACAAATGCGTTGAATCTCCTAATCCACTATCAGACTTTCTGTGGTTTGTGGGTGGAGGAGGAGCTGGTACCTGGGGCCTTTTAATTCTTGGGTCAAAACCCCTTGGAGAGGGCGGTACTTGACCGACCTGAGGAGAAGGAAAATTACCAGACTCAACAGATATAAATTCCCTTGACGAGGATATAGCACTGTCTGCAAAAGTACTGGAAGTTTCAGTTATAGGGATCGCATTAGAATTGGTGGTAGTCGCGGTCGATGTGAATACCGGTGTAGAATCTGTAGGTAAGACATCAATAATAACTACTTGTTTCTTGTCTACACTATAAACTTCTGCTCTCTCAAGGGTCGTCTTGTTTTGATTCGACGAGCTGTTGCTGCAGAGGCTGCCTGTACTGTTCGTTAGACTATTAGATGTTTTGCTGCCTCCAAGCGTATTAGATTGTGCTGGGGATGTAACCGGACCCATTCGAAAACTGGAGGCCTTTTTAAGACCCAGACCTGTGCTTGCAACATCTACTTGCTTGTCGGTATCGATTTGATTGTCGACTCGAAAACTGGTAGGTCGCATTAGGGTCACTGGTCGTTCTGGGATTGCAGGTTTTTCCCTAACCTCGGGCTTATCCCGCAAATGAACACCATCATCTGGTAGAGTTGTTAAATTCTCTGTGCTTTTAGCTACTTTTAGAATTGTACGTGGGAGAGCGACTGGTTTTGGTGTCACCTGCCCCTTGTCGTTCGATTTGTGGTTCTTATAAATTGATCTATTTAACGTGCAGTCCCCAAAAACTGGTCGGGGTGGTTTCTCCGGCTTATTTACATTTTTATCTGAGCAGGTAGTAATAGGCGGAGTTTGTGAGTAGTTGTCGCACTTATTCGACACTATACTACTGTTAGCTTGGGTCTGATTGCTCTGAAGAGCCTCTGAAGTTGGCGATGTCAACTCTTCGCTACCAACAATTTTACTAGTATTATTTTGTTCAGCTGGCAATGTAGACTTCTGTGGAGGATTTGGTGCTGATGGTTTGTTATGTTTCCGCCTAGCTGGTAATTTAGGACTTTCACCATGGGTGGGACTTGAGTTTTCTGAAAGAGAGTCATTTGATTGGCTTCGACCAACAGAATTGGTATCTGGAGAATTTAGTATATGACTAGGATCGTGACTACTGCTACCCGAGTGTGCTTTTTCCTTATGCGCGTTCTCATTTGTTGCACTGTTAGCACCATTTTCAACAAACAATGTATCTCTTGTAAAATTTATAAAAAACTTAACTTCACCACCAAAAAAGTAGTTCCAATCACTAACCAATAGTTCAACAATTGTGTTCACAGCCGCAGAGCTATTTACTTGATCAATATAACCAGTGCATCCGCCCGGATTATCAGGTGGCCACAGTATGTTCGGCGACATTACTATTGCAATATTCTGCGAAGACATTTTGTTCTGGTCTTGCTTCTGATATAGATGCCACAAAAACCTTGTCAGATATTTCAAATTATTATAATTCTCCTTAGGGAGTTGATTGATAGAGTTTAGGATATCAATTTTTCTCTCATGCTCGGTGGACCTCTGTGCAGCCTGGATAAACGTTTTGTAAAGATTATATGTCAGCAGGGGTTCAGGGAGCTCCCTAAGGTAGAGTTTTAATATACCACCTATTACGTGAACGTCTTGGTATTCTGGCGGTAAAGGATACGCATACTGCGCGTCTATGGCTTTCTTCATTCGTTTTAGTTTTGTACCAGCTGAAAATATTCATTCAATTTATAAGCGGAAAGAAATTAAAGCTGTACTACATACCACAACCTACTCGTAACAAGCCTTCTTCGCAAAGTCCTCTTTCGATGAGGAAGCACACACAGAGCTCGATAACAAATGAAATCTCTCTATTTGTGGAGCGCAAATGTTCTTTCAGATCTACACCAAAAATCCTCTTATTTGGGCACTTTTGAACAATATCGTTAATTTCATTAAGGAACACGTCCATGCTTCTTAAGGCTTTTTCATAAAAAACCTTTTGCGCTATTACAAAGTCCATTATACTATAACCTATGATTTCATCTTTAGCAATGAGCTCAAACATCTCGGCGGCCCAACAGTCACGCTCCTTTTCCAGCTTTGATTCCAATTCTTCCTGATCAAATTTAAGTTGGTTTAACTTACTGCTGTTTTCATTTGACCGCTGCATGTTCTAAGATGGAAATAGGACGGTAATGGATAACAGAAAAGCGGCATATTTTTCTCTTTACCTCATATTGCTTCTTTATGGAATTGTATTCCTGTAAATATCTAGCAACGGCTCGCTTATGTGATGCGATTTCTTGAATATCGCTGTCCAGAATGGACTTAAGCTTCTTGGTAACTTCATTTTCTATCTGAATTTCATTTTCAATAATATAGCCAGCAACAGTTTTCTCAAGCTCCCCTAAATAGACATAGAAAACACTAAGGAACATTTATTATTTAACAGAATCTTACCACATTTGTTTAAAACATGATGAAGAATGAAACCATCAGGCAATTCCTTTGAGGACTCTTCTAAGGCTTGGCCTAGTCTGTATTCATGAATTTTTTTAATTCGTTTCTCTTTATCCTGGTCAGATCCAGCGTAAGGGGAAAATTTCTTATATATTTTTTCCAATACATCCTTGTACTTCTCGACGTGCTTTTCAACTTTTACTAGTTCATCAGTTTTCTTCTCATTTCGGCTAGACCTGAATAAAATAGAAGGATTTATAAAATTGTACGAACTCCATACACTACCGCAGCTAAGAACTAGAGATTTCATACTTAGAGAGAGACTAAAGTTAATAAAACTTAAAGCAGATAATTTTTTCTTAAAATGTGGTTATTTTAAATAAAAATTGACCATGCATATTAAGGTTTTAGGAAACGATCCGTTTCATATTAAGATAAGACATGGTTTCTATGTGTTATAAGAAATATGGAGACTACGAAGAAAATTCTTTATCAACAACTAAAAATATCAAAATCGTTTGCAAACACAACTTTTATTTAAAAAATCCGCTAAAAGTGCGACAATAAACTTCAGTTGGTTTCAACGTAAATCAAATCTAACTTATTATGGTGATGTTCTGCATTCACCGAGCCATAATTGCTGCTTTTTAGAACGCTGACCTGCCGCTAACTAGGTGTAATTTGGCTTGGTGAAATATTTACGACGATCAAGCGATCAGGGCATGTGGGAAGACGATTTTTGGAGTTATATTGGCACATAAAAGCTTTCTTCATGTTGACTGGATTTTCCTTGAGCTTCATTTGCGCTGTAGACATCAATTGCACACTTCTGAATGTTTTTTTGAGGCATATCTCATATGAATCACGAAAATGACCTTGAACTAAGTTTTTCACTGGGTCGCGTATTTTTAAAAAACATTATTTTGATTATCAACGCTACAGAGAAAGATATCTTTTGGTGCACACTTCTAAAACAGGAAGCTCACAATTTAAACAAAGCGGATGAGTCGCGAATAAGGTGGAAAGAAGAAACGGAACTCTACATTGATTGGAAGATCAAATAATATTAGCAGGTCTAATCAAAAACACCTTTCTTGCTCTTATCTTCATAAAAAGATGATAAGAAATTTATCAGTAATTCCATACTCCTTACCTTGACAAATTCTCAGCGGCTGTTTTTATTTTATGAAACTGTTTTTTCATTATTTCGGACTATTATCTTATACACTTCAGAACGCACGAAATTATCTAGTTTTAAAGCAATTGTTCACTTTATACGTAAGCTACCACACATATTTATTGGGAGAAGTACCACTGTATTTTCGTAGAAAGGCAAAAATGTGCCAAATCACAAAATATTTTCGTACTTGCTATGAGATCATCGACTGAATGCCCGGAGATGCATTTCTTTAAATCACATTTTATTCCCGGATATGCTGCTTTGCATTTGCTTGATGGTACATAAATTCATTAAAATGTGATGTGCTAACTAATTTTCCCTTTAATTTTTATATTTTTTAAGCAAAAAAGCAAAGCATTTGAATAAGGCAATCCGTCCTGTTCGCCACCTTAACTTTTTTGACAGCTGTTGGTCTTGTTCTTCTTAAGGCGGACTGGCGAAAAAGTCCCTCATTCAGATCGGGCTGCCAACAATTAACACCGAAAAAATCCTTTTGTAACAAAAATATTAAATAATTTAATAGAAATGTAATAAGTCGAGGAGTTAAATTGTTAAGTAATTTAATAACAATAATAAGTAATAAATAGTTACATCAATACTTCTAAGAAAGAGTAACTAAGAAAGTATGTTTATTTGTCTGTTAAATAATAAACATGCGATTACAAAAATTAATTAATAATCTAATCGAATTTTACATCTACTACTAAGTCGAGTGCTATGCTTAGCTTGGATACAGGCTGTGCCCTCATATAGGATAGGTGATAATTACGTAAAAATATTCGTTATATTCGTCAAGCGTTTAAGTAACTTCTCCAAATGGTCAACAAATAATTTACTGAAGTAAAATCAGAGCCTCGACAAATTCTAAACGATTTCTCGCTTTAAATACACATATTTTGCATTTTACCCTTTACCTAGCAAATGTTTTTCACATAGGCCTTAAGAAATAGCAATTTAGAATAAAAAACCACTAATAGGTCAATGGTCGTGTGCGAAGATTTCATTTAACTTTTATATAATTTATATTAGAAGTTAGACCAGTTTAAATATTATATTTACTCTATTGAAAGATATACACACAAAAAAAATATTTTTATTTTTAAATCGTAAAAATTTGTTCAGCATTTTTCCTTATTAACTCAATTTTTATGAAAAAAAAAAAAATTTACTACACAAAAGTACAAGTAAAAATAATTATCAAGGATTTGATTCTATTGTGTTAAATTTTGCTAAAATTGAACCGAACTAAGTACGAAGGGCTGCTGTCGTCGCTGCACACTTTTACTGCAGTAATAACACATAACATCTCATTTAATGCGTTGTGTATCTTGTGGCGAGTACTTTAATTTGCATACCAAAACGTAGAATTGAATGTATACGTATTTATATTTTAGTGGTAATAATAATTCTAGCGCACGTAACTACCACCGGACTTAGCGAAGATATAGTTATGTGGTCATTCATTGTTTCACATTTGATAAATTGGGGGTACCCAAATATACCCTTCTCTAAGCGCATCGTGTGCGTTGTTTAGACGTCTTAATAAAATTAGATACACCTCACTAATACGGGGCAAAACGAGAATCACGTCGTTGCAAGTGATGATATTATTACTCATTCTAACAAACAACCAATAGTAGGGGGGACCATAATGAAATTTATATAATTTGAAATAAAAAATGATAAATAAAATAAGTATATGAATATATATGTATATGAATTAACTGACCCTCACAAAAAATATGTTTAAAACCAAATAAAGTATACTTTTAAAGTTTTACTCTAACTTTGCAACCCTGGACCTTTAAATATAGGTACTTCCCTATCCTATCATATGCTTCCTCTGGATAATTATAATATTTAAATTTTGCTTCGATCGATATTAAAATATAATTTTTATTAATTTATTTGAATTGGTAAGTAAGAAATTCATTAAAATTAGAATTGATTCTAAAAGTTACCTGATCGCCTATCCACTAGCTAACTAGAGCGATCGACTCCCGACTCACCAACCACCTGGTTGCTTGACCTACTGAACCGAAGACGAATTGATCATTGATCCTATCTGACTCCATTTAATCCAATCTGACTGGCTGACCGCCCTGCACAGCAGGGCTGACTCCTGACTAACTGACTATCAGCTCCTAACTGCTAGCCATTTGTAAAATTGAAAAGGAAAAGGCGTGGAGTGAATATGTGTTACTAGGCGTGGAGTGAATATGTGTTATTATCATCACTATTTTCTATAGAACCTGTATGTGTACTCTGAACAAACTTAGAAATGAGATTTAAAACAACATTTATACAAACGATTTTTTATTATGCATTTAATTTTTGATTTTAGAATTTAACAATGGTTCTAGCAAATTCAATATTTTTTACCATATTCTTTGTCCTTTCCAATTGAAATAATCCCAAAATTTTGATCTGTTATTTATTTTTTTTTTAAATAAAGAAGTATAGGACAGTATTTCCCGAATTTATCGTTTTTTACATTTGATATACTTTTCATTACTCCGTTGCTTATTTATTTTTCGGTCTTATTCATTTTACAAAATATGTTTTAAATAAAAAATTATGTACATTTAAATTTTTTGTTATTATATAAATGAAAGCAATTAACCTATTGTGTTTAAAGATGGTATTTCAATCTTAAACAGGTTTGCGTGGGCTTTTAACATTTTCTTGCAGCTTCGATTTACATTTTTATTACTAACTTTCAAAGATACTTCGTTCGTTACTACGTGACCCTTTGAGAACAGCCACAACTTTGATAGGCATTAAAGAACTGTAAAGAACGACCATAACAAGACACTGTTTGCTGAAGAATCGGTTATAAATAATAATTCATGCATAAGAATTAGGGGGTGGTGGAGGGAGCAATTTTGTACTTAATCCTCAGCTATATGCGTTTATTGAGTAACCGTGTGTCTCACTCGTTTATCCTTAAGGTATATAAGCTTAAAATAGGCTGCACAGATAGTTAAGACATCATTTCCGAGTTAGCCGTCTTCAGATAAGGAAGCTCGACAACTATAAAAACTGTTTTGAATATATAACACGACATGCCTTCTGAATTCTAAGCGAAATTAAATAGACCTGAAAAATTCAATTGTTCGTCTAGCGTGATTTGTGTGATTTTAGTGAGGAAAACGAGCAATAAGAATGAAAGGACCTATTATGGGAGTGTGCAAAAATACAAGGATCTACTTCGCTTTGGTCTTTCTGTGTAAGTTCATATTAAAAGTGTCGAATTGTGAATTTCGTAAAATCATTTCTGTCGAGTTAATACTTTTTAATTTGTTATAACTTTACAAATTCATTTTTGAATGTATCCGTTATAACAAAATAAATGTCTTAAACTGTGCCTTTTTGAAATTTAATTTAAATGTCTTTTCTGTCGCGATAGTGTCCACAAAACCATAAAAAATGTATTCGAACGCAGTTTTAGAAATATTTTTTACGTAACATAACATATAACATTTTACTTTCTAACATGTCGGCAGATTGTTTACCTCAAGAAATCGTTTAGATATTGCATAAATTACTAATGTTGGCAGATCTCATTTTCTCTTTTGGAGAATTTCACGCATTTCCTAAAGCGTAATAAAACGTGAAAATATCAAAGGCGCTTCCCATTTTTAATTTTAATCAGAAAAAAAAACTAACAATAAAGTAGTCCTCACTAGTCAATTTTCTATATAATAATATACTTTAAAAACTGGATTGTGTTACTAGATACTTTAGCGATTCTGTATGAAACAAATTTTTAATTATTTTATTCTTATGTGCAAGGTCCTCGGTAAACCGAAATTTTCTTCTTTGATTCCGACAGAAAAGATTTAAATATAATTTTTTTAAGAATGTTCTTACAATTAGACATTTAAAGTTAATGGCACTCATAATACCACTTTTCTAACTTCCCGTGTTTTTAAAGTTTGCCTCACTTGGTTCGCAAGTTCGGATGCTTTGTCCTGTGACTCCTGTGGTAGAGAATGTGCTAGCGCATGTGGAACGAAACATTTCAGGTATTTTTCACACTTTTTTCGTAATATAAACTGAATACGAAAGGTTCATCTTCAGAACCTGCTGTTTTAATTATCTGCGCAAAAGATCATCACCCCCAGAACCGAAGCTGATGAATTCTGCTGCGATTCTGCTGAATACCGACTATCCCAACCTTATTCCTGCAGAAGATTTATTGAATAGTATCCTTCGAAATGAAAAAGATGTAAATGCCCTTTATCGACGCGGCCAGGATTTTGAAATAATCCCTTTAAGCCAGAAACAACAACATCTGATTAACAATCTGGAAGAATACCCTTAAAAATGTAACCGCAAAAAATTTATTAGTATATCCCCAGGTGGACATTTTTAAAGTTTTTAGGCTGGAAAAACTTTAGAGATGTCTAGTCCATTAATAAGGGGGTTTGAATTTAAATAAAAATGCATTTGATATTGTTCAACAGTGTGTTTTAATTTTCTTTTACAATTTTTATTTAGAATACAATAAATTAGGTTGAATATGAGCATCTACCACATTGTACAACTACGAAGGTCTATTGAGCACTGAAGGATATAGGAAAGCGATGGTGCGAATCCAAGTTCTCAGTTTTGTGGGAAGATATTTCTCGACTTGCTTCTTGTATAGCTTCCCAGAGTTTTGCTTGAGACATGATCTGGCGCATCAGGTCTTCTACGGCAGGCTCTGCATTCAGATCAATCAAATCGCTCAGGGAGTTGTCTAGCTCCAGTCCCTCATCTTGCAATGTATTTTGTGGCCTATTGGATGATGATTCGGCACGTTTACGTCCACACCCTTAAAACGCCGAAATTATTTAGGACAATTTGGTTCACTTATACTCAGAGAAAACATTTACAATTAAATTTTTAACAATAATTGAAATTAATTAACTAAACTTGATTACAAATATTAACACTTACCTGTAAACGCATTGCAAAAAGGTCTCTTCTTTGGACTCATTTGATTTGCACGACGTATCTCCATTTCCTAAATGACATAATACTAAAAACATTTTTATTTTATTATATATATTTATTTACCCGTGGTGTGATTAGCCCGCAATCAACAATAACAAATATCATAAGGAAAAATGCGGTAATGACTAACCAAGTTCCTCGTATGAACATTTTTACTTCCTTTCCGTTTGAGGGGGAAGGACTCGTTCTGAAAATAAAGGAGATTATTCTCTACTGCAAGAATTTCAATGATAATTTCGTTTGAAATATGTCATATATGGAAACGAAAATGAACAATAGAAACAGCAGAGACATGGACTTCCTTTGTTAAATTGCACTACTGGTCGTTGGGTCACATTCAGTGAAGGATTTGAGGAAGGTACACATTTTGAAGGTAATTCACCTATTATTATTATAATTGAGGAACTGAGCAAGATATTTACATTATTCAAATATAATATCCAGAATGTAATCAATAACAGTGTTGAGAAATAAAGCTAGTTATGACAATTCCCTAGTAGAAGAAGCACTGCAGGACTATTAAATTTCTTCTCATTTTTTATACAGTTGCCGTACTTTTTAAGGACTTTATATATATTTGTCTTCTGTGTAATTTTTGAACGTTTTAGTTTAGAAAAGATGTATATAAATGATCGGGTCGGACGGATCCAAAGTACCATACAGTTTTATAATCCTAGTGAAATATACTGAACGAAGTCATGTTTGAGGTTGAGAATCTAGCAAAACTGAGTAAAGCCAGTTCACTACCTCACTTCATTAAAATTTCTAGCTGTTTCTTAAAAGGCGGGCACTATATTCTGATGATCCTTAAAATCTAGAAGCAGCAGGTACCATTAAATATGTAGACTTCTCAGGAAATTCTTTTGAACTTCATAAAATGATATGTAGAGGCATGTTTCCTACTACTAAATTTCGCAGACTCTAGTTTATATAAAACTCTATCAATGTATGTTTCTGAAAGCTAAATCAATTCCATATAACTAAAATTGAACATTAACACAACGCCTAGATTGAGTGTCCCAGTTGCTGCGATAGTAGGTCTTCTGGTCCTGAGGGGCTCCTTAGTTGCGGCATCCAGAGCAAGTGGGGCTTTACACAGCTGGATTCCGAACAGTTGTCGGTATTAAATTTTTAACTTAGCAAAAAGAAAAACAACTTTTTCGAAAATCCACTAAAATTCTATCATAGATTTTATAATCCATAGAATTTTTATTGATTTGAAATTGCTGTCCGATAAAGTTTCCAGGATTCTTTCTTTTAAAAACTAGCTTTGCAAGCTTTTATAAAACACTATAAAATGTAATACATATAGTAAAATAGTCCAATTTCACAAAGTGGGCTCCGACGCAGATTTCCCAAAATACTTCACACTATGTGGGCTTTTTAGCAAAACAAATTTATTCAAAATCTCACCAAATTTGTATTCGATTGCTAGCTTTGGTTTTTAGATTCAACTTGGTCAATTGTTCGTGTAAAACTGAAGGAAAATCATCATTTTTGACTTACTTTTATAGCAACACTGCGTCTAATGGATATTACTGGTGTGGAAGAAAAGGAAATACAAGCGAATGCTGGCGCCCCATCGGGCTTTACCACGGTTATGGCATTTTCTCGCTGTTACATTCCCGGGGAACATAATGAGAAATCGCTCCGCACTCTGCATCCAAGAACCTTTACATAAAAATATCCTTGTTGTACTATTACTGTTCACAAGAGCCAATGATGATTTTTTCCATCTACGCAAATTCAATTTACCCTATGAGTTTTTCTGACATTTTTCTAAAAAATTTTTGCGGCCAAAAACCACAAGTTTCGCTTATATTTGGCGTGTTATTTAAATTGCTATATTTAAGCTATTACGTTTACTACGATATTGAAGATTGTTTCTTCAGTAGGAATCAATTAACAAACCATTAGACAGGCTATTTGCATTTCGAAATTTTTATTAAGTAATGTACTTTAAGTCCTCTATTAAAGTATATTTCTTTCATATTTTTAGAGTTAAGTAGGAAGTTTATGCAAAAGCAGATCTCCCAGATTATCGCAAGAAACAAAACCACTTCATCATTTAAAATATTTTATTAAATTACAACTAAAGCGCTTTATATAAAGTCATGTAAATATCAAAACGGCAGTTGTTTCACATACTTTGCTCTTCATTTCCCTTTTCAATTTAATTAAAGGTGGGAATGTAATGTCAGCAACGTATTGAATTATTTTGTAATTTGTGTAAGCATTGTATTTTGCTAAGATATTAATTACATTTTTTAATATCGCCAGTTACAATCTCCCTGTATTATTCCCCCATGAAACTTGTGGATTTCGTGCGGTCATTCGCAACGAGTTTCGGTCATCCTCCTCCAACACATGCTCATATCCCTGATTAATTTGGCCGGTGGTTCCATAAATCTAGAAAAACAATTAGCAACATTTATAATGACTATTGTGTATCGTTTGTTCACCTCTCCAGGTCCGCCATTTACGTTGAAGACGTCTTTAATACTTAGACCTGCATTAGAAGTTCGGGAATTGCGCGTAGGTATACCACCGTTGTTGTTAATCTAATAATGAAAAATACATTATAATATCACAAATAATTTTTATACAGTTTAGATTTTAAAATTCAAGAAAAGACGATAACACCCAATTGGGAATTTCTTAAAATTATTATTTCAAGTTCAGTTATTTTCGAATTAATGAGTATAATGGCATGGACATTTGAAAAAGTATATATTCATCGCTCACCACATTAGCAGTAACTCCGTATTCGTTATTTGCTCCTAAGGTCTGCATTTGGGATTTTCGCCTTTCCGCCATAACAGAGTTCTTACGGACCTCCAAGGCTCGGATCGTTTCCTTCCTCATAGTCAGGCGTCGTGTTAGTATTGGAGTGGCTAATCGATTGACTTAAAACAAATCACCAATTAAGTATTAGTAACAAAATCTTACCTGGATTATTTTCATCCGCTGTTAATTTTAGGAATCGTTTTTTGAAAGCCACATCCAGTGTACCGATTTGTCGTCGTGGCTGTCGTGCTTTTTCCAAATTCTGGATAGTACGTCTCCTGGCAATCCTGTCAGGACCACTACCTGAATCATTATCATAATCTCCGTCTATACCTTGCAATCTTTGTAGATTTTTCACTATTTCCACAGCGTGCTGGAAATCATTTTTAAGAGGTTTATTGTATTTGAATTCTTTGAGAGGCTATTTCGTAAACAATTTATAAAAACTAGGAAAATATTATACCTTATCTATTAACGCATCCTGCGAAAGATCTTCAGATTTCTTTTTGAAACACAAGTTAAGTTCCGTCGATGCCAAGATATGTGACAAGGTCCCGAAACGATGAAAAAGCATAGCTGTGAACTGTATCACTAAAATCAGGGCGAAGAAAAACACAAACACCAGTCCAATTGGTTCCAGCTGCAGATATTCCTTCGATATGTGAACCTATAGCGTTAAGTTGAAAATCTATTAGACAATGACTTTCGTACTACCACATAATATTATTAGTATCGTTAATAAAACCGAGTTTATATAATAGGCTTATGTGCAGTGTTATTATTTCACAGGATGCATCAGAAACATATGTGGTGCTTGCTTTTGTAATATATCTTAATGATCATGTTCTGCTGAAATTGTGTACTGAAACTGAATAATTTTGAGTGAAATTATACGAAACCAAATTCTCAGTGTTAAAAAGGCCTGATTTGTCTGAGGAATTTTAAATAAACAAATTATCTCTTTTAAATAAATTCCCTTGATAAATTAGGAAGGGAGTCAGTAAGAAGAACATGCGTTTATTTGAAGAAATATATAGTATATTTAATCGCCACACATGCAACGAAAATTTAAAAATGAAAAAGAAACACTGATGCTTATATGCTTTGCTGAAGAACTTTAAATTAAAAATAATAATAACTGAAAGAAAATGAATTAAAAGTTCATTCAGTTCTTTTTTAAAAATATCCCTATTTTTTCCGCTTAATTTAGTCCAGCCGATGTTCCTTTAATAATAAATCCGAGAATTTATTTTTATTATAACCGAAAAAAAAATTAACTTTTGTGACGACCAATAACTGAGTTTTTCATTTATTGTTGTAAAAATTCTTTGATCAACTGTTTATAGCTTATTCTCGTTGAGTGAATAAATATTTACTTTTACTAATTTGTTAAACATAAAGTATAGGAACTATAGGTACCATTTGCACATTGTATATGTTTTTATCCATAGGCAGACGATTGTTGTGTATTATTGTTGGTTTTGTTCTTTATAAATTATATTCCCTGTGCTGTAAAAGTTTTATATAATTGTTTGTCTTTATAAAGTGAATGTGCAAGCACACACTTCGATGTCCGAAGATAAGAGGGAAAAAATAAAATAAATTAAGGGAAATATGTACCAAACCAAAATGAATTACTTACGCATTCCTTACAGGGTACCTAGGAACAGGTATTGTAAGAGCAGAATTTACATGTGTGTATATATAATGTATTTGCAATGATGGTTAAAAGGGTTCATTTGGAAACAGTGAACCAAGAATTTTAAAAAATAACATAAACCAAACCCGAAACCAGAGAAAGGTAGTTTCGAGAATATATCATTCCAGGATGCTTAGTAAAATTATTTAGGACTACATTAACCATACATGGACACGCAGAGAGCATAACAATAGCCCAAAGATTATACACAGTGTTCCCGATGATAGAGTAATTGATTGTTAAGTCCATCGCACTGGCACCATGTTGTTTTTTTAAAAACAGAACACGTGTTAGCAACAGGGAAGAACAAACATTTTAACCTAAGGTTAAATTATGATTATAAAAATAGTAATAGTTTTCAACCTCAGAGGTTTCTTCATTGTACGTTATATTCGTCTTAACGCCAAGTGGCCATTCGACGTGTAATTTATCTTTGTTGAGTTGTAACAAGAACACAATGAGGACGAACAGGGCGTTGAACATGAAAAATGCAAACACTGACTTGTTCCTTAATTCAATCAAGTCACTAGCGATCCGGGCCTTTTTACATAATATTTCCATTGCATTTATAAAAATTTTCGCATCATCCGCACAAAAGCAGTTTTGTTTTTATTAAAAAAAAGAAAAAGAAAAACAAACTGTTAGTAAAATCTATCTTCCAGGGATTTCGGACGACTACGTCAACTCTGTCGGATAATTTTCTATGAACTATACTACTTTTAACTAATTTAAACCGTCGCTGGTGAGTTTGACGCACGGCCGCCGAAATCCCTTATAAAATTTACCTCTTGTGTAGTCTCATCATATGTTATGTTTGTCTTAACCCCCAAGGGCCACTTAAAATGTAAATTGTCCTTATTCAACTGGAGCAAGAACACAATCAGGACGAATAGGGCATTTATCATGAAAAATCCAAACACGGAAGTGTCTCGCAGTTCTTTTAAATCTGATGCAATCCTAGCCTAAAATTATCCATTAATTTCGTCCACATGCCTTTTACTTTATTATTTTTTCAAGCTGTACCAATTTTTTTGGCTTTTGCTAAATATACTTACCGTATTACTGAAACTAATAACTATAATAAATTTTCGTTTTAGGTAAAGTAAGGCATTTTGCACTATGACCAAAATTATTCGAACATGTATAATAATTTTTAAATTTATAATACAATTTTCCCATCAACGGCAAAAATTTGCAAAAGGCCTTTTAAAATTATTGTATATACTAATAAAATTTAAAAAAATCAAATATTGATAATATTCACCTGCTCTTGTTTATCCTGATCAATAGGATATAAATATTTATCCAGAAGATCTTTCCAGAACTGAACTTCCGCACTCGACAAGAAATCTACTTCTCCCTTTCTTAATTCAGGATCCTCAATCCAGAACGGATTAGTTAAAAAGTCTCGTTCCTCATGATGCTCCCCAGATGTCTCAGTATCAGATTCATCAGATTCATCTCCTGATTTCTCTTGCACAGAGCTTAGTTGATGATCCTTGGATCCGCTAGATGTTGTTCGGCGCCTATTATGATGATGGTGCTGACCATGCGAATTATGCGGATCAATAGCACGTTCTAGTGTTTCTAATCTCTTTTGAATGGCATCCAGAGAATCAGCTATGTGCGTTAGCTGCATCTTTTCGTCACTAGTTTTGCCGTGAGTGCAAAATATGCACCGAAATAGTCCCGCCAGAGAAAATTCAATTGAGCCCTCTTCATCACCATTGTCCCCCATGCTGCCTTGCAAAAATCCAAGTAGGCTTTTCTGTTTAACTCGTTTGGCCGCTTCTTCGGCTTCCTTCTTTTCGGCCTCCAATTCCTTTTTCGTTTTCTTCGCCACCACTTCACGAGTGCCCCATGAGACGACATTTAAATTGATAATAGAATACAAGATCAAAAGCAAGTACATAGACGGGATAGATAGCAAGTATATCAGTCCAGCTGTAATACACCAAAATTCCTGCGGATGCAGGCACGCGGCTATGAAAAATGATCCAGATAGTGCTATTAAGAAAATTGCCGAAGGGCTGCCTACTCCGTCCTCGCCTAACTGCAAAGCGGTACCAACAATGACTGCCATCATAATAAGAGCATATGCCGTTGAGAGGATTTGTGCAACTAGCAATTGTAGGTTTGATTTGCAGGTGAAACAGACCAGCATGAACAAGAGGATGGGTACTATGTTGTAATGGAAGGACGTCCAGTTGTCAATCCTAAAGGCAGCGACGAAGGCCCCCACCAACATGAGGAAAATCGTGCCGGGTCCCAAGATAGTACCACCCATCAACATCATTTGATAGAAGATATATAAAAGCGAAATGTTGTCGTTGATTTTGATAGTTCGTTTATAGTCGGTCAACAAGTCCATAATATTGGCTATAGTAGACGGCACCCATCTGCGACGCTGATTGTAGAACTCATTAAAGCCTTCGGGGCAGTGGGTATAAGCGTCCGAGGCAGCTGAATATTCTACACGATATCCCCTTTGAAGTAGGAGCGTACAAAGCCATCTATCCTCACCCTGATCGTACTGGACGTAGTGCCGAGCTTCATCAGACCGTGTGGTGTATTTCCTCATTACATTATCGTCCATTAAGGCCTTTCCACGAAACAGTGAGAAACAACCTGGACTACACAAGACGCATCCAATCATGTGCTCCGTTGCCTTTTGCAGCCAATGTCCAATTGCATATTCGAACATTTGATACCATACCATGGGACCTGAGCCTACTGGATGAATTCTTCCACAGGCTGCTCCGAGGTTTCTATTCTTCTTCATTAAATCGATCAGCAGAGTCACAGCACTCGGCTGGAAATCGATATCGCCGTCCAAAGTTAAAAGATAGGTGTTTTCAGCCATTACGTCCTTGCGATCTACGGAAATAGGAAGCTCCATGAGGCGATGTCCGAGAAGATAGTACATGTACATGACTTGAGACCATCGCTTACGGTGGCGAATACGATCTTTGTCCTTTAGATGTGCTATCATTTTGGTCTTTCCAGGCAAGGTCCAAACTAATCGGCCACCATAGGGCGTTGGGTATTTTTTTGGCGGCCTGAGTCTAATATTGGTCTGATGGATATCAGAAGCGGCTTCGTCTATTGTAGCCACCAGTAATTTTACAAATCTGTTCACTTGTGTATCGTTGTCGCTGTGGTCAGAGATTTCGAAAGCGTCATCAAAGAAAATGTGAGCTGAAATAAGAAGTTTCTATAAGTTATTTATACAACATATCTTTATTGATTTAACAATATATACTCCCAATTTCCGATTTTAGAATTATTTCTTAAGTTCTTACGTTTAATTTTTATTTCATATAATCGCCCCTTTTATGTTATTAGTAACTTAATTTTCAACTTACTTTCAAACTCGTAATAATCTGGGTCCACAACTCTCAAGTATTTCTGTGCCACTCGTCTAGCGCACTGATCCTCGTCCATTCGCATAATACTCTTCAAGAACTCCATCATTTCGTCCTTTGTTTCGTGCCACATTGTTGCGCAAGCATAAATTCTAGTAATATGATCCGAGGATTTAATACTAGGCTTTTGAATTGCAGAGCCATCGGTGTGCACAGAGATCGTCTCGTAATATTCGTCGCCTTTCTCCTTTTCGATTTCAGCCAAATCCTGGATGGAGTATAAGAAACAACGTCTTTTCTGCTTTCGATACGATTTTAAATATTTACCTCTGTCTTAACATCGGCTTGATCATCCCGACGCCTATTTAAGGCCATGGACTGATCAATCAACAAAGAGCTGTACATGGGACTAACAAATAGCTTTTCGGTGGTGGCAAGACGTTCGCATTTTGGAGTCCAGATGTGCAGAGTTATCCACGTTTGCGATAGCAACCATAGTATCCATGCCCATGCCATTTGCCGCGATATGAAATCCGTAAGTCGGAAAACAGGGGGACTTTCGAAAAACAAATAATCTGGGATAGTCCCGTGGAAAAAGCAAGGATCTCCACTCCTAATGCCACAAGCGGCTATTAGCAGAGATACAGCCACTGGAATTGTTAGATTTACGGGGAAGGCATAACTGAAGCCTTGAATAAGAATTTTGCATGCAAATTTTCCGAAAATGTAGCAAAAATATGAAGCTAAAGTTTGTATGATTAACACATGAATGACAGTGTTATAGGAGGCATCGATATCAACCGAATCTGCAACTTGAGATGCCTCAACCAAGTCTGGAAGATTCTGGGCAATGGACACTGAAACTTCTTCTATAGTGATTTTATGTGGTCCAAAGCCGTTTCCGAAAAGCGTGAAGACGTTGACTGGATCATCACCTTTTATCCATACTGTGAGAAGCGTGGCACAAAGGAAGAACATTACTTTCCAAATTGATAGAAACATGCAATTGAAGTAGCGAGTATATCTAAGATCCTCCTTGACCCTTCCCATTGAACGTATGATCCCAACCGATGACTGGACAGACACGTAGTTCTCCCACCAGCCGCAGGATATCATTGCGGCGGCAATCGGTATGACCCATAGAACAGGTCTATTTTCCAGGAGAGGCCAAACGACAAACCCGGTTACTTGGGCTGCTATTGCAGCTATGTCTATGATGGCCTTTACCGCCCATTTACCTTCCTTTGAAGTGCGCGAAAGGAGTCCAAGAATTCCCGGAATCACACACAAACAGTTGGTCAACATAGCTCCTTGTATAGCGTCAAGTTCTGGTAAGACCACGAACATTAGCAATACAGTTCCGAATGTGTGAAGGGTATCCATAAGAGTACAAAATAGAAAATGTGATGAATGTGGAACTTTAAATGTTTTGAAGAAGCAGATTCTTGCAGCTCTAATAAGCGCTCCAATTTCTGGGATCGCGAACGCTATAATAATGGCCCAGAGCCATGATATCCGCTCCTCCTCTGGCAGTGTGACGATGAATTGCTTATCACGACCCTGTGTTTGGAAAAAACAAACATAAACAAGAATATAAATATAAAAATCACTAAAAAACGGAAAGCTTAAATTTTATTTTCTTGTGATTTATACGCGAAGAATAGATCAAAATTCATAAAAGTATATGTAAAATAATATAACTATAAATTATTAAAGTAGACGCAAGAGAAGTTAATTGAGATATATGTGTACATCATATCGCTTTAAAACAAATGCAAATTGTTCTTAAACAACTGGGTACATACTTACAAGATCTTTGTTACAGTATGCTATTTTCTTATCGCTACGTATTTGAGACGTCATGAATAAAACACAGCCTTTTGAGATAACTCCTCCTGCTAATACGATGATGAATGTTATAAGGTATGCGAACACTTTGAGAGTCTTGACAGTAACTTCTAAGCAAGCTTGGTTTGCGGTTGAACCACTGTCTTGCTTTAAAGGTGGATCTCGGAATACATCCCATCCTTTCGTTTCCTGGATCGTCCTCTGGCTAGAAAGAAAGAAATTTCCTATTAATTCTATGATTCTCTCAATATCAGTATTAGTCTCTGTCCTCATTCTAAATGCTCGCTATTTTACGCAGGCAAAAGCGCAAGGGATTTCATGCAAAAAATTATGCTAATAATCTCTTTATTGGCATATTTCACAGACTTGATACATAAATTATTTTAGTGACGTAGTAAATACCACAAAAACGAAAACCAATTTCTATAATATTACCCATACATTAATATCAGATTCATCTTTCACCTTTTCTGATTTTTATGAATAAATGAAAGAAAAGCAAAAAAGCCCGACAGGGGACATAAAATGCTAAATTAAGAATAATCGTGTAAACGTGATAAAATATTAGGAACAAATTTTAGCTATGATCTTTGACTCAAAGAAGTATTTTGCAGCTAATAAATAGAATAGTTGCATATGCGGATAGTAAAGTAGTAGGGAAAGTATTCAACGTACTTATTCCTTTATTCAAAACTGCCCAAGTCCAAAATTCTTGTATGCATATTTTATTACTTATGTATCAATTTTATTACTGAAGAACACGACATTTCTTAAGGTCATTGAAATCGTCGGTGGCCATATTTCTAGGCAATTACCATATACATGGGTATCATCCGTCACACCTCAAAAGCACATAGGGTTAAACATTGTTCAGCGAACGCCGTGGCTATTTTCATATTATCTAGTTTTAAAAAATTGCTTACAGTAGAAGAAACAAAACGAATACCATGCCATGCTGGCGCGGCGATGAAGCCTTAAGTAATTCTTGACTGTGATTGAGTACCTGCGATTGCCTTTAAAAAAATAAACAATATCGCGATCTTACCTTCCACCATAAATATCTTGTGTTAAAGGCGTGCTCTCATCCTCTGAAAAATTTTCATCGCTGTCTCCAGGGCCTGGAGGAGCTAAGGGCCGATGTCTTATTGCAGACATCTCCCCAGGCTGAATTGATTAAACTGTAAAAATAAAATAAATAGAATATTTCATGAAACATTCTCAGCAAGGTAACTGCAATGCAATTGAATTTTTCAATAAAATGTTAAGTGCAATAAGGTAATAATGAATTCAGTCCAGTTTTCTCATGCTCAACAGAAAAATTCCATTCAGCGCCGCTCACGACTTGGCCAATTTTATCGAGGTCAATTCCGTCTAAAAGTAACTTGCGATCGCTCTGCACCTATGCAGAGAATTGCTAAGCGAGAGTCTAGAAATATCAGGAGGTGGGTGAGTGAATATGCGGTTGAACTATCCAATAAATGCCAATATAGTGATTACCAGAGACTGGTACATTTCTCAAGTCTATCGTAAAGTAAAAGCTTTAAAAAAGATGCAACTTAGGAAAGAATTTACTGGCTTCTCTTAGACTACTCTTACTATTGTGAGTAAAATATCATGCTTGCAATCGTGTTCCTTAAAAAGTAATTTATGCCCATAATTGATTTTCAATATTTTCGGCAATTTTGTGTTCGTATTTAATACTCGAGCTCTGTGGCTTCCATTGCTACCGCATTGTTTTATTTAAAAAATTACTGCACGGTGTGTAATTAAAGTTTAGCGGAAGTGTGTTTAACATACTTTCTTCATTAAAATTCCAGGCAACCAGCAAGTCCAATTCCAATTTTTTTCTAGATCGTTTCTGAACAACCTTGGCAGATACTTTTACTATTGTGTAGCTATGCCGCATGCATTCATACGAACATTACGACACCTTTACCTTTGCGCAATAAATTAATGCGTACATACTTTTAAAAATATATTAAAATGAATAAAAGCATTCGTTTGGCATACTTTCGTTATTTTCCTATTGCTTTTTCTTTTCTTACACCGCATTTTTTATAAATCACAGGCGAAATCTTAGTATCTATTTGAGTGCATAACATAAAAACTCGATATGAAACGTTCTTATTTATTTAGAAAATAATAACACAGTGCGGAAAAACGGCCCACTTTTTGAGCACCTTATATTTTTCTGCTAGCTAACGAGAAGTGGATATCTTATAAGAATCAAAAGAGAATCTTAAATCACATCATCATTTAAATTTGTTTAAAACAATTAGTTTTACTTTTAAGAAATCCAGGAAGATCGAGCTGAAGAGCTAAATACCTTAAGAACTAGTTTACTAAATCACTCGAAATCCTATTCAATTTAAGAATTTAACAAACATCTTAAAGATTGCTTTTATGTAGAAATTCGGTAGCTATGTGTACAATCCCTTACATTTTTTAATTGGTTCTTTCTGCTTCATACACATAAGTACTTTTTTATTTGCTATTATTGCTGATTCTTATTAATTGTTCAAGTCTTCAGGAAGTTTTTGATTTCTGTCTAATTTTAAAATTAAAAGCAAGTTTTTCTAAAATTCATATCGTCATGATTCGAATGCTATTTCTTAGAAAGCAAGTTCAATTAGAAATAACAAAATACTAGTAGCTAGAATGGAAAAGTCGCTCGTGTACTACGTGTGCATGAGTTCTTAATAGCAAACTAGATTTTCCAGCTCCAATGGTAAGTATTTTTTTGCAACAATGAGGCAAATGTTTCGCAACATTGTTGTACAATGCAGAACACAAAAGTGCAATGAGAAGTCAAACCGAATCCTTTTTTCTATGTGAAAGGAGCGGTACGGGGCGTATTTACCGTCGATTTATTAATAATTGCTAGTAAGAAAAATGCGAACATTTGTAACAGACCAAGTCATGCAGAAATCTCAAGTTATTCAGCGGCTGATGGAAAAATGCCACCACTCCAACTCTAACCGAAATATATTTTACAAAGACTTATTGCCTAGTTAGGTCTTTGAAAGTGAAACGAGTCTGAGAAATCCGCAGCTGGTCCCAAGGTAATCTGGAAACTGAGTTGCGCCGCTCTACGGCTAACTCCATCGTCTTACACTGGCGTTACCGCGCCGCCTGGCCTGGCCCATTCGACGTCTTCGCCCGAGGCACTGTTGGCAAATTTCTTGCTACTAAAAGAAAGAAACCAAGCAGTTAGCGCATCAAATGGCAGTCCATATACAACTCCTAGTGCGTCCGAGCTCGAAATCAATTAAGCCTTTTTAGAAAACTACTCTTTGTTTTACTCCTATTCGACTCTTCCTCGAGCACAGTTGAAACCCATAGGTTTCAAAATAATTCTCTAATTAATTAGCCGGTGAAGGGTAAAAGGATTTTACCCTCCTAAACATCGTGTTAGTATTTTTATATAATTAAATAAGACTAAATACTACAAGACACCCAGTTCTCTTGTTTTATTATTTCGAAGAAGTGTTTTGTTTAGTTGTCCCAGAAAAGATTTTGGACTTGTTTCAAATGTTAACCACATAATGAAGATTTTGTCTTTCCCATTTTCCGTTATAACTAGATATAAATTTAAAAAAAACAAAACTTGAACACTTGACCTCAAAATAACCATGTCAATAAAGTTTTTCTTTTAAACAAAGTGAAATTATGTTGCCTGGCCTTATACACGTACGTGAGTTTGCAATTTCTGAAAATTATAGAGCCGGTATTGATACGTAATTATTTGCTGAGTCGAGATATTTTTAATTATATTAAAACAAAAGAAGAAAGAACATTCTAACAGAATGTAAAAAAATTTTTTTTTGTTATAATTAATGTTTTAGGCAGGAAAGTTAGTACTATTAAGTGAAAAAATAGAACAAGCCCTATACCGCCTAAGTAATCCATTCTCCACCTTCTTCTGGAACAAAATTTTGCTCATCTGGACCTTCTCTTCCATCTCATGAAAAGAAATACTTGTTAGTCTGAAGACAGAAAAATCTATTATTTTACTGTGTTGTAGATATTGAGGAATTGAAGTAATGCTTCCTTATAATAACTTAACCAAAGGAGGTGTCACTTTAGGGTAAAGACCTTTATGATTTCACCCGTTTTCATATTTCCACATACGCTCAATCAACAGATGATTCACTAGTGACGTTCAATGAATTTATATTGGAAACTTCATATCCAAGATAAATCCACTAAATGTAGCCGGTGAATCACCCGTATGAACTAATCTTTCTTTTTCTATGCAGGAATTATATTGTTGCATTATATTGTATTCCGAGGGATTTTAATTCGAAATTAGCTAAATTATCCCTTAACAGCATAAATAATTTAACCTGGTACGGATAAATCGATTAAAAGCTATAAAATATATTAATACGAATTTGATTAGACTTTTTCCATAAAATGGGATCTTGTTTTATCTACCAATTTGAAAAATAAAAGAATAAAAATACTACAGTGATTCAAAATTATGGGTTTGTACTTTCCAAAAAAAATCACCACGAATTTATCTACTTACAAAAAAAAAAAAAACCTTAAGGGAGGGGTGAATGCACTGGAAATTCCATTTAGCTGAGCTTCTAATTTGTTTATAAATTACTTTAGTTACGGTATAAATTTAAAATTGATGTTCCACCTGAAGCATCAATCAGAACATTATTAATTACCCTTTTATATCTTCTTCATTTAAGCACTTCTTTTTCTGCGGTTAGTCACACCATGGAAAGCCCATATCTCTCGGATGACCAATAAGTCTATGTGGACTATGTGGACATGTTAGGTACTAGGCATATTTCCAGGGTAGGCAAATGAGCAATAACATTGATAGTGTATTTTTAATTAGCACATCTAGAAAGTGATAAAATTAAAATAAAAAAAAATAATAAAATTGGCAACAATCTCAATTGGTGGACATTTAGTCAAAGACTGAAAGGTTTGAAGCGAACGAAAATGTTGCATGGTTAGCGAGGTCGTTGAAGTTAGTTATAGCTACGATGATAGCAGCACTGATTCACCTTGCCGAAAAGTCAGGCATTTCTTAATAAAGTTCAACGCCTCAAGGCCAAGCCAAAATCTTAAAACTATGCAAAGTCTACTACATTTCCGCCTCGTTGGCACAAGACATTTACTACACCCCAGTGTCCAGCAGAGCCTGTTCTTTGGCTCTCCTCTTCCATTTACTAGATGTATGATCTGACCTGAATAAACCCCTATTCGCCGCCGAGATCTTACTGTCCGAGTAAAATTAAGCTCCGTCAGTGCAAAAACTTAATCGACGCAATTAAAAGTGAAAGTAAGGTGTGCGGAGATGAACATTTGCTTCGTCCTTGTAGAGCACTCGAAGCGTTCGTGGCGAACCGGAACTGGATCGGGTTTAAAATTAAGTCTTCAAACCTAGTGTCCAAAACTTGTCTCCTGTACTAATTTAAGTAATAGGCAAGGAAGGAAGGGGCAACTCACCTGTTTTACTGGTTAAAAGCGTATTATCTTTTAACAAATTTGCTTTACCGCTGAAACATTCGGAACCCCAATGTTGCATTAGCCACGGAGATGGATATTCAATTGATCTTTCTCATTGGGGTAAAATGCTAAAATAGCACTAGCACACACTTAAAAGGTCGAAGGCTTCGTAACGAGCACTGTTGGCACATACCAATGCGTAACAAGCGAGAAGGCCCAAGAAAACTTTCACGTATTTATGGTTTTCTTGTGTTCCCCGAAATTTTTTGCACTCCTATTTCAGATATTTCCGCTTCATTAGTTCACTGGTTTCCACTTGTTTCCACTGAGCAAGATTTAGCTTTTAATTATTCCTTAGAAGTTCGGACCCAAGAGCTCGGTCGCCAAAAAACGACGGTACGTCCCACGCGTTTTCTACTTCAACCGAGTTTGCTCGTTAACGCTAGGCAACTGACTAGCGTTGAAGTCTTTCGTTTTCTTCCCAGACGGAGAAGGAGGAGACCACGACTTCTTGTTGTCCAATACATCGAGAAATGAACGGTATCCAAGAAATGAGTGGTTTCTCCCCGACTACACGCTTTTACTGGTTTCAAGTTCCGTTGTGTAACTAACTGTTGCTGTAGTGTTGCAAAGATACATGCGTGACTTTCGGGCTTATCTTAAGCTCAACATATACCGGTTCTTGCTTAAGACAACGAGATCACCCTGTGCTCCAGGCAGTGGCTTTTGCTATCGTCTTAATGCGAAAGTAAAATTCTATATTGGATTTTCTTCTGTTGTACATCTAATTACTTACGCAGCGAGGCGCACCACGAACTGATCCAATTTCAAACTTGTAGACAATATTTTGCGTATTGTAATAGAAGTATAAGCAAAGGATTTTGTGGCGCTCTATCAATGATTTTGTGATTTAAACTCTATTTTAGAATGTCGCAGACTTTAGCAACGTATTTTTTATTAGATGTATGTACACCGATTTCTTCAGTGCGATGTATTTATATATGATACCACGATATCCGTATGCATATTTTTGCAGAAACGGCTTTCTGACTTTTTACTATTGCATAAAACTGTCCAGAATTCGTCATCAGTGGCATTGTTTCGATTATTAAGAGCAATCACTTTCAGATAACTCCTAGATTAGACTATCTATAAATATTGGTATGAAATTTAATCAGGATGTTAAGAATACTTGTGTGAATAGAGGGGGAAGTTACAAACAACAAAGTAAACATATTTCTACACAATCCTTTTAAATGCACTCATACAAGATATAAAATTAATCAAAATCTAAATAGACTACAGAGTGAAGGAGGTAAAAAAAATTTTAGAGAACAGTCGTACAAATATGTTTATTTTCTTTTAAAAAGTATGTACACAATAAATTAATTCTTTCTACCGTTACATTTACAGGAAAAACGGAAACTAAAACAAGTCTTTTTGAAAAATATACAAATTATTTTTCGTTTTAATGTGAATTAAACATCAGCTTTTTGGTTTAACGTTGTGTATCCGACAGGTATCTCCTTAAGTTCGGTCTTTAAGCAAAGGAATTCTCCGCCGACACACATTAAGGTCACACAAACAGCATTTAGCAGCCACCATGAAAAATTTGAAGGAAATGTTGAATTATACCACCAGCATATAAGTAAATGGAATACATGAAATGTAACACTGGAAATAAAAACATTTGTAAGTTTACAACACGACTTAGAACTATATTTTTAATTTTAAAGACTCTTTAAAATTGTTCAGGACTATTTTCCATAAAACATAAGAATATTGAAATTTTTTCGGCCCACATTTTGACGATATATATCAATCTTGGCATACTGTAAAATGCTTTTTATTTTACTAAATATTTAAATAAATACATTTGCCTGATCAGTAAGTAAAATTACCTAAAGTCTAAGCACAATTTCGTTCTCCTCACGATGAACCAAAGCCCTAGGGCTCCCACCATAGAATTGATCACAAAGGCGAATATCACCAGCCTCCCACTTAGATCAGATATGTGTATTTCCTGGGAAACAAAAGTAATGAGTGATCTGCCCAACTTTTGCCGCTAGTTCTAACTTACATGATACTGAAATAAATGATCTAGCGAGTGATTAGCTCCAGCAAAGGTGTCCATCACTGACATGATTAATCCTAAAGAGACATACAGCAGTGACTGCATTGCGATTATTTGACTTATGAGTAAAAAGGGATCCCATTGCGTGCTACGGAACGTCCCGCCTTTCATTTTCGTTTAATCGGATTAACTACTTCGTCGCACAAAATCAACAGACACATTTTATAGAAAAAGCAGTCGTCGAGTGTATCAAAAACGTCTAAAAAGAAAACAAAAAACACGCATGAAGTGTCAACAATGCAACTGTCAAAGCAAAGATAGAAACCGAACTGACGAGTGTTGTAAGAAATCTGTTTGTGTTCATGGTTCCTTCAATCTGATATTTTACTGAAATCTTCCATAATTTTCAATTAACACCATTGTTCTCAAGCATTAAATTGAAATAATGCTGTGATACGTTCAAATGAAAATTAATTAAATGATTTTCCTCATTGATGAATATTCCTATTTGATTTCCTAGACTTGAACCGTTGTTTGAAATACTGGGGTTTCGAAAATTGACAAATAGTCAAATTACAGTAAACATAACCCCATTAAATTTATTTCCGTACATATATGGTCCTATTTTTGTTTGATAATTTTTATTTGTGCGCAGACCGGTTCTACTTTCAGCAACGATTGTAAAAATGGAAAGTGCGGCCGTCACCACGAGCAAAAGTACAAAAGAATCGCGCGAGGAGAAACAGAAAGATAGTAAAATGGAAGAACAGGTGCACGAGTATTTTATGAAATTAAATAATATAGAATTCAAATTGTCTTTTCGACAGATCCTAAAATCGCTGGGCAACACAAATTCAACTGATGAAAAATTCAGTGCGTTACTAAAGAAATACGTCGAACTCGAGAAGATAAACAAGAAGTTGAACGCTAGTATGAAAATTCACGAAAAACGTTACGAATGCCTGCTCAGGGAAAAGGACAATTTACAGAAAGAATACAACAAGGGCGTTTTAATGAAGTATTTGTTCTGCTCAAGTTAGTACCAACCCCTATTTCCAATACTTTCATTTCTAGAGACAAACTAGAACAGATTTGCCGAGAGCAGCAGAAATTAATTAAATCCGTTAAAAATGAGAGCCTATCGAAAATTCGGGAGGAAGAAGAGCGTCGCAAGGAAAATCAGGCAAAATTCCAACAGTCCATAAACGAAATAAATGTGACGTTAAGTAAAAATAACGAAGAGAATCTCAGACTCAAAGAGGATAACATTGAGATGACGAAAAAGTAAGTACTCCCGAAGGTATTGATTACATAGGCTGAGTTCTTTGCATAGCAACCTATTGCTAGGGCTTTATCTACTTATAAAAAATTGTAGCGCTCCTTACTCTTACCCTCATCTATGATTTCCGCAAAGAAAAAATCTTCCCATTCTATTTCAGATTAAAATACCTCGCCGAGCAGTGTCAAGCTCGTGAAATCCAGCAAGAAAAGATTAAAGAGCAAATACATCTAGAAAACCAGCTTCACGAGGCAAAATTAGCAAAAGTTAAAATGGATGCAGCAATCGAAAAAAAAATTCTCTTAGAGTAAATTTTCATATGATATCTTTTAATTTTCTACTTTTAATAAAATGTATTTTCATGTTACAGAGAAAGAAAAGGTGCTATAGAAGAACTGGAAGCCTGCAGAGAAACCATTAAAGACCTGCAAAACAAGGAGGTGTTTCTGAATGAAAAATTGGCTCTCTATTCGTCTAAGTTTGATGATTTCCAGAACTCGTTGCAAAAAAGTAACGATGTTTTCACGTCGTACAAAAGTGAAATTGAAAAGGTCTGATTTAACTCGTTTTGTAACATCTCCAAATTCAACCAAAATATTTTTTAGATGTGCAAGAAGACGAAGAAACTGGAAAAGGAATCGGCCGAATGGAAGCGAAAGTGCACAACAGCCAATGAGGCAATGATAGAACTAGCGACACAGAAAAAAGCGAGAGATTTATATATTGAGAAAACTACACGACAAATGGAGCAGTTGCAGAAATTGTTGAGGGCCTTGCAAGTGAGTGAACACAATTTAAGGACTATTTTAAAATCAATTTGGCTTTAAAATTCATTTCTAGGCCGAACGAACCACACTGCACCAGATCCTTAAAGACAACAATATCGAGAGGCCATCAATGCCCACATTGCCAGCGGAGCCTGAACCAGTTGCTCTGCCTCCACCACCTACAGTACCAAAGGACGATAAACTCGATTTAATGGTGAAGAATTGTGCGGAGCTTAAGCAAACTTTGGCGAAATTGCAAGGACAAGTAAATGAAATCACCACGAAACAAAGCACTGATAAACCTCCTATGGAAGAAACTAAGAAAAACAAGAACAAGAAATCTAAAGGTAAGCCTAAACCCTGTCCAACAAAGGACAATAGCAAAGTGCAAAATCTAAGCAGTTCGGATCAAGTTCAACAAGAAAACAAGCCCACTGAGCAATGTGAAGCCGATTTAAACGCAATTGATATTTGTCATGAGGAAGATAGCAGGATTTCACCTTCAGAAATTGTTGAAGATGGAGCCAACAATGAACAAGAAGAAAGTGGCGCTCGAGAGGTCTTGAAAGAAACTAAGGAAAAAGTAAATACTGCCAGCGCAGATTCAAATTTGGAAGAATCTGTCCCTAATGGGGATTCAAGAAGCGAAGATGAATGTAAAGCAACACCGCAACCTGAAAGCCCCTCAACAGTCGTAGATACGAATGAAATGTGTCAGGAGCCTTTAGTCGTGGACTCCCAAAATCTCTCTGCCTCCGTAGAACTTTCTGCCACTCAGCCCAAAATTATCACAGCTACAACTGATGCGCTTTCCACCGTCGACGGGTCTCCAATTGAGCAATGCCAAAGCTCTATCGACGAACAATTTTCACCTGCGCAGGTAAAAGACTCAGACGCTATTTAAAAATTGTCCTCAAAATGTGTGCTAATTTTCACAATAAACTATATTATTATAAAATATTGCTTAATTACTAAGTGAATATGTTGATACTTATTTTTGTAAAACTCTCAATTCTAAGTTCCTTTGCAAAAGATCTCTTGCACTCTCCAAGGGATGCATCCAATGGACCAGCATCGCTGGCTTGTACCGTTTTAGTTTCTCTCTTTCAGCAGATTTTACCACGTCGGGATTTGTTCCCTTTGTTGCCTCAAGGACTTCATTTATCTGTGCCGCAACTGCTCCACTTGTGGTGTACGAGAAACTGCCCGAGCCACTGAATTCGGAGTCATGCAAAACCGCTTGACCATATACCTCATATATCTTCTTATCTTCTGTGTACTCCTGGTAGTTCTGTAATAACAGGCGAATCTTCAGGGAGCCGTCCGGTAACCAATATTTCCTAAAATTAGCCTGTAACCAGCTAAAATTACGTAAAATATAAAAAAACGAACTTCGCCAGAGTCTTGATTCGAAGATTTCCTAAGTACCAGTTCCCGTCCTCGTACATGATTAAGCCTATTGTTGAGCATTTCCCATGGTGAAATTCTTCTGGATGCGGAAAAAAAAACAATTCTTCGACGATCTTAAATTTGTAATAATCGCATTCGTGAGGGATTTTAACGCTCATTTTTGTTTAATTTGGCGCGTAACAATCGATGAAAGCCGATACGTCAAATGTAACATGCCAACGAAAGCATGCTGCCGCATGTCAAAACAAAGATGGCACGTGAGAAGTGGACGGACCTGGAGCCTTCGCTCTCGGAGCCTATTTTGGACGTAATAAATTTCTTTGGCTTCACGCAAATGACTCCAGTCCAAGTTAGATACTCCAATATGCAAAATATCGACGGCCAACATAATCTATTTATTTATAGGCTGCGACGATACCTCTGTTGATGTCAAAAAAGGATGTGTCTGCTGAAGCTGTTACAGGATCGGGGAAGACCCTTGCCTTCTTGGTACCTCTCTTAGAGATCATGAGAAATCGTCACAAGGAAAACCCCTGGAAGCCTAATGAGGTAATAAAGAAGATACGAGAGCTTAAAGGAGACTAAGTCTGGAAACCTTAACAGGTCGGCGCAATAATAATATCGCCAACTAGAGAGCTGGCCAGTCAAATTTCAGATGTGCTCTCGAAGTTCCTTGAAAGTGATGCTATGTCTTTCATAAAACAGAAATTACTTGTCGGGGGAAATAACATAGATGAGGATATAAACGAGCTTAGTAAACAAGGCCAGTCTATACTCGTGTGCACACCAGGAAGGCTTGAAGATTTGCTAGAACGAAAGGGGGAATTGAACTTAGCTGGGCGAGTTAAGAGTTTGGTAACTTCGTGCATAAATGCTAGGAACATTGTCAAATAACTTTTTTCAAAGGAATTCCTTGTGCTGGATGAAGCCGACAGATTGCTGGATTTGGGATTCAAAGCAACGATTAATACTATCTTAAGATATCTTCCTAGACAGAGGAGAACCGGTTTGTTTTCAGCCACACAAACGACAGAGTTAACTGACCTAATACGGGCTGGACTAAGAAATCCTGTTTTAGTATCAGTCAAAGAAAAATCTACCATAAATACTCCAGCGTTGCTAAAGAATTATTTTCACCTTGTTGAACCCGATAAGAAGTTGCTTGCTCTCTTGAGTTTCCTAAAACGGGAGGATGTGAAGAAAACCATGGTGTTCTTTCCAACCTGTGCCTGTGTTCAGTACTGGCTCGATGTTATACCAATTTTTTTAAAAAATTCCCAAGTGCTTGGTATACACGGGAAGATGAAGCAAAAGCGGAGAAAAATTATAGACAAATTTCGAGAAGTTGATAGGAGCATTCTTCTGTGTACTGACGTCTTGGCTCGTGGGCTGGACATACCAGAAATAGATTGGGTCATTCAGTGGGATCCGCCTTCAAACGCTTCGTCGTTTGTCCATCGTGTAGGAAGAACAGCTCGACAGGGTAGTGAAGGCAATTCTTTGGTGTTCCTCCTCCCCTCTGAGGAGACTTATGTAAAGTTCCTCAAGCTGAATCAGAAGGTTGAACTTGAATCCTTAGAAGATATTGAATATCTTAAGGATGGGCTGAAAAGTATCCTAAAAACCCTGCACAAGGCCCAGCTATCTGATAAAGGGGTATACGACAACGCAGTAAGGGCATTTGTCTCACATGTAAGATCGTATAGTAAACATGAGTGCAATGCCATTCTCCGAGTAAAGGACTTAAATCTCGGAAAGGTAGCCACTAGCTATGGTTTGATTCAACTACCAAAAATGCCTGAGCTAACACGGGCAGACACAGCGGACTTCATTGGACCCGATTTTGATATCGACGTTAATAAATTAACATACAAGAACGTTCAAAAGGAGCAGAGCCGGCAAAAGAAGGTAGAGCAATATAAAGAAACTGGTATTTGGCCCGGTAAGAAGTTCAAGAAAAAAGGAGAAGCATGGGGATTGACTAAGAAACATAAAGAAGAGGTCAAAGCCCGGAAAGCCGAGAGGAAAAGAAATAAGCAACTAAAGAAACAGTCTGAGAAACAGAATATGACTGGGAAGAAAAAGAGGAAACGAGCATTCAACGCGGATGACCTCTCTGAACTTGCCGAGGATATTAAATTATTTAAGAAGCTCAAGAGGAAGAAAATAACAGAGGAAGAATTTAATGAGCAAATAGGAATGGATAAACTATAGCAATTAAAGAATAAAAGTTTTTAATAAAACAATATTTTTGTATTTTTAAATTAATATTGCAAACTCCTTTTAGTTCCAATGTCGTCTAAAATTTGCCGCAGTTCCTCGTCCTCAAATCTGCCTTCCAGCGACGGAATAAGCGCCTTAGCTTCCTCAGGAGCTTCTGGACAAAGATTCCCTAGTGCGGCCAGCTCGAATTTATGCAGTTTTTTTTGCATTAACAAACTAGATAACCCAAGAGAGTTGAGACCAAGTAAAAAAAGTAAAAAGTATGTCTCACCTTCGGACAGCCGCTATTGTCTCTTTATTCTTGAATTTCCTAAAGCTATCCGTGTAACTGTACGTTTTCATGAAGACCTCCGAGAACTCTTGTTCTTCATCAGCCGATTCGTTCTGTTTTTTACGATGATCCAGTAGCATGTGTACTTCACTAATCAAAAGCGTCTCAGCATTTTCAAATTCTGCAAAGAAAAGCGATTTAAAAATTAATTACCTATTAGTTTTAAGTTAATTGCTTACACAAATTAAAAGTAGAGTAAAGCTGGATCAGATGTGAAAAGGCATATCTGCTTGCGTCTATTAATATATTTTGTTAATGAATCCATTATTTAACAGGAAATCATAAATTTGTCGAGTTTTATTAACATCTATTTTAATCAAGCGTCTTGCGTCTGCTAGCCGCAAAGATCCCAGTTTCGTATTTTCCGACATTAGAATGTTCTTGTACTCCAAATAGGCGATGGGGACAATGCGCGAATTACTGCAAAGCGTTCTTTCATCATCTGTAAGTTTGTCGTATCCGGGAAGACCTTAAGGATGGAATTAAATGATAACGTGCCAAAACAAGCGACAAACAAGTTTCTACCTAAAATTTCTATTGGAGCAGCTTTTCGTCTAGGCTGGGAATAAGACATTGCCCCATTTTGGAGGAAAGTTATTCCGTTGCCGCTCTGCGTATAATTTGGTATTAAAGCTCTCCAGTTCAAGAAGTGTTCATACTGCTCCATTTCTTTGCATTTTAACTTTGAAAACCGTTTGTATTTTAGTTTTTGGTAAATTTTTCCTCCATAAAATGTTGTTATTCCATTCGAACGCATTTCGTACAATCTAAAGAGATTCTTTTAGTAAATAGAAGTAGCCTATTTAATTCTGTTCTACTTGTAGAGATATTTTTTGAGTTCCACAAAATTTTGGAGTGATTCCACGAGATGATCGAAGGCAATTCCTTCAGTTAGTTGCATGTAGGCAACAAAACGTCCAGTTGTCCACTTTCCAACTCCTTGCGGTACTCCTAAGGCTTCTGAATATTTTGAAAGCCATCCTACTGTTCTGTTGGGCATAAGCAGGCCGTGAGTCCGCATGATCTTGTACCTGCGTGTTCTCTCACTGGAGAAAAACGGCTGCTTTAAATAACATCTCCAGGAACTTTGAACTACTTACGCTATTCGGTGGTTATAGGCTTTTATAATCGCGCAGTGCAATACATCTCTGTAAGGCCTATACGAACGGGGCCAGTCATCTAGCTGCAGATTGCTTACCATACTTTCGGCTGAGTTATCAAAAGGGGTATCGAAGTCGCCCCGCGCACACCTATAACCCGCCATGTTCTTAAAATTAAGCGAGTCAATATCGTGCCGTGGGGGATCGACACTCTTCATCTTGTACAAATAGGGATGCCTCTCGGGAAAATAATACTCATTGCTCAACCCTAACAATTTCTTGAAAATCCCACCAAAGTAGCATGAGTGGTAATGTTCCCTGCATTCTTCGGGCGTTCTGTTGGACATACCCTTGGCTATGTCTGTCCAGTTACCGTATCCATAGGATATTAGAAGGTTTAGAAAGTGTTTCTCTTCAACCCCAGTCCAATCTGTATTCGAGAAAACCTGAACGTTGTCATGTACGATTATGTAGGCGTGCGTATTACGATGATATTGTGTTTCGGCACCACACGAAAAACATTTTAGACACAGAAAACTCGAACATTCCGCGCATTTAATGTAGGGCTCGTGCAGTTCTTTCGAGCATGTAAGACATTCTTTTGACGAATTCTTAGCTGCACGAAATTTAGGCTGGGAATCGTCTTGATAGTACTCAACTGCATGCTTCGTTTCTGCACTTGGTACGATATTTATATAGTCAGTATCTGAAAAAGACCGCTTTTAGGTGACTTCCAACTTGACTTACATTCTTTTCAATATATTATCCATCTATTAAAAAAGCTTTCATACCCCATTTTTATCTTCGTACTATTCTTGAGACGAGTTAGACTGATTCGACAAAAATATGTTCATTTTATTGAATAAAGGTGAAGGGCAAGCCTTTTGATAATTTTTGTTTAAAAGGTACATACCCGAAAAATTTATTTAAAAGCTCAAAGTACCTAATGTGCTCACACTTTTTAACCACAATTATATTTTTAAAAATAATTAGCAACATATGCTATACGCAGATTTAATAATACTTCGCATAAACAGCAAAGTTGTTGCTTAATTTACCTTTTGGAAACTGCAAATCAGCTGCGTCCTCTTCCACCATATCATTTGGGTTCATAAACGACATTTTGAAGTTTTCCCTGATTAACAAATTCTGTAATTATAACGAATACTCCCGAAACCACTAAATATGTGCAAACACCTCGCCGCCCGTTTCTGTTGTCAGTTTTAACTATTGCCGGTGACAGTTATCAGGAACACGCTAAGCCGCTGACATAAAACGTGGATCTTGAGCACTGTTTGTTTTGTTAATAATTCGTGACATAAATATCAAATTTAATTTAATTTTACAAAATGGAGAAGGAAAAGGAAGCGTAAATAAAATTCTTTGTGGAAGATACATAATAGAAATTTGAAATGGATTGAACATAAGAATCTATGTCGATGAACGCGGCTAACGGCTAATCGGCTCTGTCTGACATAAATTACGTTTGGATTTGTTGTTTTGCAGTTTGTGGGTGAACGTCAAAGGGAATATAGCAGGAGATTGTTTTCGAGAATTTTCAGAGAACTTATTGTAGCTGTGATCGGATTTTACCAAAAAGGATTTGTTCCCTTGAGAAAATGGATGACGCCCGTGAAGAGGTAAGTTTCTATCGGCCGGCTTGTTGCATGCAAACCTGATTTTTTCTTAAATGTGGAATTTTGCTTAATTCGCGATCGAATCGATGAAGGAAGCATTGGCACTTGTAAAAAAAGCGTAATTATTTTGAGAGGTAATTTAGACATCTTCCGTCGAAAGTGAAAAGATGTAAAAGGTCGTTTTGCATTGTAAGGTCAATAGCAATTATCAAATTTGGATGCTGAATCATTCATTAATTTATTCAAGAGGCGTATGCAGAGAAGGCTCAAGTGTAATGTCTTTAGTGCGACAAATCATGCACCTAGCGATTTCTTGTCTATCGGAGCATAACTTCGGAGGTTTCGATCGCTGCTCGTCCAGGAGAATCGGAAAGTTCATTTTTCATGCAAATAATTAAAAACGCAGAGGTTAACTTCCTAAATAATAGAATAGTGCATTTGCATGCTCAAAAAGCAACAGTAAGACTAGGCAGGGAATTGGGATGTAGAAACTAAATTAGAGCTTAAGGGCACTTCTTTTCCGAATTCCGTACATACTCTAATATTTGCTGAAAATAAACGCCATGACATTATTTCAGAACCAGTTTGTTGTTGACGACGTGAGCAAAATTATCAAGGAAGCAATTGAGAGCACAATCGGGGGAAATACGTACCAACACGAAAGAGTAAACAATTGGACCGGAACTGTGGTGGAAAATTGCCTTGGAGTCCTAACTAAACTGCAAAAGCCCTATAAATACATAGGTAAGTGGGGAAGTCTGCAAACTATAACCCTTGCTTAAAATAAAATCAACCTCCGTAAGAGGCATAGTTAATTAACAATTTGAGCTTCTATTTCTTTTTCAATTTCTAATTCACAGTGACTTGTATGATAATGCAAAAGAATGGGGCTGGCTTGCATACAGCAAGCTCTTGTTTCTGGAATAACGAAACTGATGGATCCTGCACTGTCCGCTGGGAGAACAAAACGATGTACTGCATTGTCTCCGTCTTTGGATTAGCCATTTAAAAGGGAGACAAGAATGACCTTCAGATTATTGTTATAATAACTAAACACAATTAATGTTTTCTCCTTGGCGTAATATCTATTTTTGATTGATTTTTATTTGTTCGTTCTTTTTATTTCACACACAACTAGCCTATTCTTATGCAAAGTCAGCAGAAAAGTTCACCTTTAAATAGTAGAGTATTGCGAAAATTTTAGCTAAGTCAAATTATAAATTCATAGTATACGTACTTTGACTAAGATTTATAATGGCTGTATTGTAGGCACATGTTTTGACTCTTAATATGCAAACTCAGCCTTTCCACGGAAAATTGGATAATATTTGTAGTTGTATCGTATTTATTTATTCAATTTCTGAAATGCTCCTTTATTTCGAATTCTTAGTGTAATTGAAATCTAGGGACCTTCATGATTTCATTCCGATCGCCTTCCTAAAAATTTTCGGAAAATTTTGTTATTTAGGAGGAAAATAAATGAAAGTATTGTGATAAATTAAAAAGATGTATTTATTTTGATTGGAGGGATTAGGGAATATAATGGTTCTTAGGAATTAAAGAGCGTTTGATGCCGTAAGTTGTATGTGGCGGGTTAAAAGACGAATTTGAACAAGAAAATTGTGTTTTTAATTTTATAGTTCATTTTTTAGCACTTCGACAGCCCGATTGTACATTGGAAGGATTTTCAGTTTATACAAGGAATAGTAGGTAAATCCATGTGTTATATGGTGACGATACAATACGTCTGTTACAGCCAAGGAAATAAGACAAGGATGCAAATAGTCGAAAGCTCTTTACGATTGTTTGGTAGAGCTTTCAAGAATCCAAGAGCCCTTGCTTCCATAAGCGCTAGTGGTTCGAGAGAGGAAGAAATTTCTCAAATGCATTTAAAGGGGCGTGTGAAGCATTCAACTGACCTCAATCAAATATCAACTACGAACGCCTGAGGTGCATATTATCAAAAGTTTAACAACACATTCTCAGCTATGGTGTAGTTTTTACCAACACATTCTCGAATATCGTGTACTCCGGTGCAAGCAGCCAATGAAGACTGAGGAAAGCAATCGCGATGAGTACATACATAGCACCTGCTAGCCGTTAAATTCAGATTTTAAAACATTATAGGATTGTATGAGAAACGTCCCCCAATTCTAGGGGAAGAGCTTTTGCGAAGTATATTTTTCTTTTTCGCCCATTGACCACTTTTACTTACAGTTCGTAAATAAAATTCTTACGCCAACCGATTTAATTCTAATAACGGTAATTTTCCTCTTTAAGAAGTGCCGTTACTTCATATTATTCATACTTCGGAATATTCTTGTTAAATGTTCTTTTCTTAAATTATATTATACTTTAAGAGCTTTTTACATTAAGCAAAAATCTTGAAATATTAACATTAATTATCAAATTGTTCGAAACAAATAGTTTTCGACTCAATAGAACTTTTCGTATTTGATGAAAAAAGAAAGAAAGAAAATTAAGAAATCCACTATAATTTTATGTCGATGATTGCCTGGTTGAGTGTTTATTAGACATTTTTCGCGAGTCAATGCAGCCAATATAAAAATTAATTTTAAAAATATAACTGTTTTGACAGTCGATTTTGTTTTGCTTTTAAAAGTTTTCATAAAGTATATTATATATAATAGTTCTCAATCCCATAATAATGGAAAAGAAACGCAAAAGATCATCCGTAAGTTTTACATAAACTGGAAACATCTGTGGTTATTTTATCTGAGAAATTCGTTTTTAAATTGTGGCTTCATGTTTTGAATTTGTATTTAAAGCTAGCGTTTTGAAAAGTTTTGAAATTACTCTGCTTGTTTACTAAATATACAATAATTATAGATTTTGAAGAAACCAGTAACAGAGGAATCCAGTCCCACATTTACAAGATCACAAAAAAGAATAAGCTTTTCAGGAAAGAAAAATGTAAAGTAAGTAAACAAGTTTTGGACCACTACGAACGGTTTAGAATTTATCGCAAATTTTAGAGAATTTATGCCTGGTGGTGGTGGTGCCACGATATGGATTACATCCTACGAGGAATCAGAAGAGATCTGTCCCGCCAAAGCCTTGAAGGGACAACACTATGATTCACTGGCTACACCTGAGGCATTGATGAGGCTGCGGAATAATAAGGTGATATCAAAAATTCCACAAAATATATCTAAAGGTAAAGCCAGGGGTATCGAGAATGTGGTACCAGGAAACAAGTCGTTCGAAGAAAACGTAAGGTTCGTTGGAACACTTCAAGACAGTCTAGATATATCTTTAAGTGCAAAGGAAGTACAAAAGTTGAAAATGTGCAACAGTGGGAATATGCAACCTCTTATGCATTCAACCCAGCCCTCAGGACAAATGGACGCAACCGAGATTAGAACCTCCCCTCAGAGTAGTTTAACCTGTTCAAGTCCTTTGTCAAAAATATATTGTAGTTTTGCACTAACTAAAAAGGAAATGGGTCAACTGCTTGCTGGGAGGAAGCATGATGTGACATTGTCAGAAATCCTAACAGATACCGACAGGAGGGGTTTAGATAAAAATAGTCTAACAGATTGTCTAGGCACAAATACGATAAAGCAAACGAATATACCTTCAGCTGAGGACGCAGAACACACACTTAAGTGCCAAAGAGAAACCGTGTTTAGTTTAGAAAGCATGGAACTTGCCTCAACTAAAACAAGCGCAAATAAACGAGCTACCACTTACTACTTCGACAACCTAGAGTTAACGTTAAAGAGAAATGAACTTCAGGAAGATGATAAAGAAACAAGAGATGTTAATCCGGGCAAAGAGGATATGGATCTATCTATTGCATCCATCATTGATTCAATTCAATTAAACCCAAATAAGTCACCTGCAGTGCGAACTCCCGTTTTGGCTGCTTCTGAAATTTGCAACATGAGTCTTTATAATGTGGAGAAATCGATTTCTGCTCAATTATTGGTAGCTGAGGACAAAGAGAACTATGGCTACAGTATCAATGGAGAAGGCATGGATTTATCTAATATAGTAAATAATGGAAACCAATCCAAATTCAAAAATGAAAACAGTAAGAATCAAAGTGTATTAATTTCTGGCTTAAACACGTACGACCAAACTAGCACTTTAAAAGAAAGCGATGATTTGGATGAGATGGACATGTCCTCATCACACGTCGTTTCGAACCAAAACGCTGAAAGCGTAATTACAAGTGACGAAATTGAAGAGCCCACTCAAGCTGGTAAGCCTATAAATTGTACAAAGTTGCGTGAAGTCGTAGAGAACAATAAGAAAAACGAAAGTATGGAAATGCTGTGGTCACCTATAAGAGATGGTGGGAGTTTTAGGGCCAAGATAATTGAAAACTTGTCCGAAGAAAATGAGGAGCACGTAAGGCGACAAACGGTCGGTGTTCCTTGCCAAATTGATATAACTTTAAGAGAAAACACATCACTCACAGTCACGCAAGAAACTGCATTAAATAACAACAAATTGAGGCGTGGAACAATAAATACTCCTTGCGATGTCGATTTGAGCATCCAAGAAGATACAATCTATGATAACAAAGTGAGACGGCAGACTTTGAATACTCCTTGTGAAGTCGATTTTACCATGCAAGGAGAAGTATTTCACACCAGTAAATTAGGGCATGAAGCCTTCAATACTGCTTGTGAAGCTGATATGAGTCTGGAGGACATTTCTCTGTATACTAATGAAGTACTAATGGAAGCGGATAGTAGGTTTCTCAATGAAGTTGAAGAATACACAAATAATAGAAAAGGGCTTTTAAACAAAACAGACTTAATAGAATCCTTATTGTCTCCAAAATCAACAGTAAGCAACAACAAACTTAAAGATCAGTCTGTAATGAGTTTCAAATGTTCGGAAAAAAATCTAACTCTTTATAATGCTTTAGATTTAAGTTTGCAAACCGAAGAAGAACCAAAAAATTTCGAAATTAATTGTAATAAATGTGAAAAATCATTAAACGCAAAAGAAATACGAATGTGCATTAATATTCCGCCCCAATCACCATTTGCTTGGGCGAAAAAACGAAGGCCTAATCTGGAAAATAGTATGTTTCTGTGCAGGAACAGTATGGAAAAAAAGTCTAAAGGTAATCGTCGAACTGTTTGTAATCCTTCTAATATTGAACTAACCCTCCAAGAAGAATATACTAATGAATTACTAAACGTAGCCCCAAAAAAGAATAATAATATAGAAGCAGAGAAAGAAAGTGAAAAGGATAAACTTCAATGCATGAACGATGACACAGAAAGTAAGTCTTCAAAGCTGATAGAAACGAAATTGGAAGAGATAACCAGTCCTACCACGGCTGTGGATCCCCAGAGAAGTTCTATACATTTTAAAGCGAAACGACAAACAGTGTATTGTCAAGATGATCTTGATCTTACACTTAGTGAAGAAAAGCAAAGCAATAACATAAAAACCGATGAAACAGAAGCAAAATTAGGCGATGCCATAGATAATCAGAATAATTATAGTTTAGAATTTCAGACTGCAGATCCTCTATATTCTAGGGTTAAACGACAAACAGTGTACACTTCCAACGATCTTGATCTTACTTTGGATGAGAAAGCCCAAACCAACTACACAAAATCAAAAGAAATGAAAGATAAAACGAACAATGTTATTAATTGTATTAATACAATAGATCAGAAGAAATTTCTTTCAATAAAAATTCCGCAGAAAACGCAAAGCGACATCGACTACATGAACTGGTCTTCATTAAGCCCAATAGTTGATAAAGAAAAAACTAATGCTCCATCGAAAGAAACGGTGATTTTTACAACAAAACGTCAGACAATTTACGACCATTGTGATCTTGATATAAGCATTCGAAGTGCTTATGAATCTTCCAGATCTGCAGAATTTGTAGTTGAAGAAGAAAAATCGGAGCAGGGCAATATGGATCTGTCGAAGAAGCATGTAATCGATGTTAAAAGTGAGAAATGCATAAGTTCTCAGAGCAATGAACTAACAAATTTAGGTTCCTTTAAGAATTGTGCGCCTGATGATCTCAATTTTAAAATTCAAAAGGATTTACCAGATACCAAGAACATCGACTGTGGTGTGAATTTACCAGCATGTGAATCTCATATCCAGAATTCTGGGCCATCTTCCTCTGCTGCTAATTTACTTAAAAACAAAGAGTGCTTTAAAAATAAACTTTACTTAAATAGTGGAGATAATACTCCAGAACAGGAGCCAATCAGTTCTACAGAGAATCAACTGAAGACCATTCAAAGCCAGCCCCAGAACATTGTACATGAAACAATTGGCAAAAGTTGCACTATGGAAAGTTTCCAAAATTTGAGACGGCGTGTCAGCGTATTACTGAATAAAAATACATCCCCAAACAAGGAAAATGATTTATCAACACAAAGTTTACATTTAACTGGGAAAGGAGAGGAGCCAGCTGATCAAGAAGATATTAAAAAAAATTGTTCTAAAACTATAGAGCCTTTTGAAGAGGAAATCCCGGACAACAGCTTAAAGTGTATAGATTTATCAGGATGCGAGCAATTGGACCAAACCTCTGAAGTAATATTCGTTGATCTATCTCAAGACTCACCTTCGATTGGACATTGTACATTGGACTTGGGCAAACTCCGATATGCACGAGATGCAACAGAAATATTTGGGGATAACAAGAGATTTAGCAAGGCGAATAGCAGCTGTACAAATACTACATTTTCCCCGAACACGACCGAAGCGCTGTATAATATAGATTTTAATAAGATTACCGGAAAAGCGTATAAGCATTTGCATGCTACTCCGAGCCTGTCTGAGGGGACATATGATTTCAAACAGTTCCATGAGAATCTTGAGGATAAAACTTACGAGCTCATACCACCAGTTTCTCAAAAGGATGCTATTGAGAAAGCGAATTTAACCCTTGTAAACCTCAATCTGAACTCCTTTACTAAAGATGTTAATCTGAAAAAGGAGAACTGTGAGAACAAATTAAAACAGCAGCTACCACTGCCACTCAAAGAAGGGCACGATGAACAAAAGTCGTTTTGTTCACGGTGCAAGGCCTGCAACTGTAAACCTGCTCATGAAAAACATAATAATAGCGATTATTCGCCGTTTTCTTGGAAGATCGAAGCTCCCCTTCCTTCTACTGAAGTGGACTTTTCAGGGTACGACAGATTTCAAAGTCTACCCACGGTAGATGACGTCTTGACTGTACACAGGAGACGAAGAGAATCAGTCAGTTTTGAATCCTATGAGGAGTCCGTTTTCTGCCCAAATGTTCCATCGGTCGATTTTCTTTTGGAGAACTATGCAGGCCAGTAAGTACCTACAATTGATTAGATTATTTAAAGAAAAAGTAAATTTGTTCTCATTTAATAAAATAAAATAAAATTAGATACAAACTAAAAGTGGAAAACGATTTGCCAGCATATGCAGTACTCCCGTTGATACCTTCCTTGGAAATACTGTTAAGTAATAAATTGAAGAGGTGAGAAGCTCAACTTGTCTAGTATTTCAAACCTAATCGTTTTGTTAAAACTTAGTGAACACTTTGGATGGAAGTTGAACAGTCTCTGTATGCCAACTGGGGTAATGGAATTTCGGCACAATAAAATTGCAAGCGTTACTTTGGTTCTAAACTACTTGCCGGCTGCATTTTATTCCAATGAAGATAAAGTAAACTTCGAGAAAGTGCGGCTGAAGATATCACATTTGTATGGTAAGCACTTAAGTTACATAACAATAAAAAGTTTGTTGAAATCGTTTACATTTTTAGGAAATTTCTCGCCATTCGACAAAATAATCGAGAATGAAATTTGCCTCAAGACGCCCTATGACCTCATTAACTACTGTTCGTGTTTTAACGATCTTTTCAATTTCCTCAATTGGGTAGATAGCATTTGTGAAAATGCTATCCAATTGGGAAAAGAGCTTTTCAGGATAGTTGTGCGTTTCAGTGGATCTCTAGAGAGGGACAAAAGGTAAAATTTAGCACGTTCAATTAATGTTTATTTCCTCAATTGATCTTTATTTAAGTGATGTGTGTTTTATAAAGAAGACCGTGAGAATCCCCTCCCATCAAAAGAAATCTGTAACACAGGATATTTTAGTTCGAGTGAGGAGTATCGAAAATATTTCGTACACAGACATTATGCTGCCTCCACTCTCAGATTTTAATGATCTGATTTCTTCTTTGCCGGAAGGTTTAGAATTTCTAACGCAGTTCTTTGCCTATCCAATTAGATACTTGAAAACCAAATCTTAAAGCTGATTATTCTTAGGAAGATATAGGTGTAAGTACGAGAATGATTTGACATTCATAGCAATTCATAAAAATTGTATTTTATTGTGAGTGCGATATGCATTATAAGTTGATATTTAAGAGCACTGTGCATGTAATAAATTATATTATAATTGTATGTAATATGTTTTAATTCGTAAAAATTTAGTATATGTTATTTGAGGTGCTCAAAAATTGGACATGCTCATGCAAATTTCTTTAAAATACCAATTAAAACACGAGACGTTCTGAGACGTATGGTTTAATAAAAATGCCTTTATATAACAGATAATGCGAAAAAAGAATTCGATAAACCCTAGAAACCATTGCGAAACATTCAACGTAAATTCGTGCCTACTATGCAGCACCGATTTGGAGAATCGGAATAAATAGCTGAAAAGCGCTCTGTATGTAGGAGTTGCTGTTATAGACCTAAAAAAAGACAACCCATAACGATTCTAGATCATACAGATAAAGGCAAACACAGCTACCTCAACAAATATGCTTGTAATTAAAGAACTAATTTCTTCATTCTGCTCGAAGGTATTTAATTTGCCACCAAATCTGTTCGCGATTCCACTGAGATGCCAGCAAAAGGATGTAGTCAATTGTACCAGGCTATCGGCCTCATTTGCTGTACTGTGGTGGTCTTTAATAAGGAGTATTTCGGCTATTTTGTGATATTTATGTATCGCAAGGGCACAAGTCTCTGCAAGACAATGCAGACCCTTTTCATATACCTCCTGTGCTTCAGCATTTGGATTTTCAGTAAGCCATTCAACGTTGTCTTTCCAGCATCTGCAAAATGTTACATACGTAACATAGGTAAAGTAAATAAGGTGGAGAAGAAAACCTACAAAAACTTACTTAATGATATCTTTAAAGTCGGTTTGTTCGCCTAAATCCTCTATTGCTGTCGAGAGTTTTTCAGTCAACTCTTCTGGTGAATAAAGACCGTCGTTATCGTCACTCTCCAATTCACCCAAGTCGCAGAGCTCCTTAACTTCATTAAGGGTCTCTTGAAGATCTGCCAGTGCTTTGCCTGTTAGGGGCTCCAGGAGTGATTGAAGTTTTATAGAAGACTGTTTGGACAACATTTCCAGCGCTTCAAGATGGACTAGGCCATAATAGTGATCGAAGAGTGACTCAAAGTGCAATTGCTTCTTGTATGAATTGCGATGCATCTGCTTCAGATTTCGCTCAATTTCTTCTGACTTCTCTTTTGCTTCCCTAAGGACCTGCATGTGGAAATTTAAACCTATGAACAATAACAAACATGTCTAAATTACCTGACTTAGTACGGGCTTTTCACTTTCCAATCCTAAGAATTTCCTCTTATTTAAAAGTAATGGATCATTTTCTTGGAGTATAGTCATTGTTTTTTTCCCAATGCCTTCTAATGTATCCAAACCGCCGGTGATCACTTTATTGCCTATATGCGTAACACCTATATCAAGTATTTAATTCAGGAACGGGTATTCATTTAAACCCCCGCAATCTCAGGAGTCCTTTTAAGCTTCTCAGGAGCTTAACTCTACTTACCCGACATGATATTTCCCAAACTGGGCAGAAGGGTTTCTTCGTGTTGTTGTGCTGGACTCTGTTTATCTCCACCTTCTCCTTCAAGTTCTTTAAGTCGAGACTCTTGCTGTTTATTTATTCTGGCCATTTCCTCGGGATCTGGGACACCTATGCCTGTTTCCAAAACACTGGACAAGCCTTGACTAACTTGAGATGTTAAAGACGTGACACCTTCTGTAGCTGTGGACAGAATTGTCGACATCATGCCACCCCATCCGCCCCAGGATGTTGAAGATTGAGACGGTGGAATAGTTTGCTGTGGCTCACTAGCAGCAACATTTTGGCTATTACTATGCTGTTCTTCATTCGGTACAAAAGACGCCTCATGTTTTCTCGTAGGTGATAACTCGTTTAAAACAGGAAATGCGTCATGGGACACTACAAAGTCGGACTTGTTCACAAATTTCGATAAATTCTTTAGGATCCCTTCAGGTTTTTTTGGTTGCTTGTCTGGAGACATTTGACCCAGAATTGGAAAGACAGAGTTCATATTGTTGCTGGATGAATCGTCCAATTTAGGGGTTGGTTTGGCTGGGGAATCATCCCAATTGTCGTCAAAATCGCTCCAGCCACCTTCAGCTTCATCATTTCCGTTAGACGCTGTTTTTAAGTCATTTTCCTTCTTCGCCGACGTATTAATTTGATTGCTTGAATCGGTTTCCCAGCCATCCACATCCCATCCATCCTCCGGGTTAACGCCCAGATCAGAATCCACATTGTGTGATTCAAGTTTAAGCCTTTCTAGATCTGCGTCTGGCTTTTCTTGGTTGTTTTCGACTCCTTTTTTGCTGATAGGTTCTAGCTTCGGATTATTTTCTTGTTTATCATCCTTGGTACTTTCATGTTTTGCTTTTAAATCTATAGATTTTTTGGGGCTTTCAAGGAACTCTTCATCAGCGCTTTCAAATTCCTCACTTTCCGTATCAGACATCTTGAAGTGTTTAAAAACAAGCAGAACTGGGAATTGTTGTAGACTTCTGCAAGAAAAGAACTTGTTGCCTTTGCCTTTTGCCGTGTCACAATCAATTTACGTCTAATGTCACAGCATGTCAATTTTTGACATTTGCTATGTTCTATGTTTCTTTTTCCAAAAAAGTGGTCCAAAATTATGGTCAAATGACGCCAAAACGAAAAAATAGTGTTAAATTGATTGATACTTATATTTCCACATCATTGAACCAAATCAGTTCTTAAGGCCGTCATATTTCAAAATTACTATAATTCAGTTTCAAACATTATAATAAAATGTATACATCTTATCTTAATTTCAATATCCTTTGAGTTATAAATTAAATTATTTGAATTAATAAAATATAACATGTTTTGTGGGTAAAAACATTATGATCCCTTTTTTCTATAAAGTTAAACCTCAACTAAGTGATTTAAATTGAACAAAATTTTATATAGTTCGCTTAACGAAAATAGATGTCGTTGCTCGTAAAGATTATTAGACAGTTAATTTTTTGACAGTCGTCAATCCACAGTTTCGTATGTCAGTGGTCCATTCCGCTGTTTTGGCAGTTCCATTAACCGCAGCATCGAGCGAAGTGTTTCCCCAGTTCCACTGCGCACAAAATTTCCAAATGTTTGTTAAAGTAACTTCGTCCAAGTGGAGAATTTGCAAACAGACGAGCGATTGAAAGCTGATTGCGCCGAGTAGTCGAAATATCGGGAAAAAGTGGTGTTTTCAATCGAGGCAAAAGGACCGAAGAAAGAATTCTTTTCTTCTGTTGCTTGCCTCCTTTTTTTCTGCCATCAAAGAGTTCCGGAGGTGTGTGGTGCAGCAGCAACACGCGCACACATTCACGCGGGAACCTCACACAAGGCGCGCTGCAGCTGTAATCGCAACGAAAAGGATCCAGTTTATGTCAATTACGCTGTGTTTCGACACGGGCTTATTGCATTTGTGTGGTTGATTTAAATAATAAGTGGTGTTGGTGCAGTTGGTTCTGTTTCCACTCATTTATGTGTTCGTTCATGCGTTTCCAATTTGAAGAGTGTTAGTGGCGCGGTATATCGCATTTTTGTTTTTTTTTTATTTATTTTTTCGTAATTTGTACAACAAATGTGTCAAATTTCGTTTTTCTTCTTCGTTTTTGGCGAATTATTGGAGAGTATACATAAAAAATAGCAGCAAATTAGTTTATGAGAGTAATAAAGAAAGGCTAAAACAAGTTTTTTCCCTCGATTCGATGAAGAAAGAATTATGGGAAGATCAAAATTTCCGGGTAAACCGTCGAAATTAGTGAATAAAAAACGTGTCAGTGTACTGCAAACGAGCGAAAATTTATTGTTGAATTACGATAACGACGACTATTCGCCAAACGATCAAATATTGCTGTGGAATAGTGATAATAATGAGACGACAACAACAGTTGACGACGGCGGGCATGATGGCGATGATCTTCAGGTGAGAAAAACAGATATACCTCAATCTTTCCCAGTTTCATTCCCCCTCGGAAGTTGTTTTTTCTAATCGCCATGAGGACAGCGCTTCAGTTGTGCCCTTTCGGTGCGACGAATTGACAGCTCTCCAGGATTTTTCGGGAACTCGGCGCGGCGCAGTGGAATCCCGAGGGATTTCCTAAAACGTCAAACATCAGGCTGCACCGTACCAAATTTCAGTGTCATACGAAATTGCGAATTAATTCGTTGATCGCGCCCCTCAATTAACACGAAAAACGAAAAAGTAAGCAGAAGGAGGAAGGAATGATGTAACGCATTAATACACACAAACGTCACGTCCGAAAAATATGCCTGAAAAGAAAGCACAAATTAGCGCTAGTGGCGTTTTCTTTATTAATTCTCTTTCGTTTCTTCAATTGGGCCCCTTCGGCTTTTTTGTTTCATCCTATTTGTCCATTAAAACATGAAATACGAAGGAATTAGCATATGTGGTGTTCGTCCCGAGCGCGCCAGTGTCACGCTCCATGCGAGTGTGTGCACCTTCGATGAGATGCATGCTCGCAAATTAAGTTGCGCTCACCAGTCCGCAGCCTCAGCCTCAGCCTCAGCCTGAGCCACCACCTTGGCGGTTGTGTATGCATTTGCGAACTTGTTAAAATTTCAAGTTTTAGCGCAAAAATTTACTTCGTAAAACGAAAAAAGCAACGCACTGTACATGACACATCGCCCGTTGCCTGGCTCGTCCGCGGACCGCCGCGACTTGGACTCCGTTACCAGCCCCATCGCCTCGCGCTCTTTCCAATTCCCCTGTGTGTACTTTTTGATTGTGAAGTACACAGGCGAAAAGAAATTTCATACTTTAATTGTTCGCATGTATGTTTTCCCTCCGTCCCTGTTCGTCGTTGGCGACGCTGGCGAGTGGGAACGCGACTATACTGCCTCTCGTCGGTCGGGCGCACGGCCTCTCCTCGAACTGCAGCTCTCTGGCTCCGCAGTTTTTCCCTTGGCCGGAGGAGCACTAAACTTGGGCATAAACTGCCCGTAATCGATGTGGTATTGTGTGTGCACTTATAATTTTTGTATTCATGTGTCAGTTGAGCGGCTACCACTTCGCAGTTGCCTTCTCATCCTCTTGGCCGACCGCTCCGCTGGCCCATGTCGTTTTCGTTTGAGTCCCAGTTACACTCTGGGCTGGCACCCGGTGGCACACTGTTCCAAACGAATGGCTTCGGTGGCAATCGAAGACTGTTTACTTTTGCTAGTGGACAACCATCGGCAGGACGATATTCCACTTGTGCTTGTGCTGGAGGCTCTAAGAATTTGTATGACCGGAAAAGACGTGGTATTTCACTTATAGTGTATAATTAAACTGCATTTTATTAATTCAATAATAAAACGAAAACAAACTGTCAAAGAGTAAGGAAACCTAGCAGCATCATAGTCAATACAATTATAAAGTGCTATAAATGGCACAATTGTCCCACGAAAATCGCTCTGGTTTAAGGTTATTTTAATCGTTTGCTGCATAAATCGAATATTTTTAAAGTGTGACTAGTGACACACTAGTAAATGTTAAAATGGCAAAAAGCATAAACCAGAAAAGCCGGTCAGTCTTACTTACATATTTTGTGCTAACGAATTTTGAATATCCTATTAAATTGCTGTTTCAATATGGTTGAACTTTCTTATATTCTGACTGTTCAACGGGCCGTTTTTGTATCCAAAATTAGACCATTGGACACAATATAGATTATTATTAAATCCTATAGACAATAAAGTCGAAAAAACAAAGACAATTCAAAGAAGCTCTGATACGAATTAGATAGTGTTGGACAACGGATAAATGGTACCAACAGCATTAAAATGTTAGCGATTAAACATATATGAAAAACTAATTATACATTAAAAGTGAAAAACTAACGATTGTAAATGAAGAATTTAAGACGTTCACGAAATTATAGAATGGTTGTTTTATTGAAATAATGTCCAATATTTTTTTTTTAACCTTGCACTGCACCCGAAAATTATTCAAATTCTACACCTCAAAGTGTATTTATTTTCGCCGACAAGAAGATACACAATATTTATGACTAATTAAAAGGTAAACAATTTTGTAATGCTTCTTATCTTGCGGCTAGATAATTTCAGAATAGTCATAATATCAGCGAATTGCTTTGTTTACCAGCACCATAGAAATATCCATTGAGATGTAATGCGGCAGTGAAGCGAATAACTCGGGAACTCCCGGTAGCCAAACGCAATCGGTTGTTGTTGAAAAAAAATTCCGATTTACTATTTTATTTTTCTTGGTCAACAATTCAAGTGTTTTCTCACTTTCTGTGTCGTTTGTTTTCTTCTAGTCGTTGTTACCAAGATAATTCCCAGATAATACCCCCCTGTTCTTTGCCCAGCTATTTGCTCGTTTACTTGTGCTATGTACACGGAGAACAGAGAAAGGGTGCCTACAGCGTGCAGAATGCAGTTCTACCGCTTCAGTTTTATGCATAAAATTTTTTGTCTCTCGGCATTGTCTTATTGCATTTTCTTCTTTCGTTACCGCCATCGTCTAGAGGCGATTAGGGTGCCAGCCAAGCCAAACAGAAAGTACGCGCCAAGTTACTTGAGAGAGTTATAATAGCCCCCCGCGGTAGTCCAGGGAGCAACTAAATAACAACAACAAGAACCGAGCCCAACACTCCGCGCCAATTTTCAGGCATGGAAATTAAGTTAGGGATTTTTTTTCTCGAGCTCCATACTCGATCACTTCACTCCCCTTTCTATTGCTGTCGCTGGTGCTCCTGCTGGCCGCTGTACTCTCGGTCCGCGACGACTACCTGAGATCCAAGTGGGCAAAGTAATTGAATCGAGCTCTCTGAATTTCGCTCAACTACAAAGTGACCAGCCGGTTTGATCGTTTGAAAATAAAATGACGCCACCAGCGAATAATGCATCGTCTTGCTTGCTTGCGAGATTCACATAAGGAGGGCCCGAGAAGACGCGGTCAGGCCTGACGCGCCGCGCGCAGATGTTTCTTCGGACGTCATTCGCCTGTAGTTAGCTCGCTATGCTGCGTATATTTCGCCAGATAAAAGGGGTAAAACGATGATTAGGGATTTCGCAAACGAAAAATTTAACAACCTCAAACCTGCTAATTAACTCCTACTGTCCAGTACAACAGATGGTTGTAGGAGTATTTAAAAAGAAAAAGTTAGAATAGAATTTAAAATACAAGATTCATATTTCATTAACTTCAGTCGCAGGCACGGTTTACGTGACTATTATAAATCTAGATTAAAAAATCAGGTTATTAATTACAAATTTTTGGTGAAACAAGGTAATAAGCAAATGCCTTCGTTCTAAATTGGTCCAGGAGTTTTTTTGGTAGTAAAAGTGTCATCGAGAATTGAATTAAGCGCACGTATAGACATACAGGCAAATATTTTGTAAACTGATATTTCAGTCGAGGTTATTTAGTAATTGTCTAGGTTTTCCACTAAAAAAGATCTATATAACGGTGTTATGCTACAACCGAAAAACCAAAGTCCATTAACGAAATATTATTTCAAGAATTTCTGTCATTAGTTTTCTCCGTTGATGCTTCTCCCTCTCAGGTTAACATGATAAATCTCTGTAAATGGTTCGATTCATTTATCAAGTGCAAATTGCTTTAAACACTGGAATTACATCGGAATCACACATATCAGAAAAGGAATAAATTACACCGCGCCGTGGTTGTCACCTTCATTCTACAAATTCCACAAGATAAACTTTAAATCCCTCGGGCTGATTGCATGCCGGTGATGCTTCGGTGGCGTGAGTCGGAGTCAACCGGCGAATATCGTGTCAGAATCACACACATGACTCCTCACATGACTCCTATGCCTCAGATGCTGCTGGTGGTCCCACTCTGGCTTCAATTCCTAACTTGGCGCTTATTCCAGATAAGTGAGTTAAACGAGCGAATTTTCGAAATTTGCATATTGCGCTATCATGTAGCGGGGAGGAGTTAATCGCACATGACGATATGATCGCATTACCCATGTACCCTTTTTTGGACCTGATGTCGTGGGTATTGTACCTCGTTCTTTTTCCTTTTCGGCGTTAAACGTACTTGGAAGGTCCTAATAAGCACATTTCTTCAGAATTTAAAAAAATTGTAAAACTCTGATAAGACTGTGAAACTGCACACTCGTTCCAATTCGGGTAAAATATCGCTTTCGGCAGGGACCTTCCTTTTTCTAGTCCAGGAATTAGGGTTGGGTTTCAAAGAGTAGGCGATGCATGAGCTCGTGGAATTACGAGGAGCCGATTTGGATAAATTTCCTTATTTTTGGGGATTTGCGAATATTTTCGCCCTCGTCATTGTTAACACTTGTCTCCAGAAGAGGTTTGATGCCCTTATATACGAAATATTTAAATTCTGGAAGATATCTTCCACTTCGATATAGGGATTCGATTCTTGCGACTGGAGGCGGGCCCTAGCATTAGGCTGTCTGATGCCAGGAGCTTACGGCATCAGCAGTTGAATTTTCTAATTTGAATATTATTACATCACATATTCGGCCGGGTTCAGTCCTTTGTTAAACTAGTGATCCTAAGAAGGTTGCTAGTTGTAATTTCGATTTTAGATTGTCAAAGGTTTGATAAGTAATCATCTAGGATTTCTTAAATATATAAAAAGTCTCTTCGTCGTTTGTTAGCCTGCTACATACCATTAGCACAACTCAGTTTTATTTATAGTGAAATAATTTTGTATACCGTAGAAAACATGAATAAAAAAATATAATAATTTAAAACAGAGGTGTAGCAATGGTAAGAATCGAATAAATAAATGGCAAAGATTGGGAGTTATATTTTAGCCTAGTCTTAAATGAAGTAACTTGCAAAAAAGGAACCCCTGAATATCGCAAATTCTTTAAAAGCGTTAAGAAACTTTTAAATCCTAAACCAGATTATCTCATTCAAATGTTCAGTTGATATTATCTTGAAGAATTAATAAGTTTTTCTTTAAAGATGTAACGCAAAAATTACAAATTGGGTTACCACAAATTAAATAAAAGTAAATTAGAACAATTGTTGAAACCAGGTTGATTTGATTTGATTTATTTCTTAGTTATTAACTATTACATGAAATATTTATTTTCCTATTGACACAAAGCAGGTCAGGTTCGAAAATTCGATTCCATCATATTCTCGCCAATAAAAGCGTCGTCATTCAAGTCCAAAGGGGCCTAAAAATAGAGTCATTTGAGGCATCACACCATCGAAAGTGGCGTAATTTATTCATATCGCGATACATTAAAATTTACACGTCCACAAAGAAGAGCAGTGAATAAAAGCGCGTTCGCTTTTTTTACATTTTTCTGGTTCTGGCAGAGACAGTCCTTCTCCTCCAGCCACGTCGAATAATACAATTGATCAAAACGTGATTTACAAAAAATGCTGATGAGCAGAGCACCGTGCGGAATAAATAAATAAATAAAAATCGTGTGTACCACACGTATCGCCTCTCCCCCGTCCCTCCCCTGGCCGAGAACATCCCGGCCGCCACATGTACCACGCGCAGGTATTACATCAAGCCGAGCCATCTCGCGTCGCTATGCAACGCGGACTGGGCGCGATCACAGCGCGGCTAATTTAAATTCAATAAAATATTAATAAATCGCTTGTACAATTATGGTATTTTCTTATTTCTCATACATAACAAGTTTGTGCTTCAATTTTTTTTTGCGTGCCAAGTCCAAGTCATGTGAGATGGTTTCCCCCTTTGGTTAAGAAGTCGCTGAGGCCCCAGCACTGGACGCCGTCTTGATCGCGGGACCATCGCTGGAGTCATTCGACAGTTCAAGGTTAACAGAGACAAGAAAGCGCTTTTTTTATATAAAAAAAAAATCGGACACCACAACAGCGCATAAGAAAGACTTTTTTTGCTAGTTTAGATGCTACTTGAATCTCTCATGCGTCGTCATTAAATGAGCTGAGAGGGTGCTTGAGATTGAGAACTCTGGCGACACCGATCACCAACGGCTAGATAGATCGATCTTCTTCCGGCGGCTTAGCCAAGACGCCATTCCATTCTTCATCAACTTAATTATGAGAAGCGCTTCTCTATTTTGATATAGTGGTAGTCGGTGTTCCCATTCCGGCGGCTATTCATAAGGTCGTACACCTACCACGTCTAAAGTATAATAGTTGTGCGTCGACTTGTCCACTTCTTAAACTGTGGGAGGGGAGAGAGAAAGAAATTCCAAATTTTGTTTAGCGATTAACACAAAGTCAAAAAGTAGTAATCTTTATAAGTAATCTTCCTAAGAGTCGGTCTTAAATGTTAACATGAATCTAGCAACTATTGGAAATGAAGGAGAAGTAGAAAAAGAAGAAGAAGAAAATATTAATTTTTAAGAATGATATTTTAGAGTTGATCTGCGATAGATATTATTTTAAAAAAGAAAAAAACTCGGTTCTTAAAGATATGAATACTGTAGAGAAAAATTTTTCGAAGCGATAATATATGCTTATTTCAACTCTATTACTATACGAAAAAGTAATATTTTATAAGAATAGATTCAGCAGTTGGCGTTCTTTATTTTATACTCGTTTTTGATTTTTGTACATGTACTTCTGATAACTTTTGATGCCTATAGCCTATAATTAGGTAGTATATAAAACATGGTTAATAAATTTCTAATCTTTCTTCGCAACCTACCATAATAGGCAAATGTGAAAAAAGTCAGGCAGCACTGTAAAAATAAGATATTCCGATGTGATCAACGTCCTCCCAGGTCCTTTAACAAGTTGTTGCATTTTCTTTTAAGTTTCTCATGTCCCGGACTGCGGGCATGATCGAAATATCTAGTGATTGGAAACTCTGAAAGTGATCGAAATGATCAAAAGGACAGTTGAATCATGCGCGACATTTGTTCGGAGCGCGCAATTTTCCATTTCATCTTCGAAGACGATGTTTCTGGCTGCGATCGATCGATCGGATGCTTAAACTTGATCGTCAAGTACATAAGTCTTAGTCTTTTTTTGTTTTTGTTTTTTTTCTTATTTTAACTTTTTGCTGCTCACCGATGATGATTTTTAGTTGTTCTGTTCAATTTTTGCAAACTTGTTTTGTTGGATCGGCGATCAGGCCACCACGTCACGATTTAATTCTATTCGCCTGCTGGTTGTCCTCACCGCGTTTAATAAACTCAAAACCTCTTCACGGGTTGATTGACCCCGTGGGTGAATTAATTTGCCATCGTCAAAAGATAACTATTGGAAGATGAATGTGCGATTTCATTAGGTTAGGTTTCGCCTCTCTTTTTATGTAAAATGAACAACAGAGATCGGGAAGAGGACGGCAATGAGCCGTCATGCGCATATGTTACTGGTTATTGACATCTAGAAAGCTTTTAAGACACGTAGTTAGTGAACGAATTTGAAAGGGGCTTAGGCAACAAGCCGCAAGGTTTTCTTCATTTTTATACAATCACACGATTCGTAACTATCATTGTAACGAAGGAGAAAAAATGGCGGTATGATATGCTGGCTTTAAAAAACTTAGTATGTGGCATTAACCTAATATACTCTCTGTCATGTCTACTGAATATAAATTAAGTTTTTATTCACTTTAGGCATATATCAAAATTACAATATTATAAAAACGAACATTCGAAATAACTGAACTGAATTTATGACATTTCAAATTGTTTTCGGTTTATTTCATTTCGTTCTTTTATTTTATTTATTTTATTTTTTTTATTTTATTTTATTTTATTTTATTTTATTTTATTTTATTTTATTTTATTTTATTTTATTTTATTTTATTTATTTTTGGTTTAATGCCTAAAAATTGCACATCAACTTACAAATAAAATATGAGCTAATTCAAAAGCGCAAACTGCTTTGGAAAATTCATAAGATTCTTCCTTCCAATAGTTACGAGCCAATAATTCAAAGGATCTGAAGGATTTTATTGTCAATCGGTTATACTCGTTGTTTATATCCCTTTAATCCAATCCTGATTATGACTTGAATCAGTAAGTTTTCGACAATATTTCGCACAAAGCTGCAGTCTCCGTCCACTCATAACTAAATAGAACTAGAAATTGTGCGTTTTTCCTGTTTTAGGGTCGACTGTAGCATCAGCTTGGTTGGGAAATGGATAAAGGGAAGTAATCCATAAAACCTTTCCATTCTAGGGGAAATGGATAAGATGTCCTTTCTGAGATGACCCTTATAAGTTCATTTTATCCAATTAGTGTTGGGTTTGTTTAGCTTTAAGTCGCTTTGCTATTTTTTGGTTGAATCGTAACTCAACACAGAATTCTCAAAGGCTGGTGTTTTTATTATTTTATTCTGTGTCGTTCAAGTTAGTTCCCACAAATTCAGGACAAATTCATTTAACCCGTCATAAAGTAAATTTCTGGTAAAACCAGTCCCCATCTTCTGCAAGGACGACTTATGAGTTTACGAAAGTTTATAAGGCAAGTACAAAACATATATACACTCCTGTCCTGTTAAAGTGGGTAAGGTATCAAAAATTATAGGAATTCATAAAGGAGACCCGGAAAAAATGTACAACGAAAAACTCCAGAACATCATTTTATTTTATTAAAGAAGATACAATTTACGAGTTTTGTACATGCCATTTTTGGCCTAAATAAGAATACGCGTTTAGTCGTAAATTTTAATCTTTACGATTCTTAACAGTGGCCTCTACACTTGTACGAGTATCTAGATAAAACCTGGTCTTTTCAGTACCCTTATTCACATTGTCCACCATTAAAAAACGCTTCTTAATAGTGGAAAGTGTTGAGAACAACAAATAACAGATATAATTACATAATTGAGGGAGGGGATGGCCCCACGGAATTGGTAGCAAGTCTGTAATAAATTTTCGCCACTTTCCCTGGCAATAAATTGTCTAAAACGTTCCCTTTCATAGTGGTGCCGACTATGCCGGCTAGGGCTTCGCAGCGGCTACAGAAGGAAGGTAAACAAAAGCGGGTTGGCAGACCACTCATTATCGCATTTTACTATGGCTAATCCGCAAATTCAAGCTCGGATTTTGTAGAAGGCAACAACAGAATCAACATTATTAGCACGTCAATGAGATCCACGTTGCTAATTGAAATAATTCTAATTAATTATAAATATTAATTGTAGGCTTAACGGATTTCATTGTTCAAATAGGGGAAATAGATAGAAAAGAATTCTTGAATTTGTTTGAAATAAAAGTATTAGTCACAATTGTTTTGTTATTTTGTTTTGTTTTTAAATAGAGCATATATTTTCTAAAATTTCTTAGATACGAAATTTGTGTATTAAAACACACGCTTAGAATTATAACTGCAGAATTAATTAGATATAACGCATTCTGAAACAGTCGCCACGTTGCTATTAAGAACGTAAATGTTTCGTTAGTCAATATCGAGTTATACCTCCTTAGGTCTTGAGTCTAGTTGAAATTGAGTGGAGATTTCCATGGGGCGTATCCCCCGGTGTCAATTTATTGGATTCCATCGCAACGTTGGACGAGGACGAAATTAAAAAAGAAAGATTTTTTAATTACGCAACGGAAGTGAAACAAGAGCAAGATAAATAGTTGCAATATCGGTCCCGGCGGATAAGAAATTGTTTGGGGAAACGATAGAAGATTCTAGATTGATGTTTTCTCCATCTGACTAAACTTATTTGCAAATCTAGCGACGGGCAGGGTAGGCGGTAACTTTATCGCATGTTTTGTTTATTGGAATTCGACAGTCCTGAAGAAGGTTTTCCTTTTTTTTGCTTTGGACACGGAGGAAGGGATAAAAAGATCAAAAACAACGTCGAATAGACCGAAAAAGAAATGAATAAAATTGCGTCATGGAAAAATATCAGGACTGTGCATGATTTGATTCTAGCTGGGATTTTTCAGATACCCCGCTTCTATGCTAGATTAGACGTTTGCCGAACTGGGAACACGTCGTCACTTTTACGGTTCAGAATTGGCATGCATTGCACATGAGGATAACCGAGATAAATCCCTTTCATCTCGAGTGCTTTGCCGGGATTATGCCCGCCTTTTTCGCCCACTCCAGTCGTCACACCGTCGAAATTCCTGGCAAGTTACTTCCGCTCAAAATAACATTCTATTTCGCAAACTCACCCCGATTTTTTTAGATTTTATTTCCTTCCTTGCGCATATTTTCCTCCGCAGCTCAAGAGAAAATTGAGTTAATAGATAAAAAAAGGAGCAGATTAAAAGATTAGAAGTAACAAGAGGCGTCCATCGAGTCATGCCACCCGGGGAAGATACTAAAAATTAATTTCGTATCTTTCATTAAATAGTCCCCTGTCCCTTGGATCTTTTCTGGCACTTTTTTGTCGGAAATGCCCTAGTAGAACAAAGTCGCAGCAGCGTTGGGGAATTCGCGGTTTGTTACACTCCGGGATCTTCTCTGAACGAATGGCTAGCAGGTATGTTTTTGAAGCTCCTGCGGGATACACTACGACTGCGTACATATACTTTAGAACCCCGTTGGTAGAGGAAGACCAGCATCCCGAGGATGTGAGATTCTTTTAAGAGGCGCGAATGTTCCGGCCATCGTGTTTTTGAGTTATGGTCGGATGGGTTTAGCAAGTTAATTCTTTTAGGGTTTAACACCCCTGTGCAGTACCGAGGGCTAAAAAAACGAGCTCAGCTGGGCAACCCGGGATGTAGGAACTGGTTGATGACTTTTCGAATTAAGATTGCCTGGCAGAAAATTTCGGCAAGTTCATTTTTATCTTTGATATCTTGTTTCTTTGCAACGCCTCTGTTTTTGGGCTCGGAACACTTGTAAATAGGCATTCTGTTTTATCTAGTTCACTGAGGTGCGTTGATTAAAATTCCCTGATTCTTAAGTAATTATTTAGTTGAACGTGTAAAAAAATCGTTTGCCACCGCCTTCCTCTCATTCGGAAAGGAGCAGCAGATCTCTTAAATGTTTGTGAGTTACTTTAATGCATCTTCTACTTAGAAGTTGAATTTGGGATGGATGATTAAATTTAAAAAATGCTATTTATAATATGAGTGAGGTGTCTCACAATGTTGTCACATAATATAAAAAAAAGTTAAAGTAAAAAATAAACACAGGGTCTTAATTAAAAAGTATAATTTAAGGTGCGCAATTACCGCGCAATTATTCCGAAGTAATGAGGAATCTGGATGACCGTTGTAATTCCATTTTGAGGATCTTCAGGTCCCGAGAATGGAGGGAATGAAGGCGCGAGTAATTACCGAGGAGAACCACACCGCAATCGTTACTAATTACAGGTGAAATATGGCTAGTACAATGTGTGTCTATATGTCTGGTTAACCAGCCTGTGTCCGAGCTGCTAGCTCGCAGGACCACCGACGGACACGGTGCAGGTATGCAACAATTGCACGGACGAAATTGAATGAATGAATGAGAACGGCCAAGGGCAAGTTAATGACGCAAATAAAATTAAATGATGATATGCCGGAGAAGTTTAATTATTATGAGGTGCAGGTCTGGAAGGTTTAAATTGAACACGCCGCGCAAGAGAGCAAAATTATGTGGTCTTGTTGGGACAATATAAAGTATTGTGGACGGACACGGTCCTGGCGTTGGTGGACCTATCTCGAAAACAATAAAATAAACATACAAATACTTGGGCACACATAAAAAATAATACGCTATATTATTGAGAACTCCCCTTGTCCTTGCGTGTAGAACGCGCGTTTTTAAAAAACAAGACCTACAGAAGTATAAAAACCATTACTCATAAAATTGCATTTAGGGTTTAATCAAAACGGGCCAGCCGCTTACTAGGCTTGCATTTTATTTAAGGAAAATATTAAATTCCTAGTCGGGCACTGAACGAGTGCGGCAATTATTCAGCTCCGCCGGCAAACATCCCTCGTCGGTATAATTGAGCTTTAATCGTTATCGCCTATTAATGTATCATCCCTTGAACAGGGACCCATTTAATTTCCTCCGAATTTGTATTTCTACTTTGCCACTCACTGTAATTGTTACACTCGGGAGTAGATCGATGGAAGTCTCATGACTTTTCCTTTTCAAGTGAAGAGCTCAAGTGCCCCTGCTGTGCTGTTGGGGGTAAAATTAAAGGAAGGGGTGAACAGCTCCGGAAGCATATTGTGTTTATCTGTTGCCATTAGACCGCATTTGATAATCAGAGATTTTGTCTATTAAGCGCCTCGTTGAAGTGGTTTTGTCTCTTTACCTAATTTTATACACTAGGTCCTACAGTGGGTACTTATGATATATAAATTTCATGAATTACGAGTGTAGGGCTATGAATCGCGCCAGAAAGAACTAAGTGAGTGTTCAAAACATGTTTCAGCATAATCATTATAACAATTCACACTAATTGGGTAATACAATTTGACCGTAATGGGCATGTAATGACCGTTTTATCAGCACGTTCAACTCCAGTGATTTTCTCGATGGAGCCACTGCACCGTGTCCGTGGCCGAGAGAAGAAAGCCGCGTCTGGATTCTTGTTTTTCGCCACTCGCAAGAAACGATGTGCTTTATTTACTTTAGGACCAGGTGTCGCCTCCTCACCAGAGGATGGAATTGAGTTGACCTTCTCAAAGTTTCGTTACATTTAGAAGACGACACATCGGTCAATATTTAGTAAGTATGTAGTAGATAGGTGTAGACATTGCTCTTTACTTATTGGGAACTATTCTCTCTAAATAGCGATAAATTGTTAAAGAGACGGGTAAATAGTAAATGATGTAAATGATGGGGCCACGTGCAGTTATTTGTAGAAGTTGTCTTATTTTGAAAGATAAATGTTGGTAGTGTTAAGGGCATATATCAGGGAATGTAGTAAATTCGACCAAGGGGCAATAATTAAAATAGAACATTTAGAATTCCTGAAAAGCATTTTGGCCACATTTAGGCTGAACCAGAACACTCTTAATGCTTTTGTTGATTTTCTACTTAATTTCAATTTTTGGTACTTAGGTGTTCCTAATTAACTTCATTAACCTTCACATTAGTTCTATCCTCAATTTTAAATTCTACTATAATCCTATTACTGAGGAGTCAAATATTTTAAAACTTAATTAGGGATTGTTATATCCAACCTCCATTTTGAATTGACCACATTTAGCCTCACAATTAGCGGCGCAATATTATTATAATTTCACAAAGGTACTTTACATAAAATTCTCTCTTGTTCTTACAAAGAAACCAGACGAATCAAAGAAACCAGGTATTTTTTCGTGGCCATCGTCGGCGTATATCCGTTCATTCGTTATTGTGTTTGCTTTAAAAATAACCGTAGACGGTTGCGAGTGAAGTGATTCCCTTTTTGTATTGTTCTTTCTCATTACACGGACAGTCGCCATACGGCGTCCCTGGCGGCGAGAACCGGGAATGAGTCAGGATTACTTGGTGGCTAATTTAAATATTTGATTTCTCGGTGCATAAACCGCGCCGAGAGCATAGCGAGGCTGGAAATCGCAGTGTACTTGGGCGTAAATCTACACCTATTTGTTCGACCCGTCTGTGTGAGGAAGGGATACTGTAACTACAGCCTAAGTGATTTTTTTCACAACCACTGCGTCAAAAAATCAGATATGCAAATGCACACCAACTGGGTTAAGTGGTGAAATTAACCCCCTTGCAAGGAACTTATAGGATGAAGGGCTCTTGCGGTGATTGGGCGCTAAGGACGAACGGTTTGCAATAGTGCGTCACTGAGCGGTTAAGTGATGCAATATCATGTGCTATAAGGTCCACTAAGTCCTACGATCACCCTATCACACGCTACAGAAGTCTAAATAAGTTGAGGGCACTTCAGACATTTGTTCTGGATGACTTAGGTGGCACTTTAGTACTTCACACCCGCATGTTGGGACCCACCTATTTTTGTCCATTTGAGAGACACCTCCTAAGCCCAACTTGCCAGATAAAAGGGATCTATCTTCTTTCTAGGGGAGCCTGGATAAATCCGGCAAATACTGGGAGACGATAAGGGATTTTCGTTGGGTTCCATAAATTGGGGACCGGCAACAATTCTCAATGTAGTTCTTGTTTCTGTTCTCAGTTGGGCTTGTTGCAAAAATGTTTCGGCGTAATAATAATAAAAAGAAAATCGAGAAAATTGGCGAGCAGCAGCAACAAAAAGCACAGTAGGAAGAACAGCCTCTCCTGCCTCCTCCGGAAACTTAAGTTGTTATAGCATAGGTTATAACCTGCGGTTGGGTTATTTATGACAAACGACAGAGGTGGACCCCGTCTCTGGGATTTTTTACGCTTTGTTTTTTTTTTATTATATTGTGCAGCGCCCATGCCGTACGCGAAACTGTGTAAAGTGACCACACATTGTTTCATACCATTTCATGCCAGCACTTCGCCCTGCTGTAGACATTTTTGTTGATCTCTCTTCTTTTCCGTCGCTCTGCCTTTCGTTTATAGAAAATATTTTTAGCACTTGGTGACCTACGAAGTCGTTGAGGTCTATACATATAGCGAGCATGGAGGGTGCGCTTGGTTCTCTTCTAGCGGAAATAGCTATTTATTTTCACACCTCATTGTCTCCTCGCATATTTTGTGAGATATTTATAAAATTTTTGCATCTTTTGTATGGCCCGCAAGTTCTGTGAACTCTTTCCATGTTGAGGCCATTCGAGCATTTTACTGTGGTGCGGTTTTGCGGTATGCGAAGCGATTTAGATTTTTAGTTCATAACATGAGGAGCACCCCCGTGCGGTAAATGATGCGTGTAGTTCTTTTTTATGTTTTTTGTGTATACGCAAATTATGAAACGGGTTAGAAATAGATGATAAATTTTATTGAGTAGAAATATTTTCTTGTTGTCCGCAGATTTTCACTTTCTAGATATATGTAAATGTATAATCTTTAGAAGTTTAAAATAACACTATTCTTATAGAAAGAATCGGTTTCAAATTTAGATCAAAGGGGTATAAAGTAAAGTATTTTTTTCTTTTTATCGGTGTTTCTTTTATCCCTTCTAAAGCTTTTCACAGTTTTAAGTGTTAATTAAATTATCAGTCTTTGGCGATAAATCTAGTTAAAATTGATTTAAACCCCCTAAGTAAAATGAACTTGTTTTTACCCGTTAAGTCTGATGCCATTGTAAAAATTAGTCACCTAAATCAGTCATTCGTCTCCTGATAGAGAGGGCATGTGTCACTCCAATTCGATACCTCGGAAAAAATAGTCTATGCCGAGGTAACAAAGCCCTACTTTGAATGTGTCGGACGCCGTGGTATTGATCTATGATTACAAATCATCTTTCAAAAACGGTTTAATTTATGGGGAGATTAAATGTGATAGATGCTTTAAGTGTAGGACTCACCGCGATTTTAAATCGACATTTTCCCCTTGCTTTTTTCCGACTGTTTCTGCTTGACTGGCCGACTATTCTTGCCTAGTCGTATATTATCACATTTTGGTACCTATCTCCACGTTGCTACTGTACTGACACGTCGATTACAACTCCATTTGTATCATAACACTGTGTTCACCCGAGAATTGTAAAGTAAATTGAACGAAAGTAATTGGAAAAAATATTTCCGCCACTGGGTTTTTTCATCATCGCAAAAGTAAGGAAGAGGACGGGTGAATTTGCGACCGCAGAACTACCCGTTCAATTTGACGCCTATCATCATCACTGTCCAATGTAATTTTTGCCGTATTTCATCCTTGATGTTATGATATGGCAAATACTGTCTTCCTTGCTTTTCCCTTCTAGCTTTTCTAGACGGTGACGCCAATAAGATTTCCTTCGAATCTCATCAAGGAGCTTTGGATCGACAGACTGATTTGATTTGGGGCAACTCTGCTTTGTGAGATAAATTTAGGGTAAAATGAAAAATTATGGTATAAACTGACTCGAGATCCCTGCAAATATGTCGAAAAAAACTAAAAGCAAAGAAATAGAGCTCGTCAGAAATAGCTTGTTGACTGGGAAAATAATTTTCGCAGTGGTTTTTACTGTCTTCTATTAGCGTTGTAGCTAACAGCATTGAGCCAAATTAAGGCGTGTGAAAGATGTTGGCCTTTCATACATTCAATTTCATTTGGAGAAAATCATTCTCATAATATTTCGGATGTTTTTAATGACGGTAGTACTTAGGAAACTTTCTCCAGTGTCATCTCCGATTGTCACCGGTAATCCAATACAGGAAAGTCGACGGCAGAGCGTCTTAAGTAAATTCCTCCTTAAGGACATCTTCGGCTAATCGCTCATCGGTAGCAGAAAAAAAATTTAAATTAAAAGTAAAAGAGAAGTAGCTTTGATCTCCCTCTTGACTTCCTGCTGAAAGATGAGGAGACCCTTTGGCGGGTGAATAAATATTGCTATTTGTTGCAGAAGTGATTTTCCCCTGAATTTTGGGAAAGTGAAAATACCCCGGTGCTGCCTTGTCATGCGTACTGGAAGGCCTAGGTCCACGTTGTTTGGTCCTACACAGTCCCAGCTCCCCTTTCTTCCGGGTCGTAGTAAACCCTCCGGCGTTTAGGCCTTCTTCGTATTGATAACGAATTTCGGTGGTGGGATTTTCTCCTGTTTGTAGACTCCCAGGCACAACAGGATGTTTCTCGTTATGTCACTTGACAGTAATTCGCAGGACACAAGCCATAACACTTGTAATCCGTTCGTTATTCCGTCGCTTAGCAGTCTTCATTTTCATTGTCCTGTATTTACGTTTTTTTTCTTTTGTTATCCTCATCTGGGGTAATTGTGGTGTGCTTCTTACTTGTAGCAGAGGTATTCTGATTCACTTCACTAACGATTTTTACGCACTTGTGTGATAGGCTCCGATTCTGTTTTTTAGTAATATTAGTGTTAATTTATTCTACTTTTCATTGTGAACTTTAAATAAGTTTAGGTAAGACGTAATAAAAGAATTCAAGAACTAAATCAGACGGGTCGTGCGTATTTATTTTAATTTTTAATAATCATTGTTTCGTGAAATAGCAATCAGAAAAATTGAAAGATAGATAGCAATTGCAGTTAAATGAAAAAAATCAGTTTAATGGTTTGGATTAAGTAATAATTTAATAGACAAAAACATATACACTATTTGATATTCTAAGCAGGCTTACAGGTTATTCACAAAACCCATGGTATAAAATTTCCAAAACATATTTAAAACGTAGAAATGATTTCCAAACAGATTTATATAATCATAAATATGAATTTTGTTAAGTTGTACGATCTGTATATTTTTTATAATAACAAAATACATCTATTTGATTTCAGGAGCATCCTGTTTCGCAAGCCAGGGAAAAGCCGCCCTCGTCAGAACCACCGGACGGAGGTGGGAAACATAAGCATACGAAAACTTATAATACCGGAGTAGTAACAAGAGCGAGAAACACATCACATCAACAACAACAGCAACAGCAGCAGCAACATTCAAACACCACCTCCTCATCAACAGTTTCCAGTGCAGCGGCATCAACAACAAGCAGCAACTCCTGTAAGGCAGACAGCTCTACGAACAAGAAGGAGAAATTGACTACAGCGACCAATTCTGACAAGCCAACAAAAAAGAAGACTGTAACTTTTAAGAACATTCTTGAAACTAGTGATGATGCAGGGGCTGTTAAGAAGGTCTACAATCCAGACAATGGTCCGCTAGCGCCGATTATCAAAAAGGAATGTCTAAGTCGTTCTGTGCGCCTAGTCAGAAGTGATTGCATCGTACGACCATCACGTCTTACTGAAATTCTCAAAAACAATGCGAATAATATTGACAAGTTGAACTTTTTAAAATTCCGATCATCACCGACCAACTCCATGGACGAAACTGTACCATCGTTGACGACCGTCGTTACAACGACGACTACGACAACGACAACTGCTCTAGCAGCGTTGTCACCGATATCAGCGACCTCTGCAAGTTCTAAGATCCCTAATCATGATCACCTGGTACAAGGGAGTAAGATTGGTGAAAGTAGTCCCCGACAGGATAGTGTTACTGTTGGTGATAAGAGATTCGTCCTGCCGAAGAGAAGCGCGCACTCGTGTCGCGTTATTAAGCCTAATAAACGTTTCCTGGACGACATAGATATATCGGCGCGAACCGGCAAGAAGAGTGGGGCCGTAAATGGCGGTAGCACCTGTTGTAGTAATACCGCCATTACCGCAAAAAGACAGGTGAAAAAAACACTGTTGTCCCACCTTCATCAACACCAACAGCAGGCTAATGCGGCTGAGAATCTCCCCGAGGAAAAAAGTCAGAAACAGAATCGCAGCGGAGGCTCCACAGCGGCTGCTAATGGGAGCCCAACGCCGCACGAAAGCTTCATTAATAACACCCTGTCTCACAAAATCAACAGCAGTAAGCTAAACGAAGAATCGGGGGCCGACATTGAAGACGACCTATCGGAAACATCGCATGTAGCTACTGATGACACACAGTCAGGTGAGATTTGTCGTTGATTTTTTCTTTATTTTTTATACCCGTATTTCGTCAGTCATTAATTCGAGTTGCACCCTGCGGACAAGCGGAGTGTATTTATTTTCGCTAAACGCTGCTCCCAGGGTGTCCCGACACTCATAACTCATGGGGCCCTATCTCAGAACGAAGACGGGGAGTTAGAGTGGAAACAAACGAGCGAACGAAAAAATTTACCCCGGCGCGCGAATGACTGCTGTGAAATTTCAATTAATTTAAAATCAACAAATCGCAGCCTTCGTTGACACTCGTAATTGACACCGGGTTAGACTAGACGAGGGAGAGTACCACGGTGGGACCCGGCAATGTTACAAGCCATGTCCTCCCAGGACAGCATCCTGTCCACCTGTACCATCTAATTAAATTATTTCCTCACCATTTTCACACATTCATTGGGAGCTATTTCAGGAAAAATTGCTTTTTTCAAAAATAAAAATACAGGCTTTTTGTACGCTCCGTAGTGAATACCCTTTGTGGTCAAATCATTTTGTATTTTATTGGCAACTGATTGCCAAAAATTAATTAATATTTTCGGTCAATTATTTTAATTTAAACGTGCTAATTGCCCCTGTTAGTCTTTTTTTTTTTTATTTTGGAGTGGATCAAGTTAGGAGGAGGAAGTTGCATTCTGGGATTGTGGGGACAATGTTGAATTGGTTTTTAATAGGTAACTTTTTCCTTCTATATTATAAACAAATTACTGTCTATTATTAAGTATTATATGAATGAACCTAAATATTCGGTTTAAAAATCATAAGTTACTAAAATTATATGGATTTTCAAAGTACATATTTAAAGAATTTGTACTTATTCTACTTTAGTCTGAAATTGTGGATTACGAATATAACATAAATAAGAAAATTCGGTCATCGCCTTACAATAATTTATTTTTCTATTGTATTTGAACCAATAGGAAATATCCAAATCTTATATTATTATAAAAAAAAATCATAACCCACTACTATTCTTGCAATGTTTGATATTTAGTTAATATTCCTTTTGATTATTATTATTGTATTATTACTTGTTTATTTATTATCAATTTTTTCCCTTGATATTACATCACTGCAATTAAAGTAGCTGGGGAATCCCCTTTTTAACCAATTATAATACCGACATAAATCAAAATGGCCAATAAAAATTCCTGCGTTTCGGCGATCTATCAAAGCAGTACGATCTCCCATCCATAAATTCCTAATCATACAATTATTACCTCTCAGCCTCTCCCCATTCCTGAAAGACGACCACTCGCCTTCCTGGCTGGCGAAATGCTTTTTTCCACCTTATCAAAATTGAAAAGAACTACCGACATCAATGGCACATGTGCGGTGAATGAACACCATTTGTCACACGGTGTTGCATGCCCAGTCCAAGTCCCAGTCCCGTTCGCCGGCTCCCTGCTCCATCCGACGCCCCTATGCGAGTGGCCTGCCAGTAGGCAATGTGGATCGCCCTAAACACCCACTTATCTGGCTACATATCTAAAATCTCGATCCCCATCCGGGCTCCTCCACTTCATCCCAGCCCCAGGCCCCGCCGGCGCAACTCGTTGAAAACATTTATTTATATCCCGTCCCTCGTACGGCCGCCTTATGTGCACCTCTGGCAGGCAGTGACAGAGCATGTTAACCACGTTGTCATCCTGTTTGTGATTTTGAGGGATTAGTACAATGCCGGAATAATAAATGGTTTTCGCCAAAAGTAATTTAGACGTAACCAGACCGTCCTGCAATTTGGCCTAATATAAAAAGTTGTTCGTCATCATAATAGTGTGCGGTGGAGCAACGGGGGGCACGTAACCCGCTAAAGTATATATCATAAGCTTGCTCCTGGAATTCCCTGTTTTTATTAGTTTTCGCCACTTTTTGCCATTATTGTTGTCGGGATCTAGTGCCGCCGGGTGCCGGGACACAGCAACTTGCTGACAACTCCCGGCAACCGCACTCTCGGGCATCATAATTCTCCCGACAACAGGCGACCGCACAGTTGGTGCGGCACGGTCGCTATTAAAAGTCGCTTTGACAAAGTAGCTCCCAACTTAGGACATGTCAACTTGCCGCCGGGGTAGTCGCAGCCTCGTCTCGAGTAAGTGACAAGTGGTCCTGGACTGGGGATTGTACCCCGGTGCGGTAAGTGCGAGGAGTTGCAATATCATCATGGTAATGTGATACTACAACTCTGAGCACTCTAGATCCGCATCTGTCCCAGACGGGAAGGTGTTCCCGCCTGGAGGTAGTCACGCAGAGCACTACACGCTCTACTATGTTTATTTATTAGCGACATGAATTAATCCATGCTTCGGCGGGTCCCATTCGATTAATGAGCGGAGGTAGAACTCGCACGCCAGCCTGGCGCTCCGCGTATCGGGGGACGACTCGGACGTCAGCGAGTGTCACTAAGTACGCCTTCATGGAATGTTTTAATTAATTATATTTTATATTATGTTATTATGGATGATTTATTCAGTGACACGCAGAGCGCTGGTCCGCTGGTGTGGTACCTACGTGCAATAACTCTTCCTTTTCGGGGATTAAACATAGTTTTCACGAGTGGTAGGAATTAGTTTTTGGCTATTGTAGGAATGATATACAATAGACGAAGTAGTTTCGCGGAATTTATGCAATTATCCTAATTTATGTGGTTTCTACATTTGCTATATAAGGACGTATAATGCAGTATACCTTGCAAATGAGACTTTTGTTGCCACGAATTTTAATTACCTTCCTGTTTTCCTCCTTAGAGATAAGTATCTAGTTTCTTTGTTAGACTTACCTTGTAATTTGAAATACATAAAAGGATTACATAGTAAAAGATTTAAAATTTTAAAAATATTTGTTGCCAATTTTTAAGAGGCGATTTAACTTTGATTATATTCTGAATGTTCTGATTTTGGAAAAGGTATTTAATGATTTTTGTTTAAACTACTTAATAAAAAACTACCTTTACCCTTTTTGTTATTACAATTGATAACTAGTAAGATTGATTTTGGTTATTTTTTAAATTCCAAATTAAAAAATGTCGCATTTTAGATTTGTAATCCTTGAATTATATTTCTAGATTTTACAGAGGAGGAAAATGATGACATCGAAAGTAACAAACAATATCGAACAACAACAAACAGTGGATTCTCACCGACAACAAAATCACTTTTTAATTCGATGTCGACACAAAAAGTTATATTGCGTCAGCCTCGTCTACAATACGATTCCCAAATTGGACTGAATACAATATCCACTGGATGTGGATCCTTAGGGAGTAGTCCGTTTTCATTGAATCTCAGTGCTAGTATGGCTGCAACATCTCTCAGTTTGGGTAATACATACTTTTCTTTACTTTTTAAGTTTTTCAACTACTAAGGTTTTATTTCTTCAGGAACATCAAATATTTGCGGAGTATGTGGCACCGTAATCAATTGCAAAGCATTGCAACAATCCCGAAAATACGGCATCTTTTCATGTGAAGTTTGTCGGAAGTTTATTTCGAAAACTATTAAAAAACTAGCGTCTGCCGGAGGGAGTCCGCAGTCAAACAACATGCTACAGTGTAATAAAGGTGATGGTAAGTAACATATTTTTTAATTATAATTTCGTGCACTACTTTCTTGTCACCGTAGGATCATGCGTGATTTCTCCCCTACTTAAAGGAAGTATTAAGAATTTTAAGAAAACATATAAGGAACGTTGCCCAGCTTGTTGGCTCAAGAAGTGTATGAAATCATTTCATGTTCCGTCTGGTTTTAAGAACCGTCTAAATGCGATAATACCAGCATCACTTAGAGATAGCGAAAACAGCATCACAGCGCTAACATCATTCAGTATTAAGAAGGAGAATATTTCGGGTATTCTGGCCACGACAACAACGTCTACAATCTCGACAACGGCAACTGTTACTTCAGTATCAACGGCATTGGAATCTACAGTATCTGTGACCGCGAAATCGTCTTCAACAAGCAATTTGTTTGCCAGTCCACCGAGTAAATTGATTAATTGGACTGCAGACACTTTCGGTGAAAGTGGATCAGACAAAGTGCTACCCCTTTCAAATCCTTTGACCGAAAATAACACAACCTTCGGTGCAACACCTTTAATAAAGCCTACCATTCTCGAGAAATCAGTGTTTATATTAAACACAAATTTAAGCTCAAGTGAAGGCGAGAATGCGGCTAAAAATAAAATATCTGAGGTTGGAAAAGCCACCATTGAATCTACTGGGGCCGCGGAAGAAAACCTCAGTAGTAATGCAAATAGTACGAACAAAATAAAATTGAGGCGAAAAGAAAAGGATGCCTCGGTGCAGCAACATCAGCCATCCATACCGTGTGAACCCCCCAAGAGGCAGCGAATTGACCTTAAAGGTCCTCGAGTTAAGCACGTCTGTAGAAGTGCTTCAATTGTTTTAGGGCAGCCCATAGCAACATTTCCGAATGAGTCTTCGCTCGCTTTGGATAGCATGGACACGCCTCCAAGGCCTGAATCTCCAAATAACGCAGAAGTTGAACTACCTGATCAAATATTAACAGAGCAATCTACAATTAATTGTTCAACATGCACGCAACAGAACCCATCAGGGCAGGAGTTAGCTCTTAGTCCACCTGCAACTCCTGTCGAAGATTCAGGTGTTGATGACGAGTGCATCGATGAAATGAAAGATAAAATTGATGTTGGAGATTCAACTAACAGTAATAGCAGCTCGAATAGTTTATCCAGTTTGGACAAGGAGAACAGGAAATTGGAGGATGCCTTGTCCAAACCATTAACGAGAAAAATTACCAGACCAGCATTAATATCAACTAACAGTTCGATTGCAAATTTCTCAAATCCACGGAATTTGAATTCGTTCTCGAAGAAGCTGGCAGCGACCCCAGTTACATCGCAGAAGACCGATGTACCCCCTAAGATTTCTATTGACTTCTGGGAAAATTACGATCCCGCAGAGGTAAGCCAAACTGGGTTTGGTATTATCGTAACGGAGGTCGTCCCGATGCGAGCACTATGTTTCCTCTGCGGAAGCACAGGATTAAATCCTCTAATTTTCTGCGCATGCTGCTGTGAGCCCTATCACTCGTATTGCGTGGAAGATGAGTACAATCTGAAGCATTCCTCCCTTGATGACACAATGACCAGTCTGCTGGACTCCTCCATAAACGCTGTACAGAACGTGAACATAATAACGAACCGATTAAATTGGCTGTGCCCCAGATGTACTGTGTGCTACACATGCAATATGTCATCAGGGTCTAAAGTGAAGTGCCAGAAATGCCAGAAGAACTACCATCCTACTTGTTTGGGCACCAGTAAACGCCTGCTCGGAGCAGACCGTCCCTTAATATGTGCCAATTGCTTGAAGTGTAAAAGCTGCAGTACTACTAAGGTGACGAAATTTGTTGGTAACCTGCCGATGTGCTCTCAATGCTTCAAGCTGCGGAAAAAGGGGAATTTCTGTCCACTGTGTCAAAAGTGTTACGAAGATAACGACTTTGATCTAAAGATGATGGAGTGTGGAGATTGCCAGAGATGGGTTCACGCCAAGTGCGAAGGTCTATCAGACGAACAGTACAACCTTCTGAGTACTTTGCCCGAGAACATTGAATTCGTTTGCAAAAAATGCTCGAAGATGAACAGTCAGGCCGATTTGTGGCGCGAGGCGGTTGCAGCTGAATTCAAATCAGGCTTACTAGGGGTCGTAAAGTTGCTAAGTAAAAGTCGGCAAGCTTGCGCTCTCTTAAAACTAAGTCCAAGGAAGAAGTCTGCGTCGAATTGCATTTGTCACCATCAGCAAATATCTTCAGCAAAAAGCCTTCAATTCAAAAAATTTGAAGGTAAGTGTCGCTTTAATTTTATTTTATTTGTAAATTACACATTACGAGAATGGGGAAAATAAAATAAGAAGGTAGTGAAAAATCAAAAAAAATCAATACTTCCCCGGGATCGTAAATAGAAAGGAAATAAAACTCTTTAGTTTTATTATATGTATACATAAATTAATTTAATACTTTTTGTGGTGAATGTTACTTAATGCTGCAAAAGAATATTATTGGTTAAAGTTTACATTTTCCGCATGTTTGAAATTCAATTCCCCCAGTGTTACAATTGCTTGCGCCAAAAAAGGGTTAGTGTTCCGAGTAGCTTCCTGCATCCAGTTTCATTGGGCTAGAGCCCAAAAAACCAATAACGACTTCCATTAAAAATAATAAAAGAAAAACTTCTATAGGTTCTTTTTTCCAGTTTTGGTCTTTTTACGGGGCCTTTTCAATGGATTTATAACATAAATAAAAATGTTAAAACAATAAGTTGTGTAAAGAAATAAATTTCACTTTATTTTTATTAAAATGAAATGAAATGACTCCCCGAATAGCGAAGGTTTTTAATATTCTTGTATTTAGAAATTATAATTGATTGAGAATATGTTGTACATGATTGATAATAATAAAAATTGATTTACCAGGAAATGATTGCAACCTCTCCAACGACAGTAAGGCAACAGACGAAGAATCTCAAAATAGTGAAGATATGTCCATGGAAGATGTCTACGAATTCAAAGAGCACTTAACAGTACCGAAATGTTTCTGCGGTGCGCATCATAAGCAGCTATCTGCCGTGACGGTGCCGAATCTTGTCGATATAAAGCGGAAGATAAGTGCTGGAGACTACGTGTCTTTGGCTGAATTCAACTATGACATGAACAATGTGATATCAGCTTCGAATTGTGATGAACTGATGATAGCCTACAAGGAGATCTTAAGTGAAGCGTTTCCTTGGTTCCAAAATGAAACGAAAGCATGCACAGATGCTCTGGAAGAGGATATGTTCGATTCGTGCACGTTTACGCAAAGCGATGAAGGTGTACAGTGCGATCAACAGGTACCGGTAATAGACCTACCAGACGACATTGAAGATTGTCTGTATTCTCCGAATAAAAAAGATGATACCAGGATATGTATGTTCTGCAAGGGAGTGGGTGAAGGAGAGTCTAATAAAGAATCGAGGCTATTGTACTGTGGACAGAATTTATGGGTGCACATCAACTGTGCTATGTGGTCCGCCGAAGTATTTGAGGAAATTGATGGATCACTTCAAAATGTCCATAGTGCGCTTGCTCGCGGGAGGCTGATTAAATGTTCTGTTTGTGGTAACCGAGGAGCAACAGTTGGTTGCAACGTGAAAAGCTGCGGTGAGCACTATCACTTCCCGTGTGCTATAAAAACAGATTGCGCGTTTATGACTGATAAGACAGTTTATTGTCCAGAACATTTAAATGAAGCGCGTAAAAAGCAAGTGGCTTTTGAAAAAAATTTTGAAGTACTCCGACCGGTTTATGTCGAATTGGATCGCAAAAAGAAAAAATTGGTTGATCCATCACAAGTGAAATTCTTTATTGGTTCTTTAGAAGTTAAGAAAATTGGACGAATTTTGGCAAAACTTTCAGACACTCATGAAGCAATTGTTCCAGTAGACTTCCTTTGCACGAGACTCTATTGGTCAACGAAGGAACCTTGGAAAATAGTTGAATACACAGTAAGAACCACTGTGCAAAATAATATCGTCTCCTTATGCAATGATTCTGGGCGAAATTTCACAGTTGACCATTCCAGCAGTGTTAACAAAGTACAGCTTGGTCTAGCGCAAATAGCTCGTTGGCACAACAGTCTTCTTCAAGGAGAAGAAAACGAGGGGGGATTTTTTCGACAAGAGCGTTCAGTTAAACAACTTCTAGAGGCAGTAGGGCAAAATTTGAGTGCCGAAGAAGGCACCGAAGAAGAACCGCAAAACAATGCGGACCTTCTTCCGCCAGAAATTAAAGATGCTATTTTTGAAGATCTTCCCCATGAAATACTCGACGGTATTTCCATGCTAGACATTTTTCCGAAACTGATGATTTATGAGGATATGATAGCCATAGATTCTAAAGCTGAAGGCTACTATTCAAATGAGTATACGAAGGATGGCACAATGTCCGACGAAGAAGTTAATGACACTCCGTCGCAGAAGGATCTTGAACTAAGTAACGGTTGGTCGATTAGTTCTGGCATTAGTCATGTTGAAGATGCCATGCTATCAGCAGTGCGTCCGCTAGGCAGTAGTCGTGAAATAAAAAGAAGTAAATCTGAGGTGTTCCAAAGAGGCATTGGCAGTAATCGAAGCCAGCAACGATCTTCCAGCCTAACATGGAGCAGTCGACTCGAAAACTCCTCGGCGGCTGTAAAACGTCGAAAGATTTCAAAAGGCTTACAAGATATTCGACTTCCAGAAGAAGTACTTTTGTCGATAGGTCGTCGCAAAGGAGAGTTTCAAACAGGATTGGAACGACGGAGACCTTCACAAAATGAAGACTGTCGGACGAAACCGTTCACATGGAGTGCAGCAAAGAAATATTCACAAAGTGATGCCGACTCGAAAACTTCTAGAGAAGCTACAGAATCGTTAAAGATATCGCAACTGGATGGTATGGATGATTTAACAAACGAAAGTGACTTTGCCGAATTCAGCCAGTCCCAGCAGGTATACGATCCGACATCGACTGAATCTCCAGTTAAATGTGACCGGTGCAATTGCACGTATCGAACGCACGATTCCTTTCAGAGGCATTTACCAACGTGTGAACCTCTTTCCACTAGTGAAAGTGAATCAGAGGCAGCGCCGAGGTCTCCTGAAATGCAAAGTCCTTTAATACAAACACCTCAACAAAGTTTGCCGATAATGCAAAATTTCAACCAAGCAAGTCTACCAATAACTACAAGCATGTCAAGTGGGCAGATCATGGGTACAACGGGCGGTGTTCAAACATTTGGACACACTACGAATAATGTTCCCACCATCCAAAATGTTCAAATTCAGAATGGTATTCCAATAACACAAATAAACCAAGGAATTTCGAACATTTTTCTTACCACCACGCAGAATAGCACACAGCACCATACAACTCATCAAACAATAGCTCCAACAGTTCAGCAGCAACAGTTCTTGCCTGCAGTGCAGAATTTGAGCCAGACAATGAACAGTATAAACCAATTTACCACAGTTTCCAATCCGACAGTATCTTCGACATCTCAAACAATTTCGATTACCACAAATGGCATCCAACAGTCCCAGCAGCCGCAAATCTTGACGATGTCAGCGACCAATGGAAATCAACAAGTCCTCACCATTGGACCACAGCAAGCAGCAGCGCTGTTGGGATCGCAACAGCAAAATCGTGGTGTAAATCAAGCAAATATTTACCAGAAGCCACAACTCATTCGCACACAGCCTGATAAAGCTCCACCTAAAGTACGACAGTTTCCGAAAATGCACCAATCTCCGAGCAAAACTAAACTGAAATTGACGAATACCACGAAACCAATTCAAATGAAGAAAACTGTTGGCGGCATATCGCAAAAGCAGGCAGATTCTAGCACGTCGCAACCGATTCAGTTAATGAATCAGAGCTTACCAGCGATTGTGAGAAATCAGGCCGATGGAAACCAAGGCATAGTACTTCAACAGAACGCTAATTCTCAACCTATAATTGTCCAGCAAGTTGGGAATACTCCGAACAACTTGGTATCCTATGTAGCTGCTGCTGCGGATAGTCATAATTCAATGCAATATGTGACGATGCCAGCTTCTAACGAGTTCAAGCAACCACAAACACCTTTCCTTACTACAAGTCCTCTAGTTCAAGGGACTTTCCTGCAGACCGATTCTAGTGGCAATCTAGTACTGACAAATGCTTCTTCCGGCCTGCAAATGCTATCGGCAGCTCCTTTGCAAATTGCCCAACCCACACAGCCGCAGGTGATCGGAACTCTTATACAGCCTCAAACAGCAGCTATACAATGTGGAGTGATGTCAACGGAGCAAATGGTCCTAGGCTCTACACCCACACTGGAAATGGTTACAAATCCAACTATGCTTCTCACAAGTCAGCCTGTATATTACGGATTGGAGACAATTGTCCAGAATACTGTAATGTCTTCGCAGCAATTCGTTTCCACAGCTATGCAAGGTGTACTCAGCCAGAATGCTAGTTTTTCAGCCACTACAACGCAGGTAAGTTGTCGTTATTAACAAAATTTACAAATACTATAATTCCCCTTTGTATGATTCAAATTAATTATAACGTTTGGCTTTCGATTAATTCAGGTATTTCAAGCGAGTAAAATAGAGCCTATAATGGAGGTACCAGCTGGATATGTGGTACTGAACAACGTGGACGGAGCTATTATGCAACAACCAACAGCCCAAACAAATATAATCTCAACAAATGTCCTGCAGCAGCCGGCCATTCAACAAATTCACACACAAGCGGTGCAACCGCAGCAAATCAATGCACAACAAATCCAACCCATTTACAACATTCAACAGCAGCAGCAACAACAGCAGCAGCAACAGCAACAACAACAGCAGCAACAACAGCAAGCGGTCATTCAGCAGCAGCAGGCACTGGCTGCAACGGCTCAACCAGCGGCGATCCAGACTCACCACATCCAGCCCCAGCTGCGGGCAGTGTCCCCGGCTAAGCCCACAGCGAAGTCATCCCCGATTGTGGTCACAAAGATTCCGCCCCAAATAATTAATAAGGTCGTCCCGAACATATCTGTGTCGGCGAAGGGACCAAATCAACCCCAAATTATTCAGGACCAGCAGAAATCATCAGGAAGCCCACTAATTCTTTCGAAGACCATGTCAATTACGCCGACGGCGGAAACAGGTCCGATAATTGTGCAAACAGCTGCAACAGGTGTGAATAATGTGATGAATGCCGCTGGCACCGTACAGAAGATAGTCAAGTCCACCCCAATTTCCATGCCGCATCAGCACCCACTCAAGCCGAAAACGAGCTTGCTCAATTCGAGCCCTTCTCTGATGCCAATTCAGCCAGTCCAGCGTAAAATGAACATGATCCGGCCGTTAAGTAAGCTAACATCATCGTCGATATCCTCAACCTCCTCTTCGGCCGTCACAATTAAGCCAAAGGTGGTAACAAAGCCTGTGTCTGCAAAGGCGTCTCCCACCGGGAAGACCATCACACAGTCACCCCCTTTAATTGCTCCGAAGCCGCAACAGAATCAGAACAATGTGCACAATCAGAAAATGCAGCAACAAAATCAGCAAATAATTTCAAGGGGTGGAGCTGGAGTCATTGGGCAGGTAATAAATGAACAACAATTGATGGAGGCCAGGAAAACATTGCAAGCCCAGCTTGCACAGACTGACCCCGCTGCGGATATTTCGGAGCAAAACGGCATGATTTTGAACGGAACCTTAATATCACAAACGGTCTCGACTATGGAGAACGATACGGGCATTCTTTCGAACAACCTGGCAACTAATAATGTAGCTCAAATTTCTGAAATCAACTCCACGGGATGCAGCATCTACTCCCAGCAGGGAAACCTTCAATATACATTAGCTTCGGCGAACCAAACACAAACAATTAACCTCCCAACATCTTCGTCTAGTATACAATTGCCTTCAGCTCCATTTGTCTCCCCCTATGGAAACAATATCCCGACAAACATTGTCAACCCAATACAGCAGGTGAACAGTAATACCCAGAGCAGTATTAACTCCAGGCCTACAAATAGGGTTCTTCCAATGCAGACTATCCAACAAAAAATACTATCGCCACCAACGCCTCCAGAACCAAAGCAGTGCATCACTAAGTCTGGGGACAAAGAGGTGGAACAAGATAAGAATCTAAAGGAAACCGTTTCCCCTTCTATCACTACTAGTACTCCTCAGTTCGAGCTAGTGCAGAAGTCCAGTTTGGGAAATATTCACCAAGAGCAGCAATCTCCACAGACTTTAATAGCCCCCTCAAGTGGATCCCATACTCCCATCATCCATCGCCACCCCGACGATGAGAATGAGAAGCTGATCTCAATAGAGGTACGCTTAAACAACGACGTTATGGACATTAATCCAGAAAAGACTAACGGTCTCAAGATTATGCTGAATGATGCGCAGTCAGAGGAGGACAACGAATTCGATATGAAGACGGACTCCGATGGTATACCTGATCATGATGATTTATCCGAAAGTACAACTCCTGAAGTGAAGGAGAAAATCTGTGAGATTCTTGAAAATCTAGAGAACGAAGACTGTAATAAAAGTCCTCTGTTGGATGAAGGCTATGTCCCGAATGACTCAATTATGGGTGAAAAGGGCGAGGAGGATTTGCTGGAAGCGCAAAAAGAAAATGTGAATCCTTTGCCACACGAGTCTATAGAGACCTGTAAAGTTGATTCAATTTCTCCTATAAAATCTTCGGACTTTATAGGAATTAGTAACAGTCAACAGCAGAATCATCAGCAGCATTATTTCCAAAAGCCAATTGGGCCCAGATTGCTGTATGAGATTCAGAGCGAAGACGGATTCACTTATAAGTCCACTTCGATCGCAGAAATTTGGGAGAAGGTCTTTGAGGCCGTTCAAGTGGCTAGAAAGGCTCATGGGTTGTCGCCGTTACCAGAAGGACCCCTGGCTGATATGTGCGGAGTACAAATGCTGGGTTTGAAAACGAACGCTTTAAGATACTTGATAGAGCAGTTGCCGGGTGTGGAACGGTGTTCCAAATATATTCCCAAATATCACAAACGAGAGTTGCCTCTGTCCAATGAGTATTCTTCGGATCAAGAGGACCTTAAGGAAAACCCTTACGGAACTGCACGCTGTGAACCGTTTTCAAAACGTTCCGAGTACGACATGTTCAGTTGGCTAGCGTCTAGACATCGAAAGCAGCCCATTCATGTCGTTATACAGCCACCGGACACCGAACTCGTGCCAAGGTGAATTTGAATGTACTTTTTGAACTGAGGACAGGAGTATAATTACCGTTTTTTTCTTTATAGAAGGGGCACAGGAAGCAATCTCCCAATGGCTATGAAGTATCGGACTCTAAAGGAGACATACAAAGATTATGTTGGGGTTTTCCGTTCACATATTCATGGAAGGGGACTTTATTGTACAAAGGATATCGAAGCCGGTAAGTCCTTCTCTTCCCTTTTCACCTAACAAATTGATTTTGGAAAATTTATTGCACATAGTAACAAGTGAATTATGGTTTCTTTTTTAATCGTCTTATTTATTATACAAACAGGCGAAATGGTCATCGAATACGCTGGTGAGCTGATACGGTCCACACTGACCGACAAGAGGGAACGATATTACGACAGCAAAGGCATCGGCTGCTACATGTTCAAGATAGACGAAAATTTGGTTGTAGATGCAACTATGCGAGGAAATGCTGCACGTTTTATAAATCATTCATGTGAAGTGAGTTACCATTGAATTGCTTATGCTCTATTTATGAATTCTATAAACAATATGATGTTTTTCTGAACAGCCAAATTGCTACTCGAAGGTCGTAGATATTCTCGGCCACAAGCACATCATAATATTCGCCCTTAGACGCATCGTCCAAGGTGAGGAGCTGACCTATGACTATAAATTTCCATTTGAGGACGTCAAAATTCCATGCTCGTGTGGCTCTAAGAAATGCCGAAAATATCTTAATTAAGCAAAAAGTAACAAATGAACGAGAGGAACAAATTATGATTATGGGAGGATGTTTACAAAGGACGTCAAAAACAATTGTTTTAGCAGTATTTAATAGATTTTATGATTTTTTTCTATTATCACTACTATTATTATTATTGATATTTTCTATTCTAATTTATATTTAGCCGTTGTAAGTATTGAGGGCAGAATGTATTGTAAATAAAATAAAAAATAGTTTAGCGATATGAAAAAGAGAAGAAGGTATTTAAGCCTTTTTTAGTTGTTATATTGAACGAGATGAAGCAGTTAATATTTAGAACGATAAGGGAAACAAACAAAACGAAAGATGCTGGTGTATATTTCCTTAGTGACAAGATGATAGTTAAGTTAAATGATCATGAAATTGCGCTTGTAACTGAATGAAAATGCAAAAAGATGATTTTTCATGTGTATATTGTAGAACGTCCTTCTAATTATTATTGGTATATACAACACTTTTTGAGTGTTTTAAAAAAACAGATTAAGGGAAATTGTTTTCATATAAAACAGTTTTCAAAGAATTTGCAGCAGAAGCAGTTTTTTTTTTTTTTTTAGAAAGAGGGTAAGAGAAATCACAAAAAGGAAAACAAACAAATGTCCAGATGTAAAATACTTTTGTTTTTTTTTTAATTAAAGCATTTTTAAATTATTTATAACTCCTTGCCGCTACCGCAAGTTTTTATATATATTATTACTATAATTATGAATCGATTAACTGCTATTGTAGCTTTTTACAATATTTAAGGACTTGTGCACGTCGTTTAGCACTGTTTTAATATTTGACTGTTTTTATTTGCTATTATTACTTTTTATTAAGGCTAAGAGAATCTGAGAAGAATCACAATTAAAATTTTATTAAATTGACTAGTTCAAAAGCAGATTAAAATGTTTTCTATTTTAAATATAATTTTTTTGAAATACAAGAAAAGAAATAAAAAATAAAACAAAGTACTCTACGGGTCCTTTTTGCTTTCCAGTCTATAGAGAACTTTGGAATTTTAAGACGCTCATACGTGGCCACATTTTGTTCGTTTAAATGATTTATATTCATCAGATATTAAATAAAATATACCAGAATCATTTGTTCAATTTCTTTTCTATCTATATTTACCCATAAGTATAAGAATACCCACATTTAAATAAACATATTTTTTAAAGAAGGATTATTTCTGTTAAAACAGCTCTTCTTAAGATTTAAAATTTCATTAGAAGCTCCTGACTTTCGTTGTGCAATTCTATGTAACAGGACTTGGGGCTTGGAGCAAATACACGAAAGTTGATTACATTAAAGTATAAAATAATCATATTAAGTTCATGTGGTATTGATGCGAATTATTTGAATGAACAAAATATCCCGGTGGCCCAAGAATAGTGAATAATAGTATGACCATAAAGTTGTTGTAGACAAGGTGGAAGCACACGCAGAAGCCCAGTAACTCTAAACGCTTTAAAAGCGATATTGTTTTTAAAAATCAAGTTAAATTTTGTGTTGATTTAAATAAAAGCGGGAATCAAAAATCCTAGCAGATATGTAAAAGAAATAGCGCAAAAGCAAACAAATAATTATCCAAACACGCAATCACAGCTTGTATTCATCACACACACACACATACACACACATGAACACACACGTCTTGAACAAAGGAACTCAAAGAAACCATATTTATCCAGACGCAAGTAAAATAGTTTGTAATACTTTAAACGTATCTACTTAGTTACAAAATAGATTAAAACAAGAAAGAACACGATAAAGTTAAAGTAAAAAAATTAAAATATCCGCAAAACTCAGCTGAAATATAAAATTAGTGTTGTCCCCAGTCTATCTTTCACACGATTTTCTTGGAACTTCTCTCTCACACACGAACACACACGACACATGTACCTCTAGAAACTATTTTAGAACTTGAATGCTTTTAAGTAAAATTAATTTTTCCATCACATTGTGTAAAATGTCCTTGTTAAAATGTTTTTCTGTAATAATGGTAATTTTAACAAAGGCCTTTTAAAAAATGAAAGCACTCCCACAAAATAAAACGAATATAATGAATAAGACGGAGTAAAGGTAAATCTTGCCATTTCTAGCGAATGAAAGCGAAAAAGTTAAAAAGGAGAAACTAATAAAAATAATTTGGCTGTCAAAGGATTGCGCAGGCTAAAAATATGAAATGAATGTGATAAAAGTTAAAATAAGTAAACAAACAAATATTTAAATACAAAAAAATGTTTAATATATTTAAAGCAAAAAAAAAAAAAAACGAAGAGAAAACGCCCTTTCGGAGTTCCTTAAAACTTAATTTTTTATTTTCGCATTATTAAAATTTGTTTCGTTTGTTGCAAAAAGATGAATTTAAAATATAAAACTACATCTCCACTCAACATAAAAAAAGGTACTCAATAAACGAATCCCCAACCATTTACACATGCGGCCCTGTTAACTTTAAAATCTACCTACGCAGCCTCCAGGCGACTTTGTAATCCTTGATGTTAATCCTTGTTTTTATTCTTGCAGCTGTCCCGGGTGACTTAGCAATGCTCCCAGGAGTCAGTCGGGATAGGATAGATAGTCGCCTCGACCCCATTGCCCCGCGGTAGTTTTAGGAACAATTTTTTTTATGCTAAGCGGAAAATCCTTGTTTCTTTTTTCTTTAATTTATTCTTTTTACTCTGGTGTAAGAACCTTTAACATCTAAGAAATGTAAACAATTTTTTCAAATTTTCTTTTCTACTTCATAATATATAGAAATAAAAATGGTTTAAAATATATTTACCTCTTTTCTTTCACTTTCCTGATTGAAGATAGCCTGGTGTATTTCTAAATTTTCAGCTATCCGGAGATCCAGCTTATAATGTTAGACAGTGCAGCAACCGATGAGATCAATGTGGTGAATCTGCCAGATTGACCAGGTGAGATCTTGAACTAGTAAGGAACTACAAAAGAAATACACAGACGTTGTGTCCTCTAAAAATTTTATTTTTATCGCAATAAACTGAAGGTTACAAAAATAATCTTAATTGTATACAAATATCGGTTGTGAGCGCATTGATCGATAATTATCCATTCTTAGATTAATAAAAAGTTTCACTTTGGGTTACTATAATAAAAAAATGGAAAACACTCGTTTTGGGAAGACCTTTTTGCAATTAAAAAAATATATATTACTTTGCCGTAAGCTGTGTTGCAGCTACTTCCCTACTTCAATTTATCACAAAGTAATCTTACAGCTATAAATACAGTGTTGCAGTATTGTTGCAGTACAAATTCCTACATTATACAAATTGGTTGTGTTGTGTGAAATTTATCGGCCTAGGCTATTTTTACCGATAAAATTCCGCGGCATTTTTAAATCGAATAATTCACACTACCCGCAAGAGCGTTCTTATTAATGTTTAAACGTATTTTAAAATGAAAATTCTATTCCAAGGCTTTGTTAATTGTGATTATTTAGGTACTTAGATAAATATTTCGTAAAATACTTCTATATCTGTTATCGCAGATTAGAATACTATTTAAAAAGTCGGTCATGTTTTGTATTGCCGTTTTTAAATATGAGTAATGCTTCATTCTTTTTCTTTATTTTATAATATTATACATCCAGTGAGTTGGCACCTAATGAAATTCACGCTTTCGAAGCTGAGTATTTCTCTTAGATTTTAAAAAGGCTATGCCTTAATGTTGTACTGTTTTAGAAAAAAATATATTTCAACTAAAGGGAACCTTTCTTTGGAGGGATTTTCACACGAAGGATCTTTAAAGAAACCTTCGAATTGTCCTAATGTAAACCAAAATTTTAAAAATAATCCCTATTATTATTATTCTAAATTCTTTGTTAACTTTTATAACTGAAATGCCCTTCTGTCCACTTGCGTTTTTCTTGATCCATACCAAATTTTTCCCACCTCCTTGCATGCAAGAAGCATTACTAGCATTCGCTCATTACAAAAACAGCCACATACCAACAATTTCGATTTTGTTATGTTCTATCTACTTTATCACATATTTATAGAATATATTTAAATTATAAAAGTTTCATGTTTAATTTTGAACGTGTTTTACATGTAATAATCGACTACTTCAACGTTACGCCTGTAGCAGTAAGGATTAGTCCTCACAGGTCTCCATGTCTTTTTCTAAATAAAAAAAAAATCGTAAAGAGAAAAAATTAAAGGTATATATAAAATACAAAACAAGAAGTATAAATTTGAAACACACTGTTCTCTATTGCGTTTTCTTTTGTTTTGCCGTTTGTTTTTAAAAACTCCACACACTGCCAACAAAATTTAGAGAAAGCACATGTTAGTATTTTTGCCAATAGCAATTATTAATTTCGAATGTTACGACTACAAATAAATTTAATCTAAAAATTTAAAAAATTCTAGATTATCACGATTGATTGAAATTCAAATAAACGATTTAATTTAATAAAACAAATAAACAGAAATAAATAAGACTTAATAGGTATAATATGAGATTAAACGTGAAATTTGTGGTGAATCCAAATATCATACCATGCAATGCGTATTCTTTAAATTATAAAAAATCAGTTTAAAGCAAATGCGCCAAAAAAGCGAAAACAAAAAATCGAAAAGAAGTTAATTCAATAGAAAATTTCACTAAACCACTGATGTTGGTGTCGGCGGCAGAATATTCGGAATTGTTACAACACAAGCGCCAGCTCGATTATAATTTAATGGTGCCACTTGAGTCCATTCGTTCGTTTCTGGATCATATTCTTCAACGATTTTCATATATTGATTTCCATCGAAACCTCCAACGGCTATTAGCCGATCACCCAAAAGAGCTACTCCTATTGCATCACGACCCACACTCAATGAAGCAATCTAAAGTAAATTGATAAAATGTTTTACATGGGCATTGCCAGAGAATTTTTTTTCGTTTATTCAAGTCCATCTTCTACATACCAGAGTCCAGGTGTCTGTACCCGGATCATAGCGCTCTACGGTCTCCGTGCGACATACCGAGGGATTACTTGCCGGACAATCATGACCACCCAGAGCATATAAATATCCATTAGCAACGGCAACCTTATAAGGATAAAACAAATATAAGATCGATTCTTTTGTGGACTTACGAAAAAAACATGAATTCTTTTCGAACATACCCCAACACCTCCTCTCCGTTTGTTCATGGGTGCACGCAACAGCCATTTATTTGTATGTGGATCGTAACATTCTACTGATCGATGGCAGACAGACCCATCCCGTCCGCCAACAACATATAACCTGCCGCCAAGAACAGCTACTCCTGCTGTGGATCGCATTGCGGACATAGAAGCTACATAACTCCATGTTCTAGCTACAGGATCCCATCTGCAATTGTTTAACAAATTTTACTACATATTCGATATATTGTAAATGTTAGTTGATTTTACCTTTCGACTGTGTTTAGATAACTCCATCCATCATGACCGCCGACAGCGTAAAGCGGTCCTTCAAGTACAGCCACGCCCAGACCATGGCGGTGTGTCCCCATAGGATTTAAAGAACTCCAAACCATTGTGTTCAAATCCAAGCTTTCAACCTAAACTGAAAGTCTTATCGTCAAGGAAAAAATAAAAGCATCCTCATACCGTATTAAGTGTCTTCAAGCCGTCTCGACCACCGACTATGATCAACTTGTCATCCATAACAGCCACTCCGAACTGCAATCTTCTTGCAGTCATGTTCTTGAGCAGAGTCCACTTGTCCAGTCGTGGACAATAGCTTTCAATATTTATGGCTCCCTAAAAGTTGCAATTAGAAATGGTAAGCAAAAGAGTGTTTATCTACTTTGTATACTTTGTGGGCATCCATGCCACCAACGGCAAGCAAACGTCCCATTGTCGACTTTCTGGGACGTGTACGTTCGGTTGAAATTAGGGATCGGCGTTCAGGCAGCAAGTGCCATTTTAGGGCCTCCATTACTAACTGCTGGCAGTCACTCGATCCACACAACGTTTCTACATGATCGGCTATAAACTAAAACAAATAAATTTTAAATGTGAAATCTTTCTATTGGGAAGGATTTTCTTTACAGATGGTTGTAAAAGCGGCAGTCTTATTAGAGCAAGAAGTTCGGGAACGTGTTTCTCTCTATTAGTTGGATCGTGTTGAATCCAAGACATTAAAGCATGAAATACATCCTGTTCGGAGGGAACGTTGAGATCATCACTAGATAAAAGTTTCGCTAATTGCTCTGCATTTAATTGGAAGAACTCCTGATTTTTGCAAACCTTAAAGAGGGAGAGATTTAATTAAATGAAAGGTACTGTTTACCATTATCACCTACTTGCATAAAATGTTGACAGGTGTAGGCGCTCGCTAATTTTAATAATGTACCACAGCTCTGTTGTTCGGCGAAAAATGCAAAACCGAGACAATTTGATGGATGCAGTTGCCTCGCCAGGAAATTGCAGCATGCAGTCACAACAGCATTTAACTGAAGGAGACATGCTGTAGCTAGTAACGTTTCGACTGTATCTTCTCGCAGTTCGATAAATCCTTAGGAAACAGTTAATATATAGCGTGAGGTTAACACGAGGAATCAAAGCCTACCTGTGTAACAATACTGAACAAGAATTTGAAGAGCATCTCCATGTACCTCTCCTAGGGTTATTTCCTCTTCTTTTGTTTCACGTAGAGATCCCGTGAACATTGCAGAGAAATATGCGCTTGATGCTGATAAAACAATTCTATGTGCTGGAACTCTAAAAGTGCGCAATTAAGAAATAAAAGTATGCCTTTTTAATTACAGAATTTGCTTAATAATTTTGGGGCTAAATATAACTGTGCGGGGAAACTACATAACAAGGAATATCTGTGCATAATACTTTTATAAGTATTTCAGCACTTAGCTCGTAGTCTTTTACCTAAACGTATGATTTTCTTTTGATTCATGAAATATATTCAAAAGTTCTATATAATTGCGTGTATGCGTCTAGTTTAAGGGAGCTAAATAGAAAGGAATATAATTTCGGTGTCCCAAAATTTGTTAAGTACTCCTCATTGATTTTTATCTGAAAACAATGATTAAACAATTCCGCACAGCTTAGTCTTCGCAAAACTTTAGCCTAAACTCTAAATTAAGGCGTCCTTTTCGGCAGTGCTAAAATTTTTAGTTTTGATCGATTTCTTGCGTTATAAAAATTACTTTTAATATAAATATTTTATTGCCAGCATTCGCTGAAATTTGCTTTTTTCTATGCCTATGACTCAACATTTACTTGGGTAGTTTTTTTATATATATATTTTCCATTGATTAAAATCAGGCGCTGTTCTAAAGTTGGCCTATGGTGTTGAGGGATTGCCTTAGCCATTCGTTCATTCACATAGAGCTATAAAATAAATTTCTAAAGAAATGCGTATGCATATGCCTTTTGTATTCCTTTTTTATTCATTCAATTTAAATTGCCAGAAAATTTGGCACTGTTTCAAGAAAAAAATAATATTCAGACTGATAAGCATGAAGTCAACGATTCAGACCGTGCGCCTCTAAAATCTCCTCGGTTCTACAGCAAGGTGGAAATTTTCTTGGTACATTATACTCAAATTAATTAGCAAAACGGCTGGCTCCGATTTCGCTGGGAGTTATTCTATGATAGTGCTAATGAGATTAAATACAAATTCTTTTATTTCCAGTTTAAAGTCACAAAAGAAAAGCAGTTGTAATTGCAAGTGTAAGGAATATTTACGTCTGAGGAAAAAATAAACTGTCGAGTGGAAAACAAAGAACTTTGGATATGGTGACTTTGGTTCTGAAGACTAGCTTTCACAGTCAGCCTACGTCGCGCTAACGAAATTTTTACAAATGGTACAATTTGGATCAAATTAGATCAGACGCGTATGATGCCACATCGGGACTTTTCCTATTCCATCCCGACAAAAACAAGGCTGGCAAATAGTGCGCAACAATGTTTCATTTGTCGAAGTCAGTCTCCGGACTCTGGCGACTTGAGAGATTTGATCGGGAGCGCACAAAGATTTACCTTTTGCCATCGATTCCAGCTATGAGAACAACATCGCACAATTGCTGGTTCTCCAAGTAGCTCTGCATCCGTTTTAAAATGCTTTCGGCGTGATCTCTGCATTTGAAAAACTCCTCTTGGCTGCCAGCCGATGTCAAGCTACCCATGCTAAGATCGCGAATCAGTGAAGAGTCGTCGAGGAGAGAAGATATCCGGGCACTGGACGTTGATTCTCTGCTGGGACTCTCCTTGCAAGACATTTTTCAACGTATATTTAAAGCACAACAATTTCGATTATCCCGCAGCAATTCCACCTAATAAAAGTTATCAGTGCAAATAAAAACAGTTTGTATTTCTCATTGATTTAAAATTGCGATCAACGCTGCTGATTATGGGAAGCACACGCGTTCACTTATAACGAACGGCACTCAGTGACTGATGGCAAACAATGGACATGGTCCCTACTATTCTGCAAGAAAAGTTTTGCAGCTGTTTCCTGGGATCGTTGTATCTTTATGTCGTTTTTCATTATACAGCAAAACGCACGGAAATTTCTCTTTCTCGCTACGAAATCCTTTGTGGATACTTGCTTCCTCAAATTGAGCGGACTGAAAACCTTGAATGAAACTTCCTCTTTGTAGGGAGCACACAAAGCACAACACAATAAAGAAGTGTCAGCCTCCCGAAGTCAACGTCCAATGACGTTTCAGGTCTGTTCGTTGGAACTTACCGGGACCATCTGGAGAGACCAAAAACCGTCTAACGAACCAACGCTTTTATATAAATAGAATAGCCACGATTTTTCAAAAGCAGCATTAAGCTTGCTTGGAAATAATTTGTTTTGAAATATCACCACCATTACATTTACAGATCTGTTCGTTAAGTCCCGGTTCAATTAATAAGTTCCAGACTTTTGTCAGGGTTAACAAGAATTTAGAAATTAGATTTTTGCTGTTTTCTACGGAAGTTTTCCAGTTAACACGGTAAGATTAGTTCTCTTTAAGATGTTTTGCAGATAAATGTGGCTTAAAATGATTTTAATTTTTTAAACAAATTGTTTCCTTCTTTAGAACGTCTTCATTCACCCACACAATTTTTAAATATTCAAATTTTTCCAAAACATTATCGTTACTATCGGCAGAGTCCGACGTGACAATTTGTTGACATGTGTCAGCTGGTACGAAATCCTAACCTATATCCGAGTAAATGTAGGAATTAAATAACAACGATGAGGCTAGCTCGACAAACTGTGATGCTTTAAGAAACACAAAGTTTAATACATGTATTTCGGGTAACAATTAGATCGCTAGAAATTAGAAGCAGTTTGCGTTCAGTATTATGGTATTAATAAATTGCAAAAGATAATGTCGGAGGTTACCATTGATTTATCTGAAAACGAACGGCTGGAACAACATACATTGGAGGCTCGCACAGATATTTGGGTTTTTGGATATGGCTCCCTAATTTGGAAGGTTGACTTTCCATACGTTAATCGTAAAACTGGGTACATTACCGGATATGAGAGGAAGTTCTATCAAAACAGCATCGATCACAGAGGGACACCTGAAAAACCTGGACGTGTCGTGACTTTAATACCTTCTAGTAATCCACTTTCCAAAGTGTGGGGTGTTGCATACCGCATATCATCTCAAGTTGTAGTACAAAATTTAGATGTGAGAGAAAAGAACGGATACAATCGCTTGCCAGTTTTATTCTTTGAGTACCCACCTGCAGATGACAAAGAAACTAGTTTGAAGCCAATAGAGATGGTAGCATATGTTGCTGCAGAAGACAATGCTTCCTTTGCAGGACACATCAATGACTTAGACGATATTGCTCAGCAGATATTCGAGGCTTCAGGACCAAGCGGAACCAATAGAGAATATTTGTATAATCTCGCTAATGCAATGCGAACGTTATTTCCCAATCAACCTGATGATCACCTCTTCGAACTTGAAAATAAACTCCGTATAAAGGAGAATGAATATAGAGAGTTCGTTAAGTCAAGGAAAACATCATAAAAAGCTTTAAAGGTATACTGGTTTATAGACATATAGAGGACATGCAGTTAAACTTAAGAAATCTAGACCATAGGGGTTGGTTCAATGGGTAAACGAGCGCCGAAGAGTTGTGATATTGATTGAGATTTAGACCAATCAAACAAATTTTTTTTGGTAGAAATAAATGCTTAACAAAATTAATCTTTTCTGGTTCTGAACTCCTACGCTCTATACGCTTGCATAGCTAATTCGACTTGCAATTGGATGAGCTCTTTGTTCTCTTCAAATATTTCTTTAGCCAACATCATTCGTTTATGCTCCAGAAGGGTGTTTTCTTTAATATAATGTTCTATAACCTTTTCATAGTCCCCGTCCTCCACACCTGGATTAGGCAGTTTTACGTTTTTTCCTTGTTGTTGCTGTTGGGCTTCAGACAGCGCGAGAAGTTTCTTCAGTTTTAATATTTCTGCCCTTTCAGCATTAATTCTACTCTGAAGCTGAGATTTCCACTGTAGTAATTCCTGATTTTCAAGTTGAATTCGTATGAAATTGAAATATTCTGGATGATTTTCTGGGAGCATCATTAAGCCTGATTCGTGCAAGTACATTGTGTCTGGATTTCTAGTTCCATCGTCTGGTGACACATTGCTTCCAGGTCTCCGTATTTTTTCGTCGAGAACAACAGTCGGTATGTCTGAGGTTTCTTGGGGTGTGCTTTTGGTTTCAGTATTCGTTGCCGATTCATTTGACGCTGCAGTCGCTGTCTTCACGGATTCATCATCTGAACAAGACAATTTTGTCCTCACATGTGTGGTTGCTGAAGACTCAGCTACAACTTCTCCGTCAACGGTATCATCTGCGGTTTTAGCCTGTGATTCGTGTTTCTTTTCAAATGTCCGCAGTTTCCGTTTCAGCTGCGTTATTATTCTTTGGACTTCCCAAAGCTGCTCTTCACGTTTCTTAGACACAAAGCCTGCGTTCATCTCGGCATGGATCTGACTTAATAGGCTTTCTTGCTTTCGTAACTCCGTTTGTATGCCGATGCTCGTCTCGGGTAGTTTAGGACTTGACGAAGTGATCGGCGGTACATACCTGTAAGTATTTAAAATATTTATTAACATTTTGCAGTGGGAAAAGTTAATAGACGTGAATTACTTGATAAGTTTAACATGCGTGCACAAATTGGGACAATGACAAAGGAAAGTAACCAACAACCGATGGGACATTTGTAACGTCGGGCTAAGTAGCATAGCTAAGCTCTGAGCATTCATTTTGTTCAGACGTTCGTTCTGAATAACACTATCAAAGTGTAGGAGCACCCAATAAAGTAAAGTTTTGTTGCATCCAGGCAATTGTTCAAGCAGAGCGTGTAGATTTTGTTCCTGCTGAGTGACTTGTGGTTGCGAGGCAGCTTCCTCAAAGTGTGCAATCAAATCTGTAGTTAAAACAGGCTCGGGTAGTTCCCTGAAATAATCAAAATATAATATGCATAGTTTGTTGTATAATTGTACTTTAGGAATTGTTTCAGTAATCCACATGCTGTTGGTATGTCCAATTCATCTATGCCTTGAGATTCTCGATTGTTGTACATCCTTTTTAGGTGTTGAATTCGAGACTTAAGTGGTTCCACTTTATAAATTTGTTCACTTTGCAAACCATATTCCTGAAGGTAGTCGATGCAGTCGCGCACTACCAAAGGTAGGTCGACACCATCGTGACATCGACTTCTTTCAGTTGCAAGACTAACTGAAACTCCAAAAACTGGCTGTACATCACCTAGCTCCAAAACTTCCTCACAAATACTAGCCTGCTTGGACTTTTTTTCTTTTTTATCCTTGTCTTTATCCTTTTCTTTCTTTTCTTTTTTATCCTTATCCTTCTTTTCCTTTTCTTTTTTCTTCTCTTTATGTTCGAAAACTTCTTTCTCTTTTTCCTTAGTTTCCTTCTCAGTTTTATCCTTTTCCCTAGACTTTTCGCGCTTTTCCTTGCTCTTTGAAGAAAATTTAAAAGCCTTTGATTTTTTTGTGGCTTTCGAAGGACTTCTAAAAACAAGTCTCTTTAAGATTTTATATTCGTATTACGATATGTAATCGACATTACTTTGTTTCGACTTCCTCCTCTGGAGAACTTTCCCCTTCTAGTGTTGCATAGCCTCGATCTTTTTTGTCCTTCTTGTCTTTCCTACGACCAATTAATAGCTCCTTTTTGCTAACTTTTTCATGATCGCCTTCAGAGACTACAGTAAAAGCCATAACAAAAAAAGATATTATTGTGTGATAGTGTAATATCTACATACAAGGCTAGAATTTTATTCAATTTATATCCTACTTATAAATCCTTTATCAAGGATGCACTATTTTACATTTCTTTACTCTTACAGTACCTTTACAGTACTTCACTAAAGAACTACTTACAATCACTTTCCTCCTTTTTCTTACTCGTTCCGGATTCCGAGGCGTAAAGTCCCGGAAAATCTTTCTCAACATCAGGACTATCAAAATCCATACCAAAGGTTCAAAAGCAGAGAAGGAATCACTTGTTGTCTAACCAGTGCGAATGGGATCTTACTGTCAAACATGTGACATTTCCATTTCGGAGCTTTTCCGCACTTACGAACAAAGCCGAAAATACACATGGTTCCGGTAACTGACATCTACGGAGCGGCAGGGTGAGAAAATGACAAAGCGTAGAAAATGTACAAAACGTAGAAAATTGACAATTGTAGGAACCCTTTAAAAATTTCATTTTAATTTTAGAGAATTTTTTTCGCAACTTCGTTATGGTGTACTTACTGGATAGGAAACCAGCAGATTGAATGAAATAAAAATTGTATTATCGGGAACCTTTATTGAATTACTACGTTTTTCACACATTTTTCGGATTTTAATAGATAACACATATGTAAGCCCTGGGTTTTACGCCTGCAGTTTTCAAGTAGGCGTCGAAGATAAGAGAACGAACATTACCCAGAGGTGAAGCAAGGCGACATAAATGAATACCATGATTCTGACCAGTGGGTATCTTCGTAAGAAAACACCTATTCGAATTCCTGCTGAGTCCAGACTGGAGTAGGCTCGCTTGACCTGCCTGGCCATATTCGTGTCAAAGGGATTCTCTCGCAAAAGACTTGGTAACTGGGCTTTCGCTGTAAATCAAAATATCATGAGCTAAATGTTATTTTAATTATTTAAAAGTTACCATCGTCTGTGTCGTTAACGTAAATAATCTGATTGTGATGCTGCCTGTTTTGAATCATCAAATGATGGAGTTGTTCCTATAAGATATGAATTAATCATTTAGGGCATTATGCACATAAGTGTATATTTATCAAAGTCTATAAAAAATTACCTCAATTTTCTCCATTTGAAGTTTTAAAGCATTCTTGTCTGCAGTAAGGGTTTCTATTACAGACTGTTTTTCAACTAATGCTTGGGTAAGAGACTCCACCCTGTTCTCCATACTGCTCGGGCCAGGAAATTTCGATAAATCTGCACGCTTCCGAAGTTTAGTCAATTCTCGTTCCTTATCACATAATTGTTTAGAAAAAGATTCCCTCTCACGATTAATTTCTTCCCTTAATGCACTAATTTCCTGATTTAAAAATTTTACGTCTGTTTCTAATTGACTGGAATGCTGAACTTCTAACGAACGGAATTTATCCAGAGATTCTCTCATTTGCGAAGCATTAGCTTGGCTTTCACGAAGTCGTTCATCAAGTTTCTGTATGAGCATTTTAGAGTCTTCAAGCTGTTGCCTCATGCTATTCAATTCATTATTTAGGCTTGCGTTTTCCTGTCGTAACCCTTCCATTTCCAAAGCAAAGACCGTTTCACTCTTTTTTTCAGACAAATCTGCTGGAAGACCATCTCTGGACTTAAGCTCTTTAATAACCTTATCCTTCATTTGCAAAGTTGATTTTGCCTTTTGCCGGTACTCTTCAAGCTCAATTTTAACCTGCTCTGTTTCTTTCATCTGCCAGTTTAGTTTCTCTGTAAGCTCTACAATACTTTGCCGAAATTGTGCTATATTGGCATCGGTTTCCCCGATAGTTTTCAGGTAACCGTTGCAGTTTTCTTTAAGTTTAGTGAGCTCCAAGTTGGCCTCGTCTCTTTCAGCGGCGAGTTTATTTACAAGAACCTCCAATTCCTTTACCTCCTTTTTTGTCTGCGCCACGAGATTTTGCTGGCAAGATACTTCCTCTTTTAGCTCGTCTCTTTCAATACTAACTTTCGCTAAAGCATTTCGTAAAATAATCGGCTCCTTGTCACTGCTCAAATAATCCGAGTTCTTCTCTACATTACTGAGCTTTTGATTTTTTGGAGTTTCTGTGGCGTTTTGGTCCATTATTAGAGAGCTGGTAGAACTCCTCCTCGAAGACAAATTAGACCCATTCACCTTGTCTTCTAATTGACTTGAGGATGAATTGTTAGTGAAGAACTTTTTAGGCGTGAGAGATTTTGTTAAAGATAGCGAGCTAGATGACAAATTCTTCTTTAATCCACGGATGATGGACTCGTTCACTTTTACTTCGCTAGCACCATTCGCCACATATTCCCCATCCGCGCGAATTGGCTGCTGCAGCACATTGGCTGCATTTTGATCAATCTTATTCAAGATGTCCTCAGCCTTGCCAGCCAGATCACTAATCCAGGACATTCCCCACAAATTTTATAAAATTTAGTGCTCGCTACTGCCAACCAATCATGTCAAAATAGCACAATCTGCGTCAAACAAATATTGCTCACAGACATTTATAAAAGTGGACTATATGTTCCGTATCACTTGTTTTCGAACGAAATCGGAAATGTTTTGTTTATGTTCTTGGTCTTGTTCAGACCCATTTTCATTTAAAATACTATACTATACTATACTATAAAGTATACTATAACTATACTCTGCAATATGAAAAGTGTAAAGATAGCATTTTTTTTATCTTAAGTGGCTCCATATGAGAAGACAAATCAAGCAATCCAGTCATATGAAAGTCTATGGTGTGGTGTGGTTGAAACGTCAAACCGTCACAATTGTTTATATTTTATCTTGCAGATTCAATTCTGGTTTTCTTTGTTTTGAAAAAATATAGAAAATTGCAATGGCACAGCGCAGTGAGACCAGCTTTTCACGCCAAATGCGAAGGGCGACAAGAGATGTTCATAAAATTAGTGATGCTTTAGTGAATGCTAAATTGGCTTTTGGTGAGATATTGCTTTGCTTCAATGCTTGGTGTTTTGCTTCATAATCGTTTATAAGCACAAAGTTTAAAACTGTTTGGGGTCCAATTCCAGAATCCGATAAATAAATTTAATATCTATTATCTCTATCTAATTTACCAGGAATTTATCACAGACGATATTCTTATTAATAACAATGCGAAGCGACACATTTACAGACTATAAAACATAAAAAGAACTTTATTTAAATTGACAAATTCTTATAATATTTAATATTTAGAACTTAGACTCAACCATAACTATTTGATATTTCCTGTAATAAACTATAGTCAATTGGATGCAGTTTAGTAAAAAATAACATATGTATACAGATTAAACAATGCAGTCATAAACCAATCTACAATTTCCGAAGGTTAATTGCAGCTCCTCCCCCAAACACATAAAGTAAAGTCCTCAGTGCTGTAATATGATAGAGAATAAAGCTATAAACTAACACGAGATCATGTTACGCCCAACGACCATAAAGGACTTTTATAAAAAGTATGACATTACTTTAAAAGACGTTTTAATTATTCTTAATTGTATATTAACAGTTTGAGTGCCAAAGAGATATATAAATTGCGCTCAAATAAAACGAACAACAAGCCATATTTTTATATTTTTGGTTCATGCTTAGAAAAATTCTAAGAACTTTCCAGTTTAAGGCTGTCTATTAAAAAATCCAAACCTTGAGAGGAAAATGATTTGTTATACGTTAAAACAAATTTTCGTCGCATTCTCCAATAAGGTCTTCTATTTCTTATACAGTTTCTGATTTCGATTGACATCTTTCAGCTCTTTCAGACGATGCTGTTTGGACTGAGGGTCTTTTGGTATTTTATGAAGTATTCAAATATATCGAAGAGCATGCATCACCAGAACTTCTTCCTAGAGAATTTCATCGTACAGCAGCATTTGAAAGTGATCTGTCTTACTATCTGGGTCCTGAATGGAAGAGATCATATGAACCAAGAAAAGCGGTACAAGCTTACGTTTCTCATCTGAGCGAAATTAACGAGGCAAAACCCATTCTACTTTTGGCCTATATTTATCACTTGTATATGGGTTTATTATCCGGTGGACAAATTTTGCAAAAAAAACGCGCTATTTCTAGAAGAATTAATCCATTGGCGGCAGACGAAAGCAGCCTTCGTGGGTCACAAGTCACATACTTTAGTGGCGCGACAATTTCAGAACTAAAGGATAAAATGCGCAGTATAGTGGACAAGAAGGCTGTGGAATTTGACGAAGAAACTAAACAACTTTTGATAGAAGAAAGTCATAGAGTTTTTGAATTAAACAATGAAATTGTGAGAACAGTCAAAGGCGTGGATCAAGTCAACCTTCGGAAAATCCTCATGATGGCACTGTTCGCCGTTATTTCATATATTCTATGCAGATCTCTCTTCGGCTAAATATTTAGAATATATTAAAATTTATTAATAATTTACGGTATTTTTTAAATGTTTAAATCTACGCAAAGAAATCCATAACGTACCAAAATTCATCAGAATATAATATTCTGTTAATAAAAATTTGCCATTTCATTTCCTGTCTTTTTAATTTTGAAAATACTAAACCCGAAATAATATTTCATGTTATTTGTATTGTTTAGTGTTTATGCTATTGTTTTGCACTGTTTATAAATTAAAGTCGTCACCCTTCTCCTGCTTTATTTTTGTTCTACATTTCAGATTTTACAATATCAAAAATTTGATTTCAATTCTCAATAATTTTTGGGTGAGTTTCTAAATGAACTGTTGAATATCCTTTGCAGTAGGTGCACTCAAGTATGGATGCATAAGCGGATTTGCCATGTCATAAAAGTTCTCACACGCTCTCTAAATTTACGAAGAGCGTAAGTGGGACGCCCGTTGAGAACCCTTGCATCAATATATTATGACAAAGCAATCTTCTGCTAAGGCTATCAATTTAGAATTCAATCAATGGAGGCTTCAAGACAGAAGAGGTATTCCCTGCAGCCAGATATGGGCTTCAGATACTGTGGCTGAAAAACCACATCGACATCAAGGAGGTACACTTTGATGCTGCACAGTAATTAGGTTCTGGCGATCAGTATTGTCCAGAGGTGGCCACTGAAAGATCCGCCACCGGCTTCTTAGTGGGTAACTGGGTCGTCTTAACTACGTTACATAGCGCAGAGCTGTAGGTAGCAATTTCATAGTCATCCTACAAATACTTTTGCTAATTCTTTGATGGATAGCTATATTCGCGTGAATTCCTTATGCCAGATGCGTCTGTTTTAATTTTAAAAGTTTACATCTCAAAGTTGCTCTTGTTAGGGGGAAAATGAAGCCATAGGTAGATGTCATGTCTCAGGTAATAAGGCAAGAAGTAATTTTATCACCGTATTTGGCGAGGAACCCCGCAATGTCTATGTTCACAGCAAAGATGGAAAAGTTCCAATGGTATTTAAGTTTGAAATTTTTTTTTCTGTGATTCATAATTTCTTATGCCAATTTCACGGTAAGCATTTCTCTCGCTTTTTATAAGGCAATTTTCTATCAGTGGCTGCTCTGTAAAAGGTACCGCATTCACTGTCCCTATTAATGATTCAATAAAAATTATCTCTTATTCGATTTTTTTTTTATACTTTATGCTTTTTAAATTGCCGAAGAAAAGAAGATTAATTCTTAATATAGATGCACACATTGCATTGGAACTATACTTCGTTTTATTCTCAAAATTTTAAAGCTCTATACTCCTCGCCAACACTTTTTGCAATCAATATAAAGAATTGCACAGTTCCAATAGCTGAGTTGTCCTAGTTAACAATAATTAAAAGATCAAATTGAAACTTAATTTTAAAGTCCTATCAAAATAAAGTCACGAAATTCGTGACAAAGTATCATGGATCGAGTGAAGCGGTTTCCTTGTAACTGCCACTTGTTTAATAGAATGGAGATGCAAATCTGCTTTAATGGGCTTTGCAGTTGTATCTCAATTTTAAGTGAAAATAACAAAACTTATGTAACCAAAGTAAAATGGCCGTGTGCCGAGAAAAGCTTGTAATCAAATTGCGTCGCTTATGGAATTTCATGAATTAAGTAATATGTGATAAATTTCTTTTAGACGGACAAACTTGAAAACAAAAAGGGTACGAATGGGAAAGTGCTTCTCTGTCTTACACAATCGCATTACACTACAAAAAGCGAAAAAATTCATCGTAATTCGCATGACAAAGGTTTTAGCAGTCGCCGTGTGTTCCCATGCGTACTTGACTGGAAAAATTGAGCGCTAAACAGTCGCCTAACAATATTTATATTGTTAAACAAATTGGGCAATTGTGAAAAGGAATTTTCACTCCGGACCCGCGAAGTTTGTTTAGCAACTTCCGGAATCAGTTATAGTTTATTTTTATTTCTGCGACTCGGTCTGAGGGAATCCATTCAATTTTGTGCTCTCTGAGTTGCTTTACGACAACTTAATAGGCCAATTATTTTTATTTTGATAGTTTTCCGTGTCTCTTGTGTAATAGAATTATTTGCGTGACATAACGATTCAATTTTGCCTAAGAAATTCCTGTCTCGAAAAGTCTTCATCATTTTTGCAGTAATTTTACTATAAGCAGATAAAATGAAATTAATAGAGGAAAATTGTGGTAATATACAAAAACCCCAACACAGGCTGCAGAATTTTATCAGATTGGCAATTACAACATGGATTGTTAACAGAGTAATTTTGAATTAGAATACAAAACAAATTATTGAGCTGATAACTCAATAGAATAACGTGTAATATACAAATTAATTTAATTATACATCAAATTTAATAATTCAATTTAATATATTTGCATAATAATGGAAATGTCACTCCACTAATTAGTGTAAATAAGTTCATTGTTTTGTTTATTCGTTGTAAAAACGATACAATACCGGAATATTTGTAATATTTGTAAATTCATGAAGGGATTTAAGTTTTTTGGGAGAAACATAACAGTAATGGTCTTAAGTCATACTATAATTATTCATTATTGCTAAGTAAAACGATCAACGGATTTTCAAAACTTGCGAAGAAATAGGAAGCGAGTCATTAAAACAGAATGCAATAAAAAATGCGTGGGGAAGATTGGACCCGAAACTTGAAATTCGGAGGTGAATTAAAAAGCCATTTTATGTGGCCGAAATAAATGAAGTCTCCATTTACCTGAATTTCTGCAGAGCCGCCGTATCCGCGCAAAAGTGGAATTAAGAGACGGCAGCACTTGTGCAATGCATTCTTTTGACGCGGAAACGTTCGACTGTGGTATGATGATGCGCTTTCTTGCGTTCCGTTACATCCTTTGCTGGGAATATCTGATTATCCCAATCAAAATTGAAATGCACATTCCGCGGCCTTTTTACCTGGTCGCACGCTGTAATTAAAGTGTGGCGCCTTGCAGATCGGATCGCCGCAAAAGGAAAAAAAAATCGTCATCGTCATTATCATCGCAGGCCATGTTGCGATCAAATTTTGGCTGGTGGCCGGCAGATGAATTGAAAAGCGATAGCATCTTGACACTTATCATTAATTAATCTTTCTTTGTCTTGCTGTCTGACGAGTAATCCGGTCATGCACCTCCATGTCATGTTCACCGGCTTGTTCAGGTGAGCCTACACAAAAGCCAGTTATTACCGCTATGCATCTGCAAAAGTTGGGTCAACTCGGAAAAATATGCGAGATCACACCTCCGAGCGATGCTGCATAATTGTGTAATTGTAAGAGGCTGCTAATGAGGAACACCCAGCCCAACGGTCAGATGCAGATTTATGTTGACTTCCGACTGCTTTCGAGTCGCACATGATCTACACCATATCAGGTAACAGAATGCTTAAATTTTAACATATCGCTTGTAGACTCTCCTAAAATCAGACGCCTGCATTGATATGGTTCTGCTTGTGAAGAAAACTGTGCGACTGCCGTAGTTTTGGATGCCTCTAACACTTCTAGGCAAATTTTTTTTCTTCTTTTCAATAATTCCCAATTACTTAAAGTAAAACACATTAAGCTTAATTAAGTAGAAAAAATACCGAGAAATTTCGATTCATCGAACGATAATATAAGTAAAGGCTACAGAAAGTGTGCAGTGCAATACTCCGGCCTTCGGCTTTAGCTCCTTTGTCATTTTCACACGCTCTTGAACTTATTTCTATTGATTTATTCATTTCATACATTTTTCGTTCTTAAGTCAAATTATACGATTTGAGTATTGATTTTGTAGAGAAAGCCTTCCTAAAAATATTAACTTTTAATAATGTTTTCTGCATTTCGTTCCTCATAATAAGGCCTCCGAGTCGCATCCGTATACTTGGCATATTAAAACACCTGTTTAATAATTAAGTAGCAAAACTTTACTTAAAAAAAAGGAAAAATTACTTTGATTTTTTTTAAATTTGATACTAGTTTTAAGCATTCTGTTGAAACAACAAGAATAGCAGCAAATTTTATGATTGGATACCGGGAAATTAAATCGCCAGTACGTCTGTTCCAGTCTATCTCTCTGTCGGCTTGGAAAAAAATCAGATGTAAGAGAACAATACTATTTTACTAATTCAATTTAAGCTACAATTAGTAAGATACGGCTATCACACGTCGACAACTAGTTAAAAAAGAACTAACAAAAAAAATTTAGTTTGCTAGGCTTCTGGTAGGTAGGCAAAGGTGGCCGGCTTGTGCTCACAATTTTGCCCGGTACTTTTTGAGTCTTCGAACGGTGCTTTCCATCTTCTAGACCTCGATATGCTTGAACAGTTCTGATGCCATTTATCACGGCATGATCATCCAATAACATTTTTTGTGGAGCCTAGTGACAAAAGACAAACATTGGCCTAGATTATGTGTGTGCCGCAATGCATTACTTCCTGGCAAACGATTGTACAACAATAACTCATCTACGCCAGTACGGAGCGATTTTGAACACAACGGAAGTCTAGCGTCTGAACAATGGGCTATAAGTGGATGAGAATTTCGTCAAATTAACTCTGGGCCGATTGACCTTGCGACCATTGTCTTCTGATGACCATGACTTCTCGGCTTAACGAAAAGAAAAGTTTAAACTATGTCAAGAGCTCTTTGCCCGGTTCCCTATAATTTGCGTCCCTAACTTGCTCGAACATTACGTGAAATGATTATGACGACTTTTGAGATTTCCAGAAAAGATAACGTCGTCCAAAAATACGTGCAAATTGCTTTCACCTACATCACACTTTCCATAAGTCCACCTTTTCGCCAAAATAAATCTGAACTGCTACAGTGGATTAGACAGTTAAGCTAGAAAATCTCGATTTAATTAAATCGTCTTTTGTTTAACGAGAATGCAAAGTTTATTCTAAAAATGTCAATACAGCTGCCATGCACATGATTTTAAGGTCGATGGTCATAAAATTAAGGTGAAAAATTAAAACAATAGTGGATAAAAGAACTATAAACCCATCTATCTTTAGAAAATACATGCGCTAGTCTCAGAAGCGAAAGCTCGAATTTTGGCTGCGTATGGATAATGGGCCTCTTCAACACGCCGCTGGGACCGCACGTACGAGATTTCGAGCAGTATAAAGAGCATTAATCTTAAGAGACACCTGTCGGAGCTGACTGAGGGTGTGACATTTGGTGTGTGTAATTGAAATCGACTGGGATCGCTAAATAGACCCGAATTTCTCCCATTAGAGATGATCAATGGAAAGCGGCTGATTGATTATGAAAGATTTTCCACGGGTTGTTTGAAAGACCTTAGAGGAGACATGCAATCAAAACAAAGCAAGTAATGACCCCTATTGTGCTGCTACCTGTGCTCACCTCGTTGTAATTACAATGCCGGAGAAATTCAAACTTTTGTTGTTTGAGACCCCAATAATTGCTAGCACACTTATGCGTACTCGAGGTTCGTTGGCCCCCAATTGATCGATGTTTAGTTGCCGAAGTCGTCGGGACTATTTTCACTTCTTTATGCAAAGGAGTTTCTTGCAGAGCGCTGCGAGTACAAGGCCCGTGCTGAACGTGTCACGCCCCGAACTCCCCAACTATTTTTATGTTCGCGTCAATTTCATTGTTCCAGGGAGATCTCCGGCCCCTTTCCGATTATTTATTTATATCTTTTTTAATTAATCAAGGCAACAGGCCTGCCACAGCAATTATTCACGAATACTCTAGTTTTTCATCTTGCCTCCCCTGCACCGCGCACGTATGACGAATAGATTGAGATTTTTGATTTTTACGGTGATAAGGAACTCGTTTAAGCCACTGCACAAAAATAATCCGACAATGCGTCGTTTGATCTGGCAAAGAAAGATTTCTTTCGAACTCTTTTTTAAAACTATTTTGAACAGCTATCGGTACAGACCTGCTCTGTTAAAAAGATGAAGATGACTTCGAGCTACGTGCTCGTTTGCCATATGAATTATTTGTTGGATGGAACTATTTGAATTGTCTGCTATGTGGAGGTTTTGCTTTCTCCGGCATTATTTTATGATTTTTTTTTACAAAGAAAAGTGAAGGCTTTCGAATTTTTTATGATATAATTTTCGACTTATGGTTTGTATTGTAACACGGTTTCTGCAATTTAGAATTTTGCAAATGATAAATTTTCTAACGTTTAAATAATTCTGTTACGAATTTTATCATCATAATTCTACATCTGAAAGAGAGTTCATAATTGTTTTTGAAGTATTTTGAAGACGACGCAGTAATTTAATATATTAAGACGCATTATTGTTGATGTATACAAAAATAATACCTAATTTTGAAACAAAAGATAAAATCATACCTACAACTTGGGTGGTTTTCAGAAATCACATATGAGGAGTTCTATTTAAATGGCTTAGAATTAGAATTAAGGTTCCAAGGCCACTACATAAAATCTTATCCTCTCAATTAAATGAGATCACTGTAGGTGTTTACGGTTAAAGTAAATTAAAATATAAACCTTAAATTCCTTTCCATAAATCTGTCTATCAATTTGCAGGTGGGTAACCAAAGCTATTAGACGTTTTTAAAATTTTGTGGGCTTACGCTAAAAATGTTTGTCTGCGTATTCGTTTGCCCTCCTGCTAACGCTTTTCGTAGAAAGACGTGGGTTCTGATGATTTTTATATTGATAAATCAAAAAAAGTCGGGGAAAACCAAACTGTGCGTTGTAGGCAGAAATATAAATTTCAAACTACATACTAATGCAAGTTATAGTAAACATTTCGTTTATTTTTATAACTTTGATGTTTGATTTGTGTATTTAAGTTCGACAAGTTGATGTTAATTTCCTTCGTACGTTTATCAGAATTTTGGTTATACTTTAAGTTTTTATTTAGGTAGTATTCCGAGATGATTGTTGCAGAAAAATTTTAAAGTCACAGACGTTATTTATTACTATTAACAAGCTTCAAAAAGCAATTCATAACGAAACTACCGCTATGATGCAGTACCGCCAAAATTAAAAAATTAATGGGCCAGAAATACTTGCCCATCCCTGGGGCCGTAATGCTGAACGATATTATCTCCGGGCTCCTCAGAATTTCTTCAAATGTCAAGCGGGCCGCGATTTCCAAAGTCCCAAAGTCTGCGAACGGACCATTAACCATATAATCAAGTTCATTAAGGTGTCGAACTGAAGGTAGATGCTGTGCAGCTGTCTTTATATGGAATCTTTGGCCGTCCTTCTCTTCCTTATTGGACCGAACACAAGAAAAGGTGCTTCGTTTGTAACCAAAAGAATTTTGACCTCCTCACAACTTATCTTCGCGATCACGAAGCACTTCACTGGCAAAAGTATTTATATGCAGATGAAATTAATTGTTGGGAGTAATACCTTGTGCAGTGGCGAGGTGGTTTGGGTCCTCATGATTTTGGGTTAAAAAGAACAGAAGGAGTCCCGTACGTAAAGGACGGAGACGAAACACAGCATCTTATTCGGTTTGATGGGAATCTGAACTTGAGCGACTAAAAGCGGTGCGTTCCTCTAGAGGATACTTACTTGTATACACGTATGCAGATCATCCGAATGGAAAATTTGTGTAATCAGATGCTATCGACGGAGATACATGTAAATTAAATAGCTTACATTTTTGAGCATCTGACAAGGGCTTATTGCTTGTCTGTATAGCTAATTTAATTTATGTCTCGAAAGGCAATTTCATGCCAACTGGCCGAGAATATTGCATGAACCTGTACGATGTTACCTTGTATTTATGAGGGTATTACACCCGCCAGTACCGACTTTTCTGGCTTTATAGTGCGCTCAGCAATTTTGGTGGTTTATTTGACAATAAATGAGATGTAAATTCTCACATTCGCAATCGAATTTATAACTTTAGAAAGAAACACATTTAATCTTAATTTGATTTCACGATCACCGTTTTAGAAGATTCTTTCAATGAAAAGGTAGAACTTCCCTTTGTAATCCAGCGTCTCTTTCCTTTGTGAAAATACTAAATGGAAGCAAAAATAATAAATAAAATTTAAATAAATAGTGTATGTATTAATTTTTATGGACAGAGAAAGAACTAAACCGTAATTAGAAAATCTAATGAAGAAATTAACTATAAATTGCAATACTAGTATATATGTCTTTTACCTTATATTGTCTGAAAGATATGAATTGAATAGCGCATCTGCAGTGCCTCTGGAGTGCAAAGGGTTTAAATAGCATGAATGAATCTGTATATTTCTAAATTAAAAGCGTTATTAAATACTGTTATTTTTCGACTTCGAGGCTAAAACCCACATAATATTTGTATGCGCCGAAAAGTTGGGACTAATTGGATTGACCATTAAACCACCTTCTTGATCTATTCTACACGGGTCTATGAATCCGCTAGGATGACTTCTGGTTATACTGTATTTCAGTTTTACGCTACTTCGATGTACATTTCAATTGTAGCTGCAACTTATTGCGTGCATTTGTAGGTATTTATGATTGGTAAATTGGTTAACAAAACCGTAAAAGTAGACTCATTTGCGGACAATACAGTTCCTTTTCTCGATTAATGGATTATTTTGGTAAAACGTGGTGTACCCTTGAATTAGCGCGGTCACGCCAATTAGTTCGAACATAAAATCTAATTTCATGACTTCTTTTAACTGCTTCAATCCGCTTTTCAACGGAAAACAATTGCACTTACATTCTCCTATTCGGAGATTCTTGCGGACTACAGTTATTATTATTTCTAAAGATAGCGCTCACCTGGCTATAGAATTGTAGATTAAATTTTAGAGAAGTAAAAAAAAAGACTGAAGCTTTATAGGTACAAGTAAGTCATCATCACAGTCGGATACCTGCATAAGTAGTAGCGAGTTTTTACCTCACACTGCAGGCATGGACTCGAGACCATTCGTGTTGTGTCTGTTTCGAAAATTTCGAGCTGATACGCGCCTAATTGGTTTAATTACTTTACTGGTAAAATGTCTGTGGATTTACATAACTATCCGAGGGAAACTGTAACATTTACTTCAGCATTGAATATTTATTGAATTCTCTGGTTCGATAAAGATAGACATGGTGTAGGTTTTAATGCGGTTTGGTCCATGTGAATGGAAAAGGCACGGGAAAACAAACAGACGAAACAAATGGCTTCTTTGAGTTGAAAGCTCTTATGATAATGTCAACATTCGAATCTGAAGAATTCTAGTCAATTTAAGGACTTATCATTGGTCATGTGCACTTACTTAAAGGAGTGCCAAAAGTCGAATTTTAATTACACAGTTTAGGTAGATTTCCATAGAAAGTCTACCTATTGCGGTCGCTCGCATAACGCGACTTCGAGAAAATTTCAACATACTTTCTCCGATCATGATCCGTAAATTTCATATATCTATATATAAATATATATATGGGATATAACGAAATTTGTGGACAAACTGTAGGTCATATGTAGGAATATATCTCGATTAAGTTCATAAATGGCTTAAATCGGCTCAGTGGTTTCAAAATGGCAGCTGTTCAACATTTTTAAAGGACTTTCAAAATATCATTTTGAATTAAATACGTATGTATGATACCTTGTTGAAAAGGGTTAATCTAGTTCTACAATTTTTATCTATATCACTTCCTTCGCCAATCGAGAAGAACTTCACATTCATCTCAATACGCGGATACAATATTACACAACTTTGTTGCCGAAAACTCAAGTGGCTCTCGCACCACTTGTCGATCGTAGCATGTTTCAGTCAGTTTTTGAATTATATTAAAATCTTTAAAGTTTTTCTGATGAAGGCCAAAGAGAGAAATCTACCTTTCCGACTGGCACCTGCCAGGGGCTTTTTACAATCAATTACATGTTTAATTAAACTTTTAAAATCCAGATCTAATTTACAAGACGGTGATGCCAGTGGATTCATATTCCTTACCAATTTCGACAATTATTTATTTTATTGATTATAAACACTTTCCATAAGATTAGAAAAAAATTCTAATTTTTTAATCGAACTTTTCAAATTGCAATTCATTGTAGAAACTACTTTATTTGACTGAAATCAGATTTCGCAAGTACCTATAGTCAAGGTTTAGTGTTAATTTTATTTAATAAATGAATCGCCTTTTGAATTTCATTTTCAAATCGAAAATATTCTAGTGCCATAAAAAGAGTAAGGCCCTTGATTCTCATCTGACTCACGAGCAAAAAGTATCTATTTCCACATAATGGGTTCAGTGTGCTTTGTATCTAGTTGAAGTCTATTTCGGACATTAAATCGGCGGGTATCCAGCCTCCTTAACGGTATCAATTTATAGTTAAAAACTCACGGCTTTTGCCGCGATTTGATGGACAGCGACACGATCGTGATCTTGAAGCGGCCGGCCGGTCAACGGACAGATTTCGCAATCAATTGAGTAACATAAAATCAGATTAAGAGAGGCTACTATGATTTTCTCATATCACTTGGATTATTGACCCGATCTGTGATAAAGATAGCACCATTGAGTATTATCTGTCTGCCTCCTAAGCACGCACAACTATTCTAAGTATTTAGAAGTAAAGCAAATTTATTACATATCCTGGTATTCGGTAATTTAGACTTCCTCAGAGAGGTGCGCCTTTGCATATGCGTATTTCTGCATGCCATGGAGATTTTCAGTGCCATATAGGGGCGTAATTAACTAGAATTTGCATCATGAATTAACCGTATAGTTGATGATCATCTAACGGTAAATGAAAGTGATAGTCCCTATGTAGGGACCTGTTCTGAGGCTGCATAGATCTATGATCTATGTGGTTTAGTGCAGTTATCTCCACTTTAGCTCTCTCAGGAGTGTCTCGTTTCATTCTGAGCCGGTTTGATTTTAATGATTGCAGTCCAAGATTGCGTCTAACATTTCCAGAAGTTTTCGTCTAACTACGCATCAAGAGGGTAGACTATATTAAAAATCGCGTGTGAATTCTTCTACTATTTTTACGTATATTTTAAGATATCTGCTTCAAATAAGAAAACACACTTCTAATTTTAAGACCACACAAAATCCTGCAGAATTTAGTAGTGGGTTTTCTGAAATTAATAGCAGACTTTGATCTTTTAAATTTAGAAGTTACTGGTTTTAAAGAAAAAATTGCTATTGAGCCTATGACTTTGAGAAAGAGCATTCTTCTAAAAGTTATTTCTCTGAGTGGCCTTTGCCACCGGAGTATTCTTAGTAAAACATTTTAATATGTATATAGTCCGGGTCTCATGTTTCAGAAAGGGCTTATTTTTAAGATTAGCTTTGAATTCTTGAGATAAAATTATTGAGTTCGCTTACGGTACGTTTTAAACGCGTAAAAAGAGGCGTTATACAAACTTTATTCTACGATGGACACCTTTCTTAATATAGTGCTCCAAAAAAAACGAATCAGAAATTCTACTCAGTGTAGTTAACCTATCGTGTTCGATAACATATCAATGTCGAATATTTGTTTAGCACGTAATACTACGTGTGTCAAGGTTAATCTATGCTAGACCTATCCGCGGAGCAAACTAATTAAATATGCCAAAGGCAAACATTTGCCGAGTTCAAAGAGGCGCGTAAATCATTTCCACGGGATGCTCCGGAACGATCTGGGATGCACCTTTACCGTTCTTTCTTTGGAATCAATTTTCTCCCGGGTTAGTTGCATCAGTTCTTATTTTGCTGAACCCTTGCCTTGCAGTAGAAGAATGGATCCGTGCACTGATAGCCGGCTGGAACCGCACGAAAAGTAAATGAATCAGTTGCCCATGCGCATCACTTGCTCTCCTCTTTCTGGTTAATCTGTGAAGTGTGCGTATCGCCGTGCCGGATACACAATTGCAACCTGTTGCACTAGGCTAAACATAAATCCGTTATTGCACGTATGTTGGCTTTGCGCCGGTGCGCATTTTCCGGCGCACTTTGCAGTACCACCGCGGCGAAGTGGCCGCCGTTTCTGCGGCAACATGCTCCACGTCGTGTAGCCTAGCTATCTGGACCCATCTACTGGCTGAGACAAACGCGGTATCATGTGCGGATAACTTGCCTAAGCAGGTAACATATATGATTTCTGGTTTTCTCGGGTAACTGGTCAAGTGGCAGATAAACTTTTACTTTGTTTTGGTACACCTTCGGTTCTCTTCCTTGGTCATGGTCATGCACAATTCGCAATAATAAGACAATGCAGTCCCGAACCGCATGGTCGGTGCCCCTAGACCGGGTTCGTAGCAATTTCCGGTTTATTGGCGTACCAATGTCAGGCTATATACACATATTTCCTTGACGACCAACGCTGGAATTGAATATTACCTGTTCGCTCCTTATAGACAGCTTGCATAATATGGCGCTTATTATATAATGACGCCAAGCAAGAGTTGTGCAATTGTAAGAGGCACACATGCGTGGAATGTCCATAAAATGGCGTAGCGTGGAGAGGTGACGGTTCTACTGGCGGTGTTCTATGCACTTTACATCTTCGCTCTTTCTGGAATTGCCGCGCACACTATTTTGTCAAGTTACAAACTCTGAATAGATCCTGCATAGGCATCGTGATTGTGACAGCACTTCCCCGGCCAATGAATTATAATAAACCTGGCTTAATTTTCTCCGGCTGCTTTTTTAACGGCCGGCATATCTCAGTTTAAATTTCAATTTTCGTACATATTTCAGAACAAATACTTCTGTATGCTAAAATAAATAAATTGGAAAAGCAAACCAATAAACCCAATCCTGGCATTCGTTGTAGCAAGCTAATGTAAAGTAAATTGTAATACTTTACAAGGTTCGATTTCATGTTCTAAATAAAAATCAGCTTGTAGACTTTAGGTTTGTCTCAATTTTTGAAGGGAAAAAAAATGACTGGAAACCAAATACAATACTTTCCAGACGGATCGTAATGATCGTCAACGGTCAAGCTAGTCTAGGCTGATGCAGAATTTATAATTGACTTAGTACTCGTAGTATGCACTAGTTTATATTTAAAATTATAAATTCATGTGCCTTTGCATATTACAGTTCTCTGGGAATATATCATTAAGGAGGAAAACCCAGGCAATTTAAATTCTGTGGAGAAATCATCCACATTTGCTGTAACATACAAGATTTTATTGAAATGAAACTTAAAAATAATAAAGACAAAGAGATAAAGAAGTGCTTCTTGAGAGATTTTCACTTCGAAATTTTCTGCTGATTATGAGGGTTTCATGCCGTTTGCCCGTTACGATTTTTCTCTGCTCTTAGTTGCAGGCACTAATTACGGCGAAAAAAAAAATTAATTGTTACTCTATTTGTGAAAATTTTCCTAACACGGGCTTTCTATCATTACGCGTACGTGGATCGATGCACTGTGATACCTTTTACGATGCAAGAGTAGAGCTACTTTCGCTGAATGCTAATACTACACTATTCGAGCGTATGTGTTTGCTTTTGCTTTCTTATTTATTATATATAAATAAGAGGATATTTGATAATGAAAATATAATTATAATGCATTCCTTCGGGCTCTTAAAAGGTTCAACATTTCACTTGAAAAATGCGAACAAATACTACTTGTATACTATACATATTTAATTCAATTTGTTTTTTCATTGGAGGATGATATTAAAAACAAAACAAAAATTAAAAATCGTTGTATCGCTTTAAAGCGTTATTTTTCGGATACTCTGTTGACGCAAGTAAGCTGAATGGGAACGGCAACATTTTTTTATGTGCGGCTGCAATACAGTGTAGTGTAAATTTCTTACTCGCGCCGTTTTAGGCTGTGCAAGTACTAATTACCTTACCGAATGGTCATTTTATGGAACTGTTAGCTCGGGGCCACGAAAACATCCCCTAACTCAGTCAGACGTTCGGTTCACATGTGGTGAGCAGCTAGCTCGCCAGAGACACTTCCGCAAAATCACGACTGGAAAAGCCTCTCCACAGATTCTCGAAGAAAGTCATTTGCTAAAGATACAGTGCTCAAGGAAAATTTTCTTCGAGCTGGCCTGGCTAGCAGTTTTTTGCAATTTTCAATAATTCGCTTTATGTACACCTTGAGCTGGTTGGACCGGAGAGTCTGCATCGGAGGTGGCAGAACCGATGGAGAGCGGCTACGGCGACGGCCAAAAGATTCGTGTTGTCTGTCTTGTCTGCTTCTTCAAGAAAATTTTCGACGGCGAATGGGGCTGGGGAGCCCTTCTCTGCTTTCAATGACGATTGCGCGAGCGATCACTACTCTCTCAGCCACGGAGCAGCTCCTCATCGGGAACAACTTCTGCTCCAGCTAGCTGTTCGCAGCCTTTATTTTTTTCACCTTTTTTAAAAAGGTCTTATCTTACTTACCTTGCGCCCGTAACTAACAGTAACAGTACCATCGCGGCCAATCAAGCCACTAGTCTCATGACGACTGCGCTCACAAATAGTCGCGTGCGATGCTCCCAAGCCACTTGTTCAGCCACTAGCGCTACTTTGGACCGTGCGGGTTGGATCGGCTGATCTGCGTGCGTTCTGTGTAATCTCAGTGCGTTTTGCATAACTGTGACCCGCGAGTTTTAGGGGATTATCGATGCGGGTGGCAACTTGGACAACGTCGGGTGCTGTAAGATTGGATTAAAAAAGAGTTGTTCGCAACGCTTTCTCCGACTATTGCTGCACCTCTAGCGCAAAAGGAAAATGCTAATCCGTTCGATGTGATTTCGATTACTTGGCGAAGTGATTGATGATTAATTGCCACCTTGCGGATGTGGGACTCTACGCCAGAGACAAAGGGACTTTGAGGTAAACCATCTAAACTGGCGTGAAGAAATTCTGTTCAGACCGTTGTTAATCTTTGTCGCGTCTAAATCAGCAGTGCAGGTGAACACAATATTACGAAATTAATGGCAAAATTTACCTGTACTCGCATACCTTAGCCGAGCCTGTACACGTCTGCTGGTTTGTCCAGTTCTGTAATCGTTCCTCTATCCATCCGGCAATTGCCTCACTTATGGCAAAGCAAGTCCTCGCAAATTCCCATTTCGCGCTACAGCTTCCACCGATTCTTGGGATACTCGTGGTGATAAAAAAGACAGTAAAAGTTATTTAGTGATTTCAGTGCTATGGGCAGTTAAACAGTTTAAGATACAGGAGCTAAATTATATCATATAAAAACAAAATTCTTATTCAAAGTTGATGGCGATCAGAGCCTTAATGCTAGTCCGCCAAATTAATTGAGCTCCTCCAGGCTGTTATTCAGATTCTCTTAAGATTGCAGTCGCTGTTACGTTATACCTTGCAGCACTTCCTTCATTCTGTTTGCACTGAGCAATCTCAAGTCAAGTCATCTGAATGATATGTGTTCGATTAAAAGTTTTTTAAAATTATTAGAAAGAAAGTGGAAGTAAAAAGAACTCAGGTTCAACCGTTCGTCGTGAAAAGGTGGTGATAGTGACAAGAGAAATTTAAAGGAAATAAAAAAGGGGTTGACGAGTGTGAAAGTGGATTGTTAACTCCAAGAACATTATCTAGCACTAAACAACGAGGAAGTGGAGGGGAACTGCAGTAAGAGGTTATTCGGCATGATCTTAATTTGTTCATCAGAGGAATAACTTCTGTGCTAACTTTTCACTCTTCGGGACTTGATCAATGGAAATTTCTTGGATTTCCCTTTGAACATATTCTCTTTTGCTAAATTTATCGAAGTAAGTGTAGCTTAATATTTTCATGAGATAATCTAGAATTTAAGCAATTGACTACCGCTTAACTATTTCTTCTTTTATTATATACTACACTATATGGTAGATAAGCTTTTACAGACATGATCTAGATATTTGGGCTAAATTTTTAAGAAAACCAATAAAACTGGATTACAAATCTTGGTCTCTAAACTAACAATTGAAGTTCTTATTACTTCAAACTAAATTATTATATGTAGATAGAAAACATTGCTACAATCGTTTGCCAAAACATATGAAATATGCTTTAGTCTATTTGTCCATTAGCGCGTCTATTTAGCACCTTCAAATTATTACATTTTTACATAGTTCAATTAGAAATAATTGCCACACATTTTTGTCTGCCTGCCTGTTTGCATGGTTGTTACCTCTTTTCATAGAAAAAACATAGATTTTTGTGGGAGTTATATATTTTATACATATACACATAGTACCTTGGCTAGAAATATTCATATTGTTATAATTTGTTCACATATTATAAAACTGTTCACAGATGAAGCCGTGGGCTGAAGCTAGTTTAAAGTATAAACTAATAGATGACTGGTTCGTTTGACCTAATTCTTAACAAAAAAGAAAGAGCTGGATCGCGCGACCTTGATGAATCATTTGATCGAACAGCTGTTCGATATAAACCGCGAGGTGCTATTTTCAGGTGTCTATCTGCTAGCAGATTAAAATTCACAAACAAGTCGTTTATTTTTCATCGTTATTTGTTGAAAAGAGTTGTAAGTGATGAATTATGGAAGTTTTGTCTTTTTATGGAAATTTCATAGTAGCCAGGATTTGCATTTGAACGGATTCAAAAACGGGAGTTTATTTATGATATAATGATTTTTACAAAGAAATGAAAACATCTTATTCTATCTCCTCTTTCACATTTAACTTTTTTCGTTTTTACACCAAAGGTCGATTAACAAATTAATTATATTATTAGATTAATCATCTTATTTATGAAAAAATGTCATAGATATCGTATAAAGTACATCTCCAAATGTTTTACCGGATTTTATTTCTACCACATTATTAGTCTTACACTATTTTTTTCTGTAATGGTAATGGTAGTTCCTTTTCTTATGTTAATAATATTTAGAAAAATACAGTAAATAAATCCGAAGTCAAAAATAGAATAGAAATAATGAAGGTATCTATATTCATTAATGCCTATTTTCTTCGCGAAGTTCTTCAGGGAAGGTGTCTCTAATTTGTAATAATAATTACCTACATTTCTAAGATTTATTAATCTTGCCAACTTTTGTTCAAAAAGTGATCTTTTTTGGCATTGGGTCAATCATTGGTGATAGAATGTCTATAACCGGGTTATTGGCACTACGTCCGTGGTGTGTACTGCCTATAACCGGGTTATTAGCAGAGCGTCTATCGCTTGCGGTAGCATAATGAGAAGCAAAAGGAATTCGCTGTACTACGACGAGTGCTATAAAAATGATGAAATTATGAGAAATTTAATGGCTCTTAATTTTTGCACTGAGCTAACCCGCAACGATTAAAAATTTATGTCATGCCAATAATTGGATTAATTAACGCCAATTAATGGTTGAAATTTGATTCTTTTAAGTGTTGTTAATGTTGTGGTACTAAAGGAGGTTCAAAATATAATTTATAGGTGTTTTTATAGGAATTGATAAAGGAGTGATATTGCTAAGAGTGCTAGTAATTTACACGAGTTTGTTAGCATCTTTTAACCCGAGCTGTGTTCGTATCCAGGATAACAGTGCATCCGAAAACAGACCACAGTGAAAGGTGTTCTACTCTTTAGACGTCGTCGATAGTCATTAATAATGTGCTCAAAGAAATAATTATGCCCTTGTTTCCTTAAAGAACTCATCAAAAATATCATGTTCTTAGATAGCAGCAAAAAGCCATCTCATCTACGTGATTTTAATCGAAATTGGGTTAACTCTAGTGGACAGGAGCAAAAACTGCTTCCCGATGAAGAGGAAAGAATTGAACTGGGTGCGCAGGCATAGCTCGGTTGACACACAGGGGAGCCGACTCAATCAAGCGACCTGTACCGTGTCCAATTATCTGCAAAATTATATAGGTCAGTATTACTATAGCCAAATAGTGGCTGCGGCTGTCGAACAGGAAAAGAAAGAATTTTTGACAGCTCAATCAGTTAGTTAGGGTCAAATTGAGACGTTCTAAAAAGCGGTTTCAAACAGGCGGCTATCGATACCGCTAATCATCTTACGTTGTTTTCGCGCCTCATAATGCCGATGTTCTATTGGCAAAGAATTTCACGCAGTCGAGTCTGGGGCTGGAACTGGACCAGCCCGGCCGCGGCATACCTGCCGGATCGATAGCAAAAGCTGAACCGTGATCGGTCCAGAATTGGATCGTGAACAGTTCTGTTGACTTGGCTATGGCCGCCCGGGCACCACCACCTGTCGATGGATCATGATGCGCAGTTACAGGTATAGCTTCTAGATGAAAGAAGGTCGATGGATGCCGGAGGAAATTCTGTACGAGCTTTTTTCCGCTTTTCTTTACGTCTGTTTTTAGCCCGGCCAAGACTAATTGATTATCGAGCCAAGAATTGATCTAAGCAAATCACGCGTCGGCTTGGGGCTCGTTCACGTGGTCGTGAAAGCGATCTTCCACCTGATGAATAGCAAAAGCTGAAAAACGAGAAAAATTAGTGAATTGGCAATGAATTTACCCACGGCGTTTGATTAATTGCCTCAGACGAAACCAGAATTTGTGTAATGGCGCTAGGTTAAGTAAAAGTATCGACTGTATCGCTCGCAACAAATGTGAGCTCAGAGCGATACATTCCACTAGCCTCGTAAAGTGTCTATTGTGGAAAACTTGTAAAAGTAACTAATTGTAGGGTTGCGGAATCCCTAGAGCAACACAAGTGCTGGGCCCATCATTTTTTCGTTTCTCTTTTCAGCCGATCTGATCTGGGATAGAACGACCTAAGCAATATCTATACGTATGTACGCTAATCAATTTGTTTTAATCGACTTAATTTTATTACAAGATCTTTGTTGAAAGACATTTTCTATTTTATAAAGCCTGTATTAATCATTATAAAAAATAAGAGCGTTGTAAAATTTACAAAATAGCATTTTCTATAAATATTTTCAACAGTTTGTTGTCTTTTAATTATAATTCAGCTTTCTTTTGCAAGATCTATAACTTAATATGCACAACGAAATGATTTATGATGTGTTTAATGTAACTTTTCTTTGTTTTTTATCAAACGAAAGCATCAAGAGACAAATATTTCACGGAAGAAAGCGTTTATTTATCGAAATTTCCGTAGATTTATTTGATGTTTATTTTCATTATCATATTAATATTCATGAAAGTTTTAAAGAAAACCGATTGATGGATTGCGGTAAAGATAAGAGATTATTAGAGCAGTAAGCATAGATATTTTAACAGATTTTTATCTATTTGACTAGTTTTCATGAGAAAATTAAAAATACTTTTATTAGATAACCATTCCAATCGCACGATTGATCTTAATGGTAATTTGTTTGATTTTCTCCCTTACCGATTCAAATTTACTTTAGAAGAAGATTTAGATTATCTGCTTTGAATAAAAAAATCCCCATGATTTGTTTTGAATATAAATATCCCCAAAATATTTACAACATAAACAAAATATTAATCAAAAGATTACATTTGTACGAGATTATGAAAAATTCAATTTTTCTCAAAAATAAACTTTTAGGATATGAAGGAAATGAAAGGAACCTTTGTTGTATTTAAATAACTTACAATTATACGATCCCTATTCTTTTGTGGGTACAGCTTTTTTATATCAATTTATAAATAAATTGTAAGTAGATTGAATCATCCTGCTACTCTCTAGATTGTATTTTTTACTATGACTTCATGTTATTATTAACAATGCTTTGAAACTCCAAATATTAAACATACATTTTACTATAGCAAACGACAGACTGCATTAGTTGGTAAACTCTTAAATGATTTCCAAGGCTGCAAACCCAGACAAAAAGTAGCGAAAAATTCAATTCAAACATTTTGAAAGCATCTCAAATTAGCCCTACTCTATTTAACGATATTATAAATACAAGAGACTATGAGTTATGAAGTCATTAAGAAGCAATAATTTTGTACTCTCTAGAAAGTGCGTCTAGATATAGTGAAATATACAAAAGAATCAAAATCCCCATCACCGCGGTCTGTTTTGTTTTATAAGAGAATTTCTCTGCGCGGTGTGCATTATTTTTATCATCTCCAGGTAACTCATTAAACAAATTTATGCGTGCACGGCTATGTTACTACAATTAAGAAATATTCGCGGCAGTCTCTTAATTCAAATGTCGACTGAGATACGAAAGATAAATGCCTGTTGTATTGAAAGAAGAAAAAATCCACCGATGCGAGACCGAGAGATTATCGAATCTTTTGCGATGACCACTCTTCGACAGCTACCGATGCGGAGGTTCAATTAAGGTAGAAATGCATTTCGTCTTCGCCAGAACACTACTATGACACAATGGCGGAGCCAGAGAACAGTACACGGAGATGCATTCCTTGTACGACTCGCGGATAGGTAGGCCAGTTCATGGAAAACGCGGTATATATATATATAATATATATATACAATATATATATATATATACAATATATATATATATATATATATAATATGTAATTCTGAGCATGTAGAGGCTCATTGCTTACCAGTAGAATGCCATTCTCTTAAAAGGGGTCTTTCGACGAGAGGAGCGCGCTGAGCGCGGAAAATAAATTGACCGGTAACGTCTTTCGCGAAATTCCTGTTATTAGAAGATATAATTTTATGCAGATGCTTTTCATGTGTCCAAGCCTCCAGATTGCGTTGGTGACGTAGTGTGCACACCCATTGCAGCCCACTTGTTCACAACGGCCGCTTTTCAATGATTGCCGCTGCTAATGAAGTGATAATTTCACTTTTTAAACTTGACACATTTTATTTGGTGTGATTGCCCAAGGTCAGGCGTCTGGGGCTTCGCGTGTGTTCAAGTGGTCCCGTCAAAACGTCTGCAAAAATTAACTCGAGCCCTAGCAAAGTCGGTGCCGACAAGTTCTCCAAGTTCTTGGTGTCAGGATTGTAAAAGATTTACTAGCATCATGCAATATCCTGTCTAGGCTGCAGTACTCGTTCAGCGGGCTATTCCGTTCGACTGACTGGACATTGGCAGCAAAACCACATTATGAGCACGACCTCAGGAATTTATGCTTACTTATCGGCCAGCACAGAATCTTGCAGGTATCCTTCAATGAGCCTCCGAGGACGTCAGGCCTCGGGGCTGATGTTGAAACCATCCAATCACATTTTTATCGTCGTCACTTTTGCTTCATTTAAGGGTTCTTCACCTTAGCATCGGTGGCCTTTCAGCTCACATTTCATACACGATTCAAATTAGGCTTCTTCATTTGGGATCAAGCAGCCATCCAGAGCTTCTGCGTACCTGTGGCGAGTGAGGATGGAACTTTTAAAAGCGGGAACTGCTTCTGGAGATGTTGCTAACAGCACTGTAATTGATCCAGGAGTGTAGAAATCTCACGAAGATCTGTCGTCATTAGGGAAAGCATAGTGCGGTAACGAGCCCTCCACATCCCGGTTATTGCCCCATGGCCTGTAATTTCGGTCCGAGACCATCAAATTAGAGTGCGATCCATCTAGGGCATGCAACCTGAACTGATGATTAGCTTATTAACGTAGGTGCCATTAGATGCTGGCGTTTGAGACGGCGCGCGGAATGTAGTTATTAAGCCTTCGTGCCTCCTCGAGATTGAGAGTATAATAGCCCCTTTGGTGTGTCCGCTATTGGTGTGATGGTGTCTCCGGTGTCTCCGGGATAACATGATCGTTTCGTTTATTCATTTGGGCTACTTATTTTCGTTTAGCTTGTTCTTTTCGATAAAAAATTAACGCAACTTCAAAGTCGAACACATCTGCATTCCCCCACTGCGGCTGTGGAAGAGGTAGGTCGTACGCCTTAACTCAGATGAATCTAAAGCTCTAAAATTGAAATGACTACTTAATTCCGGCGTGGGGTCCAAGTTGTTGGCACCTTGGGGTCTATCCTTGGTTTAATTGACATTTTTTTTATTGCGTAAAAACAAACGTTTCTAATGCAATGAAGGAATTGTTCCGGTCCGGATTGTCCATGAACAAAGAGAGGTACAAGAACCCGGCTTGAAAAAACCCGTAGATTCGAAAATAGTGCTTTGTTTTTTTATAGAAGTCTTATTCCCGCGCCACCCAACACAAATAAGGTCTCTGACTCTTCTGTAACCGATAGATATGGAAGGAATGCTCTTTTTGTGGTAATTATCGTTTTTGTTACACATTTCCCAGAAAAACAAGTTTTTGCTAGAATAAATATGTTTGCTCTATAATTTGGCACATTTCTCTAGAGCCTTACGATAGCTGACGTTTGGGAGTTCTTTGATCGAGCATTAAGGCCGTGCGTTAGTAAATTTTCTTCTTTTTCAATTTTTGATAGTTTTTTTTCCTACTAGACATCTTCGTTGAACTCCGTAACTCCTTTTGTGTAGCAAAATTTCAGGCCTTGCAAATATTCGTTACATTGCAACCTTAACTTTTCCAAACATCGGATTCTCGAGCTTGCTCTAAGTATTGGTCTGTATATAATTTATGACCGAGTAAAATTTTTTACCAATTAGTTTTTGTGGAATTATGTAATACGTCCAATTTATGAAATAAATGAACGTCCGAATAATGAGTATGCTTAACTAGAAATTATCCATTAAAGACAAATGCCCATCTTCCTTGCCCTTCTTCCTATGTGTCGAACATAGAAATTTACAATGCATCCACTTAACGGCAAATCAATACCTTGGTTAGTATTTCCCACGAATTACGTTTCGTCTCAAACTATCTTTATATTCACCAACTAGTGATTGTGTAGCAAAGGTTGTGACGACTAACAGAAAAAAAACTGAATTGTTAACAGTAGCTAAAGTTATCGATTAGTAAGAAAGACAACAATATACGGGCTCCATTGAGTAATTAGTCAATTCGTTCGTCGATCTGCCATAGCCAGTTAGACTATCCTCGCATGAATGGACTGGAGCCGGCAGTGATCGATCATTAATAACTGGCATATACACGCGTCTCGATGGGAGGTTGTCACATCTCTGCCACAGTACCAGTGGCTTTCTAAGGTACTCAAGTTTTCGACAACAGCATGATTTCCGTAATCTTTTCTTCGCCTACCGACTGATAGACAGACAGGCAGACGAATACCATACATTACACAAGCGTTATAACTACTATGTATGGAATAGAAGGTCAAGTTTTGGTGAAAATGTAATTTAAGAATTTTGTCAAAAGGCCAAAAAATCAAATTAAAATTTAATTGTTGGAAAATGATTTGTTAGCATCTTAAAATACAGTCTTAGCAGTATCAGCTATGAGATACGTATAAATAATTTTTATGATAAGTAAGCATCAGATTGCCCCTCGTTTACGCTCAGTTCACAGTACTCTTATGGAATATATTTGTTCTTAATTAATGAATAAGACAACGAAGAAATGGAGATCTTACCGAAAAAATATATAAAAAAGCAGAAAAATTGATTCAACCACGGTACGGTGCGGACGTCCAAATTAAAAATGAAATTGGTCTTCCACGGTGAGTTCACGCTCCCTGGACGAAGAGAGCAAGGTCATCAAAGTGGGAAGTGAAGGGCTCTAATGGTAAGCTCAACTAAAGAGGCAATGGTTTTTCATTTTTCTACGATTTCGCTTTTTAGTAATAACTTAATGAATAAAATCTTTTAAATATGCTTAACTATCAATATAATTAAAAAAATTCTGATAGTCTTCTCTTCTCCCATTTGTTCCAGATGAACGCTTTAAGCAGGATTAATGTCTAACCCATATGTCGATGTTAAGTGAGTATTAAATTACCTTTCCTTTTTATTTACATGTGGCATTTGGACTTTTAAACCACTTTATAGCAATAAAGTAAATTTCAAAAACAAAAGCACGAAATAAATTCTTCCCATGTAATTCGATGAGAAATGGGAAAACCTCTTAGACAGCGTTTAAGCCAGACCAGACATGACCCAAATTCCAAATTTAATGCCACGCCGAGTTACATAGTTGCTCTTCTGCTATTTCTTTACGGCGTATACGATCTAGCATTGAATATTGTAATTAAGATTCGCTAATCATCCAATCGATGAAGATCTGAACTAGCAGTAGCGGCACAAGTAAGATAAGAGCCGCGAAGCGTTGGCGTGCATACAATAATGAAATTTTATTTTGCCTTAAAATTAGATGTATGTATCTAGCTAATTATTTTGATTCGAAGAGGTGATAGGAATTCAAAATTAAAGTTTAATGAGTGCGACAAAAGATTGGGATGTCGTCAATTAATTTAATTAAAAATAAATAGTTTTACTTTCTTTAAATTGACTTTTATAAAATTGATAGCATATTTTCTAGGAGTTAATTTATATATACGCAATGTATACATACACTTTATTCTATAAGTTTATCTAATGTAATTTTTAAGAATAAATTTGACAGATGTAGATATGAATATTAAATTTTAATACCTTTTAAATATTACCATTAAAAACTAGGTTACTTTTAAAGGCACCCAAATTATTGTACTTTTGCAGGTAACCATATCTTCTCCACAATGTGGAGCAGATGGCTAGTCCCCATCCTAGTCATATTATCTTACCAAATATTGTTAATAATGGCAATCGGTCATTCGCAGCAAAATTACAAAATTAGTCCAAAACCATGTATAGTAAATGGCCTAGAAGGCACATGTATGTTCGTTTGGGAATGTATAAAGTCAGAGGGTCAGCATGTCGGAATGTGCGTCGATTCCTTCATGTTTGGTAGCTGCTGCTCCCACAATTTAACAGAGAATGTTATTTTACCTCAAACATTTTCATATACAAGGCCAACAAAGCCGGCAGGATCGGCACCGCATAGGCCTAAGCCGCCACATAGACCACATAGGTAAAGTTTGTGACATTTTTATATTATTCATAAATCTACAAATTAGTTAATATTTTGCGTAGTGGTACAACAACTATCGAGCGTCCGCATGGAGCCGGAACACTAGTTATTCGGCCATCAAATCCACAGAACCGACCGACACATCAAAAGCCAGTTATACCACTAGTTATTACGACAACGAAAACTCCTAGTCCTACAAATACATTAGCAGACTTAGATACAGCAGCAAGTTTAGCCGGGAGTAATTATTATTAATATTATTGTTTTTCGAATTGTCGTTGACAATTTTTTATTCTTTTAGGTATTTGGAACACATCTCCCCAGACAACACAATGGCATATGACGACAGAGCCAAATTTTATAACGAAACCGAGACCACCAGTGTGGGAGAAGCCGACGTCCCACAGACCGAAACCTCAAAAGCCAACAAAGAAGCCTATAGATAGACCTGCGGTCTTTACGGACACTGAACCACCCAGGAAGCCTACAACATCAAAACCTAAGCCACAGGTTACTTTTTGTATGGTAGATAGTTAAAATAACTAATCTAATAAAATTTACTTAGGTATTTCAATCCAAACCGTCGAAGCCTTCAACGACCTCGACGTTGCTTCCTTTATCTGCTACACCTACAGAATTGGTTTTAACATCTAGCACGAGTATTCCTTCAACAACAACTAGAGTTTCTTTAACAACCACTATAAAAACCACGAAAGTCCCAACGACCACAACAAGAATACAGAGTAGCCCAACTGCTCCATCCTCGTCGTCGTCTTCAACCCTTGGCAATGCCATTATCACCGAGGAAACAAACGAGATTGATAAGCCCACGAAATCGCCCAAGATAACGACTTTGTCAGCGGCAAGGGGAGTAGGTGAGTTAAACATTTGATATCATTTTAAAAATCATAGATTTATTGGTTATTGTTTTGGACGTCCACAGATTGCGGGGTACCTCCTATGTTCAGTCGGCCGGAGACTCGGATTGTTGGTGGTAAAAACGCGCCTTTTGGTCGCTGGCCATGGCAAGTATCGGTTCGAAGAACTTCATTTTTCGGATTTTCCAGTACCCATCGATGCGGCGGTGCTCTTATCAATGAGAACTGGATTGCGACAGCTGGTCACTGCGTTGATGAGTAAGTGCACGTCTAGCCCTATTAGTTAGCGTACTTTCTTCCCCTAAAAGGCGATCGGTACCGAGTTCAATTCGATCTATTGACTTTTTCAGTTTGCTTACCTCGCAGATCCGCATACGAGTCGGGGAATACGATTTCTCTCACGTTCAGGAGCAGCTTCCGTATATAGAGCGCGGAGTTGCACAAAAAGTCGTCCATCCCAAGTATAATTTCTTCACCTACGAATACGATCTGGCACTAGTCAAGTTAGAGCAGCAATTGGAATTTGCCCCTCATGTGAGCCCCATTTGCCTCCCGGCCACAGACAATTTACTTATTGGACTAAATGCGACTGTAACGGGATGGGGCAGGTTAAGCGAAGGTGGAACTTTGCCTTCCGTTCTTCAGGAGGTAAATTAACATTTTAAAAATGGCCCGATTATTAAGGAAAGGTGTATGTTTTAGGTATCAGTTCCAATTGTTAGTAACGATCGCTGTAAATCGATGTTTCTTCGAGCTGGTCGACAAGAATTTATTCCAGATATATTCCTCTGTGCAGGCTATGAAACTGGAGGTCAAGATTCTTGCCAAGGTGATTCGGGGGGTCCTTTGCAGGTAAGGTTAGAATACATTTTGGCTAAAAACAAAGCAAATTGATTCAAAGCAAGGCTACACTTTGTTAAGCTTCATGGACAATAATATTAATGTTCTAAAGCATTTACATTTTTGTTTGCATGAAAATCTTAAACAGGTAAAAGGCGACGATGGGAAATATTTTCTAGCAGGAATTATTTCTTGGGGCATCGGTTGCGCTGAAGCAAACCTACCAGGAGTATGCACAAGAATTTCTAAATTTGTCCCATGGATAATGGAGATCGTAATGTGAGCCGACTAAATTTATAAAATATAATTACGGTGACCTAAAACTCTCAGAAACATCTCATACAGTATTCTTAATAAAATACTCAAACTGCCAGTTTAGCAATCAATCACTTGTCACGAAAAAATAAAAAAAAATTATTTAAAAATTGTAGGATAAATGTAAATACTAGCGTTTTTGTTTGTAGAAGAAGCTTTTGTAAGATACTTTTGTACTTTAGCGAAATTTTCTGTAAAATAAATAGTTCGATAGCGAGGCAAACGATGGAAACGCCTATGTGATTCTTATTAACTGATAGTGCCCGCTGCCCGCTCACCGTCTATAGGTGAAAAGCTGTTGTAAAGTAGGCTTAATTAAATAATATGGTTTGTATACAAACTATTGTAAGTATCAAGGAATAAGTTTCTTCTCCTTACAACTAAAACAAGTTGTATAATTTATGTGCTTAACGTTTTCAACTCCTTGCTACAACATTTCATTTTGATGTTCGTGTCGTTGATTGTTAATAATGTTAAAATTTTTATTATTTGTTTATTAGTAGTAAAATGTAGTGTGAAATGAAAATATGAAAGTGAGAAATAATATTTATCGGTTGCAAATTCTTGCCCAAAGATACAAAATATATAAAAAGTTTATTTTTACGATTCTGTTTTATTATTATATTAGATCCTTCCCGCATCTTTCCTTAGAGTAGTTCTTTAAAATCGTAAAATACAATATAAGTCGGCTTTACGTGGTATGTTTCTAGAACCTTAACAAAAGCTCTAGAGCTGCTACCAGAAAGTCTTGTATCCGTAAAAAGATTCAAGCAATTAAATGAGTCTACAACGCATCACGCGGAGTGCGGTTCACTATACATAGCACGTCCATATCTTCAGTTATAGTAGCATCATTAATATTTTGACTAGCATTTCTTCGCGTAAGAAAGCAAAAAAGTCGTAACTGGGTCATGTGAGTTGTTTTAATACATATGTATTTTCTTTTATCTCTTCGAATTTTTGTATGACCCGTTAACTGACAAGCACCTGCCAGGCGTTAAAATATACCTCATAACACAAAAATTACCTTATGTAAACAGGGCTAATTGACAAGGCCGCAAAAGCAAACAATCATCGCTCATTTATACCTGATGGTTTGACGGATATCTTCTCACTGAGCACAAGACTCACAGGCCCAAAGTAGGAAAAGTAATAGTTTGGTCTTTGTTTGTTAATCTTTTTCACTAATACAGGAAAATTTAATTACCAATTTAAATCCAAGCCTGCAATTGATCGGTGAATGGACCTCATACCAGGTGCATTGGGCATAAGGTAAGTCCGTGATTTATAAAGCACTTTCCACAACAGCAAATCCATTAGAAAATTTTTTGTATGTAAAACTTTGATGCGTACGCGATTTTGCCACTTTCGTTGTGATAAAGATGATGGCTAGGAAAAGTGGAATTTAATCACCTAGCCATGAAACAATTGTTTTCGTGATGAGTGCTGTCGGTACGAAATTGATGCGCTACTCGATGAAAGTTTATAACTTGGCGCTTCTTATTTGTTTACACGAGAAATGAAATGAAATTCATATGAAATTTTTATAAGTATACCCAATGTAAGCTTTTCCCTAGCTTATTAGCCATAATATATTATAAAAACATATAGTTTCTCAGTTCTTAATTGGAAGTGTAAAAAGTTATGAATAAAAAATTTAAATAATTGTATTTTGCGCGATAATAAAATATTTAAGAGAAATAAATGCAGCCAATAAAATAAATAGAGGTTATTAATTTTTTTCAACTGATAAATAAAAAACTTAAAAATGCCACAGTATATCTGAATTTTAAATCTGGCCACGCGACTGGATGGTTGCATGACCCATTGGCCGACCGATCATCTAACCCATTGACCGACTGACCGTCTGACTTATTACTCGATCGGCCGTTTGATGACCTCACCGAACATCTACATGCCTAAACATCTTAATGAGTTACCAGTTAACCACCGACCAGACTGTCCTTTGACCCCCTAATATTCTTTAGCCTGGCTGACCACTCTATTGCCTGTATGGCCTATTTGCCGTTTGACCGCCTCTCCGACATTGGGCTATAGTTGGAAGTGTGTTTCGTTCGCTCTTTACGACTTTTATCTCCTTCTTTGAATTAATTAACAACTTACTACATACAAAAATACGGCAGTAGGAAAACCGATACAGGTGATCTTAGCATAAATGACTTGATTGATGTTAAATGAGCCAATAGCAAGGGATGACAAAGTGAGCAATTGGAAAATAAAACTTGTTTCGGGAAATATGACACCATCCATTCGTAGACGAGAACATTGTGTCATTGTGTTATTTGAATAAAACTGTAGCTCAATATTGAGAAATTTTTGTAACTAATTAGCAAAAATAAATAATGTTATTTAAAACTAATACTCTTTTAGGTTTGCATGTTATGGAATTTATAAAAATCACAATATATAATTATATTGAATGTAATATATTTGCAAGTGCAAGTCTTTAAAAGGTATTAATTTTATAGAATTTATCTCAAAGCATCATTTTTTTATTTCAGCATGCTTTCGAATTCATTCCATCTTCGGTGTCCAAGTCATGCAATCGTTCGTTAATTATAGTCATGTATTATACAATTAATTCTCCGTAATGCAGAAAGTATGCTTTACAAGTTACTCCTCAAGACATGGCAATGTAAAAATCATCGATGTTCGCTTGCAGAAAGTGGCCCTTGTACTTACAAGTATATATTACAGAATTGAATCCGTACATAGTATATTTCCTACTAGGACCTAGGAAAAATATAATATGTCATGTATTATGATTGTACCATTTAATTAGTGCGAGAAGAAAGTCTATTCCCTACAATGGCATACATTGTCGTTGCTAATCCCTCGAGTTGTTTCACTTTTATTTTCAAAAAGTGTTGTCATGGATTACGTTTTTTTTTCGGCAACAGTGAGATTTCAAATAATTGACTTATTTGGAAAATCTAAAATTACCTCGAAGAACTTGACAAACAATTTCTCTTTCTGGAAATATTAGTATAGAATTGTATCATGTGATTTTAAAAATTTATTTAACCAAAAGCTGGATTCATATGAATCATCCCCCAGGGGCCTTTCCCTTATTTTTCATCTGCATTGAATGATTTTAAGTTAATTTCACAAGTAGATGCATTTTGATTTTATTGTTCGTAATTCAGAAATGTACTTTCCCACCTTTTGATTAAATGTGAAAAAAATTCATACTTTTCTTGTTGGAGGTAGCGTGTCTTGGGTTTTTTATCCCGCGGACATGAAGCATACATGCAGCTCTTTTAGCGGCTCGTTCTCACGCTTTCGTTGTTTAGCTTTCCCAATGTTGGATACGGCCGACAGTTGCGCCTGTCAACAACTCATCCAATCCGTTTCGAAGCCGTAACTTGGTGCTTCCAAAATCGGCCATCATCCATCACACACACTCGACGTATGATTCTCATAATGGACGGATCCGTCCGACCGATACTGACAATAATTACTGGCAAGCATCATAGGAGAGGTGAAAGCTCACCTGGAGATCACCGCAATCGACTGTTGCCGTGATTCTAACCAGGCCAGTGCACTGCTGTTGCAAGGTGCCGAACGCGGTTGAATCGAACCGAGGGCTGGGAGGGGCACGCCGATAAACCTTTTATTGATTTTCATTAATCACCGCGTGTTTAATAACGTTTATTGGCGGCACGGCAAACACGATAAAAGTTATTCATTTATTGGTGCAGATCCAATTCACCTCCGCGCCACTATGCACCTTTTGTTTGATGGGCGATGGTGCGAGATCAGAGGATAAAAACAATGCAATTACGGCCAGGCATTGGCGACCGTTCGCAGTATGTATTTAAACTGTAATGCTCCAATTTCGATCAAATGCAAAAAAAAAAAAAATAAGACGGAATACGAATGAAGCGCACTTCTAACCTAAACGAAAGGTGGGTCTAACGGTCTGCCTGAGTACGGCTGCAGAGTGTTATTGGACCTTTCTTCGATCAAAGTCAAGCAGTCCTGACTTGCGAATATTTTTCTTAACTTGTGCATGACAATTTTATCAATAGCGAACAATGGTGATTTCAGTCGTGTTCTAACTAAATATAAAATTAATTCCTTGTTTTGATAAGTAACTAACTAATTTGGTACTTGAGTAGTAAAAATAGTTAAATTGTTGAGAATAATGCGGTTAGATGTTAGATGATTAAATCAGGAAATCATTATGATTCTGAAAAATGCTAAAACAGCTAAAAGAACATTGAGACATTCTGTAAATTTATATTTTATTAATTATAAAGTTAGTGACGAAATTTAAAATAACCAAGAGCGGTTTTAAAAATCAAGATATAAATTTTACGAGATCTATTCAAATAAAATTTATGCATTCAATAAAAAAAAAGCAGGAAGAGTTTTATTAATATTTGTATTTTTAAGAAGAACCCTCAGCATTTTATGTTTCATTTGCACTGAATAATTCCACATTAAAATTCAAAGTTGCAAAGTTTATGATCTTCCCATTGCATTTCTAAAATCATCTAATATCACTTAAAAAATTAATATTTTACAAGCTGATTTGATAAAAGGAAAATAGGAATATGTCCAATGACCCCAGTATAGATAAAAACAAATCTTACCTTAATTAAGAACTCGTGTTTTTAAAATATCAAGTGTTTGTGGACTTTTTATGTCCACTACGATGTTGGTCCATCGGTGGGTCTCTGAAACGCACTGATCGAAGAAGCGCTTCGTGTCCAATCGTGGAACAAGTGGGTCAGCGCGCTGCAAGAAATTCACAATAGCACACGGCCGGTGCCGTCGTCGTCTTCATGCATTCTTTGATTGGAACATGAAAAGTTGCCGGGAAGGCCATCATTCTTTTCTTCGAACGGTCCAGGCAGTAGTCTTTGTCTTCCGTAGCCGACCATGTCTGTTGCTCAAAGTGAAAAACTGCTGAATTTCAACAAGCAAATTAAATAAGGGCACACATAATGCAAAGCAGGACATGACGCTCTCCGAACGATCGTCGGCAGAAAACACATCAATTTTCGACAGATTTTTTACGGTCGGACGCCCGAAAAGACAGTGGTGCAACTAAAGCCAGTGACTGACCCCGATATCACCCGGGAAAATCGCATTTTATGCGCTCTTTGCACTTTAATGCAGTCCTTAATTGGGCCCCTCTGGGTGTATTCCATGGTGATGGTTTATGGGCTAACGGAATCCACAAGCCCACTAAACGTTTTTCTTTAGAGACGCAAATTTATTATATCTTTAACAATTTTTTTAAGAAGAATATTTCGCAGAGTACTGTTGGAAGAAAAAGTTTTATAACTGAAACCAAGAAAAATTACTTTTCGTTTCCATTACTTTTAGTGACTCAATTTACGTGTGGTTATAACTTCTACTGATATTAAAATATATAAAATCATTTCCTTCATTAATACGAAATTATTTTATTATTTTAGCAAAAATGTGTAATTCACACTTTGAAGTAGAAAGTATTCCTATTGAATTACGAAACATCTGCACTTTTTATGTTTTATTCATCCGCCATCGTTACCATTATCATTAATTTTTTAGTTACACTTCTTTATATTGTCTTATATTTAAAATTGATTATAATTGAAATAATAAGTTCAATATCGCATAGTTAATCCTGTAAATAAATTAACATCCGAATTAGACACAGGATTTGAAACAAAAGTGAAAATGATTGCATTAAATTTAAACTGGGACGAGTGATAAGACAACCCAACCTGAAATACATTTTTTCTATAACATTTTACAGAAACGACGAAATTATCAATACTAAAGTCTGTGCATACACGTTCCCGTCTTGATTCTTTTCCCAAACTACGAGTCTTATCTGCAGTTGAAGCCCATAGAAAAAGGTGATAACCCTTTAGGTGAGATATGGTGCTTTTACGGTGCAACCATATATCCCAATTGCTGCAGGGAGGAGCTCCCATCTTGCGAAATAGTTACATTCAATTTATCGTGCGAATAAAAACTTTTGTTGGAATGGCAAAGATAAAAGGAAAAGTTGGTCATTCTTTCGTAAGTTTTCTCGCGTCCATAAATTTCGGTTGAGAAAACCACTATCAGCTAAGAGGATAAATATTAAAAAAGAAATTTTCATTTTGCAAGTCAGGATAACTATGGAACTTTGCCGGCTACACTTTCTCGAAACTTTCTAGAACAGCAGATTCTAAGAAATTGTTTCTGTCGTTATGAGTACATTTTGCGGATGGTTAGCACTAGCAGAGAGTGGCTGGGCTAATTTATTTATTTTTATATTGGTAATACACGCCGTATCATATCCATTTAAAGTGATTAATCCGAATGCATATGAACACTTTGATGAATTTTAATTAGGAATATTTTAGTTAATTTCTTTCTAGAATATAGGTCTACAGTAATTGTTTTTTTATGAAAATTTTACTTTCGAAACAATTTTTTTTTCTTAAGTTCACCAGCCTTAGTTGACTTAACTGAGAAAATATTCCGAAGGTTTCACCGCCTACATATACTAAGCTTTTTTATTTAAAAAAAAACTTCTTACATAGTTACTGTAACCAAAAAATTTTTATATTTTCAGAAGCTTGATACTAAAGAAGTACTTCAAATTTAAATTCGGGACCGTTTACAAAAATATTTGTTATTTTCGTCAGAAAGATGCATAAGCGTCCTGAATCTTGAGAAACATTAATTTCTAAATTTGTGTGAATAAAATCCATGATCTTCTCTCTACGTTAAGTCATTTTTTGTATTTATTTATTTAATTTTTGCAGGAAGAGTATGATATTCCTTGCTTTTAATATTGATCAAAATTTGTCCTTAGTTATTGGACAATGTTTTCTTCTATTTTATTATTACCTTAGTAAGGATCATAAAGATTTCCTAACAACGGCTTACATTCGCAATACGATCCTTTTCTTGTAAGTTTTGTTTAAATAATTGAGATCTTGATGGTTCATTTGAAATGAGACAAATAAAATGGACACAAACTACAAAAGCTCCAAAAGTTACTATAATTTATTGTTTGATTTTTCATTACATAACTATGCATATACAATCAGTTCCCCTTACCCTTCAAAAATAACTAACGCTTACTCTGAATAAACAACTGTGTAAATGTGAGTCTATTACCACGCGAATTTCAGTTTAGGCTCAATCGAGGAAATTAATCGCTTTTGAGCTGTACTTCTCTATGTTTTTTATAGGCCATAAAAATTATTGTTTACTGTCGACTTACGATAAGTAGGTATATCTTCCTTTTGTCCAAGTGCCATTAGACACCAGCTGCTATTTGTTTAACCTTGCTTGAAAAATAGGAAAACGACTTAACCACTAGCCACATTTACCTAACATTATTATTATCGTCATCAGTTACTATCGTCGTCGATAAAAGTATCGATTATGTATCTCTTCACCTCGTTAATCGACGTCCTCACCGTCGAACATTGGAGTTTCTCATGATTGCCGGGCAGAATCAGCAGCTGTTGGATATCACCCTGCATATTTACAAATATTTACAGTCAAATACGCAAATGGAAGAATTGGAAGTATTAAAACCACAACTTACATTAAACCCCCGGTCAACCTCAATGTCGGCAGCGCTTGGTAGAGCCAACAAACGCTTCGAAACTACAAAACTATTTGTCCATGAACAGTCCACATACACCATGATAAAGTCGCCATTATGAACACTAAAATTAAGCAAAAGTTAGCCATCACATGTAATAACATCCGAGCTGGTACCTGATAGAGATTTGATGCCACCTCTTGTCGACGAAATTGAATTTTATTGGTAGCATTTCAGTAACATCATCTCGTTCCTGAAACAATTTGAGGCCATCGCTACTAAAGTCTAGGTACAAATTGTGGGTGGAATTCCTCAAAGATAAAACCGTTCCCTTGGATTGAGTCTGTAATATTTATAATGTTCTCCTTCAAATTCATTTTTAATTTTTTGGCGCAATATAAGGCTTCTAATACCAAGTGATTACAAAATTTAAGAAACTATTTTTTTTAAACTATAACTTAAAAATATATAAGCTAATTAAACGTGCTTTCTGAATGAGATCAGTAGAAAAAACTTCGAGTCTATTTTTTGGCCCTCCGTAGTGGTAATTTAAGTCCAGACGTATGCCCTAATAAAAAAATAGCATTTGATATATATTTAAAAACGAAAATCATTAATATCGATGCCTTGCAAAATAAGAATCTATATTTTTTATAATGTAATAAATTGATTAAGATATTATGAAAATGTTATCTCAAAAAATCCGTTTCGGGTTTTTCAAAAAAGGTGAAAAAAAAAACAAATCTTTAAAACGCTTTGTTAATAGTTTAAATTTGTATATAATCTTATATTCTATTTAAAGCTTTAAAAATATACACAAAACTAATTTTTAAAATATTTGAATAAAATAATAGCATGATTTCGAAAAATGAAGTAGTTTTCAAAGATAGTATTAGTAAAAATCACTACTAAATGGATTACCTAAAAGATTTTAAGCATAGGTTTTTGTCACCTTGGCTAATTTTAAAAAATTGTGACGAGTAAAATCATGAGCATCATCTAGTAATTCGTGTCAAGAATAAAAGGTGAAAATAGATTGTGATCTTTGAAAGCGAAAATAACGACGCGTGCGCTGCGAGATTGAAGGCATGTGTCTCTACATATTTTACCAAATCAGTCGAACATCCGCTTATCACCAGTGCTGCACAAAAGGAGGACCAAAAATAGACAAGGTACTTGTCGCTGTGGTCCATACGAATGAAGTGCCTCGAACCAAATAAACCTATAACGATCCTCGAAGAAAATAGTAGTAACTCCGACTATAGCACTTTTAAGAAAAGAACAGAAATTCAAAAAAAAGCAGATAAAACTCCTTTCAACTACCTTAGTTTTCAACGTGGCCATTAAAGTGAAATTCACTGGATTCTTCCAGTTCCACAAGAATCTACCACCGTTAGCCCCGGATATTACTTCGCTTGAGCTAGAGACCCACCCAGTGCTTGTTACGAAGGTGGGTGCTGGCGTTGAAGCCGGTGCCAGTGTTGTTGTACTCGTAACGGATGAAGTCTCGTTTCGCGAATAAGGCTTTTTATAAAATTTTAATAAGTCGCTAATATCATCTGCAAAATTATAATGAATTCTTGAAAAGCGCTATTTGATAGTCATGCTCTGCTTAATATACCATCACAATCAAACATGTTACAGTTCCTCTGCTCAATGTTATAACCTTCGCAGGACAACGTGGCAAGACCTTTCCCTTTCCTTCGTCGCCGTTTCTTCATTTTGCTAGCAGCGGAAATCTTCGTGCTGTCGCGTCTGTTGATTTCCTTTGCATTCACCTTAAGTTTTGAGGAATAGAAGTTCGTCGAATCCTGTGTGCTACTGTTTGTATCCAAGAGACACCTGCGGAACCGTTGCTGTACACCTTTGCCACATGTTACACTGCACAGAGTGAAATCGCTCCAGTCGTCCCACCCTATTAAGAGTACAAAACATTTAGCACGCGATGCTTATTCGATGAATTGCATTAGTAATATTTATGAAAAATAATAGTAGAAGATAAATTGAAAAGTTTGTAGTTGCAAGGATGGTGTCAATATAATAATTTCAACAGTTAGCGTCGTAGCTGGTTTAATATTAGTTAATATTAATACAGAATTATTTCATTTCTCAGACCTCCTGCGTTACTCTTTTTTCAGATATTTGGCTCGCTAGTACAGTCCGCAGCAGCCACGCAGCTCAATATCCTGTGTGACCCAAGCCGATCAAGATATTGCTGGCTTACATAATGGCATATGCAGAATTCCATTGGGAAAGGGACGTAATTACGGAAGTCCACACATATCATTCATGACATTCTAGCCGAATGTGCTTCTCCATTCTGTGACCACAGAAGCATGGACGCCACATTCCGACACAGCAGCAGCATTAGTGGCGAGGGCAGAAGGGTTCAATTCCCCCTACTACCGCCGGCGCATTACAGCCATAACAAATTCTCGAATTTCCTAAGCTTTCAACATATTAACAAAACCACTTAAAGGAAATAAATCGCTGGAGTAGTGCAGCCTTTTTTACGTGAACGTAACCCCCCGGTAATATTTTATTTCCGGGCAGGTTACAGAAGTGGGGATGAAAACGGACATGACCAGGACTAGTTTGGTCGGATAGCGATTTCGTCCATTCCAATGGTGCATTTTTGGTCCACCGTCATTTCTGCGGGTGGTAGTCTGCATTTTGAGCAGTCATGTATGAAGATAAGCTGCATATAAACTGATTTCCAGAATTTCGAGATATTATTTATTTTAGTTGCTATCGCAATCGCAGTGAACCAAAATAGAATTATATTTAAGGACCACAATCCTAATAATCAGAACCGCGTAAATCAATTTAAAATTAATAATTAATATATTAAATCCATTGGTTGTAAATGGAAGTTTTCATTTTTAAGTCAAAATAGAAATTTTGAATTATATTTCTTTTACATTGGAAAGTAACTAAATTTAACATTTATATTTTAAAAAAAAAATTTACAAACAAATTTTTAAATCTCAACCTTTATTTTATACCTTATACCTTTTAAGAAACATGTAACAAATTTAATATACTAATAATAAAATGCCAATTATAAGATTACCTAGGTACTTCCAGATGCGGTCCTCGAATTCTAAGGACCATTCGTGCACGTGACTTATAGTAAATTTTAATCCCTCACTCAAGTTCCCAAAGACGATTAATTCAGTGGGCAGCAAGTTTAGGATAGATTTATTGAAGCACCTCCCACAAGCGTCGACTGTAGCGTTGAGTTGCCTGTTGTAGAAAAAATTAATTATTAGTTATGTTAAGATAAATATGAATTTTTATGATGAAACTGAAATTATAAACGAGCCATATTTCGAACTTCTAATGTTAGAAATTACTAATTGGTCTTTATGTTATCAGAGCTATTCTTGTTCGCGTCGGTCAATGTTATCTACTGTCTTCCAAGCCATTTATTTAAGCTTGGAACCAGTTCTCATGCTATTTTTGAAAAAATATATTGGAAGAAGACTCTCATGTATATGAAATATTGGTCCTCCGGGACCCTACACAATCTCGTGCCTTTGCTATCTCTCAGGAAGGAATAAACGATACTGAATGATTCTGTTTCAGAAATAGTAATCGACAAAAGTGGAGATTTATCAGGGTCAATCCTCAAGAACATCAATTCACTTCTTATCCTGTTTCGTAGTCTATAATTGGCAGCGATTTATGAGTGCGATAGAATAAAAAGCACAGGGAAATTCGTCATTGGATAAATCCACACCGACACTTGTTCGCTTGACCGACTTCAATCTGTCCCGCCGGAACTGATGGCGATTTATGGTCTCATTAACATACTTATACCAGCATAAAATTGGCTTCTGTCCTTCATCTGGAAGGAGCAACTTCGGTTGGTGGTCTCTGACCTCAGGTCAGTGCTGACTGTGCTCGTTGACATCGCGTCCATAACTCAAAAAGTCGCAAAACAAAAATTCAACTGCAAAAGTTGAAAAGGGATACTCACCCTTCGTACTCATAGAATTCGCCGGCATCAACGATTTGGGAAACCTTCAAGACTGAAGCCCCCTTGTACAGCGTCTCTGGTGTTAGTGTAATTAAAGTTGAAGTTGAAGTTGTCAGTGGAACTGATGTCGTGGGGATGGTTCCGCCCCCGCCGCCCTCCTTACAACTAGGACTTCCAGGGCTACTATCTGGCATCAATTCATCAGTTCTTGAGTCAGCAAAAATGTTTGCGCCCAAAGCCTTCAGTATCACAGGACTCGTCTTAATTAACTCCTGGACATTTTTCTGCCCGCAAAGATGCTCTCCAGGAATTAGGGGGAACAGTAGGCAAAAAATGCTGAGCAGCTTTATGGTCATTGTTAAAATAGACATCAGTGTGATGTGGGAAAAAGTCACGTCACATGGGTCATTGTTTTCGACTTTATGTTGACTAATAGTCACCAAGAAGATCTTTCTCGCTCCTAAAATAAAAGCATGCAATCAGAGGGCTTTTTGGAAGATTTGTTTTGTTGAGTGGATTCCCTTGTTAATTGAAAGCCATGAGAACGGTAACAAATACAAGGAGTATACGATAATGAGAACATAGGCGCTCTAAAAATTAGTGGGCTTGTTCTCAACTTGAGTTTTAGATTGTTATTTAGTTTGCCCAGTTGGATTTACGTAGATGCAAAAATATTCAAATGCAGGCATTCATACTGAAATATTGATTCGATCAAAGCATACAATTTTAATAAACTGAAATTCTGAAATTCTCAGGAAAAATACAAGAGTACTTTTCGTACCAATCCGACTCGTCCTCCAAGGATTATCTCAATAAAAGGCACGACTAAAATGCCTGTATGAGAATTTATGCCAAATTTAAAATTCTTCTCTGAGTTTCCTGAGCTTCCATTTAATTCTATGTCTTTACATAGAATTAAACATTAATTTCTCTTGTGTTGGAAACATAAGCATATGCAATTCACCTGGGACTGCTGAATTTCCCAAGGCGTAGGGAAAATGCGAAGAAAAATGTTATTTCTTGCAAAAATGAATATTTATTTATTCTGTGATTTTCTCGATTATCCCAACAGAGTCGTAACTAGCCAACGAACATTTAATTGCTGTTTACGCAAACTAATCACGAACAACTAACTTCATGCAGTGAACTATTAATAAATGCCTTTTATTGAAAAACTTTTCTTATCAACGCTTTGTCCTCGACTGTTCTTTTTGGAACACCTCCGGCACCAGAGTACACGTGTCGGAGTTTATCCAGTCAGTTCGAACAGCAAGCTGAAAGCGTTTTATGCCCCCGTGATGAGGCTGCTGTAATATATAATATAATAAAATATTGACTGATGGCACTTAAATACGTGCGGCCCGTCCTTGGCTCCTGGACAGAATTGCTTGTGGGCGTAATGAGTTCGCTAATGGGAATTACATGAAAGAATCTGTTCTGAAAAGACTGGGAGGGCGAGGAGGATTCTATCAGTTTAATCATTTTATTCATAAGCAGCCGGATTATCCACAGCAAAACTCTTACGGGAGGTATAAGTACATATGCATGGTGTATTTAACTTAAAAACTTCCAGAAAGTCGTTGAAGGATTTTCCATGTTTAGATAGATAGCTTTAAGACCCCTTTTATTATATACCGAACATATTTAGGTGGGACTATAAAAGTATGTTTATTTGTTTGTTTCTTACCCCATCAACTGGAAATTAATCTGCAAATTTTAATGGAGATTTCAACGTTAGATGGTTCTTAGTCCAACTTAAATGTAAGTCATTGTCATATCGTTACCCGCTTACGTTTGGGCACACGAAACAAAGTCTGCATCAACTCCTTGTTGACTATTGCATGCGCCGGGAAATGGTTGCTTTGTATAGTTTACTCGCATTTTCACTCTAAGGACAAGAGGTGGATTATTGCGCGATCAACGGCATCAAAACACTTACCAAGAAATGCATAGTAAACAAAGAAAGTAGTTTCCGCTTGGCTTTTCAAATTGCCTACCTCATTTTCTTACTAAAAATGTTTGTGCTTACTGCTCGACCTTATAGCAAACTTCGAAGGAATTTACAAAACCTTCTTAAACGCTAAGGCATCGCTAAGAGGGTATATAATGGATCCAACTCGTTATTGTGGAATTGTATCCAGCTTACATATGTATAGGAGCACACTTTACTTCTACAGTGAGGTTCCCGACCTCGGATTATTTTATTCATGGCTTGTGCATTCTTTTGAGCTTTTGAAGAGGTTTCTAAATAGCTGCTATCATCAACTGAAAATTTATGACGTAGTCTATTTCGTACAGCGATAGGTAGGACGGTTTCTCTTCAGGTTTGCCACTTTTTATTCAAGCAAATAGTTTCAATAAATTTAAAGAGCTAAGATTATTTTTTAATGAAAAAAGTATGTAAAAAAATTAAAAATATCTTCGACATAAGTTGCATTAGCTATAATAGCAAATCTTAATAAACATTAGTTTAAATTAATTGCTAAATGATACGATACTTCCAAGATCAAATAAAGGTTGCAATTTACACTAACATAATACAGAAAACAAACATAGTGCATTCTAAAAGTAAATATTCAAACTTCTCATCTCAAAGCCTTTATTAGTGAAATACTTCTATTGAAGTTTATTCTTATTTGTTCAAACAATTAAGTTTGTTCACATGTCGCGGACAGAATACGAATTTACCTAGTACCAGACAGTTCAATCGAAAACTAGATAAAACAAACGAAGCTCCCTAATATTTGGGCAGATTTCGTGGATATTCTAGGGGCTTACCTAAGGGCTAACCTATTTCCAGATCGAAACGAAGAGCCACTGACTATTTTAACAAGATTGTGCAGTTCTTAATTCGCTTCCGGTCTCTGGTTTACATTACAGCATTAATATTAACTTAATAAATCAGCGATCTTCAAACTCGAGTCAATCTTTATGACTTTTATTGCTAAGATACTAAAAGAGAATGTCATTTTAACTGCTCTTGATTCATTAAATTGTCTAATTAAATTAATTTCAATAAGTATTAGGATTAAACCTCGAGTTCGGTAGTTTTGGTATTTTATATCTTCAATGCACCATTCTGGTACATATGTAAATTACTAATTCTAAACTAAAATCAAAATTATATAATCCAAGTATAGTATGCTAAACAGTTTTTACAAATCGATCTCATAACGCACTAAAGAAATAAATCAGCATAATACCGGCTCACTTTCAGATCGAATTCACAGAGATATTGTTTATCCTCATCGATTTACCATTTTTCCATTATTTATAGGTAAAATTCACAGCAAATGTGAGATTTTATTGGACGTTTATCCAAATTCAATACATACATTGGCATACACTGGGAAGTTTCCTCAAAAAAAGCCAATGATTAGAATCGTTTGCGCGCTGGCCTTCTCTCCGGCATCAGATTCGCTTTGGACCAACCGAAAGCACATACCTTACGCGTCTACATATGTGTGGAACCATAAATCTAACTCGAAAGCCCATTTCGGAGACCTATTTTGACATTATTAGAGGCGCTTATGCTCAGGTGTTATCTTTTAGTACAACGAAGGACAAATGCAGATACCTGTCGTGTCGAACCCAAGCACAAATGCTATTAACTACTCAAAGAACACTTTGCAAAGTATTACATAGAGCACTCAATTAATCTGTTTTAATGCTACAGTCGGAAGATAAACAAAGCACTGTACAATATTCTCCGAGACCCCAATCTTCAGGCGAACTGTTCCTTTAGACTCTTCCCGGACTGAATCACAGCTCGATACTGACAACAAAGTTAGAAGAAGGCCTCGGAACCCTTTTGATAACGTGAACCATAATAATGCGTAATAATGCGCATGACGGCATGACACTGCCTTCATGCATGAGCAAACCCTACTAGGGCCAAACTGGGATGGAGACAACAAAAGGGTGGCGAGGAAGCTCTAGCAGGAACAAAAGATATTTCAATGAAAATCCTGAAAGTAATTTTCACATTCCTAGGCTTAAGAGATGGGTAGCTGCAGGGGATGTTTCGCGGTAATGGTACTTCCTTGCATTGTTGGAGACGTGATAGTGTAGGGTTGAGAGTTCGCGGGACGGGACACAGAAGAGCTCTAATCAAAGATACTCGAAGAGACCGCTCGGAATGCCCTTGTTCTGAATTTAGTTTCACCCTGTTTCCAGTCAAAACAATTGGAAAACGACCCCCTCCGGGTTAATACGACCCACTTATCGTCGTAAGCCGTATTAAACTAGACAGTAGGAAACCTTTTACAAACTTCTCATTTAAAGAAAATAAAACAAAATACACAGGTCTGCAAAAAAAGGACACAAAACCACTTGTTTGCCTGAAGGCAGCGAATCTGAATACTTAAAGCACCTGTTGTTGCCGGGCTTCACTTAATCAAGGATAGGGTTGCAAAGGTACAGTCGTATTCGCATTGAGAGCTTTTTCTAGCCGTGTGGAAGATGGGTGTGCAGAATTCCTAGGAAGAATTCCGCTCAAATGGACAACCGACCTAATTCTCGATTTTCGGCCTGTACAAAACACTCTCCCCTGGAGCTAACTCTGAATACTTCAAAAGAAAATTTTATTAGTCTTTCTTACTTTCATTTTTTTTTTTCTATAATTTCTTTTTTCCTTGCCGCAGGCATAGAATTTCATGCAGCCTGTTTGCCTAACGTTACTTTTGAATAAAAATAATTTATTTGTAACATGTTGGACTTAGCAACAAAAGTTTTTAAATTCGAATTATTGTTTATTAAGTGATAAACTAGTCACGTCAAATGTTCTTGTTATTACAGTGTAATGCTCAAAGTAAATATAAATAAAGTCGTCAAAATTTCTCATATTAATAGATAGATTTTACGTTTAACCTCTTTCATGGAGACGGGTCTTTCAATAGAAGGCCTTTTGTAAAAAATGTCGATTTAGAAACAAGGACATTAGTCACTCCCTCGAGTTTTTAACGATTACGATTCGATCGATTCATTGAGAATTTACAACCGCTGCGAGCTTACAGAAGGATAAGGCAGACAGAAGGCTTATAAATGGATTTACCACGCGAAGAAAGCCAACCATTCCGAAAAATTAATGATCTACAGCTTGCTTGAACGACAAAAAATCAGAAATGCAGCAATCGCCTTCACAATTCCCTTAAAAAAACTTCTGCTCGCGCATACTTTTCAAGTGCACTATCATGTAATAAGTTTATTTAAATAATCAGCCTTTGCCGGTATTTTCGAAATGGCTTAATAATGGAAAATAAAAATAAACAGACACAAACTTATAATATGGGTTCTGAGTTTGACTTTGGTCTATTTAGTTATATGTCGTAACACAAAATTAAACGAACAAAAACCAATAGAATAATGGTATTCTAGTTTGGCTTAAGAAGCATACTATAGAGAAAGTTTCATCAAAATCTGCACAGTATAAGTAATTTAAAAAAATTTCATCTTCAAACTATAAGTTCAAGTCACGTAGATTTCCTTTTACTTACGGCAATCAACATCTCTGAACGCTTATGCATACATATGAAAGGCGGATCTAGATTCTTTTAGTGCTCCGTAGATTTTCACAGTTCAATCTTAAATCAATCAATAAATACCCAAGCACATCTTCACCGTTGCCACACAAGAATCAAATAAAATGAGTGGAAATCTCTTAAAACGGTGAAAATGCCACCGTGTGCTTGACATACACCTTTCTCATCCCCAAATGAGAAAAATGAATGATTCTGCTGGCCTATCCTTTCTTACTTATCCTTTTACTTTTTTAGATGTAGTATTCTGAGCAAAATGGTATTCCAATTTATTTGCAATTCCAGTTATTGAGTTTCTGCCGGTCTGTCTTTCTCAGGAATGCTAAGGACGTAAAAGGACGTCAGCACTGAAGGCGCCTCCGAACACTATTCCCTTCGCTTACATTAAAATGCGAACTCAAGGAGCTGAAAATAATTGAAGTATGCAGGTCAATTGTCATTCTCTGCCATCAGCAGAATTTAGTGAGAATAGCAAAATTCCACAAGCATAAACTAGTTTAATCGAAGGAATTCATCGTCCCTTAACCGATTAAAGAAGTTTTAATCCACTGTTACTGCAATCTACCTCACCGAGTTAAACAAAGAGATTTGCTTAATAAAAAGAAATAAATTTTCGAAAATATGCTAATATTATCTGTACACTATTAAATAATTATTAACATAATCTGCTACGCTTCTATTACATTCAGAAACTTTCTATTGTTTCTTGTATTTTATTCAAATTAAATTAACTTCTGCAAGACTTTCTGACTTCAGCCAACTGTTCTATTGACCCTGGCTGCGGTCCCTCTCAAAAAGGTCATAAATGAGTACAATACAACTTTAACAAATTTGTAGTAATTCCAGGTCGCCGCAAGCAGACAATAGTAATAGTAAAACCGGAATGAATGCGAAAAGTCAATACCGTCAAAAAGATAGGTACATACGAGCTATTGGCGACAATAGCAGCCAAAGCAGGAGCTCGACAATGACAGGATTTTCATTACAGATAAACAAAAGCTAGAAAAGGGCAGCTTTTCTAAATGGGGGTCCAAGAGGCGCACTGTAAATTTAAGAGAGCTCTTTACATCGTCATCCCTTCTGACAGAGCACCATCATCATAATATTGTCTACCATAGGATCAACCTGGGCACAGGGTTTTGCCGTCTCAACAATAGAAGAAAATAGTCACCCGGGCTGTTGTGTGATATTATAGCGATAGCTCTGCTGCTTGGACGCTAGTGAAGTGGTGCGGGGAAAAGCATTCCATTATCGGGCCTAAGTAATCGGAAATGGGAATTTGAAATTTAACGAAGTGGTTGGTCCCGAGGTTATGATCTATCTATAAAAAGCCAGCTCTCCTCAATGGAAATTCCGGCCGGCGTGCAAATGAAAATACCTACCTTGTAGAATTTGGAATGATACTTACACATTCTTTAGTTACCCATCCGGGACTTGTTATGTTTAATTTCACGAAAGATGGGACTAATTTTACATACCTAGTAGTAATATTAACAATTACATCGAAATATGCCCAAAGTTCTAGGCTAAATTTCACTCGGTTTCAGCGAGCTTCAAGGGGATAAAAATTTCCCATATGATATAACTTACATCAGTAACGTTCTAACTTTACTAATTTCGCTTGTAGGCTCCTAATATACATTTTCATGTTAAATTCTGAAATTTTTATTCTTGAAATACTTTGAACCTGCAGTATAAATCAACCCTAAAAGACAACAGTGACTCATGTTTGTTGCAGCATGAAGCAAATATCACACAAAAAATCTGTTTCCTCATAACTGTGACATGGAGAAGAAAGTAATAAGGAAAACCACCTGATAGATCACAAAATCACATTTACTAGCTATGAGTTAAAAATTACTCAACAGTTTTTGATTTGGTTTTCACTTTTATGTGTGAAAAGAACTTGATGCCTGAATCATGTTGGTCGGGCACAAGAGCTAGCTCATTAATAAGAAAAAAAACCCGAGATATAGTCATAAAAATTGCATTTGTGTCAAAGTTTTATTCCGCATTATATTTTTCAAAATCATTTGAAGTATTTAAATACTCCATTAGTAATTTAATGATCCAAGAATCCTGTCCTCAAAATTACGCCCTCTTTCAATTTAGAAGTACTCCTTAATTACTGATCTGAATTACTGAAGCTAATAAATAATTAAACGCGGTTAATAGCGTGCTTACATGTGAATCCAAGGCATGAATGCACACTGGTACCTCCTATGACCGATACAATTAATCTTCGACTTAAACCTTCTCCCAAAGTCTGCCGCTAATGTGGTCATCCTTTCAGGATGAATGCGAGGTCGCTCTAAATATACCCCCAGTGTAAGTGTGTCTCCCGCAGGGCATAGAATACGCCCGGAAGGCACTAACTTGCTAAAGAGTTGGTGTGGTGCTGTAAAGGACAAATAAGGCGCAGTTTGTTGCCAGAAAACGTTTGTTTGCGACCAAGTGAATCTTTGTACCAAAAGCGCATTCTGGAGCAAAGCCATTCATGTCAGACACAAGCAAACCTCCCATTGTGCTAGCAGTTTCTAAAATGCTCAGTTAAAGAAGATGTATTCATTTGATCTAAATATGAATTCTTATAAAATGCAAACTCGCTTTTATACTAGTAAAACTATTCTAGCACGGAACTTCAAGGCTTCGAAGTCTCTGTCTACCGTTCTATTGATTCTTTTAATACACTATTGATATCTAAGCATTACTACAGTTTAATGATTTAATGATTATTTATATTTATTTAGATCCTAAATACGGCTCTATTGCTTTCAATATGAAGTAAAACGGTCATCCTAAAAGTGAAATATTACTTCGTAATCCTGCGTTCTAACGAATAGTGCCCTAAGTGGCTTTCCATTCCTAAACTTTAAACATTTTATATTTTTCTACCTAAAGCTTCCTTAGCTGAAATATCGATTTTTAAATTATTATCGTGCCTATTACTTGAAAGTTGATAGTGGAACTGTGGAACTGCAATTTTATGAATCACGTACAACACCACCAAAAGTATTGCATTCCCTCCGTACCATCTTATGCCGTCTCGGCGGCGGTTATATATATCTTCATGACTGTATACAGTCGACGCTGGCAAGCATCTAAACCAACTCTTGTCGATTTCCTTTCTGGGATACCATCGGAAATTGCGGTTTTCAAGCACCAATGCCGTGAAACTCAATTATTCCACCCAAAAGGGTTAAAAAGCAATTGATAAAATTGTGAATTTACTTCCACTTTTTCATCGCTACATCTCTTAGCCCTTTTCTCATGAGCGAGAAGTGACACTTTTTGTACGACCAATTTGGGGAATTATTAATTTTACTAGACAAAAATGTTCTTTAAGATTATTCATAATAAAATTGATAGGCCTTTCCTAATCTGATCTCATATAACTATATTATAATTAAGTCTTGGAACTAAAGTGAAAAGAAATTTCCTACACGTAGACTTCACGTTTAAAAAAATAAAAATAAATAAAAATAGCCTCGGCTTGAGGTTCGATTATAAGAGTTAGTGGTAAAAAAATACTTCCACGGGATCGTAAATAAAAAAAAGAAAGATTTAAAAATTACAAAAAAATAAAATGGAATACTTAATACTTCCACCGAATCCGAATTCACGATGTTGCGTAAGTCGTTTATACTATTCGTTACCTTAACAAATTCTTCATAATTACACATTCGTACTAATTGCAAACCAGACTTTGAAAATTTTATTTTAACTAATTTTATGCATTTCGATGAGACTCAAATCGCTGAAATGTACATATTTGTATCAACCATAAAAATAGAATATTATAAAGAAAAGTATCCTAGATGTTGACCGGAGTTAGCTACTACTATGCTAAATTTCATTCCAATTCGTCCAGTATTTTTTTTATTACTGCACAGAAAAAATTGTATACAATAGGTATGCATTGATTTCTATTACGTTTCTCGGGAAGCAATTTTCTTTAAGCTTTGAGTCCCCTTATGACCCCTTCAGGGGTTAAATTTTGAAAAAACCCTTCTTAATGAGTCTCTACATTATAAAATAAAACCATTGGCCCAAGTTCATGTTTATAGGTTCAGCGGTTTCGGCGATGATAAATCAGTCAGAACATATTATTTTATATAGATTAGAAAATATGTTCTCGTGTAATGATAAACACCAAGTGACCTAAACGAGTTTCAATTTTATGACTAATTCGGATTTGTAACAGACAGACCACACAGCTCGCCCTACAAACACAAGAGTTATATATCATAGAATCAATAAAATCTACATAGTTGGTTGTTGATAGCCATAGCACCTCATTTAGGAGCAGGCAGTATTCAGTAATGGGACAATGGGTTAACTTTCCTCGGAATAGCAATGAGAATCCATAGTTGGTGTAGCAATCTAATCGATAACTGCACAATATATTGCCGCTGATAACCCTGGCCATAAAAAGGGTCTAACTTTGCTACGACCCTGTTCGGACTCATTTCCATGTAAAATTGCATTAAACAGTGAAAAAGCTGAGAACTGAATGGTGCTTGAATCAGGTCGATCACCCGGATTCTGCAGCTGTGCTATGCAAATGGAATTATGGGATTGCCCCAGTCCTACGAGGATGCTTTAGTACAAAGGGTGGAGCTTCGCATTAATTATGGCGTTAAGCGGAATGTAACTGATCTGAGTGGTAATTGGTGCATGCAATGTACCGGCGTGTTCCCAGCTTTCAGAGTGGTAAATCCATTTTAATGGGAGCCCATAAGATTGGTGCAAAGATTTCCCACGGGAAAACAGAACGCCTCTAGCATAAACTCATTAAGGAGCTTAAGTAATCGCGCTAGCAAAAAATTACTAGTTTTTTTAAACCAGGATTTCTTATGATTTTATTCAGTGAACCGAGATGACTACGGAAGGCGATCTAATATAATAAACAGATTGAAAAGCAATACAGCGCATAACTTTCAAAATCGCTTTATTTAAAAGGAAATATGTACTTAAAAACAATTATTTTTAGTTTTCGTAATATGAAAATTTAGGTTTGTTAAAATCGTTAAAATTCTTAAAGGAAAATATTACTTTTTTGCAAAAATGTTTAAAATTTTTTAATATTTGGAACCCAATTTATCACGAACTAAGGTATTTAAGCATCTCTGGTAATGAGCTAAAATTATCGCCGATAAAATCATAATTCGTCATTATCGATAACTTTTCTAATGAGAGAAGTTTATTTATTTTAAAAATCACACCACAGTGAGAAATATTGCATGATTCATCACGGGAGGGCCAAAATAAGAGTCTTTCACATATATTGAAATTTATTGTAAGCAATTCACCATTTTGATTTTAACATACTTATTTGTTTTTCGAAGAAAACAGAGCATCCTTAACGCTCTTAATTAAATCGGAAAACGAATCAGTAATTTCCGACATATTCGTTGGGAATTTTGGCAAATTGGCAGCGTTTACATCGTCTCCAGGCTTTACACCAACTGCAAAATTGTAGGCTATCGAAGCATTCTTTTTCGCTTCAGCTAGAAAATCCTGGGCAATCTTTTCAGCTTCCTTCGGGTAACAAACAGATGCAATTGCCCCAGACCCCACGGAAGCATATACTATGCGGCGTATGAAACCACGCCGAAGGGCTAAAATAAAACCCGATAAGCCTCCAATCGCTATGGCACCAGCACGGGGAAGACTATTATCCCGCTCATTTAAGTAATCAAATATGACTGGAAAACAGAATTTTCACATAAAAACACAGTAATGTACAGAGAAATATTACACTTTGAATGCGCCTTCCCGGTGTCAACGAAGTTTTCAATGCTTTTTTTTTTAGATGAAATAAGATTAATTGCCTTAAAAGCCTGGACACGAACAGCACTTATACCATTCTCTATAGTTCTTCTAACTTGCGATACATCTTTAGGATGTGGTTTTGATCTAAATGATAATCATGAAATTTTGTTAAGTTATATACGTGAAAACAACTTTTCAACATATATCGGCGCATACAGCGGCAAATCAGAGGGTCTGCACTTGTAAGGGGTTGTCTCCTCAACTGCTGTATTATCTTTACTTGATTTGCTATCAGCACTTTTTACTGCGACCGCAGCTAGAATAATTTTGCCAGTTCTTCGGTACATGACTGTAAATTGAAAATTCTCATAAACAATTTGTAAAAAATTTAATGAAAACTTACTTGTACGTTAGGACACCTGCGTAAACTGTTATTTTAGAACATACTTACTTTCTATATTATTTTTATATCGTTACATCTAATACCTGGCGCTCTAAGCAATTTATTTAATGAGGAAATTTCAGCAAAATTTCAACACTGCATTGCATAACCTTTGACAGCTCAACATAAAAGTCTATGCTATCACGCTAAATTAAATACGACCTACACAGCAAGTCATTCCAGCAAAATTTAACAGAATTTGAAATTTGCTGACTCCTAATCTTACTTCGTTTTTCAGAGTCTTCCGATTTATTTCCCACAGCCCGTCTAGTTATGAAGAATATAAAATTGCTAAGTAGTTGGCGCCTTGTATTATTCGAATTGCACTGTATAAGTTTCGATTTACGGTGCTGCGATCAAATCGTAGAGCACATTGGAAAGTTTGGGGAAGAATTCTTTTCCATAATTATATTTTACTAGTAAAATCTAAGTTAGTTAAAAATTCTCACTTGTTCCATGTCATGTAGTGAAAGTAAATGAAGAAAAAATACCGCTGTTAAAACTGTGGCGGTTAACAGGATTTTCTTCTTCTTAATTATAAAAGTATCGTCGCACAAGAAGGGAAATCAATCATTGCTGAAAGTTTACTGTGCCGTGTCTAATGTGGAGAAGTGTCATTTACTGTTGTCAAAAAAAACGGTGATTCGCACTTCAGTGAGGTTTTTTTTATTGTATCTACGATGTCCAAACACGATAAAAGTAAGGAACCACTACCGAGTGACGATGAAAGCTACCATGATGCCGACTATAAAACAAATGAACAAATTGTAGAGGAAATTACCAGAGAACATAATGGGCTAATTCGGGAAACCCCAGATGATTCTTCACAGGACAATGGAAATCCAAACAACGAAACGAAGGAGGAGGTATTTGAAGATTGCATTGATGATTTTGTGGATGAAGAGGCTTTAATGGAACTTGAGAAAGCAATGACGGAAGAGCAGAAAGTAGAAAATAGGCAAAAGGCAGATGCCATCAAACTCGAAGGAAATCAGTGTTTCAACCAACAAAACTATGAGAAATCTATTCAGTTATATACGTCTGCCCTGAAAATTCTTCCTCCTAGTTATAAGAGCGATCGTGCGATACTTTTTGCAAATAGGGCTGCGGCGAAAATAAAAATAGGATCGACAAATTCGGCAATAGATGACTGTACTAGAGCAGTCGAATTGAATGAGCATTACGTTAAAGCCTGGATGAGGTAAGATTTTGGTTTTAAATTGCTTTAATTTCAATATGCTTCTTATCTTCTATAGAAGAGCAAAGCTTTACGAAGAAACAGACAAATTGGATGAAAGCCTGGAAGATTACAAGGAAGTCATCAAACTGGATGGTCAGAATAGAGAAGCTCAGGAAGCTCTACTCCGTTTGCCACCTAAAATAAACGAACGCAACGAAAAATTAAAAGAAGAAATGATTGACAAGCTCAAAGACTTGGGTAATATGGTCCTTAAGCCCTTCGGACTTTCAACAGCGAACTTTGAACTAAAGAAAAATCCTGGAAGTGAAGGATACTCAATAAATTTTAAACAAAATCCAAACTCGCAATCTTGAATCCCACATTGGTGGATTATCAACATCAATTGTAACTTCGTTCTATATCCGCGATGGTGCAGTAAAATGAATTAAAATAATAAATCTGAAATTAGTACGATGTGAATGCTTTTTAAATTCTCTGGAGGAAATGTTTTCAGCTCCCTAAATGTTTCAATAAAAATGTAAGAAGTAGTTTTATATAACATCGTAAAGAAGAAAATAAAACAATTCTGAATCTTATTTTCTTCTGGAACACCTCAACATTTGATCTAAATAAGAAGCCCCAAAAACACTGCGTACCAGTCTTAAAGAATCCTCTCAGAGAACTTTTACAGCCCAGAATCAATTTAACTATTTCTTGCTTAAAATGAAACCTAAATTTAAGAATTCGATTTATTCAACAATCTAGAATGAACATGTTGGCAATGCTACCCATTTTGACGCTTCAGATATACTGTTTCTAGACATGCTAGAGCTTTTCTTGTCCAGTTCTTGTGGTTCGTTTCTAGAGTATAAAATAAAGCGTCAGTAGCAGTCGCTTCATTCACTTTCAATTCGGCGGGGAAAGGCAGTGAAGTGGTGCGGTCCTTTCGAGACTTTAGTAAAAAGCCGGCAATAGCTACGATTTTGTTGTACCTCTATTGAATTTATTGAATATAATATTAATAAAATGCCTGCTTGGGAAGGAAAAAAGTTCAAGCTGGACAAATCCGAGAATTTCGACGACTATATGAAAGCCTTGGGTAAGTCTATTTTAATTCTTTGACCGTTTTTCGCGTTTTTTAAGTGCCTTTTTCGAACAATAAGAACCTCATTTGTTAGATAATTTCAGTGTAAAATCTAAAAACGGTATATTTTCACATATGTAATAACTGTATACTTAATGGCGATGAGTCACTTCATAGTCTATCCGGGAGAAAAATTTCCTGGAAATATATAAATTCGTGCAAAGCGGGTACCTAGATTATTCAGATGTTTCATGAATGTTTGCTAATTGTGAGGTGATGTTCCTCTGGAAAATAATTAGCAGCTACCTCTCTCTTATTCTGCCCGGCTGTCTCCACCTTTGTGGACTTTGAAGTGCACTGTGGATTGTTTCATAAGGGGCGCCGCGCAAAGGTCAAAGCTCGCTCGGAAATAATTTTGCGCATGAGAGTAAGAAAGGAGGAAATGCAAATTTTCAGATGTTTATTCAGAACAAACTGAAATACAGTAAGAGACTTTAAACGGACTAAACGATGAACAAGTCCACTTTGCGGCTTTTTCAAAGCAACAAACGCTATTTAATTGTTCCCTCTACAATTTCTTCTCTCTTAAGTGACGCCTCCAATTAGCCGATAATGATCGACGACCATAGCCTTTTACAATTTATATACAGTTTTCTTTCAGAATCTATAACGGTATATTCCCGCATGTAGACGTTCTGAGACAATCCAAAACATATTTAATATTAATTACAATAAATTTTCTTTAGACGTCTTACTTTTCGGTGGAAATTACAAAAATCAATAAACTAGTATTGTGTAATTTTGCAAGTGATGCCTGTATTTTATGAGTTCTGTTTCATTTCCACATTATTTGATATTAATTTATTTTCATAAGTATTTTTCTTCAAAAAGCATGTAATGGGAGTTAGCAATGGTCATAATTTTTCACATTTTCTGGTATTTTGCTTGAAATTTTAATTAACTATTCCTAAGGCATACTTGCTTATAAGGAAAATATTTAACAAAAAAATTAATGTGCGCCCTTAGTAAAAGTGACATTTTTTATAAGAATTTCACTACATTAACTCTCTTTGTTTAAAGTTTTTAAAATAAATAACAAAACAAATCATGAAACATGCATGACTGAATTTTTGGAATCAGAATTTTTATTTAAAGAAGACTACTGGAATGTCCAATATTACAATGTCTGTTATAAATTATTAACAAAGGTTTTTGCTACTATCAATCTCAATAGGTAAAATGCCACCAGACCCAGACGATGTCTCTAAAACCATTTTATTTCCATTCAACATTCAGCATAATCAGTGCGCCTTCCCATAATCGAATCAGTCTTAAAATTGAATTAGTTCAATTAGACCCTCAGAAAGCGAAATAAGTCCGTTTATGAAGAAAAGGAATACCGGCATCCACTCAAATAATATTACTAGGGGTCAGCATTCCATTCCCCAGTACAGAATTAAATTAGTAATCTCCGGGTTTTTATTGTTGCCTGAAATCGCTTTCGTTTTCTTTCATTTAAAAGTAAAAGTTTATTTATTTTTTCTGCATTTATTCATGTATCCGTACTGTGATATTATTAAAATCTTCTGATCGCTAGTGTTGCTCAGAATTTCTCGAAATAATTCATCATGTGGCCATGGATTATTATCGCAGATATTTTCGGCGCTTTTTTCAAAATTGTGCGTTAAGCTACAGGGTCAAAATACAATTTTTCTAGTCGGGCCGAGCCATTAGCATGCGTGCGAACCGTACTAATTCCTCGAAAGACGTTCTCATGGCTTGCATCAAATAGGGGTGCATTGAATGGGCTAATTGAAGACTAAATGGATAAATAGACGGCATTCCTTCGCTATAATCGAAGTAGAGCAACGGATTTTGTTGATACGATACGCAGAGGGATGGAATTATAGACGTTCACTACGTTTTATGGTTGATTAAAAGTTGTTCTAAAGTTGCAATCCGACCCGGCCGACCCATAAATACACGTTGCCCATTGTACACTTGGAAAATCATCTTACCTCAATAAGTTTTAACTTTAGCTGCGACCGATGTTATTTTAACCTCTGGACTTTAGCCTTTGTATCTCTAAAATGTATCTCTCTAGAGACCATAAATGTGCTTGAAATATTTAATCTTATTTTGCCGGAGTTTTTCACAAAAATGGTCGCTTAGAGACTTTCATAATTGTCATATTTATTTTAAGTGAAATTGGGAGATTACTTATTTGAACTGAGGTCAGAATTTGGTTTCAAGGTCATCGTGGTTTTACATTCACACTTTAATTAATCTAAATAGCTTTAATTTTTTACATGCGGATTTAAGCGGTAAACAAATCGTGCATTGTGAAACGTTTCACGCTTTGAACATCAGCAAACAACTTTTGTGCATTAGAATATTCCGGATAATACTGCACACCCCGCTCTCTTACATCCCTTCTTATCTACAGGTGCGCCAGCCTCGAGTTTCGACGATAGAAGTAATTATAACTCGGGTTATTTTACAAGTAATCACCTTTAATACAGCTTTTTGGAAAGATCTTCTTCTAAAAAATGATACTACTTTTTAATTCTTTAAAATATTTATTGTGATCTAAATTTGGCTTTGAAAAATTATATGTATCTCCGTCCGTTGACTTGTACGTATGAGTACTTTCTGGTTAATTGTCAGCATGGAAGCGTCATGATTTTCATAATGATTTGTTAAATAATTTAATTTTTATAAACAATTTTCTACAAAAACGCCTTTTATTCCTGCTCGATGACTGTTCTCGTCGTCCGTTTGGTACGGATCTCTACAACTCTACATTTTATACCGACGATGGCGTGCTGAGAGATTTAAATAATATTGATACCGTTTTATCAACGGTGTTTAATTATTTTAACTGTGTGCTTTCTTTATATTAAGCCATTAAATACCTACTATTTACTCTTTCAACTTTATTTGATACCAATTCAGTAGAATCTTGTTCTTAACGAAGGTGTGAGTTGAATAAACACTTGGAAAAAACAGAATTATCTTGATATTTAAGTCTGCAGATAACAAATTCTAAATATGGATAGATTAAACATTATAAAACTGGTATTGCACCATTGTACCATCAATACTTTAACTTATCTAATCTGTAGATAAGTTTTTGTTGCATCAAGTGAAGACCGGAAAACTTTTCGATCGGATCTAAAAAAAATATCCAATAAATTGTAAAATAAGAATTTGAATAAATTATTAAATTTGCCTTCTTGTTCCACCAGATAATTTTTATTGAAGTAATTCTATCATGTTATTTTTTCGATAAATTTATTTACTTCGTTAATTTGTGCAAAGTATATAAATTTTATTTCGACAAGAGATTTTATGATTTGAAAGAGGATTCTTTTGATCTAGTAATTACTTACGACTTTCCACTATCCGTGGACACTATGGGGAATGTGCATCCCAAAAGCTCTTGCTTTCGCAAAACTTTTTGTGCTACTTCCTTATCAACTTTGCTTGCGATATTATTATGGAAAGAAACTACATCTCCTTAAAGAAAAAACAAATGATTCATAAAGCTTATTCCGCTCACTTCAATATGATTTTTTTGAATTAACAACAGCACAACTTATTTTTATGCAAAATTCAAGTTACTGATTTTGTATCTTGTAATTTCATTATGTAATCAATTTGTTAGATGAAATTTTGGAATTATTAACTAGTTTAGTTATCGAATCTACTTCAATAAAATTCCAAAAGCTCTCTTTTTCATTGGGAAGAACTCATCGTTTCTGTTTATCAAAAATGAATAATTAAATGTTCGCTGAAAATTCTTATTATTGTTTCTAATTTGGTTGTTTTTAATAGTAGCTGCTAAGATTTCACTGAAATAACCATTAATTTTTTTACAGGCGTCGGAATGGTACTTCGTAAAATGGGTAACTCAGTAAGCCCCACTGTCGAACTGACCAAGGATGGTGATGAATACACTCTTACGACTTCATCCACTTTTAAAACAAGCACTATTAAGTTCAAGGCAGGCGAAGAATTCGATGAAGAGACTCTCGATGGACGTAAAGTGAAGAGTGTTTGTAATTTTGAGGGCGATAACAAACTTGTTCATGAGCAGAAAGGAGATAAGCCAACCACAATTATTCGAGAATTCACCGATGCTGAAATGGTTGCTGTAAGTAGATATCTGCTCCTTTTCTTTCCCTTGCTTTTTATCTATATTTCGTTTCGTTACAGACAATGACGATCGGTGATATCAAGTGCGTCAGAACATACAAGGCTCTTTAAAAACACCCTTTCTCCATTTTTCACGAGTTCCTAAATGTAATCATCACATATGGTATTGACTGCCAAAAATCTTTAAAATTCATGCACTGCACTTGTAGCCTAGTGCACTACTCGGAAGCCATAAAACATAAGCGCAATTTATTTAAACATAACTTTACGATATTTAAAGAATCGTATTTTGCACACTTTGCTACCGTAGGGTAATCCATTCTGTAGCTTTATTATTTTGATATATTGAGCTTTTTTCAGAACTCTAATTAAAATATATCAGTTTTTTTTCATTTGTTCTACTTTTAATGCCAATGAATATACAGATATAAAAGTCGGATTTTTATATTAGCATTCAATTAAATCAAATAAAGCTGTTATAATTTCGACATGGTTGTTTTCATTCCAATAAGTAAACATTTTAAACCTTTAGTTAGTTCCATTCTAATTCCTAAAGTGGAGAAAATAAGAGTCCCAAAGGCAACATGATTTCAAGTAACAAATTTTATTACTTACAAATTACTCTATTATTTACATTAAACGATTTTTTTGCTAGAATCTACATAATTTACTTCTTATACTTAGAATCGTTTTACACATGGATTAAACAAGCAAACTAATGGAATTAGTATTTCTCGTACGTTGGCTTAATTAATTCTCTGTTAACTCTTATGTGCCATTTTGCAAAATTAAATAGATGAGTATCCAAAGCGAAAAAATATCGCGAATTCGGATTAAGTAATATTCCATTTCTGATATTATACCATTAGACCTGCGCACCTTCATTGTCTTAAAACGAAGGAAACTAAAGTACATCGTTTTGCTTTACGAAACTGTGCGTGGCTGGTTATGAAATAATAAAATCAATGCAATATACAATGTAAAATAAGACGTTTGTTGTTACTTGTTATAATTAAAGTATTTCTTAAAAATAAATGTTAATAAATACGTATATACCCCCAGACAGCTTACGAATTAATCTTTTTATGAACACCTTTTCATAAAAATTGTCGAAAAGATAAATTTCTCCCTCATACGTTTTTAATTATGTTTCAGGAATGTGTAAAATTTGCAAATTCTCTACATATAAATTTAACATACAAGTAAGATGATGTGGGTGTTGGTAGCTGTAAATGGAGGACAAATTTTATTTCAATCAACCTTTTTAACATGATCTACCAATTTTAGATTTAGCGGCCTTTCAGTCATAACTGAACTCAGGATTATAAATCTTTTTACTATTATTCGTTTTTTTCTTTTTGCTTAAACTTTTCTTTCATATAATGTGATTCTGTCCGTAAAATGCGGTATTTTTAAATGACGAATAAATTAATTAAAATATTAATACACACAACCTCGAAATGCCCAAAGTATAAAGTCCCCACTATATTTTCCCAGTTTCAGATGAAGTTTTACTTGAAGGAGAAAATAATTTCTTATTTTGGTGGTAGAGCACTTGATTACACTCGCATCTTGAATATTTAACGATAAATATAATCGCCGTCTCTCTATTAGAAAACGCTTTGTTTGCCCACTCTTTTTTGAGGAACTCCGAGTAATCTACTGCTTCGCCTATAAATTTCATTTTTAAACGAAATGTATAGAAAATCTAACTACACAAACAACTTTTATAAAAAAAAAAGGTCTGAATATCTGTAAAATAATTTTTCATTTTTTTGTATTTAAAAAATATTTAAAGTCACAAAATAGTTTCGCACTAATGAAATGATATTAAGTAATATCGGAGGATCGTTTTACTCACCTTTATTTTAAGCTCATTTATAATTCCGACAGCTTTTGTATGCACGCTCCGAAAATATCCCTAATATGATCAGCTAGAGGTCGAGCTTGATTTGATTATTCCTTTCGGACTTTTGATCTCAATCTTGAAAATTTGCACCCGGGCAACAGAGTCCATAAAATTCAGTCGTAAAGTGTTATACAAGTCGAGTCTGATTATTGAAATAGCAATCCCCAAACCAAGAAAACGAACTATTTAATAACTGTGAGTAAAATTAAATGCTCTATTCTCTCTTTAAGCAAATAATCATGAAATTACTTCACATAAATTTTAAAATGTTCGCAGGCACTGCGTGATTCCATAATTTTGTTGTTCGTTCTTTAGGATTATTCTAGTTTAAAAATATGGTGTTTCTAATTTTTATATATCCTTTTTGACTATTAATAAAAATGACGTCGTTTTATTAGGAATTCTATTCACTTTCACATCATTAGTTTTCACGAATTCGATAATTAAACGCATATTCCAGAATTACGTTCGTCATATGAAAGTAATAATAAAACGTTTAATATATCACGTTTCTACTCTTCGAGTTTTTTCTAGATGTGCTAGCAAAAAAAAAATTCGCACATTTTATACAAGTAGCACATCTAGAAGATAAAATATTGAGTTTTCGCATTCATTATTTTTAAATTTAATACCCTAGGATAAGTATCTACAGACCTACTCAACTAGTGCAAATTCTAGACTTTAGGAAGTAAATTAAGGGCTCTATTACCACGAATTTTGTTTTACAATAAGAATTAAGTTCCTTAGTCTCTTGTTCTACAGCAGAGTCAGATCAGTCATACTGGACTCAATAACAGCTTATGTCAAGCATACGGTGCATTTTAAGGGCCAGAGATAAGAAAAACAAGTGATGCGTATTCTGATTTTTATGAATACATTCTTAAAGCATCACAGTTTATCGCTTGTCTTAGCGATAGTATTTTCGACTAATATTTTACTCGTCGTACTGCAATGCATGTATACTGGACAAATTTTTAATAGAATGCATAGATATTAAATGTTTCAGAATCCTTATTTTCAACGAAACCAAAAATTTTGCACACATTCCTTGACAAGTAATTTTATAATTTTGTGCGAAAAAAATAAATCTCCATGAATTTTCAAACAAGCAATGAAAACTACAGAAACAACTGGTATACAAGATAAGGGCAAAAAGCTAACCTCGGAGACTTCGACATGTTTAGAACACGTTGTAAAATAGCGTGAGTAAAGTCCTTGATCCCAAACCTGCATTCGAGTTTGCCAACCTTCCCCAATTCCCAAATTTCTAAACTAGAATACCTTAAAGATTACATCACTCCTCTTTTTTATAATTTTCGTAACACTTCACGTACTTCACTTATGAGTAAGAGTAAATCAATGAATTAAGTTTAAATGAGCAGTACCTCTTAAATACATTTTATGTAGATATATTTTTATAACTTGGCCTTCCATAGTGTAGGCGGTCCGGTTTTTTTTTTTAAACATTGTATTTATTTCTGTATGGGAAGCGTGTTTTTGATTTTCTGAAGATTTTGTTTTAGTTTTTAAAAACCCTCCTGTATATGGTTATTCTATACAATTTCTTGTTTTCTTCACTGAATATCTGTTTCCACTTCAAAGATATTTAATTAGGCTTTAATTGGTACAAATAATACTGGCGCAATTAGAAATGCGATCTAGAAATAATAACTCTATGTAATGAATAAACAGTTTAACGTAATTTTATTTCACTTATAATAATATTGTAATGAATATCTGTTAAAATCAGTCACGTATCTCAATAAAGCAAAAAGTTATAAAATAAAAACGGCTATCTTCATATTCGTATCTTTAATGTATCTGAAGAGCTCCTGCTCTTGTAATTCGTAATAATTTAGCGGTATAAGTAAGAAAATAAGAATATTTTTGGTTGAAATATAGTACAATCATTATTTAAAGGAAACATTAAAATATGCAACGTTTACAACTTGTGATAAAAATATAATTACTGCAAATATTTTTTCAATATAACTATACCAAAATAAACGTTTTATAAAATAACGAATCGTTTGTTCCGTACCAAAAAAAAACTTTCTGCTTAAAACTAAATCCAAAGAAATTATTCAGAAAAGAAAAAGAACTAAAGGGGCGATTCAATTTCCTTTTGTAGCTTCCTTTGCGGCCATAATAAGTGGTGTCAAACTTGCTAGCGGACGAGCCAACTTAAGAAAAGGATGCTATAACATTTAAAACAATTGTTACAAATTTCGGAAAGTAGGATTTTCATCGTATTTCGCTAAAATACCTTAAGTAATTCATGGGCACTTGCTCTACGATCGACATCCACCTCTAAACAGTGATCAAGAAAATCGAGGAAAATCGGTGAAAGTTTATCCTTTTCCTTTATCTCGGGTTTGCCATTGGTTGCTATTAGATATAGAGCTTTAAGGGGATTTTCATTTAAATAAGGTGGTTCCCCCTCAACCATTTCGATCGCCATTATTCCTAAAGACCACAAATCGACCTGAAATGAATTTTTAATTTATTAGTTACTGTTATACCAACGATAACTGAAGGTATATTCCTCAACTAACCTTCGGTCCATATTGCTTTCGTGTAACAACTTCTGGAGCCATCCAATATGGTGTTCCAACCATAGTTGTACGTTTGGATTGTTCAGGTGAAATTTGGGCACAAAAACCGAAATCTGTTAATTTTACGCTTCCGTCCAGTCCCAACAAAATATTGTCACTTTTAATATCCCTATGTATAACTTGATTACTGTGCAGAAATTCTAGTGCCTGTAACACTTCTCGACAGACTGCTGCGATCTGCCCTTCGTCCATACAGGTCTCAGTTACAACGTCGGTTAGTGAACCGCCAGGCAAGTACTCCATAACAACCCAAAGTTCTTCGGATACTAAATAACTATCTAAATAGTTAACAACGTTCGGATGCTTATTTTCTCTCATAACAAGGATTTCATTAATAATAAGCTCTTTCTTTGGCTGCTGGCTTAGATTCATCTGTTTTATAGCTACTTCCATACCGGTTGAAGTTTCAATTGCTGTGTAAACTGTACCCGATGCACCTTGGCCAATCTTTTCCATTTTTGTGTATTTCCTATTGGGATCGCCCACGCTGACTATAGTACGCAATTTTTCCAGAATTTCTTCGTCGGTCATTTTTTTCTTTTTGATAACTCCTCGCGTCTCATTTGTGGGCGTGGTTGTTGTCGTAGTCACTGCCGGGATGGGGGTGTTAGCCGTTGTTTCAGAGGTATTAACAGTAACAACATTATTTAATGCTAAATTGGCTGAGGCATGTGTCGTTATTACCGGCGAGGTTGACGATGTTAATTGCGTCGCCGGAATGTATGTATGTTCAGCTATGTTGTTTGCATTATTTTGATTTTTGTCAAGGGTTGGATTCTTTATTGTCGGAGAAATATGATGTGGAACAGTAACTGGTTGCGGTAATTGTGGTGAAGGCAGTGGTTGTGTTTCTTCAATGGGTCGAGTGTAAATGGATTTAGTTCTTTCGGGCCGACTTGCAATTGGTGGAGCAATTTCATCTTCATGGCTTGAACTATGAGACGATGGCACAAAATTATGGGAGTGTGATTGACTCGAGGTTAGAACATTGGGGCCAGTATGCGACTCAGAATCTGTCGGTGTGCTACTTGGACTACTGCTACTGACACGACTAAGCGAAGAGCCTACAGGAAAATTAGCAATTGTGTTTAAGTTCCATTAATAAAATCATGTCAATTACCAGAATGCGTAGTAGTTGCATTTGTCATGTATTTTGAATTAGGCCTTTGCTTGCTTGTATTGTCAAACCACTTAAGTACATCAAGTACAGCTTGAGGATTTTTCTTCTGTTCCTGTTTGCTTATATTCGAGTTCATTAACAGACGAGCCCATGCTTCCGGCATGCCCTGCAACATAACAATCATTATATAGAAAAGAGCCGAACAAATTCACTTCCACTGGATATCTAACCGTAGAGCGACATCTAAACGAGGTATTTAATTAAGCAATTAATGAATTCAAGGAATATGGTGACTGCTACTATAAATTTAAAGTTTTAATCTTGTTCATGTTTCCTTTTGAATTAATTTATAAATAGAACCCTGGATTTAACCGCCCTATACTAGAATTTGAGAACTCACATTTCGGTGCAATAAAATAATTGATTTCAAATTTTTAATTTATGTCGCTAATCCGTTGACCTTTGTGTAGCAGAGCAAACAAATTTGATATAACAGAAAGCTTAAGGAAAACAAACAACAAAGGGAAAGTTAGTACACAAAATATCCAGCACTGTGTGGATTATGGCAGCAGCAAAAAATAATCCAAAGCGATACTTACTTTCAGTGGCAGCTTGAAACAAAAAAAGGAAAAAATGACACCACCTCAAAACCGATGTAATTAATTATAAAGAAAATAAGTTCTTTCAATTCAAAATGATAAATTGCAAATTTAAACGAAAACACGCAACGCCTTGAAAATAATAGACATTTCTAAATTATAGAATTATTTAATTGAATTGTAAACTAAATTTTAAGCAACTAAATAGTACTACTCTGTGAAATTATCTGTTGCTTTTTAACAGAAACCTTATGTGAACGTCTGAGTAAAAATTTAACGACGAACATTAAACATAACAGCTCAAATAATTCAATAGATATTTAAAAATCCAGAAATAAAATCTAATTGGTTTGAGCACAATAAGCAGAATAGATAAAAAAAAAATACCAATAATTTGTTTATATGTATAAATATTTTTTTCTGTATTTTGCGACAATAAACATAGAAAATATATTTACTAAATTTATTAAAATACTAATTTAATTTGCCCTGTGAATGTTTAAGTAAAATTATTTAGTGTGATCCTTTTCATTACTCTTGGAAAATTTTTATTTAATTTTGTTTCCTCTGTCGGTATCTTGGCCGGCGTTTTTAATGGCTCCTATTTTTTAATTCCAAAACATAAATGCATTTTAAATTCCTAAAGCATTTCCTCTTAGATATGATAAATAAAACCTCGCCGGAAGCTTTTAAAAACAATTTAAGCATTTCAACTTACCGTAAACTCTCCAGTAACAGCATCGAATCCGACATGAACTGTGTGTTCAAAATTAGTCGGATACGAAATGTTAGGCTTCGAGTCCGTATGTGACGGTTTTGAACCTTTTATCTTATTTTTTAAAGTTTTTTTCTTTCGATCGACATCTTCAGGTTCTAAACAAAAACAAAACGTTTATTAGTAATTTGCATTTTCGTATGCGCTTCAGTAATAAAAAATTTAACAACCTTTGGGAAGGGGTCGCATATCTACGGGAGGTCCACCATCTGCACGATCACCCACTCCACGATTACTTGTCAGGCGAACGGGAGGTGCCGGAGGTTTATCTTCTTCACTGGACATTGCTTAATTGTTCCCTTATGTTTAGGAAAATATTAAACTAAGCAAAAGAAAAAGGCATGTAAGACATAAATTCAGCAGCAGTGTTATTAAACAAAATCTTAATGAATGCAAATGTTAATAAAGTGATATGTGTATGAACTCATGTTATGTCTTCGGCTTGGCCACCACAAGGCCTATAATGTAACAGTAGGATTATCTAAAAGCTGTTAAACAAAAATTTGCCAAATTTTTACGAAACGAGGATTGGTGAGCAATTTATATATTGGCCATAAACTTTTCCTAAACAAATAATCAGTTTAGTTGTGGAATTTAAAGCAGTGATTGCTTTTCGTCGTCTGTATATAACTATGTCCCAGAATAATTTATATATTTTACTTTTATGCAAAATTCTACAAATTGCTTTTTATTAAAAAAAATGATTCGAGTCGCTGGCCAGTATTTTTCTGAAGTCTTCACCTCTTACTGCATGAGATATTTTTATTAGATACTAAAACTCAAAATATCAAGCACGTGCGTTGACAAAAATGGAATTTCAGGCCTATCATGGCCTTCGATATCTTTAAACAAGATACCCATTTAACTTATTTGATGGAAGCTTATCACCTAGAGCTAATTAATGCAGAAATTCATGTGTTATTATTACCTTAAACTTAACTTCTTTTGTACGGCTATATTAAAAGCCAATGTTGTATCCTACTGTACTGTGGCCAGGCTAACTATGGAATATGTCAGATCCCTAAATTGATGAGAATTCTTTCAACATTCATTCCTTAATCTTGCCGTTAGCGGCCTAATTTGTCCAAATCTTGAAAAAAGGGAAAGATTATCAAAACTGACTTAATTTTGTATCCTTAAGATTCAAAGTCCTGCCTGAACAAAAAACGAAATGCTTTATAAATTTTAGTATAACGATTCAATAGACGATTCATCCCTATAACAATAAATGGAAATCGACTTCTTTAGAGCAGCAGTATTATCTGTTAATTATTAATATAATTACATTATTGTGCTCTAAAGTTAAGATTTTAATATGAATCTGCTAGATATTTTTTCTTCACTATTATATTCCAGTTCATAGTCAAATTCTATTACCTTTTCCTAATTTTTTCTGATTTTTTTGATACTTTTATAATTGCACTACCTTTTGTCTTAGGACAGCATATGAATCACATCTTCAGCTATATTGAAATATTGCCATGGACATGGACACAATGAGATTTTTTAGTTAGATATATAAGAATTTTAAAGCTTTCGTCATCGTGTGTTTTAATTTGGCCACCATTTCCGCCGCTACGTGCCCGCCGTGAATCCGGTGCTGCTAAACTTGGAATGCATTGTATTAAATTCGCGATATAAAATTTGGGATTTTTTTACATTTTTATTCCGTAGAGCTAAAAGTGTGGAAACTCTTTTCCTATGATTTTACAGTGACTTTATCATCTGTAGGATTGTAGGTCTCCACTTTCATTGTTTTATAAGGAAAGGAAATTATAATTCCTAACAGATAGATATTATAAAACAATTACTTTTCCCAAACTGTAAACCAGACTAAAATACAATTTCATATACTCAAAATATTTGAAAACGCCACTTTCAGCATTAAGATAGTGCCATAAAATTTCTATAGGGTGACGTACCTTGCAAAATGGTCTAAGCAAAAAATTAACCGGATTGCCTCTCTTTCCGACTGACATTAGTCATATTAAAATGCATGAGAGCGGCGTGAACGAACCTCTCTGCATTGCTGTTCATGTAAGGAAGTGAATTAGTCACAATAATGTAGGAATTAATCTAAAGACTGAGTGTGGCCAGTTCGGACAAGGAAAAGTAATGGAAGAAGCATGGATTCCGCAACGCCTGCAACTGGCTTGATTACGAAAGCTCGGCTTACAAGATACATCTGTTCAGAATGGCCTTATATTATAAAATGAAATTATGCACAACCGACATTTTAATTTGCATTCACACCTACCCTATTCTTGGTAATAACAATTCCTCATAAAATATCTCCTCGCTCTATTTGTTTGTACTGAGCCGGCTGCATAAAAAATCAATGCACTGCTATTTCTCTGCCGGCTTAACTTTTCCAATAATAATCATTTAAGAAGTAATGACGTACTATATTTATTTTCACTGAAAAGCTCCCACTGTAGCACAGATAGAAATGCTATTAAAACTCATCGATACACATTACACATAGCAAATTGAGATCACTGCCTCCAGGTGAATCGCAGAATAAATAATTTAAACAAGAGCACACTTCAATTGGTTGGATAATGCATTTTACTTATTATTTTCGACAAAAGATTGTAGTATTTTCCGGCTTCAAGCATATTTGGGGCCTTCGATCCGGAAACTTTTACTCAGACGCCGCCATTGTGTACACAACTACAAATGGACTCCCCACAAACTTATCGGCATTTTTCTCTTTCGCAAGCACAGCGAACGCTTCAAAACTTCAAAATACTTCTAGTGGAGTAGTTCAACTACTTTTGAAAAAAATACTTCCTTTAAAAGGTAGTGTATTTAGCAATGGAATATAAAATTTGTTTACAACGCTTTATAGTCTGCAGAATTAACGTTTTTACATGGAAAGACTGATACTAAAAATTATTTTGAAAATTTGCATAGCCAATGTAACGGATGCAAACTACAGCTTTGACAGGGGCTGCACTACCCCAGACCAAATATCTGAAGACCTGCAATTTTTATTAGACAAAACAAAGCCTGTGAAGATCGTTAACTTAATACAAGAAGACAATATTGAGAAAAATCGTTGCTACTTTACATGAAGCCTTCTATATTTTTAAATAGAGGATGTATGGTAGTATTTTAGACCTTTAACAAGAACAAATCTTATTTATAAATGTAGCAAAAATCGCAAACAAATAACACCATTTGGCAAGTCTTTAAGGCTGAGGCCCGCAATGTGTTACGTTAGCTCGAAGTGCAATGGAACATCCGGATGTTTTGGCTACCTCACTAACATTAGCGTACTGTCATTAAAAAGAGATAAAAGACTGTTCCTCGTTTTCGTGTACTAGCTGCCTGGCATAAGTACAGTTTGAAAATTCATCGAGTTGAAATTTGGTCTGCCATATGAATTCTGCAAGGAATATCGTTTTTGCTGTTCATCTCGAACGTTTCGGAATTCCGTTTTTTTTGTTTTTTCTATTTCTTCCATTAAAAAAATAGTGTAATTAACCCCTTAGTCTCCAATTGATTCGCATACAAATTAAAAAATTTTAATAGTCTTTTAAATTTACTAAATTTTAGAATTTTAATAGTCTTCCCAATTTCAAAGTCTTATTCATTTTGCAAACTTTGCCCATGCTGTAAAATCCAACAATATTGTATGCTCCAATACTTTTCGAATTTTGTTATTTATTTTGTTTAATAAAAGTCTTTAAACTGTATTTTTGTTTAAAAGGAAGAAGTTTCGTTATCCTTATTACATTCACTTTGTGGAACTTGAGTGAGTAGAAGTCGAGTGAATTTTCCTGCCCGGCCGGGTCTTTGACAGTTCAATTTGTTGACATTTTCGAACAGGGTGCCTTTGCGGCTTTGCCCAGTAAATAACAACAAGGTTCTCCTCAGCGGAAATGACAACAGAATGGTAACTTATCCAATTTTTAATCCAGCAATAGCGGTAAATGATAAAGGTTCTAATGCAGGTACTGCCTAGCCCAAGACAACCGCCCGGAAAAGAAGGTCCTCCGACGGATCGAGACCACGGAGCACCCCCTTAAGCAGATGACAGTCACTGTAAAATTTAAACCGCCCACAAGTAAAATATCAAATTTAATAAATTTCAATTCAAAAAGGTCGTTGAAAGCAAGGGCACCCGTAAAGTTGGGAGCGGCAGCAACAGTAGCAGTAGGACCTCATCAACGCTTTCGCTAGATCCTTTAGGCTTGGCTCTTGATGGGACTGATCCACTAAGCCAGTTTGCAAAGCAAGAGCAAGAAGCTTTGGATCCTCTGTCGCAGATGGTTGCAGAATATGTAATTGCATGTCTTCTTTAAGAGAAAAGATAATATAAGTTGTTGTACGCAGGAGACATCATTCAGAAAATCTCGAAACAAGAGCAAGGATTTTGTGGACGGCGAAATCATATCCTGGAGCTCCAAACGACTCGGGATTTTAAGCAGGTTTACAACATCCGAAAAGCTTTCTATTACCACAAGTTTCCTATCGGGTGGGGAGATGAGTAAGTAGATGCAACAATAGCACCAATATTAAATTAAATTTACGCTTCGACCTCAATTTAGTAAAAACGCAAACAACTGTCTCTGACAAAGTGAAGTACCGTCTAGAACAACTGGACGATTTTGAGGATGGTTCCGTCCGGCAAATGATGGATCTCACTCAGCAAGAGTACATCTTTCGCATCGAGCAACTTAACCAGGAGCTTGTACAATCGTGGAATGGAGATCAGCGCGTTAAGGCCCTTAAGATTGCTATTCAATGTTCAAAAATGTTAGCCGACACTTCAGTGCTACAATTCTATCCTAGCCAGTTTGTGCTTATCACTGATATCCTCGATATATTTGGAAAGCTGGTCTACGAAAGGCTGCGCACTAAAGCCGATTATATAGAGTGAGGAGTTTTGGTACTTTAATTCTTTCCCTGAAACAGCGGAATTCTTACAGGCCTGGGAAGAATATTCCAACATTGCTCCCTGAAAAATTTACTCCCGATATGGTCCCAGAGAGTGCAAAAGAAACTTGTCAAAATTGGTTCTATAAGATAGCATCCATTAGGGAACTATTGCCGCGGCTTTACGTTGAAATGGCTATTCTCAAGTGCTACAGTTTTCTCACTCAGAGGTAAAGGGAACACACAACACACTAAATTTTTTAATATAGTAAAATTTTTCTTTGCAGCGCATTCAACTTGGCACTTCTTCGTTTAACTCGAATGATCCGAGGAATTGGAGATCCTTTGGTAGCGGCTTATGCAAGGTGCTACCTAATCCGCGTAGGATTAAGTGTTTCAAAAGACAAGGAATATATAAAGGAAAATCTTTACGATTTCTTGGCCGTATATCACACAGTGAGTTTCCAAAGAATCATTCACCAAATATTCAAAAGTATATGCCAAAATTCCTTTCACTCTCAAGATTTTCAATGGCTCAATTCGATCTGAAATTAATCGCCAAAGAGTCGATATATCCAGTTATCTAACACTTTACGGACCAGCGTTGGACTGGATATTGCAAGGCCTTGTGCATCGCTCGCCGGAAACGTACGCCGACGAAATACTCAACATGTGCAAGGAAAAGAAGAACAAGTATATTCAGCTCAGTCCGATTCGGCGTAGTTTAGTAATTCTAGTAAATCCATTTCAGTGGTCCACTCTTGATGTCGATTTTGTCGGCCTTCAAGTCTGATTTCATAGCTAATAGATCATTAGAGTTTGTAAAAGTCCTTTCGAGTTCGAGCACTGAAGGAATTACAAAAGGTCAACTCTTTAGAGCTTTAGGATCAAGTTTTAATCACATTCCGCCGCCGCAGGAACAGAGACTTCCCGTCTTAACAGCAGCGTTCGCTACGATAAACACTTTCACTAATCCAAATGAATACATCAGCTGCGTTGAAATGTGGGCTCAATATACAGCAGAACACTTCAGTGTAAGGACCTGTCTTCTATTTCTTACAGAAAATCAAAAGTTTCCTTATTTTTACGTAGTTGAAAGAAGTCAATAATTTGCTAAGAGAAATATTTTCGAGGATGAATCAGAACAAGGTCTACGAAAGTCACTATCCCCAGCTTCAGTCAATTGTAGATAAAATTGTGAAACACGTTAAGGACTTGGAAACTCTACTCACCTTAGTAAGTTCCTGTAAACTGTAAAAATAATGCTGTGCTCATTTTCTGATGCTTTAGGATAATTTTCTTCCAGTACTAGACCTCTTTCAGAAGGAATCTGTTAAAGTCGATGTATGCAAGAATATAATCACTACCTATAAATATAATTTTGAAGGAACAACTTCGGATCCGGTTGTTACAAACGCACTCATGTACATCTGTAAGGTGTTAAACGACTCTGTCAAGTAAGTTGAAGAACGCGATATGCTCCTTTTCCCCCATTCAATGGTTCAGATGTTTTTATTTGATCTGGTTTGAGCTTATTAATTTTTAATCAGAACCCAGATCAAATCGCTCTTCAAGAAACACTTATTTAAGCAACTATTGACTAAATTCAATATCTATAACAATTTTTCAGTGCTTTAACGGTGGAAGATGAGCGCCGCCAAATTGGTGCCCTCATTAGCAATTTCATAAAGAAAGTGAACTACGGCCGAGACTTCGAACAGCAGCTAACATTTTATGTCGAAGCCCGGGCTGCATTCCCGAATTTAGATGCAGTTTTTACAACCCTAGTGCAATGCGTTAATAACTTAGCTGTAGAAACGAGAAAAATCGTAAACGGACAACACACCCGAAAAACTGCAGCTTTTGTAAAAGCATGCGCCGCGTACTGCTTCATAACAATTCCGAGCATTGTGTGTATCTCGACGCAAATGGATTTGTACCTGTTGAGTGGACAGGTAGCATTGCTGAATTTATGTTTGGGACAAGGTGCGAAATTTCTCACGTTTGTTCTAGTTTTATTTATTGATCTCGAATTTCAGCGGATGCGTGCTTCGAAACAGCTTTAAACTTAGTTGCAGATCTTCCAAGAACAATCGAAATAGAAGGGAAGCTGAAGAGTACTGAATCTTATTTAGTGTCTTACCTTTGTAACATGCTGTCCACGTTAATTGTGGTGCCTGTAAGTGTTATTTTATACACCTATCTTTTTATTTTTTTTCATCTTTTCTTTTAATATTCGCAAAACGAATTTTTGCTACTTTACAGGATAGTCCAGATCAAGGAGTACTTTACTTAGTTCGTCTACTTCTCGATGTTCTTAAAAAGTATCCATTCGACTTACACAGCTCTGGACCTTCGATTGTCTATTTACACACCTTGGACATGCTCTACGTCGAAAGTCTAGAAGTTTTCCCCTATCACATTCCAAATGGTAAGTGCGCAATACCAATTCATATTGTAATATTGACTGACCATTCTCACACTAGTCGTATCGAATGATGAATTATATGGCGCTGACCCGAAATTCATAGCGGAAGTCAACTCAATGTGTTCTCAAGTTGTCGATCAGCTACTCGTGCAGCTTAAATCCCTAGGCGACGCCAATCAATTAAGACTACAATCTAGTCTAGCGCTAGAACTGTTCACGCGAATTATGATGTACGCTGATCTTACGAAAGACAAGATGTTTTCACTTGCTGGGAACTTGTGGAATTTAGCTCTTAAAAACGATTCGAGTAATGTTGATCCAAGGCTTCCGGTAAGATTATTAATATTTCGTCTCTACAACCGACGACTTCTTTTCTTGCAGAAAAAAATCCTTAAATATGTCGAGGACGTGAAAGGAAGAACTAACTATCCGCTGTACAGCCAGAGAATGGAGGAATTGCTCACACGCATGAAGTCTAAATTGCAATAGGCCTTGTAGAATTTCGAGAAGCTTTAAGCAAATAAATGACCGTTACCGATGAAGTATTTGATTTCTTTTATTAGTAGAACTCACATTTATTTCCAAAAGATACGTTCAAGATAGTTATAGTATTGAGAGCTTGTCATGATTTTCCTTTTGGACGATGATCGTCGCATAGTGGAATTTACAAGAGATTAAACTACGTGACCGGGATTTCTTTCTCTGTTAGGTAATTTCTTAACTTCTCTCCCCTAATTTCGTCATATGTATAGAACCCAGTTCCGAATTGAAAAATCACCCATCCCTCAGTCCAAATTTGCTTAGTTAAGTACCATACGAAACTTGATGTTGCCGACATTCAGCGAAGCCCAATTCAAACTATTACGAGCTACAACAGAAACAGGATGCAGTATTTCGCAGTAGAAATATTTATTACTTTTGCCCCCGAGCCGTGGAAGGAATTCATGTTTTCCAAGGAATATGGACATGATGTAAATGAAAACCCCTCAAACAACAATATTATCTAATATAAACAGTATACCATTTATTTAGAAGTAGAAAAATTTTAAGCTTCCACAAATGATGTCAAAAATAGGTAAAAACACAGATGATGATAAAAAACCAAAAATAAAAAATGTATGAACCTCGTCTAATCAATCAAAAAATGTCTTGTGTTGGTCACATAATTTATTTTGAATTTTTAGTATCTGTACTTCGATAATTTCTCATAAAATACTTTCAATTTAAAGCTGCTAAAAAAATAATGGGAAAAAGACATAGTAATTAATAATAATAGAGGTCAAGGAACAAAACTTTCACATTATTTATGAAGAGCGAGGAAGGGGCACAAATATCATGTCATTAGGACAACGATGATAATGATGATGATGATGATGATGATGCTGCTGCTGCTGCTACTATGTATAAAACAGAAAATATGTAAACTTGTGCTTATAAGTAACGCGCATTAAACGTACTCTACATTAATTGAACATAAAACGTAAACAGAATACAAAGAACGGAATGGAGAGTTATTTTACAGCGATTTCATAGCGATGTCGATAACGGCGCTGAACTAACTGAGGAGGCGAAAGCACATGAACTGACGGAAGTATTACATTTGAAAAAATTTCGATTCACTTTTTTATTTTCTCTATTTTACTCTATGTATTCCTTCAATATATATAAATGCATCGCGACGGCAAAATGACTACTGTGACATTTACTTTCTCACTTGAATCGTATTATTAATATAAATATAATTCATTGTACCTTATTACGAACAAATACAATATTTTTTTTATATTTTGTTGCATTTCTTAAGTATATTTTTGCTATTTATATCTTACGGTTAGTAAAATTTTTATATACTTTAGGTGTAATATATAAAAATTGCCTTCGTTAAAAAACATAAAGAGGAAAGTCCTTCAAAATCAAACAAAGTGTGAATTTTATTTTTTTGTTCGTATAAAAATTTTCAGAAGATCAGGAAGGCCAGTGACTCCTCTCTGGAAGCCATCCGCCCACCGTTCAGAGCTCCCTGAAATTTTGATAAGCAAATATATTTTTTTATATCTTATGAACTGCCTTACAAGAGACCACGAGAAATGAAGAATAGCTATGCATTATACGACTGACCTAAATTAATTTTTTTTTTTTCATATTTTTTTGTTGCATATTCATTGCATCCAAGTAATTAATACTCTCTAGAAAATAACGCGAAAACTGTTTCTTTGCCTAATCTTCTATCTGGGATAAAATTCAAATAATACAGAACACGATGTTGTTTGCGATGTATCTGATTGCTATGTTGGAAATGTTGTTCATGCACGTTGAGTGTGGCTGAATGTTCTGGCTAAATGTATAAGTGTGTGTTTGCGTGTTATATGTGTGTGTTCATTTATGTGTGTGTGAATGATCTGCTTCTCTTATTTTTGTGTGTTGTTTAGTACTTTCAAAAGATTTCTAAACCTTACTGTTTTCAATTTTTTTAATGTAAAGACGAAACAATACACTTATAATTTACTTTAACCTTATATGTATATGTTTTTTCATCTTTTCTTTACTTAGTTATTTCCTTAATAATAAGTTCTTGTTTTTAGATTTTCACACATACACTTTACTTAAATTACGACACATCTTGGTCTTCGACATCCTGAATTTGTTCTTTCTGTTCGCCCTCACCTGTAAGAATTGAAAAATAGATTTTAATTAAAATATTTATCTCAATATTAATTCTAGCAAAACATTTGAAACACTTTATACTTTTCTTATACAGTAATTCGTTAAATTTGTTAAAAAAAAGTGTTCCACACAAACATCTGAATTACGAGGAATATCTCAGATTGACCTAATTTATAGAAATATTGAGAAATCACATGCAAAGTATGTTAACACCGTAAATTGACTGATAACAAAAATAGCAAATTTTCTCCTACCACACACAAATATTGGGAACAAATTATTCTTCAAGAAAATTCTAAGATGAGATTTTTTTTTGAAACATGTGCAAAAGCCTATACTTTAATTCAGTATCAATTCATAAAATACCAACAAACATATATCTCCGTTTTCTTCTTCCATTTAGAGTTACAAACATCAGACACATCAGTTATTGAAAAATAAAAAAAGCAAGTTTTTTTTGCTTAATTACCCATTTAAATGCGCAACACCTAGACCCCACAGTTTCAAATACCTACCGTCAGCTTGCATATCAGACGTCCACAGTGTAAGATTATCCCTCAGCAGTTGCATAATAAGCGTCGAATCTTTATAGCTTTCTTCGCTAAGTGTATCCAGCTCAGCGATGGCGTCATCAAATGCAGCTTTCGCTAATCGGCAGGCACGATCAGGGGAGTTCAAAATTTCATAATAAAATACCTGCGCGCATAAAGAATGGTAATTAGTACTCAATAATTATTCACATTTAGTAAATTAGCTTACAGAGAAATTCAATGCTAATCCCAACCGAATTGGATGCGTAGGTGGAAGATCAGTCATAGCTATATCACTAGCGGCTTTGTAAGCAACTAAGGAATTTTCGGCTGCTTCTTTCCTATCGGCTCCGGTTGCGAATTCGGCCAGATAGCGATGATAGTCACCTTTCATTTTATAGTAAAATACTTTACTCTCGCCTGTTGTGGCACATGGAATTAGATGTTTTTCCAAAACATTCAGAATGTCAGAGCAAATATCACGTAATTCTTTTTCTACTTGACCCCGGTAATTCTTGATCATTTCGAGCTTCTCTTCTGCTCCCTGAAAAAGTAAAATAAGTAAGTATAAAGTATATAGAGACACTAACACGGAGCTCCATTAAAGATTTAATTAAAGCAGTATTTGCAGTCGTTAACGTACTTTGTTTTCTTCCTTTTGTTCAATGGAAGTTATTATTCTCCAAGAAGCTCGTCGGGCGCCGATGACATTTTTGTAGGCCACAGATAGGAGATTTCGTTCCTCAACTGTAAGTTCAACATCCATGGATGCCACCTTCTTCATAGCTTCGACCATTTCTGCAAACGAAAGCGAGAAAGTTAAATTTCAAAATTGATTCTATTTAATATTTAGTTAAGAACTAAAAAGAAGTTCTAGGAAAAGGCGCAGCTGATAGTCGAGGGCAACGAATTAAAGTGGACAAAGGTCTAATTAAGAAACTTTGTCCTCACTTGACCCACCCAACAACCACAATTATTTAAATAAGTTTCTTTTTACGGAAAAACTTCATCCTTTTCCCAAATTCTATATTAATATTCCAATCATGAGGGGTACCCCTCCAATTTTTCACATTTTCACAGGCAAAAAACTTTGTAATAGAGCAGGAAAATTGCGAAAATCATGACAAAAACACCAGAGAGCGCACCTTGCGCCCATTGGATAAGCATCATCATCACCCCTCCCGTGAAAATCGGATTAGCCATCAAGTAAAAATCAATTAGGGTCTCTCATGTTCACCTGAATTAATGAAGCAAAGTATGACAAAGCCCTCTAGGTTCAGATAATTACCCATTCTAATTGAGTTCAAATTCCTCGTAAATTTCGATAATAAAATTTGTCCCCTTTTACGCACCCAGCTGAATTCTTGTTGCTAGCTAGACGAGCTAGATTGCTGCCCCAATACAACATACAGCGCAAGCAAACAATAGGAAGAGGAGTAGAGTAGCACTAATGGAGGTGAAGTGCTTAAATTTGAAAGAGAAAAACAGAAAAAAAAAACATTTTAACACAAAGTGAGAAAGGAAATTAAATGATATTGAATTAGAGGAGAAGACTTTTTGGACAAATTCTAAAGCTTAACGTGCTGTGTGCCAAACAGCCAGCCATTCGAACCTAATGGCAGGGGCTCCGTTGAAAATCAATATTTTGCGTGAGTGCACATCGAAATTTATCGATTGTTGTTCCTCCCATCGACATTCTAGTATGGTGTAAAATTCCCGCGTGAAACCACGCATGTGTATACATAACGTGCAAACAATTATTCCTTACATTTCCCAATATTCCTTCCTTTCGTCAGAGTATTCCCGGAACCATTTGTGGTGCCGGCTTCGTTTACCAGCACTTTACTCAGTCACTTTTTTCGGCGTTCTGTAGTAGATATAATCGTTAAATTTCATAATTCCGCTTTAATACTCATACATTATTGCCATAAGGACTACACCATACCAAAAATATATTTTTTGTGGGTTGTCTCCTATCATATCGGAAGGATACCGGGCGGCAGTCAGCCCCAGGATATTAATGGCAACATTTACAAAACCTTTACAGGCAATCTCAAAGGGCATTCATTATATGCGTGCCTTTGATACTCTCTCAAAGAATTTGCACAAAAGGCAAGTGTTTAATTAGATTTATTGATGCTTTTGATGAATATACTATATAAATGTGCGGTAAATGGTAACCAATAAGCGGGTCGTTACCCCGGATTTGTGTTTTAAAATAGATATATTTCTCCACTGCGGATAACGCTAGTTTCACGACCAAATTCCCTTTGCAAACCAATTGCTCTTTTGTAATCAATTACGTATCACTAAATAACGACGAAGTCTATATTGAGGCATATTAGTCTATAAAGTTTGCTGTGCATTTCAATTCATAGTAAATGATTTAATTTAATATACCTCTCTTTGTTCATATATACATAAAATATTTTCGACAAATAAAAAACCAATACGTCTCAGAAGTCGTGGTTTCTACATAATGAGATAATAAGTGGAACAAACGAACAAACTGCTAATTATAAATTGATCTCTAAGTTATCTTTATATTACTCTCAAACAAATATTGCACATTATATCAGGTCGTTACATATGAAATGCCTGAATTTGTAAGGCTTAAATCCATAACTTTGCGTTGAAACACATTTATCCTATCAAATAATCAATCACCATTTACATCGATAGTATGTTGCCAACGTACTGGCAGTGCAAAAATTCCTGATTTTTATCACGGAGGCCAGAATTCCTGCATCCCCATTAGGGAAGCAGATATTCCGCAGATAGTTGTGCATGCTTCTGAATAAATGAAACTCTGTAGGGGAAAGTTCAGGTGTAAAAGATGCAGTAGGCAAAACTTTGTATCCTAATTCTGAAAGTTTTTGGATAGTCCGTTGCGAAATATGGAGCGTCGTGTTATATTATAAAAGTATTGGCCCAAACCTATTGAATAGTGGAGGATGTAAGTCATGCAATTTCTGAACCATTGCTTCGACCTCTCTACAGTACGACTCTGCTGTGTTGATTTCACCGAGTTGCAAGAAGGAATAGTAAGACCTTTCCCGGTGAAGTGGATGTTGCTTTGGGACTTCTCCACGTCCTAGCCATTGTCTTAATCGCTTCCGATTAACATAGAGAATCCATATTTCAGTGCACGTGTTCCTGTTGATCAAGAAATTTGTCACCTCTAAACGTCGCAGCTTATTGGCCTAGGGCCATCCATGTGGAACCCCATTTACCAAGTTTCTTCACTTCACCAATTTTAGCAAAACGACGACTAATGGTTGTAATGGACAAACAGTATTGTACAGTTGTAGATGGATCATGCAAAACATTCGTCTGTAATTCTGTGTAATGAATGCTGAGAGCTGGTCGTCCAAGAGGTGCATTTTTCAAATCAAAATTTCCCTCGTGTGTTGCACGTATCTCCTCCTAACACTTCATTAATTGTCTACACTACCTCCGCAGCATTTAGTCCTTCTTTAAAATAAAAATATAAAATCACTCGAATATCTTGTGGTAAGCACATCTGGAAGAGTGAGAAGGACAGAAATATTGAATTCTCCGAAAAATGCAAAATAACTACCCATTTGGTCGAATACAATTTATCACTTTACGCAAACACATCTGTTTACAATGCTCGCTTGTTCAAGACTGAACGAAAATTGATCTGAGTTGGGTAGTTATAATAAACTGACGGGAAAACAAATTTCTAAAGTTTATATTTTATTAAAGCAAACATATTTGTAAATTAAATTCACCACTTTTTAAATCAAGCTTTCCTAAAAACGATCCCGCATATTTTGCTCGAGAAAGTTCTCTTCGTAGATTTCCTGTATCTTGCTTGGGGACATGACATTGTCTGTGTTGCAAACAGCTTGAAAAAGCGAGATACATGAAAATTACTAAAGAATAAACAATATATAGCCAATAATTTTATATATTATTAGTTAAAAGCATTTCCAACTATCAGGAATGGGACGTAACAAAGGTAATAATAAGTCTGCATAGAGGAAGAGTGTGTAGTCATTAGAAGATGGCTTGCTTCCACAACCACAAATCTGTGAAAGAGTTGTCTTCTCTTTTAAATGTAATCAATTTTGAAACGATTTCTCTAATACTCCACCTTCGGCTAAAGGATTTAGAACTCGGGTTTTAAATATTCTTTTTGCCCTCGTTTAAAGAGAGAGAAAAATACGTCGTCAAGAGAGAAAAAAAATACCTCCAAGTAAAGGGCTAATTTTCTGTGGTGTAATTGAAAAGGAATCAATTTTTCTGATATTTTATGAGCGACGTTGTATTGTGTTTTGTCACTTATTAGTTCAAAATGGATTCATTTAGAAAGATTACTTTTAAGTAGGAAAATTATTGATACTTATAATATATATGATAAATAGAAACGATTGTAAAAAATTTAATTTCCGAAAGCTGCAATATAAAGACATGTTACAAAATTTGTTTGGGAGTCACGAAAGCAAAATGAATCGATTTTATTGCACGGCAATTTAGTTCGTCAAAAAAGTCCTTTAATAATCTGGTTTGGCATCTAACTCGCAGGTCACCAGCTTTTTTTTATGTTATATAGCATAAATCATGGACTTAAGATATAACGTCATTGATTAATAATAAATGACCACACTTGATGCACAATTCATCAATATGTACACATATTTAAAACATTTCGAAATAACTATACGAATGCATTAACCTAATTAACAGGTTGACCGCAGCCGCTAGATGGAATTAGTCATCCAGAGAGCTTTTCCAGACTTATGACTAACAGTTAATGGTCACTGGGAAAGCCATTTGAGGCCTCAATCGGGCGCGTTAAGGAACGCGTAGAAGGTATCAAATTTTTTAAAGTCTGAGCACCACAGTAACGCACCTAGAAATAATATCTTTTTTTTTTTTTTGTTAAACTGTGCCTACAGATTGTGCTGGATAAAATACGCCTTTCCAAATAGAGATATCTAAGTAAGCGAAGCATTCATACCAATGAAGATAAAGTGACAAACCGACACCCACGACGGTGCGAAAAGAAATACGATCAGGGGCAGGTTCATGAATTTAGTCCAAATCACCACTCGTATTCTAAGAGCTACGGCTACCAAGCAACATGAAAATTTTGCGGAAGCCTCGATCAAGTTCATAGACCATAGCTGAAAGTATTCGTGATTAATTCAAGCAAAAAATAAAATGAAAAAAGAAGAGACCAGATTTTGTCCACCGCGTGTATTGGTAAAAGGGAAGCGGCGGACACGAAGGAAAAAATGAATTAAACAAGCAAGCATTTATTGCCGCCGGAGACCTTACAATTATTGTAACAATTAAAATAAGCGCAAAGCGATAAATCGCGTGAATTTTCGCAATTCAACTAAAGATTACGCTGCGTTGCAAAATCGAAAGCGATTCTAAATCGCGCGCGGGAAAGATTTGCTCTTGGCATATTACGAGTTCGATTTTTTTTTTGTTTAATACGAACGTGATCTATTCATTCACCTTAAAAGGTAGAGCGCGAAATAGTATACGAATGAGTAGGCCAGTACACATGTACGACTGGTGCAAATTTCTTTCCTCACCTTTAGCTGTGTTGTTATCGCAGCAATACGGCTCGAGTATACGATCTGATTTTAAAATGATTTAAAAAAAAAAAAAAAAGAACCCCAGACTACAACCTACACTCGTGATTGCCCATTTGATTAAATAGCGATCGTGTTATCTCTATAAAAGTGGAAAAAATGTCAAAGCATTGTATTTCATTCCTGGAGAAATACAAATATTTGCCTTTTTAGATTATTTGGTGATAATTATTCTACCTTCCACCGGCTGCAGTACTCAACTTAACTGGTTGAGATTCAATTGCTCTTAATTTTCTGATTATTTCTGGTATGTGTGTAGTAGCGGTTGCTTTCATCGAAAATTTGGGTAACATTTGCAGGCTACATTACTTCGGTAACGTGGCAGCTGGTGGCTCAGTTATGACGAATCAGGACGCACATAACAAATCAGCCATGCAGTAGGGTTTCAGGTAGAAAACAAATTCCGCAGAGTATTGTTTTCCTAAGACGTTGTCTTTTGTACAGTTCAAACGCACGAACTTTGAATGTTTGAGTATTTCAAAATGTTAACAGTGAGCGAATTAAAAATTGGAAAAAATAACTTTTCAACTGCACAGTCCTTAGTTTTTTAAAATTGATTTTATGCTTTTATTTTGTCATTGCTCAATATTTTTTATTGTAATAAAAATTTTTTAAATTATTTATTTCTGATTTTTTTAATTTCAAATACCACTTATTTCAAGCTAAAACATTAATATAAAAATCCGGTTCCACATTCGCCCACAATTTTTCTACAACTCGTATATAATTTAAACCCTGACAATGAAAAAAAGTATATTTTTGAATTTATTTATTATTTATGAATACATGCAGATTCAAGTAAATTCTCTGTATTTTAAATGAGTAATACATTTTGTTAATTTTATCATAACTTGAATATTTCATATTGAAAATGATAATAAACACTCCTCACGTTTTTTCTCTGAATGATAATGCTTTATGTCTTTATCTGTACCTCCCTTAAACTTGTTGACTTTTATTCGGTTTTTTCCTATTATATTCCCCTTATGAGCTCACAGGCCTGGTTTATAACTATCTGCTTTATAAAAAAAAAAAAAACAAAGAAAGTAGGAAAACCAGAGCGAAAATATATGGGGAAAATTAAGCCCAAGTGAAAAATGACCTGTACCGAGACGTCCTCCTCGTGGTCGAACCGCTGCTGTTACTATGCAGGTGACAGCTCATGGTAGCCCGAAACGGGGGCGGCTTCCCAATTTTTAAAGGGAACAAGGCGGGCTCCTTCGATTGTGTGCACAAGGCGAGGGATAAATATTTGAGGAGGTTCGCACTACACTACAGAGAACTGCTCCCCCACCCCTCCAATCGTGAGGGTTTGATTAAACAGCCCGGGGGTTAATTTAGCTTTCACTTGAATTCTCCACCCGAAAAACCGCCGTTGCGGTCTCTACATTTATGGGCATATTAAAAATCCCCAGGCTGCTTGTCGCGTGCATAGCCAGCGAACCAATTCTTTTCCTTGGTAGCCATATAAATTCCAAGGAATGTCTAAGAACGTCATCTTTGTTCACTTCCAAGCTCCGTCGTTCGTTCGTTCGTTTTTTCTTCCTCTCGTCTGTCTCACGTCTTAAATGAGCTTGTGTTACCGTTCTTTTTCATTCGTATGAACAGAGAGCAACCACTTCATACAAGAGCATCGAATTCGCACATGCGCGAGTTAAGCTGGGGTCACACGAACGTAAAAATACAGTGCGTTACAACGGACGTAAATTCTAACATACGTACAAACGACGTCTGTTGATATGCCCGCATTAATTTCGTTTCAATGCGGGGTCTATTTTTCCTAGATGTGGAAATTTGGGTTACTGAAGCACAGAAGTACACAAGACGGCAGGGGTTTTTGACAAATTATTTCCTGTAAACCTCCTTCCCACTTTCCCGAATAGCCCAAAATCGATATTTGCCGCTTTCATGTAATTTATTCAGTAGTATCACTAAGCACTCGATTTCTAACAATCAACGGACGTCAACCCCTGCACTCGTGTGGTTAGTCATATCTAAAGCAATGCAGCCCCAGACGTGCAATTCGATGCGTGCTGTAGCATAAACTCGCCAGGAACAAATCGTCGTGTGTAATTCATACATCCAAAACCATAAAATAATTTTGAGAGATATTGCAACGCTCGTATTCGTAACGTTCGTGTGGCCCCTGGGTTAAGCGTCCTCCTGAAGAGAACTTTTTTCAGATTCATCAGCCTCCCCGAAAAATGTGGCTCTCTCGGAAAATACTAACCGTTCCCATTGCAAATGTATGAGTAAAGTGTAAGTACAACGTGTACACTGGGACGTCACACTACCGCACACGTCACTGCTGTGTGAGTAACGTGTGAGTCAAAGGCTCCCCCCACCTCGCTTCATTTATGAACGATCCAAAGATTTTATTGATCCGGTCATTGATTTTCTGTTTTTTTCTCTTTGAATTCGAACTGAAAAGGCGGCGCGAAATCAGGACGCTTTTACGACGTGCCAATACGTCGTATAATGATGCGCCCACATTTTAATTAATTTCTAATCGTTCGCCCCGTCTCCAGCAGCCGCCTGGCGTTCCGGAATTTTTCGCACGAAAGCCGGCGGCGCTCCGTGGAAAAATCCTCCAAGTCCGCATCTAGACCACTTTTCAAGTGGAAAGCCATTACGTGTCCAAGTCGGTGCAGGGATTTCTTTCTTGCAACAGCGAATCCGCTGAAATGCAAACGCCTTGTTGCAGCGCGGACGTTTTCCGCAACTCACCGCCGCACGCATTTCTAGCAGCGGCGTACGTTCAACACAAAAACGAGTAAAATTTCTCAAACTCACCATCATAGCGTTCGGCTTGTTCAGCCAATTTTGCTTTATAAACGTTATTCTCGCGTTCGGACATTTTCTCTGGGGTGTTTTTCGAATCGGAATGAAAGCCTTTTCAAATTATATATAAAATAACCCGGATTTGAGGTTTTATAATTTTATAAAACACACACAAAACTGTTCTTGTGCTTTTCTAGTACGAAAAATAACGCCTACGGAACAGAACACCGCTCGAAACACACTAATCAATATGGCCGCACCTCACTTCTGAAAAACCCCGACGACAACGGCGAAAAATTCCCTTTGGAAAAATTCCCTGCTTCTGCGGAAATTTCCTCTGAGGAAAGAAGAAGAATTTATAATTTTTTGGGCAGTAAAATGTCTGCAAGATTGCAGACAGTTTTGGTTGGCTAAAAATCCGCAAATCCTTCTTCTTGTTTTACCGGAACAAATTTCCGCAAAAACAGGGAATTTTCCGCCGTCGGGTTTTACACAAGTGACGAGTTGCGGCCATAGCAGCGAAAGCGGCCATTTTGATAGCGCCTCAGCAGAAATAGGGTTTGCAGATTTAAAATAAGCTGTGCATTTCATCCTTACATAAATTAAATAGACCTTTTTATATATTTAAAATAAATAAATAATATTCAAAATAGTTCAAAAATATGTTCTGTGACTGCTATTCTTTGCATTTAAATTTACTTTTATTGTGAGTAACTAAATTATAACAACTTTGCCTGAAACATTGCATGGTAGTATTTTTTATATCCCAAAAGAGGGAAAACACACAATTCGTACAGAAATCCCATTGTTTTATATAAAAAATAAATCGATTAGGCAAGCAGCAGTAAGCAAGCCTTATTATGAAGATCAATTCTACGCTACCAACTCCTACCAGTTTTATAAACTTTTAAACAATTCGAGGGTCTAGACCTTTGGGGGTGGATCCCCTAATATGAGCATTTTTTTACAGAATAATTACTTGATGGTGATGACTTTCCGCCTTATGAGCGAGTTTACTTTTAACCACTTTCATTGTAATATCGCGTTGAAATTACTTAAACTTTTTGAGTTGCGTTATTCTCTCTACCATGTCCTAGGAATTTAACCTGAGGTCAATGTAGTCGGAATCGACAATAGTGACATCTGGAAAGCAGTATGACGGTAATACTTACAGACGAATTAGCCTTTAATTTCTCCAGCAATTATTATTAGTTAAGCAGCCAATTCATAAAACATAAATTCCAATTATTGCGATGCTACCACATTTTGCCTTGATTTTCACTGCGTCATATGGCACTACTTTTCTGTCCTTTCCGGCGGAAACCCACAAAACTTAATTATTCTGCAAATGTCAAAAGCACGCAAGAGACGCGAGTGTGTAATACGTTGTATTCTACAAATTTACAGAAATTCTCGTTTTGCGTACTGCAAATATTCAGAGCATTTGAGTAAAAATTTACTTGCTGGAATTTTTTCCATATTTCTTTAAGGTGGCAACAACAACAAGAATCGATTGATTAGGAAAATATTATTTTTAATAAATCAATCCTTTGAGAAATATTTGATGTGTCAACTTCTTTAGTATAAATTAAATAAATTTGGAATTTCTATTTAGAAAAAAATTTAAAGTCCACCGAGAAAAATTAGGACTGTTTGAGAATCGATGTCGATAGTTCCGTTATTTCATCAGGTTTAACGATTTAAACGATAAATTTCGTCGAATGAATCCCCGCCCATAATGGTAGCGAAGTTAACATTTACGGAAACAGAAATATTCGTAAATCTAACCCCTTGGCGTTTCAAATTATTTTCAAAAATACTTTATTGACATAAAGCTCAATAACTTCTCTAGGAAAAGGGCTAAATTGAAACAGCCAAAGTTCATCCACAACTTTACATGCATATGCCTTAAAGCCTATTTATTTGTCTTAATTCTCAATTTCTGTCTTATCGTTATCTTGTTCGCCATCGAAAAATTCATTTTTCGGCTCAACCATTCTATCCTCATCGGACTGGCTGATTCGAATATCTGGATCGGACTCTTCTTTTTGTCTGTTCTCCTCCGGTTCGATGACATCCTCCGGTATATTGAACATCTGAACGCTGGGTGCATGTTGGCACATCTTAAGATTCTCATACACGTGCTTCACAATAAGCTCCAGGTACTGTTTCGTATTGGCATTCTCTTGGCGGGATCCGATATCTGGATGCAGCGTAAAATCAGGAGCAAAAAACTCTAAATAGTCCGTCAATGGTAGCTCATTTGAAATGGACTCATCTACTAATAAGGAGGTTTCATACGTCCAACAGCGTGCTACATTGCGCAAGGTGTACCCTCCACCGCCGACCACTAGTGTTGGAACATTAAGCTCCTTGACGAATTTAACGCACTCCCCGTGACCTTTTGTACTTAGCGAAAAGCAGCCAAGTCTATCTCCCGCTAGGGAATCAGCGCCACATTGAAGTACGATAGCCGTTGGTCTGTAGAAGTCCATCACATGGGAAATAATTGGTTTGAAGACCTGATAGTAGCTTTGGTCGTCGATTCCCTCCTTTAGAGGAACATTAACGCTGTAATACCTCCCAGACTCTGCTCCGATCTCATACATATCACCAGTGCCCGGGAAAAACCAGTTGCCGTATTTGTGGAATGACACAGTCATCACCCGATCGGTTAAGTAAAAAGCCTCCTGTACCCCATCGCCGTGATGAACGTCTATGTCGATATACAGAACCCGAGGATGGTATTTCAGCAATTCAAGTATTCCAATTACAATGTCATTTACGTAACAAAACCCTGTAAGGTGTGTGTAAACAATACTTTTAGGATTGAGAAACAAATCCACTCACCAGAAGCTTCGAATTTCTTGGCATGATGCAGTCCACCAGACCAATTTATACAAATATCACTATGGTTGTGATTTAGTTTCTGTGCACCCTCTAGGGAAGCACCCGTGTACATTGCGCAAAATTCGAAAAGCCCGTCAAACACTGGACAGTCCTCTCCAACGCTGAAATGCGACAAATACTTTGTGTAACCCACAGCTGAAATGAGGAATATTACTCGAGACATCTATAACTATTAACGACATAGTTACAATTGCACTGAATGTTTTGAGGAGTCACTTGCTGCAAAAACTCGATGTACTCCTCGCTGTGGAATCTCAACATGTCTTGAGCACTAGCTCTAGGATATGAAAAATCGCTTAAAGAATGTTATTAATTTCGAAGTTAGTTACTTAGTTACTTGTAAGGCCTATAAATTTTCATTTTTTTATGAAGTCCATAATTCATCACCAGGCTGTGTGTAACCGATAGGCGGTGCGGCTTCATTGGGTGCCCCGGACCGTAGTGAAAATTCCCAACGTCCGGGTTATAAAAATACGAAACTCTCCTATTGCTCATACTGAGGGCTCAGTTAAATATGTTTTTTAAAAATAATATCACGATTAAAATTAAAACAACAAGTAATAAGCGTCGAGTGAGCGAGAAATCCAGATTCATCATTCGTCCTATAATTTGGCGGCTGCTTTCCCTATAGAGAAGAGCACAAAACACTACAGAGCGACACTGATGCCAGGACACATTTTTAATGCTTCTATTGTTTCTGCTAGCATTTGCACAATTAATTTCTGTTCTTTCCTCAATAAAATCGCTTTAAAACAAAAAGGGACACAACACGGACGTCAGTTTGCTAACTACAACTGTCAATGAGGAAGAGAAGTGTTGCCAGAGCAAGATTTATGAAATCCTACACTAGTGTTTGAAAAAAGTGACACATTCTTTTAAATATGTTCCCCTTCAATTTATGAAGGGCTCTGCATTCCAACTTGTCCACTGTACTTCAAGAAAATTGACATTATTTCTTTAAATACATCAGATCAGAATCAAAAACAAAATCTGTACAATTGATTTAAAAACAAAATACCGCTTCTAACTTATAAAACATATTTATTTCATATCTTTACAAGTCAGTAAGTCTTAACGGTACCTATAAATCTAATTTTGCTGTTGCTTAAATATGGTACACATTACTTTATAGTGTTGACAAAATTCAACAAGTTGTTAAAACATCTTTGGTATTTACTAAATACATGAATCATATTACCTCAAACTTAAGATCAGTAACGTTATCTAAGAAAAAAACATTCATTCCTATTACTAAGTAGATACAGCGGAAAATGCTAGAAGGAAATACGTTTAGTTGCGCTTCCGGTGCGCAAAAGCTTGCTATAGACAGATGTTATAAAATTAAGTCGAAAATTTTACATATTGGAAGAATTACACATTATTTGCCCTCACAGTGATAAGTAGAGACTAAATTGCACGAAATTTTAATAAGCGAGGAATAAATCAATTGTCTGCTAATTTAAGCCCTTCTAAAAAGCAATAACGGCACGTGTACCTTATACGATTTAGCGCAAGATAGGTATAAAGGACACCGGGAGGTAAAACAGCTAGATACATTCATCAGGGTACTACAGAAAATTGATTACACCGCGGAATGCTCCTACTCACATCCGGAAGAACGTCGATTCCTTTCATCAGCAATCGCTTCGAACATTGCGCAGTTCTGCAGAAAGGCAGTCATTGAACTACCGCAAACATACGCCTAGTAAGGGTCAACAGCTTAAAAATGTAAGGTCCTACTGGCTACCGTTAATTAATTAACTCTGCTTTCGTTTAACAACTAGCTTAATGTCTTTAACTTGTAAATTGTGCTTAGACTTAGCAGCAAATTTGATCACAGCTTGCGTAGATACCTGTGGTACATGCCTTAAATCAAGCCATGTTAATTGCTCGCATTTACTTAGATAATCCAAAGAGAGTTCGGTTACAAGGCGGCAGCTACTTAGATTTAGTTCGACGAGGGTATTTATGGCACTCGGGCATGTACCGATTTGCGCAACACCAGCGTCGGTTATTCGTTGACACGACGATAAGTCTAAATGGATTAATGATGGTAAGCCTTGGGTGATGTAACGTAGGGCCACATCGGATATATCAGTACCTGCGACTTTAAGCGTTTTTAAGTTTCTTAAACGTGACTTAGAATCAGTGAGACCAGGACGTGAGTCCTTTGGTGGCGAAAGAATCTCCCTTACGGCAGAATCGTTCAGGCCACGAACAAAGCTTAAATCTAAGACTTGTAACGGGGGGCACAGACACGTATGCAGTGCTAGAATTGCCTGTATTGGACAATTCTGAAGACTTAAATTTTTTAGCCCAGGGAGGCGGGCGATCACCCAAGCTAATTGCCTCTTTGCTATTTGTGTCCAGTCTAAAATCAGGTGTTCTGGCTGTCTACGAACGATAGCAGTTAGCAAAGCAGCAGACAATTTGTGCTCAGCACAGTTCATACATTTCCAAAGTGTCGGATCGACAGATACATTAGACCAAGCTTTACAAACAAGAGAGCATGTTACCAGTGTTTCAGGTGGCAGAAATCTGAATACAGCTTTTAAAACAATTGGATCAAGAGCCAGATTAGCCGCAGAGTGTTGCGACTGATTGTGCAATTGGCCTGGCCTAACGACATACTGGGGCTTCTTCAAAACTTTCGTTGAAGAACTAAGAATCTGATGCCCCAATTGGGTTCGAATTGCATTTTTCTTTCTAGGCAAATTAACATTGGCCTCAGACACATCCACACTTTCGTGCATACTACTGCACATGCTCCCATCATCACTTTTTCGCCGCTTAATCGTGTTTACTCCCAGGCGGTGATCCAGGTCCTTATTGTCGTTACTGTTGGTCTCCAGGCGCTCCAGTTTTACGCCTTCAACCTTAATTTCTTTTTTGATGTCGTGCTTTGTAAGAGTGTCTAATTCTGACTCACTAGACATTCCAAACTCATGATTGCCATCCGGAAGCACTTTATTTTCAACAGCAGAAGACGCATCGCTGCTTACAGACATCCGCCGGATTTCTGAAGATTTCTGGCGTGCTCTAAAGTGCCGGGGCTGAAAAATAAATTCAAATTTAGAACTATTTTTTAGTAGGGAAAACATATCCTACTTTGTAATCCGTATTTTTGCCAGATTTGCAACACGATGGACATTCCCAGCTGTTCGGGAGATCCTCATTAACAATACCCTTGGTACTTTGTGCTTTTCTCTGAGCACAGTCAGGATGAGCGATTTCGTAGCACACAGAACATTCCATCAGGGACGATGGTCCTTCGAGTGATGCTTGTAGTTTTGCTTGTGGAGAAACTGGAGTTTGCCTCCAGCCATCTAAATGGCAGTAGACACATTGGGCTGTTACTGGAAGCATTGGTGACAGGCACTGTCTCCTCATACAGGTTTGCTTGGCACGTCCAGGCCCCCCAAACTTAACCATATCCAAACAGAAGCTACATTCGCCACAGTCTGAACGCTGGCAGGCTTCACAAACTTTACAACGCGTTCTTCGACGGCGAGGCGTACCGTTCGAAACAGTCTGATTGTTTTGCGCCTTCGGGCCACCCCCACCCCCACCATCAGCATCGGTGATTGTAGAATTAGCCACAGCTTTTTTATGCACCACCTTAACTGGCTTAGCAATTGGAGGAGGAGCAAAGTTGCAAACCTCTGGAATCGAGGTGAATTCCTGGTTTTCGGTTGGATTAATCGTTGTTGCACTACCATTACTGAGGGGTTCTGCTTTGAAGGTGCGACTCTCAATGAATTGTTGCTCAATCGGCGGGCAGCTGTTCTCTGTGACTTCTACTTTAAGCGTTTCAATAAACATTGAACGGTCGTAAGGTACATATGGCTCATTTATTCGAGTTTCGGGCTTGAGCACCGGCTCTCCTGTGATTGCTGACTCTGGCCTGTCCTTACAGTGACGTTCTACGAGATTACGAACATCCTTTATTAAAGCAACTGGATCTTTTACTAGATCTGGGACATTCTTCTTATGCGGTGGAAGATCGTAGAGATACATAACTATTTCCTGGTTAAAATAAAATTTTCCAAATTATTTTTTAAGGCGTATTACTTATTAACCAAATGTTGCTTAATTTGATAATGAAAGCATGAAAGTTTATTTTGCAGCACTATTTTCAAAAATTAATAATGTAAAAAGTTTATCTTACAATTTAAATATTCAAGAGGTGTATTATTAAAGTAAGCTAAAATCAATAAAATCTTCAGCTCGTCAAAACAAAAAATAGGAAATGAAGATTTGATTAAATTTATCGCGGAGCTTCGTACAATCTAGATTAGGGAGTGTACTTTTAGAAGCACTGAAAAATAATAGAAGTTTCCTTCCACAGGAAAGCATTCACCTGAGTTTTTAACTTAGAGAGAAAGAACTTCGAGCTAAATTGGAATTAGAGGGGTGACTAGGGACGTTGCCGGCAAGCTTTGCATACTACTTCTTACTTAATTATTTAGAAAATTACATTATGGAGGAAATCCACTTACCTTTAGTCCAAAAAGCTCATGATGCGTTAAATGAATATGTGGCCTGCTGGCAACTTCCTCTTCCATCGACCGTTCCCCTTCTAAATGTGACCTGCCCAGAAGGGTATGCACGTACCTTGCCAACACGTACCACAGCATTTCTGTGAAAAAAGGGTAACGAAATTTCTGCGGTACTTTCGTTAAATCCTCGACTTGTGCAGTTTTTAATTGCTTAACGATGCCAAAGGAATGCAAAAAATTTCCGCCAAAGACAAGTGAATCTGTTGGAGTGTAGACAGCATGTATCCAACCTGTTGGAATAAAGAAGGTGTTCCCTGCCGTAAGATATACACGGGCACACTTTTCTACAGTATCTCCAAAGAACACATCCGACTGTTTTCCAGATAGCACCCATTTCTCGTACAGTTGTAAATTTTTCTCAGTTGGCGGAATTAGCCAGAATACCTTGCTGCCCTTCAGTATATGGTACCAAACAGACGTTCCACCAAAATCAATGTGAAAATCTGTATAGCAATTCTTAACAGACATGAGACAGTATTTTTGCACCTTGGGATACATCATGTCTCCTATGGCATTTGTTTCTTCAATTTGGGCCTCTTTAAGTTGCTTTGGCCATACAACGTCTACCCAGTCTATTTGCCGGACTATGTCTGGACTTTGGACGTATTGGTCCAATTTGGTGTGGGAGAACTCAAGGGAAATAACGTTCAGTAATCGATCCTTATCGGGGTCCTCATAATACTGCTGCCATTCTTTCATCGTCATCTGAATGTTTTTTTGCGTATTTACGTCCATAACATCCAGAATTCTCTTGGAGCCTACACATAGTCGAACATCGTTAATGGTAAAATCCGTCGATGGTACCCTCAAACCCAACCCGGATTTCTCTCGAAAAAGAAGTGGAATGTTAAAGCCATACTGTTGAATAAACCTACAGAAAAAGACATCTGGTCATTTATGGAACGGCCCTTCTGAATACCTTCCGAATTACACAATACCTAGTGGTAAGTTAAGAGCACGTGCTAGCATAATGCCTTTACTTACCCTACTGTGAGATCGGAGCCCTTCATTTCACGCACCATCCCGGCTTGCGCAAATTTCGAGGACTCGAGCTTTTCAGCCACACTAAATCCACGTACCCCCTCCAGGTCATCGTCACCTAGGGCCCATTCTTCGGAGTAAAGTTTACGTTGTTTTCTCTCACGCTGAAAAGAGCAAGAAATAATAATAAAGAAAAAATAACCATGAGAAGTCGAGTAGAAATAAAAGCTTTTGCTAGATTGGCAAGATATCTTTTTGCCTTCCCATAAAACACGTGAAAACAATATACAACAAAAGGTCAGGCAAGTGGAAAAGTTTCACTGATTCTGGAGAAGCCGGTGAAATTAGTTTCGTAGCAGAGCTACTGGCCATTGGCGCGAGTGATTTTATTTTGGTTCTGGCGCGTTATCTTTCGTGTTATGTCCACGAATTGTTTTGTTACTACGAAAACAATTCAATAAAAATACCAGAAGCACCGGTGTCGCTACGAGACAAGCTGTGGCACCTCCAGTAAGGCGACCTAGCACCGAGACTGTTTGTACAGCTGATAGCTAGTAGCCTTCTACTGAAAGTTCTTATTAAAAATGGTGCTTATAAAACTCCGCGGAATTTAAAGACTGTTTTATCTATCAGAATGGCAGAATTTTGCAGGCATGTATCATTCCGACCATAAAAAGGCAGAAAGTACCCGGAAACTTCTGTGATAATGGAATCATGAGAATCGAGACTACCTTTGCGAGCAAAGATAGGCGATAGTTAGTACATCAGGCACATGGCTTTACTTACAGATCTAAATCGAAATCATTATACTTGGTTTACATTTAGTACACATCCTCATTAAATTTCACAATCCTAATAATGTATATAAATCTTCATAACTGAAAAAATGAATTTATCAGATTTCGACAAAAGGTAGAAGGTTACGAAAAAATACCGGTTGGAGGTGCTTCGTTATCTGAAGTCGAAAAGTTAGACTGTTTTTAGATTATAAACCAAATTTGTAGAACATTCCGTTATTTCGTAGAATATCATAATATATGGAAGAAAACACCTTCGTTCAATTTTTCTTGGAAACACTCTATTAAAACCACATACCATCAAGAGCTTGCACCCTTACTGACGAGTGTAGTTGATTAATTATTGAGCAAAAAATATAAAAGCCGAAGAAATCAAGTAAAATGTTTATGGAAAAAAAAAACCTCCTTGGTAGAAATAATACAAACCAACTTTTTTTAAATCATCTAATTGGCTATAGATTTACTTTGAAGCAAAATAATGATTCTAAACGTACTCCACAACTCTATCCTACTGATCCTGTGAAAAAAGGAATGAAACATTGCAAGAAACCCTTCGTGTAATCCACATGGAACAGAGAAATGGATCAAAATCACAGCTCCTGGGAGATTCCAGAATGCTCTTACATATAATTTGTCTTTTGTTGACTTTTCGATACACTTTTTTAATTACTTTCCAGAGAGTCTCATAAACATTCACCATAATTGTCTCACTTTATATTTTAACTGCAAATTGCGTGGACCGCTTACACGGCAATAAGAAAATTTATGCAAATTAGCCAGATCTTCAAGAAGTAGAGCTCGATGAACGCACCATTTCCCTGGGAGTTGTGCCGGTGCACTGGAACCGAAATAGATTTACCCAGACGCTTTGGGGGCAATGGAAAAACACGGGTGGCAGCAACCCCTTTTTGAAGCATTTAAATAAGTCAGCGGATGAGTGCTTGCAAGCGAAGCCACCTATAGTGTATGCGCGCAGAATGCCATCAAAGTGCCTTATTTGTATCTCGTTAGTCCATTAATTGAAATCTGAACACCTATTGTGAAAATAGACAGCAACAAGCATTCACTGCGGCAAACCGAATACAATACAAATGCGGTATTCAACCTCCCAGCCAGACAAGCAAAGCAAAAGGCGGCTCATGAGTGTGCCGCCAAGCAATCTTTCTTGGAGGAGAATATTTTCTTGGAGGAAAAGCTCAGAAGCCCGAACCGCTCGCGAATTATTCCCCCGTGCAATATCAAATTATCGCATTACTTAGGCATGCCTCGTATCCCACCATTTGTGCGTATTCTTTTTCTTCCACTCTACAGAAGGCTGCTCGTGATTGATCCGGTTCTGGGGCACATTTTATTGCCATCACGCAGTGTAGCTGCCGGTCCACTGCTCTGTAATCTTTTCTCAGGCTATGGCCTGGCGAAACCCGAGCGTCCGTAAAAGCTGTTCCCCAACTCTGGGGTGCTCACAGCACAGTCGCACAGAGCTAACAAATACCAGGGGCTGGGGCCGCTTCCTTCTATTTTTCTTTTTCTTCTTTACTCTTTGAAGAAAAGCTGAGGCAGCTTTTGTTATTTGAACGTTGAATTACATCAACATTTAGCAGCAGTTTAGAATCGTAGCCTCGAACGAGTAGAAATAGCGACGTTGTGGCGGCCAGGCCCAACCTGGGAGCTCCACTTGTGATGCGAGCGGGATGCCCCTTGTATCCCATTGGATCCCTTCCCTGCTGTGAACGAGTATACACGGCCACGAAAGTGAATTTGCTCTGGTGTGGTGCTCCTTGGTGTGCTGCTGGGTCTCCCAGAAGAAAATATATAAAATCGGAAAACGAGAAAAAACCAAAAAAATAACTTGTTTAGCAGGTTTAAAAATCAACGAAAGAACAGAGCACAGCTATGCTGATTTTTTACACGGGGCCCCTTTTAGTTATCGCCTCTTCGGGTGGCTCAGGGGCTCGAACTTCGCTGCTCCGCGCACTTTACACAGCTGAAGCACGACGCAGAGCACATAGTCCTCATCGTTGACTGAGCGGGGAGCAGCCAGTCGCGGCCTGGCTGCAGTTCTGAGTTTCAGACTTTTCCTATTTTTCGACTCCTCTTGGGGCGAAAAATACGGCTTTTGTTATCACGAAAATATGGCGTCACATCCACGAGAAGCGACGACGGCAATAGAGGATGCTAGAATTTCGCAAAACTTCTTAGGGATGCACTTGCTTGAGGGGCAAGCTGAGTTGGGAAGGGATTTAACTACTAACCAGTTGACGGCGGCTCTGATGACTTCTTGCAGGCGACCCCGTTTCGGACATCGCCACACAAAGGTCGGACCACGAAACCGGATAAAAACTTATTCGACGAGAAATTTATATATATCTGCGAAAAGCTGCACTGGTATCTTAATTAGTATCTTTTTTATATGCCTTTATTGTACACGAGAACACATCAAACGTCGGACTCGACACAGCAGTCGCTCGAGGCTTGACTGTGAACTCCTCCGCCCTCACTTTGTCCGTCTTACACCTTTCGGATCTCGCACTTTTCGGGATTACTCCAAATCCATCAAAATTGCCCACAACGCGACTGCCAAAATCACCTTTGTCATCTATACTGCGGAACTGCTTGCAACCGATTGCAGCAACACCACCGAATCGCCCCGAATCGATTTTGGAAAAAATCCTTCTCTTCTTGGACTGCTAATTGAAACCCGCGTTGCTTCGCCTCCCGATTTAGAAAACACGTCCACACCTCGCTATGGCATCGCCATTAATAAAAATGAAGTTCTGCGGACAAAATCACTTCGCCCGATTAAATCACGAGTGCGAATGGGATCAAGAGCTGTGCAGGTGAGATAGGACGTTGTGTTCACCTTTTCTCCTTCTAGCACATGTCGAAGGGGAAGATTCGAGCGATTCTAATGCTAAATTAAAATGTGGCGAGCATTAAAAATTTCAAAAGAGTTCGCAAGAATTGTTTGTTTTGCTATTTACTTTGTATTTTTCTCTGCAAGAAATTTGTGAATACCTTTGCACTTATATTTATAACATTTTTATGAAATGTAGAGTACAATTTTAAACGGAATTATATGAAAAACATTAGTGGGTTGTGCTGTGTGGAACTTGTGGAAGGCGGCTGCAAAACGTCAAGGTGCAAACGACAAAAGCACGGTGTTACAATGATAAAAAATATTTTAAAATTAGCGGTTTATACAAACTGTTTCACAAAACAAACAATTGGTAAGTTCTCTTATACATGGAAATTGTACACTTACGCTTTAATTTCCAAGTTGGGATTGTATTATTAAATGAATTGTTGTAGGACAGTGCCGCACCATCAAACGATGGGTTGCTCCGACAATACGTGAAATTAATAGTCGTCGTAAGAAAATAGGTCCTGAACCGGCAGCCCCACGTTCCAATCATATTGAATGGAATTATGGTGCCGAGTTATTTGCATTTGGAAAGCGGCTCAACGAAGAGTTTGATTTGAAAAGGTTACAAACAGCGTTTGTCCACCGATCGTATATTCTTCAGGAAGAAGTTAAGCAACGAAACTTAGGGATCGATGAGCCAGTTATTAACTTAGAGGATAATAGGAAATTAGTTGAGAAAGGTGAAGAATTGGTGTTTGGATATGTACAGGCATACCTGAATTTCCATTTGCCTAAAGTCCCTGAGGATGGCCTTAAAGCAATTTATAAGTATTTGACGAGTGAAGACATGCTGGCACACATTTCATCCCATTTGGGGACCAAAGACCTTGTGCTCTGCTCGGAATTCCCACCAAGTAAGGCAACACTTAAAAACGCACTTTTGGCCGTTATTGGCGCATTAGAAGAGTCTTCTGGTGAAAAGAGAACATATGACTTTATACGGGATTTCATTTGCACCCATCTAAACCAAAAAGACCTGATGGAGGCCTGGGAACTGGATAAACCTCTTGATCGTCTAAGGAGCTATTGTTTGGAGCACAAACTTGGTGCACCTGAACCTAGACTGATTGGCGAGGCTGGGAAAAATACCGTACTTGCAGCCTACCACGTCGGGGTGTACTCAGATAAGAAATTAATAGGCAAAGGTAAACGCATCAAAACCTCAAATCTGTTCCAGTAACATTTCCTGTATCTAGGGTTCGGGGAGTCTGTTCAAATTGCAGTGAACATGGCTGCTGTGGATGCCTTGCGGTTCTTCTATGGAATTGGCGATAACATGAAGCCGTTTAATTTCAATATTAAAATTGAGAGGATAGTAAGCAAATTAGACGAAAAGTCATCGCCAGACATTAAGAAGATATCAAAGAACTAAAATTGTTATAAGGATTTTAACTAATGAGTTGATAGCTGGAGTAATCTTGTGCTTTTTTTTTAATAATTTTCTTGACAAAAGTTGACTATTCCCCTGACAAAGGTTGCAGGTGCTGAGACTGGCGGAGATTTCCAAACATTTTAATTTGATTTGCATTTATTATCGTCGCATATATTTTGTAAATCGTAGAAACTTAATAGTAAATTCGGGAAGTTAGCTGTAAATCTAAAAACGAATGCATAGTCATAAAACACACACAACACTTGTTACTTTCACAAATACTCGGGCCACACACAAAATGGTCGTTAAGTCGGTAGAAGGTGCCGTCTTCACCGACTACCAACTACATGTCGGTGTCCATAGTGTAGTTGAAGTCGAGGCTAGACGAATTGTTGTTGTTCTTATTCAATTCGACATCGTCGTCAGTGTCTAGGTCATCTGTATCCTGTCGCTGTTTCTGAGCGAAATCACTCAGTTTGAGGGGCGGCTGCCAGAGGACCAGAGCTGTACAGGGTTTCTCGACACGCGAAAGAAGCGCCTTAGGGATGATGCTATTTTCTCCCTCGTTCAGTTTCTTGATTTGCTCACAAACAGATATTCGATTTGCAGTCTTCAGCTTCTCGGCGAGTTCTTTTGATGTCATGGGAATAGTGTAATCTTGTTCCGCACCATCAGCATCCATAGCATAGTCAGACAGGACGTTATCTATGTCTCCCGTATTTATGCTCGAGCTATGGGAAACGTAATTAGATGATATGTGAAGACCATTCAAATGTGCAGCCATTTTCTCCTCGGTGATGAATTGCTTGGTCGGACTATGAAAATTTCCCAAAACTGTTAGAAATAATTATGAATTTTACTTTGTCAACTACTTACAAAGGCGAAGGCTCTGCAGATTTTCGCTTGTGGAGATTTGTTTGTTTTATCCCAAATGGGGCTATGTGGCCTGCGTGGAATTCCATAACTCCATTGTATTGGGTTGTCCACGGCATCGACGCTGCGTTCCAAGGAACCGTTGGAGGGCTTGGCATCGTATGTGGAGCGCCAGGAATTGGGGAGTTCCTAAATGCACTTAATCTCCTATCAGTTAAATTCATACTAGCAATAATGACCAATTAATAAAAGAAAATAAAAAATCACACAAGGTAGTTTACCTCATTTTCTGCGCGTTCTGTTGCTGCTCTTGTCACTGTCACTTTGACTCTGGCACGAGAACGTACGAGAACGAAATGACAAATCCCAATATTATGGGAAATTTTTAACCAACAAGAAGAAGACAAATGACATTTCGGGTGTGTTGCAAATCGCGAGACGAAGTATGAATAGTATGAAGTAGCAGCACTTCAACGGAGAGCACAAATTGACAAGGTTGCATTGGTAATTTTCAAACATCCCAAAGTGTTTGCTTTCATAAGTGCTGCTGGTTCGAAAGAGAAAGAAATTTCTTAAATGTATTTAAAGGTAAATGTGAAGAGTACAAATACTGTCAGCAACCAGCTGACGTCAATCAAATATCTCAACAACAAATGAGATGCACATTAGCAAACAAATTAGCAACACATTGTCAACTATGCTGGAGTAACCAGCCGAATTATCCTAAAAATTAATACGAATGTCAGCAATTTCAGAAATTTATTGTAGTTTAGGCGATGTATGAATAATAGAAGTAGCGACACTCCCCAAGGAGGAAAATTTACCGTTATAAAAATTAAATGGGTGGGTGTATTTAGTGTTTTTGACAACGATTTGTTTACATTTTTGCTAGATCGCATTGATAGAAAATTGGCTTAGACAGAATCTCTGCTAAGAATACTCTTGTAATTAGGAAATATTTATTGTAAATTTGTTAATTTACAGTAAATCGAAGAAATAAAAAATATGACAAGAATGTGCTGAGGTGGTGAGTGAGGAGTACCCAATCTACATTAAGACTTCCGAGACTGTTTATGCTTTTATTAATTTTTAAGACAATCCTAAACGATATAGCATTAAAATCCTTTAATGTTTTGATATGTGAATTTAACGGCTGGCAGGTGTTACATGTGTGTTATTCTTCGCGATTGTATTCCTTAATTTTCATTGGCTGCTTGCAAAAAACTACACCATGTTGGAGAATGTGTTGGTAAAAACTCCAGCATAGTTGAGAATGCGTTATTAAATTTTTGATAAATGCATCTTAGACGTTCGTAATTGAGATATGGTATTGGCGTCAGCTGATTGCTAGCAATATTTGTATTCTCCACACTTACCTCTAAGTGTATTTAAAAAATTTCCTTCTCTCTCGAAACACCAGACCATGGAAACAAGATCTTTGGGATCCTTGAAAGCTACCAATGCATCCTTGTCATTTTGTACTCTCCATTGAAATGTCGCTACCTCATATTATTTATAATTCGATTGAAGTGTCGCTACTTCATATTATTCATATTTAAGTAACAGGAAACAGTATGTAATTTTCGGAATATTTCAAATACTACAAAAATCACTATTGCGTCCGAACGAGGTTTTTTACCTGAATGTACCAAAAGGCGGAAAAAAGTAGATTTAGAATAATCATTTAATTATAAAACTGATCAGAAGAAGCCAATATCACCCAATGAAAATATTTTGCAAATATTATATTTAATTTATAAATTGGAAGAAGTTTTACATGGCAGTTCCATTGCCGTAGCAACCTAAACGTCAAGAGGCGCAAAATGTCAAATAACGAATTTAGTTTAAAAAGTTGAAATATCTGTTACTTCGGTAAATGGAGGAATCCTGACGATAAAATGACGAAGAATCTATCAGAATCGCCACAGAGTATAATACGAAGACTGGAGAAACTTCGGCAATGGCAAGAAGAACAACAGAAGATGTTAATCGAACGACAAAGTAGTCAACGGCAGATACTAAATGTGGAGCATCGCAATACTCTTGAAGAGTTAGAACTTTCAGGAAAAAAAGTTAGCTGGAGATATAGTAATTTATTTAATTCCGGTGTTACGCATTCAGAGGATGGTATTGAGAGATTAGATGGCAAGAGGGCTGATATCGATGTTATAAACGATTCGCACGAACCGCAGCCAAAAATTGCTAAAAGACCATTTCTTAAAAGAGGTGAGGGTCTTACGAATCGATTTAAAATTCATCCAGATCACCTTCGACTGGATAATTTGCCTAAGTACAAATACGCGAGTGCATATAAGGACTTCGTTCAGAAAAGATTCGGGAAAAGTCAACTATCTAAGACACAAAGCCACAGGATAGTCGGCAGAAATACTTCAAATGTTGGTAGCAAAGCAAAACCTACGCCATCAAGTAGAAAAGGAAATTCAGGAAGAAATCTTGTGCTTGAAAAGCCAAAACCTAAGCTAGTGGAAAAAGTTGATAAAAGCCCTATTTCCCTTGGTACGGAGACAGATTCTGGATTTCAAAATTCCATCAAGACAACCCCAAAAAAGTCTCAGAACAATGTTGCTATCTTAAAGAACTGTGATCAATTACTATCCAGTATTAATTTTTTCCACGAAAAGCCGAAAGAAAGTGAGAAATCTAAGCATAATGATAGCAAAGAGTCTATCCAAAATGTTGACAGCAATAAGGCTTCGAAAAATCACTCAACCAAGGAAACGAGCGATTTGCAATCTGATTCACAAAATACTCAGGAACTGTCCGTTGAACCAGTATCCTGGGCAAAAGTGTTGAACGCATACAATCCCATTCCAATTCAGAGAATTCGGAGGGATTTACTAAACTCGCCTTCATCGCATAACAAAACAGAAGATGAAGAAGACAGTCTGAGTCTGTTTGAACTCCTTGAAAGAAAGGTTCAAGAAGGTAGTTTTTCTTTCAATTTGAGCAGCATAAAACGTTGGATTGAAACAAATGCTGGTAGTGCCCTAGAGTTTACCGAAAACGAAACCCTTTTACAGTCAGTTGGAGTCCCAAAAGGCATATCGCCCGTCCCGTTCGATATCGAGAAGAATATAGTGCTAGAGGAAACAGATGAGGATGAAGACCAAAGTCTTGATAAAGTCGAAGGGTGCGCAAAGTCTGAAAAGGGTCACGTACGTTTCAGTGATAATGTTGAGGTAAATGAAGTGGATTCTGAGACTGATTCTGCTTTATCAAATGACTTAGATACCTTAAATGTAAGCAAGACATCCACACCGAATGAAAGGAACCAGTTCGACAAATTTAAAGCTGCTATTTTTGGTGATGATTCTACACAAATCGAGGAAACAACCCTCACCGAGAACAAAAGACAAGAGATTATAGAAAATAATGAACTGCTAAAATCGCGTCTACAGGAACTAGAAAATGAGATCGCCTCATTCAGAGCAAATAACGCAGAGCTAACTAAACTTAAGCAACAACATGAACTTGACAAAATTCATCTCCAGCAGGAGCGGATCGAAATGGAGGAAAAAATTAACGATGAGCGGATAAAAATTGAAATATACTTACACGACCAGCAGATGAAGCTGGAAGAGGAGCGGAAAAAAATCGAGAAGCTGCAGAAACAGCCGAATCGCAAGGACAGGGAAGAAATCGCTAGACTTAAAGAACAAGTTGAGACTCTGCAGAAAGATAAAGAGGCCAAGGAGAGCAAACACTGCGCAGCGCAAGGTAGACTTAGGGCGCAAATTAGAAACTTAGAAAAGGAAATTAGGGATCTTTACCTGGAGATTGAACACTTGAAAAAGGAAAATAAGAAGTTGGAAAGCGAAAACGCGAGACTAAACCGAGTGAATAATAACAAGATGCTTCAGGAAATAAATAAAACCATTGCAAAGCTGGCACCAAAGTTGGTAAGTTGCGAAATACATGTTCGTTTATTATATATAATGCTAAACACAGATTTTTTAAAGGATACAACTGAAGTAAAAAACAAAAGTACAAAACCAGTTGTTGCTAAGGTGATATCACATAGAAGGCCTGAACCGCGACGTAGAGATTTTAGATCGAAAAGTGTACCAGACATGCCTCAAAAGCTTGCGTCGTCATCCGAAGATTCTGAAGACAGCTCTTGTGAAGACGATGTGACTCCCGAAGTCGAGGAGGAGTCTCAATACCTACATAGAAACTGTAAAAAAGACACAGGTACGAGTCACAAAAGAAGCAAATCTGGAGAACAAAGTTACGATGAAACAGATGTTAAAAATGATTCCAAACAAGAAAGCTCCAGCAAATCGAATATACCTAGTCTTAAACGAGAAATTGTTAATCCAGACGGTAGTAAGGATATTTGGTATCCAAATGGGAACTTGAAAAAGATTTCAGCGGATAATATGATTATAAGAATGCTTTACTACAATAAGGATATAAAGGAAACGAATATAACTGAAGGCACGGTTAAGTATTATTATGCTGAGACTAATACATGGCACACGACGTATCTGGATGGCTTAGAAATCTTGGAGTTCCCCAATGGTCAAACAGAGCATCGGTACAAAGATGGCAAAGTTGAAGTACACTTTCCCAACGGTTCGATCAGAATAACGAATCCCACCGATGAGGAAAGGTCTGAAGAGTGGCGATACCCAGATGGAACAACCCTGATACAAATGAAAAATGGTGACAAGGTACTTTCGATGCCCAATGGTCAGAGAGAAATACACACGAAACTCCACAAGAGAAGAGAATACCCTGATGGAACAGTAAAGATTGTGTATCCAGATGGGAGTCAGGAGACTAGATATTCAAACGGAAGGGTTCGTCTGAAGGATAAGGATGGGAATCTAGTTATGGATTCTGTGAATTCCAGTTATTAGTATTTGTTAAGTTTAATGCGATAGAGTATATTTTTTGCCAGAGAACATGCTCTTGGATTTTTATTTTATTTGGTCTATTTACTTAACTCTCAAGATTCGGAATTTCTTCTGCGTAACGGTTCGATGGTGTAGCTATCGCCTGATAAAACTTCGCGAACAGAAGGTGAGATTTTCTGCAGTAAGGCAGTTTTATAAAAAAGAGCAAAGAACCGCGTTTTGAACATATTTTTCGCAGTCTCAACATCAATACCACCTTCGTCGACTTGCCGGTCTTGACAAACATTCGAAAAGTTTCTGGGAAGTGTTTCAGTAGAAACTTGAATACCGACAGCCCTTAAGCCTAAAATAGTACACCAACTTGGTGGTAGGTACTTTAAATCATGATTACTTAAATAGCGCACATTTTTACCCTCAAGGAATTGTGTAATTACTCTTCTTTCCTTTACCGTGAAGAATTTCTGTTGATCATTTAATGCTTGTTTTGTTAAATGTATGCTTAGAAGGTGTTTAAGGCATGTAAGAGGCTTTCCATGGCTAACAAGGCTTCTTCTGTCTCTATTAAACTTGAAGTCATAGGAAAACTTCAAGAATTCATAATAGTCTCTCTCTATAGAACGAAGACTCGATCTATAATTTTCTATTTTACGTCTTTTCACAGGAGGAGGCCTAGGCTCTTCCCCGTTATTTGTAATCTCGATAATCTTCTCAACCCAGTTGTCCATATTGACTTTTGTCTGAATTCCTTTCCGCTTTCGCGGTATATCTTCAATTGTCTTCTTTGGATTCTTCTCCAAGTATTTTTGTATTACGAGATAGCGTGTTCTGCAGCTAATCCGAGTATGTGTTTTCAGACACTTCGATATAAGCGACCAGTTTGACCCATGTATTTCGACAAGCTCAAGGAGTTTCTTGTCATCCTCAGCGTTCCATACTTTGTGAGATTTCATCTGCTTTAGTACGTTGTAATAGTGCGCTTTTACCTGTATGATAGATCGGGCAGGAAATAGTGACCTTGGCATCATGTGGAAATGTTCACCGTACTCCTGCACTGCAGCCATAATTATACAATTCTCCTCCTCAGTAAAAGCGCCCCTCTTCAAATTCGGATCCACTGTGTATTTAAATCTAAATGATGCGTCAGTTTAAAATCGAACGAATTTAAGAAAATAAATAATAAACACACCTTGAGTAGACCTGTATTCTTGTTTTGTTGGGAAAATGTGATGCGACTTTAGGCCACACTATTATGTCGCCGATGCGATTTGCTTCTACTGCTTCCTTAAGCATTTCGTCTTCCTCTTTCGTCCATTTAAGCTTTTTCCCATTGGAAGTGTCCTTAAAAAGTGTCTCTTGCTTGGTTCTAAATTGAACGAAACACTGGTACGACGATCTGTTTCCCATGGTGCGAGAAATAGCCTCCCAGTTTTGAAATTGATGCTTTTGAATCGTGGACATAAGTTTTTGGTTCTCTTCATCGGTCCAATCGTCACGGCTTAGATCAGGTCTCAAATACATGGTCCACATTGCTTCACAACAATTTTCCGGATGTCGGCCATCTAAATCCAATGAAACGCGGTACCAATTTATTTTAAAATGTTCTCCCACTTGCGGAAGTAAATCTACCAGGCGCTTAGTATGAACTGCAATGTTTTTGTCCAGATCCTTGTTTCGCGAAGTGCTACTACCGGCGCTTTCCACTTTCTCCATCTTAATCATTAATTCCTTCATTTCTAGATGATCAATCACCTGTCGGAAACGTCTGTTAAACAATTAATGTAGGAAAATTACAAAGCGGTTTTACTTGTTCTTTAATACTTTGGATAATTCCAATTTTATCCTTAACAGTCCAGACCGGCAAGGACTTATTTTTAATATCTAATGGGAAAAGTTCGTTCAAAGCAGTTTTGCGATAAATATAGTCTTCATTGTAGGGTGGCGAGAATCCCTTCTGATCCTTGAAAAATGGTGCTCCGCAATACGTGTAGCTATTTAAGTAGGTGCGTTTCCTAGTTCTCAATTTGGTATTATTTGTCGATAACATTTTGGCGTTGGCTTCATATTTCGCCTTGCACTTGTGAAGCATCATCTCCAACTTCTCCTTAATCCGGAGAAGCAGTTTTCGCATGTAGCGATTAATTTCAAGGGTATTTTCATTAGAAACGTTATCATGCAACAATAAGAATTTTGTAGCTTCAGCCATGCAGTTCTCCACTTCAGGAATACTTTCCAAATCGTCCTCTTCATTTTCAGATATCATACTTTCACGATACTAGTTTTAGAAAAACGACGTAAACAAAACAATGACAACAATTGAGAGCTAGAAAAGCAATTTATGGGAGATATTAGGGCTCACCCACGATTCGTCGCCATCTACATGTCGTTGTTTGTACTTTTGTCTTTCTATATTTGCATTTACAAAACTAGTAAAAAAAACAGTGAAAAGTCTCTTTAATTCTATTTCAAATGCCAAATGCTCGATGCAAATTGTGTCAAAAGATGTTGAGATTTTACGGATTTTTTTTTGAAGTATTGTCAAAATCCAAACATTTCGTCCTTTTTGTGACAGAGAGAAAGAGAAAGTTAGTGATTTCCGCTGCATATGTCAACATGAAGTTTCTTGCTTCTCTGTAAGAATTGTCTGCTGTAGTTTTTCCAAATCATTTTTAAAAATATAGTTTTAAACTCATTTCACGTTTGGGAAGATTCAACATTGTTTAGTTTTAAGCGACAAAGTGGTCTCAAAATGCCGGTAAGATTATGATGTAATTCCCTACGCCAAAAATGGGTGTGTCTGTAGATCTTGGTCGTCCATTGCATACCGGTGATTATGTTAACGCTTACTTTACTCATTATATTGCAGGCTTATCACTCGCAGATTAAAGAATACCAACAATCGGTTGGCAATATGGCTGTATTACCCTTGCGGACGCAGTTCAGGGGTCCGGCCCCAACAGCAAACATTGAAAACGACATCATTGATGAATCCCTGTATTTTTTCAAGGCGAACGTATTTTTCAGAACTTATGAGATAAAAGTAAACTAAACCCCAATTTCAAATCATAGATTCATAATTTCTCTTGCAGTCGGATGTTGATAGAGTGCTGATCTATATAACGTTGTATATAACAGAGTGTTTGAAGAAGCTTCAAAGATGTGCTAATAAGAATCAGGGATTGCAGGAGATGTACAGTTTGGCTATATCCAAATTTGATATACCTGGAGAACCAGGATTCCCCCTGAATGCCGTTTACGCAAAGCCATCATCGCCAGCTGAAGCAGGCATGTATTCAATTAGTTATTTATTATCTGACTAAAAGTCTGTCACCATCAGATTTAATGCGCCAATACCTTCTTCAGCTGCGACATGAAACTGGCAACCGGGTATGCGAAAGAGTATTCTCGGCTGAGGACGGAAAGCCGAGTAAGTGGTGGCTGTGCTTCGCCAAAAAGAAGTTTATGGATAAGTCCCTGTCCGGACCTGGGCAGTGAGATTTCGAAATCCCACGAGCATTTTTTTTATAAATCTAACATAAATTAAGGCGTTCTACCGAAATATACATTCAAGGAAGATTGTTTTGTTTTAGTCATAATCTGTTTTGTCAAGCTCTGAATTTTATATTCTCTCGGGGATTTGGTATTGTTAGCACAATTGTAATTTAAATAGTTCGTTGAATTTTAAATCTATTATTTACAGAAAAATCTGACACGGAGAGTCAAAGCTCAAGCCTTCTTAGATTAAAAATCACATCAAACACTTTCTTCTGGTGGTGGTGAATTCGGTGAATTACTATCGTCCGGTTTGCTTTCTAGGGAGAAGGGGGGTATGCGGCAATCAAAGGTATGCCCATCTTCTCTCTCTAAGCGAAAAGTTCCCCTAAAATAAAGGAAGTAAGAAATAGATCGATCACACTTTATTTAAAAACACTCACCACATGTGTCCGCTTGGGGCCTGCAGACTAACATGGCTACTATACTGAAACGCTGGTAGTCGAGGACTTAATACAGGTTCTTGACCGACTACTCCGCGACCACGGACTGTTTCCAGAGTGCCAGATAGGGAAAAGATACGCCAGTGCCTTTCACGAAGTTGTACGGTTAATTCTCCGAGATTTTCGAGCCGAATACAATAGCGCCACTGTGAATAAAAACCCATAAAATTGAGGCACTTTGGTAAAGCTTTTGTCGTTACTTACCCAATAGACTGATGCTGCTGGTGTCTCACGGCATCCCATGTAAAATGGTATAACTGTCACTCGGATGCCTTCAGTTGTTTCCTTGTGAACATCTGAAAGCTCTAGCCATGGATGATTTTTCTTTTGCCATGCCTTGAGGGTGTCTTGCGCCTCAAATGGTGGATCTTTGTTCGTGTTGTGTATCAAGAACTTGTCGAATAGCTCATGGTTTAGGGGATTTTGCTCGGCGGACGAATAAGGCATAATGTCTTCGTGAGCTACGTAATCTAAACCGGGTATTGCATAAAGACTGCGATTAGTGTCTTGGTTTCCAAGGAAAGTCACCGCTTCCGTTTGTGCCCGCTGTAAATGTATACATTAAAATCGTACTTCTGTCAACAAGTTTTCTTACAATATGCGGACAGTCCCTAGAATCAATGAGCACTTGGTAAAAAGTGTGTAATTTTCCTTTAACTTCTTTAGCCACATTGTCGCCTTCACTCTTCTCCGGCTCAGCTTTATTCTGGTTAGGCAAGTCCCTGTCGTAAACTCGTGCTAACCAGGGAAAAAGGATTACGCCCCTGTAGCCAAATACGCGATGTAGAAACAGCTGTCCTGTGTCATATTTACCTTCAATTTTTGGTGATTCTAATTTGCCCACCTCAGCCAATCTGGAAATACAAGGATTACATAAAATGTGAAATATCTGCGCATATAAAATTGCCATGTTAGAATGTCGATATCACGTACCGTGCTAATTTTGGTGTTTGTGTTGATAGTGCTCGTACAAATATGTTGAAATGTAGATGTCGTCCAAAGCAAAACGTCTTTTTTAGTAAACCCATAACTTCTTTTGCACGCTAAAAACCGAGATAAAACCGAAATCACTAAATTTGTTTGTGTTTGATAACATTTGCGGCCATACCTTTTGACGGTAATCATATGTTTCTAGCCTGGTCTGTTCTAAAAATAATACTATTGTAGCCAAAAACAATTTGGATTTAGGGTAAATTTCTGGAGAAAATCGTTGTCGTTAAAAATGGAGGCCAACAAAATGAGCAGATTTAAATAGACATAAATAAATGAATAACAGTTTTCGAAAAAAAAAAATTCTAGTGAGCTATTTTTTCTATAATGTTGTGTTGTAACTCTCAAACAAGAAGAAGTGCTATTGTTTACACGTGTTTTCGACATTTGGGTGGGAATGTTTTTGGTCCAAAGTTGGGAAGTCGTTATTTTGTGCGGATTTCGATTTGTACATATATAGTTTGAAATGCGGTACGCACAACTGGTAATGGGACCTGCGGGCAGTGGGAAGGTAGAATAAGTTCTGATATGCAGTGTCTTCCTGATAGCCCAGTTTTATGATAAAACTGGTTATTATCGAATAACCAAAACCAACTGGCTAAAATATTATCCATTTTGTAGTCTACTTATTGCTCCTATATGCAAAAACACGCAGCCGACAGCAACCGTGTTATAGAGGTAGTCAATTTGGATCCGGCTGCAGAACATTTTGATTACCGCCCACTGGTAGATATCAGAGAATTAATAGAACTTGATGATGCTATGGAGGATGAAACACTTCAGTACGGACCAAACGGAGGTTTAGTCTTTTGCCTGGAATTTCTGATCGAAAATCAAGATTGGTTAAAGAATCAACTTTGTGGCGGGTCTGATGATGAAATAGAAGGCAATACATATATGCGTATTTTAAATAGAAGAAAATTAAAATGTTTCTTGTAGGTGATCCCGATGATGACTACATTATATTCGACATGCCTGGCCAAATCGAATTATTTACACATCTCTCAATGGGGAAAGATCTTGTTAACCTACTTACCTCATGGAATTTCAGAGTGTGCACTGTATTTCTAGTGGATTCACAATTTATGATTGATGGAGCCAAATTTCTCTCAGGCACTATGGCTGCTCTAAGTGTAATGGCCAATATGGAAATGCCTCACGTGAACGTACTCAGCAAAGTGGATCTATTGAGCAAGACTGCACGTAATCAACTAGACAAATACTTAGATCCAAATGTGAGGGCTTTATTGAGCGATGTTACAACAGAATCGTCGTGGGGTCGGAGGTATAAAAAACTTTCCGAAGCGATAGGATTTCTGATTGAGGACTTTAGGTAATAATACAGCTAATATTTTCTATATAATTTCTACATATGTTATTCAGTTTGGTTAGGTTCGTACCCCTGAATATTAATGACGCAGAAAGTCTATCAGATCTGCTCCTTCAAATCGATAATGTTATCCAGTACGGTGAGGATACCGATGTCCGAATGAGGGATTTTGATCCACCCGAGCCAGAGGAGGAATAGAGCGATGACATACTTAGTTAACCCTTTCGCTAAGGGCGATTTCTCCGCCATGGCACTCCCGCTGAACGAGCCGCCAAAAATCTTACCCACGTCGTCTTGCACCTCGGTGCTACAGTACAATACACGGCATCCTTTGCAGAGCGATTATATTCGCCTCTAGTACGTCAGTGGCATCTTTTGCAGAGCGACTATAATCGCCCGTAGTACTTCAGTGGCATTTTATGGAGAACGACTATAGTCGAAAGGGTTAAGAACCATTTGTATTTTATGTGAATGAACTATTATTTTCTAAATCGAACTATAAAACAAATTCAGTAAGTGCATTCTTTATTTCAAATTGAGATCGTTGGCGATTCCGCAAAAGAAACTATCCTAAGTTTTATAAAATGTTGCAAGGAATTTATATTTAAACTGGCTGCAAGTAAAAAACCGTTAAGAAGACGAACGGATCCACCGATATGAAATTTTAAATATGCAACAATATTAAACGCGTCTTGGATTGACGAACGGATTGAGATCTGTTTGACTATAGTGAAAGTTCTTCGGTCGACGAATGTGCGTTGGCATGCTCTTCTGGCATCCGGATGTCGGTTAAGACTACAACTTCATAAGGACTGCAATCGGATAGTCTCAGGAACCCGCAAAGCCAACCGTAGAAACCCTTCTCAATGTCGGCGATTTCATTTATCCAGCTGTTGAACTGCAGACTCAATTGCACACAGCCTGCATAAATGCCCAGACCTGCTGTGCAGATGATAATCCCAAAGGGGTACGCTACTATTAGTAGAGGCGACATAATCACTTTGTGCAAATATGACTTCTCCTCGTTAAAATAGGTGAACATGTTATACCATGTCAGGGTTCCGATGTAGAAGGAATATATACTGGTGACCAAAGTTACGAATGGAAGACACAACAGCGAGAGGATGAGCACATGAAAACCCGTTGTTAAAGTACAAATGCAGCATAGGTTTCGTCGTTTAGTTTCCTCTGCCTTTAGGGCGGCTGCATTGATCTTTTCTAGCTCCTCCCTGCTGATGTTTATTTGGAGGTCCACGGACTGGCCTTTCTTTCGTCCCCGCTTAATTGTTCCTGTGGGATGAAAATTTTACTACAGCTTTGAAGTTTTATACAAAAGATTACCAGTCATAGTCAAGTAGCTATCCGTGGACCGCCTAGTGCTGTATCTATCCAGACTGTGTTCATCAGCATTCAGAACACTCGTCTCACCAGACTCCAGATCTTCGTAGGTGGTAATGTCTGGTGAATTGCGCGGGCTTCTAATTTGCAGTCTATCATCTGTTTTAATATTTACCCGTTTCTTGGACGACCGTGTGGTCAGACAATCCTGAGATTTGCTTAATTTTGCATCAAGACTGCTTTCCGAGTAGGTACTCGGTGTAACTGTTGAACTTTCACGTCTCACAGGATGTTGCGTAATATTATCAAAAGTTTGCAATTCATTATCCTCCGACTCAAATGTTTCGTTATTGGCACTCGACGATGGGGAGTTTGCTTCCTTGGGCAATTGAGGCAGTGGTTGTTTATTTTTTAGGAGCAATGAGGTTTTCACAAGAGCATCATCTAAACCTGGGGACGTTGGCGACAATTTCTGGAGCAAGAACAGCTGTTTTAAAAGGAAATAATAACTGTGTCAACACACCTGAATGGAAACAATATGGTCAACGTAATTCTGTGTCCCATTGACCTTCTTCGATGTTTGTCTTTTTCTCGGTGGAATGAAAACAGGACGATCCTTAACACTTGTGTCTCGACCCACCATGGCTGCAGGAGACACTGAAACACGAATCCACAGTCTTTTATGCCTCGTGACAAGGTAAACAAATGGGACAAATCCTTCAGAAATAAACAGAAGTTTCCTCCTTAGCCATGGCTGGCAGGTCTTCTATTGATTTTCTCCCTTCTGCCAAGCATTTGTTGACAACCGCAGGAGTCAGCTGATCTGAGGATTGTTTATTGTGTGTTTCAGTCCAATTTTGGCGCACAAGATGAGTGGTAGTACACAGAGGGTTCCATCGGATATTCTTAAAGAGCAGGTGAAACTAGTTCGACTTGAAGTCGAGCTCAAGAAAATGCTGAGTACAATTAATCAGCATTTGATCACCCTAAAGGTAATTTCGCTATGGGCATTTTCTTAAGTGGACTTCATTGATCTTATTGTTTAGGTTGAGGATCTCCAATTAACGTCGAACATCATCCAGAAAGATTCACGGACGGCGCAGGAGACGCAATCAACTGATGGGGACAAAGTAGAGGAATTCATAGATAATCCAAGCGAAGTGAATCAGCAAGATCTAGATTTAGAACTGCTTATACAAAAATTTGAAGAGGAAGATGATTCAGATTAGTATAAAACACATTTAAATACGAGCTTTTGTTTACTTTTATCCACCTTACCCTTGAGTTGTGGTAGATTTCATACCAGCAGACGTCCTAGTGCGTTTATATCTCTTATTGTAAAGATTTGTGATGTTTTTTGTTTTTCGTTCAAAGATTTGGTACCTTTTCGTTTATGTTAACTTTGAAAGAAGTAGATTATATAGAAGTAGATATATAGTTGAACTATATATCAACGTAACTTCCTCTTTTTCCTTGCTTAGTTATTATTATTCTTTTTTTTCGTTGAAAAACCCTGTGAGTTACTTTAAATAATTGGGCGGTTGCTTAGTATCAATCCAGATAATGATTTTGTATTTGCAATGAACGATTATGGAGTTGTTTAGTTGCGGTGCTAAATAAATCAGAGAAAATATTTCAGAAATGTATAACTGCCTCTTTCTCTGTAAGATAAAAATGCTTTATTGACTACCACGCACTTAAATAATATCCTTAAATAAAATTGCAAGTAATTCAGCTTAATTACAAAGATAAAACAGTATCGTACAAACTACAACACATCAGTTCTCAGAGTCTGAGTTTGATGAGGACTCGTCCTCGGATGATGAACCCTCGTCAGAGGAATTGCTTGATGACGATGATGTGTTACTGTCATCCTCAGAGGAATCGCTACTGTCACTGCTGGAGCTCGATCCTGAATCGGAATCTGAGTCTGAGTTCGAGTCGGACGAAGAACTGGAACTATCCTCGGAGTTGTCTTTATCATTGGCAATCCTTAGCTTTTTGTTTTTCGGCTCTTTCGATTCACTTTCTTTTCCCTGCTTCTTCTCCAAATTCTTGTTCAACTGTTTCGTCCTTGAAGTTCGATGCAGATATTTGCGTTTCCCCTTGCATTCGTAGCTCCAGTGGCCAAACTCCAGACATTTCTGGCATCGGATGCCGTTGGGAAAAGCGGCCGCGAGTCGGGCATCTCTGCAACGAACAAGAATATAAGTGACTCCAACCGTTTTATATATTACGAATTCTGCGCTTACTTCTTTTTTAATGCGAGCTTTTGAGCCGCTATGCCACCGAGTGTCATCTTCGTTTGATTTTCGCTTAAATTGCAAACTGAAACTTGTCCACAAAACGTTCCTTGACAGTAATAATCAGCTGATTCGTTGGTGGTCTTATTTGAAAATAAAACCGTTGTGTGATGTAAATATTACGATATAGTTTCCTTTAAACAACTTGCAGAGCTGTCGAGGAATCAGAAGAACTAGGAAACTCCATTCGCGTAATTTTAGGTAAAACTTGCGAATTTCTAGTTTTTCAGAGGTTGCTTAAATTGATCACGTCCTTCTTCTTGCGTATACATATATTTCGATGACAGAGACACCTAGCGGGACTATTTTAAATCGTCCTGTTACCTGACGTTTTGATTTGTTTGAAGGCGAGGTTATGTCATCTACTTGTTCCCAGATTCGTTCTTCCTATTTACCGTCAATATGGCCAAATACATAGACCTCATCAAAGCAGGTACACAATACGCTAATCGCATGAATTATCTGTCCAATCGAATATTCGGGGAAGTTGCTAGAACGACTAGCAGTAAGTCCATGAAAGTGGTGAAGCTGTTCAGCGAGGAGCCCACGGACAAGAGGGATCATGTAATGAACTACTACCCCCGGCATGTCGAGACCCACATTCTTATGAAGAAGCTCCGGGAGTACGGCCTCTTTAGAGATGAACATGAGGACTTTAAGGAAGAGATGAAGCGACTAAGGAAGCTTAGAGGGAAGTCTGCTCCGAAAAAAGGAGAGGGCAAGAAGTCGAAGAAACATTAAAAATAAACTGAGGATTTATGCAAATGGGCATAGATATTGTTTTAGTATAAGAGACCCAAAACAGAAAATAAAAATATATTAAATTTAGATATGTTTTCTTTCTTTCACAGTAAAGGAGATAAACGCTTTGTTTGTTTGTTCTCACAACTATCTCTATCGTTCTTTCCTGGCAATAGAACTATACTTCGATTTTTCCGAATTAGATATTTCTTTTGTTATCGTCACAGCCCTAGCTCGTGCACTGCGTACGGGGTGTGTCAAACCCATGTTCACCGGGTATGTCAAACCCAGACTGATTTTTGGTTTAATATGTTCTGTCTGAGTTAGTTTTTGAATTTGGTATGTTTCCCAAGTTAATTTGCAACTTAATTATTAACTATTCATTGCATGGTATAGTAAAATAATGAACACAGAAACTGTAAGCCAGCTTCTAGATGAATTTTCATCAGACGAAAGCGCATTATCAGGTTCAGACAACGACGAGGAGGAGTGCATCAGTCAATGTAGTTATGGAAGTGACACAGAGGAAGATTCAGCCATGAAAAGTGAAGAATTTTTTATAAAAACGGATCTATATACTAATGATCAAACGAAGTGGAGTAGAGAACCCTACGGGATAGACATGCGCAGAAGAGACGTAGACGTAGTAAGCGAATCCGTTGGTGTAAAAACTAGAGCTTGTGAAGCTAAAACGCAATTGGACTGCTGGAACTTCTTCATATCTGACTCCATTTTAGAGGAAATATTATTTTACACCAATAGATACATAGCCCAGCAGCAAGAATCACAATCGCCTAGAATTCAAAATGATTATGAAACAAATTTATGTATCAATGAGCTAAAAGCTTTTCTGGGCCTTCTCTATTTGGCTGGACTGTACAGGCCCAACCAACAAAACTTGAAAGATCTGTGGCGGTGCGATGGAACAGGTGTTGAGGTTTTTCGAAATGCTATGTCTTTAGAGAGGTTTTACTTCATATTGAACAGTCTACGCTTCGATGATCGCCTTACGCGTGCGAAGAGACGACACTCCGATAAACTCTCTCCTGTAAGGAACGTACTCACAGCATTTGTTGAAGGGTGCCAGACGACTTACAGCCCAAGTGAGTATCTTACAATAGGTGAAAAACTACAATCCTTTCGCGGGAGGTGTAGGTTCATTCAATACTTGCCTACCAAACTAGCAAAACTTGGCATTAAAATGCATCTACTAGTCGATTCTAAAACGTTCTTTATTGTAAATATGGACATTTATACTGGGGACCAACCACCGGGTCCATACAGCCAAAGCAATAAGCCATTTGCTGTAGTTGACAGACTTGTACAACCGGTGTCGCAAACACATAGGAATATAACTTTAAATAACTGGTTTTGTAGTTATCTCCTGACTCAACATCTTTTGTATAATCATAAACTTACGTCGGTAGGTACAATAAGGAAAATTGAGCAGGAAATACCCCTCTATATGATAAAGATTGGGGATCGTAAACCAACTACTTCTGAATTTCTTTTTCAAGAGGATATAACCTTGGTCTCATACGTGCCAAGGGAAAATAAGAGCTTATTGGCTATCTCTACCTTGCATCGGGGCAATAAAATCGATATTTCATCTGGAGACAGTAAAAAACCTCAAATACTAACATTTTACGAATCAACAAAAGGCGCTGTCGATATCGTTGATCGGCTTTGCTCAATCTACGATGTGTCCAGGAAAAGTAGGAGATGGTCATTATCCGTATTTTTTTCTTTACTGAATATAGCAGGAATTAACTCGTATATTATCTTCAAGGCTAATAGCGATTTGCCAAGAATTAAACGTAAGAACTTTCTACGAATTCTTGGACTACAGTTGGTCGAAAACCATTTGCAAGACCGTAAACAAATTTTCGACATGCATAATTCGGGATTGCGGAAGAGAAGTTTTCCTTACGTTGGTGAAACATCGTCAGGATTTCCTGAAAAGCCAGTGGTTAAAAGATGCCAAATGTGTCCAAAGAAAAAAGATAGAAAAACAAAGTATACGTGCAGGATTTGCAGGATTTTTTTATGTTTACAACACTGTAACATGATATGTGCGCATTGTGCGAATTTAGAGACGTCCAACGAATGACCATCTTTATAAAAATATAATATATTAATTGCAATCTTCCTGATGATTTTTGTTTTTAAGCCGGAATTTGGTTTTCAGGTATACTTGGATGTTGTACTTTATAAGACTTGTTTATTTTCTTAACAATGTTAGAAAATATATTTTTTATATTGTTTAATTAAAAGATATGCCCACTCTAACTTTTAGCTTTTTCTTTTTTTAGCACTTTTCACGGGCAGGAAATCTGCTCTGGGTTTGGCCCTTCCCGAAGCATCATTTTTTTTATTAATTAGAAACACAAGATATTTCGGAAAAGAATTTAATATAAAGAAATTCTTACGTGTAGTAAAAAAACAAATATAAATAACTGTAAAGATAATGTGTATAACTTATTGTAATTGCAATGTTTTAAATAATTTCAGTGTGCGTGGATCTGGTTTTTTACAGAACCTTTACGGTCACATAAGTTGTATATAGTAAAAAGTAATTAAGTCCAACATTAACAATAGTGGCAGAATTAGGTGTGATTTCAAAAGTAATATAATTCACTGGAGACATAAATACGGTCTTCGGAAGATCTAAACTTTCCGGGTACTTTTTAGGAGGGGGACATTGGTGGTTGCTTCTGGAAGTCAGGAAAATATTGAGTTAGTTACTTTTACCTGTACTGAGGAGAGACTATTTTAAAAAGCGGGGACTTTCTATTGCACCTGCGAATCGTTAGGAAAAGACGCCTATTGCACTCGAAAAATGAATAATGTTAACTAAAATTTCTCCATGCAATTTAGCGTATGGTTGATCTAACGTTGTGGTTAATCGACTCATGACCAGATACTCGAATAAATTCCATTTTTTTTCCTATACAGTGTACGGCAAGACTGCAAGGTATATATGAATTTAAAAAAAAGGCTTTGTATATTTGCTAATGGAAATGATAGTGTTAAAACCAAACTTACAAAAATGATTATCTGTAAATTCAATTATTATTTCATTATCATTTATTTTCATTTTCATTATCATTTATTTTCGAAATTAAAATGTTCTCCGCGGAAGAAATCTTAATTATTAAAAAAAAGAATGTAAATGGTTTTATTTCAAAAGCCTGTAGCCGAGTGTAGAAATGAGTTCTTCATAAAAAAAAGTGAACGTTGTTGGTTAGGAACAAATTTCAAACTTGGGTTTTTTTTAACTTTCAAACAAATTTGAATAGTTGCTATTGCGATTTAGACAAGTGCCTACAGGATGCATGATATATACGATCTGCCACTGTACGAATTTATTCAAAGCCACATTAAAGTCTTTTCCCCGACAATTTTCAAATCATTGAGTATTCATTTCCTTAAAAATATTTGCGTAAACTAAACCTTCCGTTAATCAAAAAGGGATTTAGTATAAAAAACTTACATTCGATTTGTTTTTGGGCCCAACAAAACCCCATAAATTTTGTTACTACCACAACTAAAAAAAGACTTTCCAAGTCGAAAAAGGTTGTTCAAAAAATTACAGGCAACGCAAGTTATTCGAATAAAATTATCACAAACCAAAAAAAATCCAAGAAATAGAAGAAGTTTGAATAAACCGGCAGTTTTATTAAAAATATGCCAGCACTTGACCACGGTGGTCACGGTGGCGGCTAGTTTCATCTTCTAGGTGGTGTCACTGGCATAGTTAAAGCTTTGACCGCTCCGACAGCAGCTTCAGGTGTGCAACGGGGCGGCGCGGCAGTAGTTGTTTTGTACCGTTAGCACCATTTTCGAACACTGCTCCCTGCTCTAGATTCTAAAACAGAAACAGAATTGCGTTGAAGGAAACCGACAGCTATTCTTAGTATCTTGCAAACCTAAAACTAATTGCTTACGTTTTTTACGTGTGTTTTTTAAGTATGCGCTTGATTTCCGATAGTCTTGCACCTCCCTCAGCAAAACTTCCTTAAGGTTTAAACAGTACAAAAAAAACTTATGTCTAAGTCGTTAACTTTGTCTACATAATTTAAGGCACATAGCACCGATTCTAGCGTTACAATTATATATATATATTAAAAACTCCTTAACAGTTATTGCATTTGTGTTTCAAAAACATGGATGTCAACCTATTCCACTATTTAAAGAAAATAATACATTTTAACTAAGTCGTTTAGAGAGGTGTAAGTAGGCAGATGAACGATTTACAGTAATAATAATTAAGAGTTAATTAAGGGGATTGGGCGTTCCCGTGGTTACTTAACCTCGTCGGCCTCCTTTAGCGAAATACTGGGGTCAGTGGCAGGTGTCGGCGGTGGTTCTGATTTTATGAAAGAGTTCTCAGACTTTAACGGCAGTTTGTCTACTTTAATGGGGCTAACGGTGGACGTAGGCGTAGGCGTTACAGCATTGTCCAACTGTGGAAAGATCTGCTGGATCTCGCCGGCGGCAGCTGCTGTAATCAGGTAGTTGAGGGGATGATAATTCACCTCCTTGGGTATGTAACACTCATGGGTCGTCTTCATGTGATTCTTCATTTTGTCCGGCCGGGAGAATTCTTTTCCGCAAACGGGGCACGGGAAGACCTTCCGATGTTTGCCTTCGTGATAGAGGAACGCATGCCTTTGGAAGCTATACTTGTTCTTAAAGGTTTTCTGAACATTCTCCTTGGCACATTCTGTGCACTGATAGACGCCCTCGGTAATGCTTGCGTACCGAAAGAGGTCTAATCCCCGGACAGACATCTCTGTAAGATGCTCCGCCTGGTCGTCCGGCGAAGATGTCGCCTTCCTTCTTATTCTCCGCCTTTGTGGCGGTTTGGCTATTCCACCTACTGTTGGTGACATCGGATCATTTATGCTATTTCCACCACCTCCTCCACCTTCACTACCGCCACCTCCTTCCACCACGTCGTTTCCACATGAGCCTGTGTTCCGCGTGGGACTGTTCTTGTAGAAGTCCGACGGCGAAGATGCGGATGTGGTGGCCGTATTCGTCATCTGCATCAAGTATGGGTGCTGGAGACTGTTCCCCGACGAGGTAGTGATGTGCTCCACCGTTGTCTGGGCCGTTAAAACAATACTGGTGTTCGGTGAGGGATGATTGTTGTTCAGAGAATCGGTCTGCAGCTGCTGTTGCAGCAGACTACTTGAGCTATTGTGCGGAGATTGCGTTGATGGGTTCACTTTGATCTTCTGATGCATACTAGGCTGCGATGACTCCGAGTCGGGCTTGAAGCCAAGCAATCTCTGGGTCAGTTCGGGGGAGTTATTCATGTGTTCTGAAAGAGGAGGGAGGAATTTTATTAGTGATAAAATAAACAACAAAAAAACAACAAATTGGCGTTGTTTAAAAAAAACGAAATCCAACTGAAATAATGTTGTAAGAGATTTGATTTGAACTCTCTGATGATACGTTTAAAAAATGTGCAATACTTTTGCAAATTTCTTAATAGAGAATACTGGAAATTTTCAGAATCGATTAAATTTATAGTAAACCTTTTCAAAAATATAATTTACGAGTTTTGAAAATGAAGTCGAAATTATTATAAAATTGTAATACACTTGTATTTTTGTGTGGGCTTCAAAATTTGGGATCATTTAGAATGTGTGCAAATCCCGAGTTTTTAATTTTTGAAAGGGTTCAAATTACAAAACGAGTTTCTAGATAGAAATAAAAATAATAAATAAAAATAATACATTTATTGTATTGTGCAAAGATCATAATATAACATAAGCCTAAATAATAAATTACACCGCCTAGCAGTAGACTCAGTACTAAAATTGCTCATGTATAATGTGCTTAACTTTAGCTAGCCGAGACTGCTTAAAATAAACACTACAATAAATTTAAAACTAAGCAAACCAATTATACATTGAAAGCAAAAGTCAACTTAAACTAACACACTTGTGCAGCGGAATTAATTATTTAAATAAAAACGATTCTTAGCATGTACACTTAAAATTAGAAAAAGGTAACATTGACAATAATTCGTGTAATAAAAATAAAACGTTCTAATTCCTTTCGCTGTCAGAAGCTTTATGTCTAGCGGCATAAATAAATGAAAAGTATATTTTATACAATTGTTAAATTGTACTATTACTCAAGCTACGGTTTAACAGTTATTTAGAAATGCGGGTTTTCTGGGAATAATTATCTAATCATTATTTAGAATACAAAAATTAAAGTGATTACCTTCTCCAACTAAATCCGTCTTTTGCGCTTGCTTTTTTAAAGAAGTTACAACATTAATTATGGAATATAAGTCCAACATTTGTACGACAGGAGATGTTTACACCAAAGGTAAAAATATATAAAACATACAGAATTTTGAGTTCGTTAGTAACTGCTTTATTTTAAATACTACGTATGTCTTTTAACAAAATTTTAAACAAGTTTTCACTATAAAATGAGATGCTGTAAAATTGTATTACCTTTCGCACCTTTGTATATCAGAACAACGATTTGCATTAAATGCTGTTAATACATATCTAAAAGATTGTTAATAGTTTATTTCATTGACCACTTAAAATTTGGAAGAGCTCAAAAGGCACAGTTGGCACAATTTCTCTAAAGTGTTAAGGTATTACAACGTTATACAGTACTTCCTTTTAGTTATAACAATTTCATATGTTTCAATATCTTCCAAATAAGGAAGTGATATATGGGATTTTAAGCATTATAAATTCATCGAGAAAAATGGACGTATAAGAAATATATTCGTTTTGATATATTTGACCTACTTTTATTTTGCATCTGTAAATTTCTGATTAAAATCCAATAGGGAACACATTTTCTAAAAACTATTTTCAGATATTTTTAATTTATTATGTTTTAACTTTTACTTTTACTATTTTTATTGTCCCTTACAGTAGTAAACAATACTTTCCTGTATTTTTTATATCAGCGAAACTGCTCTATAAAATACATTTCTCTAGGGAATTTTATTGCTTTTCATCTTAATTATTTTTATACAATTTAATTATTATATCTACAACTAGGTTTTTATTGCAAGGAAGGCCACTTGTTACCACTTGTTATTGCAATAAGATCCCTCTGATAACATTTTACAGATTAAAGTTTTGCGTTTACTTAAAATTATATTTTATAAAGAATTCACACATTTTCATCATATTCATGAAACTCTAATATGACTTCACACGTTGTTAGAATTTTACCTTTTACAAAAAAAAAAAAAAACATGCAAAGGCACATCCATGAACGTGCTCTTTTAGTTTTTGGTTTCGAGACTACGCCACGGTCAGCAAAAAATAATTATATAACACTATTGCAAAAAAATGTCCTTCTCCAGAAAATAGTTAATGAATGTGACTATCAGTTTACTTTCCATCTACTTCATATACACGTCTTCATTCATTTCGATTAGTCTACTTAGCTCTTTGGTGCTAACTTTAGCCTCCAGCTTATTATGCTATAAATATAAAACCTTAACGCTTACATGCTATAACACAAACACGTCCCGAAAACAAAAATTAAAGGACATTCCGTCCCAGTTGATGAGAGGATTAAAACAAAAAATACGGGAAAACCGACTGCTTACTGTGAATGGTGCTATAGTTCGTAGAAATCCTTCTCTGCACAATATGAATTATTAAAAATTATAGCATTTCCACTTGCCATTAATTGACTGTGATAAAATGCAAAATAAGAAGGTACTAGCGCCATATATTGAATTAATTTTTAATTCAGTGCTTGCTGTTCGCTTGGACAATGAACTTTTTTTGCGTTTATTCTTCAAGTCCAGGCTTGGGGCTATATTTAAAAATGGAAGACAAATGATTTCGTGTTTTGTAAATTTTATACAAATTTAATAATTGGCACAACGTGTTAGGCATAACTAGAATTTAAAAAACGCTCTTAGTATTAGTTCCATTATTGTAAATCACTCCTTAAAATGGATTAATTAATTGCAGAAGTATTTTTTGTAAAAAAGTTGTTTATAATTTGGGTCGGGGTCACAACATAAGGGTCTCAGAGCAATGAAATACTTTTATTACTTTATCAGTTAAAATGATTTCGAAATTAAAGCTTAAGAAACTGAGTTCGGAATAACAACGAAGTAGAATGTTCGTACAAGAATAGAAATATGAACTTTATATATTCGACTTTAAGATTATCCGACCAGCATCATCTGGAAAACTTCTATTTGAAATTTATTTTATTATATTATTGGCGATAAGCCAAAAACTTAAAAAAGTTCCATAATTGTATAGTTTAAATTCGATTTTTATTAGTTTATATTAATTCATAGATTATTTATTTTTTGCAAAACATTAGTGATGAATAATATTGTTCATCTGGTCAGATATTAACAACGGGTAGTTGAGTGGTTTATTAGAATGTTCATTATAAGCTGAAATCAATGTCATTGCTGTAATGCACTTTTGAATTAACCCATTTCTATCCAGTGTTTTCTTTGGACGATACTAGATTTAGACTGTTTCACTGAAATACAATACAAACGGATGGGTAGCCTTAAAGTGCACTCACTAATGTAAACAGTAGATTTGTGAACAATATTAAGACTCAAAATGCATTTACAAGTAAAAAAATGTCACCAGAGAAAAATCTAAATAAAGTGTTAAACAAATACGACGCTGGGAAGTAATAGGTTAATCTCAAATTTAGCTAGTAGCTTAAATGAAAATTTTAAAAAGCAGGTAGGTGCGGAATATTTAGCATTTGGCACTGAACTTTATAATCACTCGTTACAGCCAGACAAAGATAAATATGAAAATAAACATCACAATCATCTTTTTAAGGAGACAAATTAATGCACGGTGCAGTGCAGGGATGACAGGAAATGGGAAAAGGATATGAATTTGATTTTTAACAAAACTTGAACAGCTGGGCCAGTTCGAGGATGTTTTATTGAAATAAACAGAAACGGATAAGAGCAATTGAAAAAAGTTTAAATATGTTGTAAAAATGAATGTATTTGGAAACAAGAAAAAATAAGTTCAATTATAAAAGAATTTTTTTTATGTTGGAAAGAAAAAATAAACGTTTGGAAATAATACAGCAAATCTAAAATTACAGAAAACAATAGAATAAAATTAAGAGAAAAAATAATTGCACAATTGACTTTCATACAATACGTGTGTGTTACGTGTCGAAGAATATTTACAAGAGGGTGTTTATTTTTTATGTTTTCCGTGTGTACAATAAAAATAATTAAATAATATTAATAAAAAATATTTAGTTCGAATTCCGTCGTCCTCCTTTACTCCTCCTTTCCTTTTTTCGATCTACTTCACTCTCTGCTCCTCTCGCGTTCGAATTAACTACTTTCTACAAGGTGAGATGTTTTCTTTTTATTTTTTCTATATATTTTCATTTTTTTACTAACGACTAAACAGAAATTTCTTCCTAAAAGTGATATTTAGTTATATTCGCTTTCCATTTTTTTTTGATTATCGTTAGATTACAATAAACACATAAGTTTTTCGGACAATTAACTTTAGTCTGCACGATTAGAATAACGTATTCAAAATTCATTTCATCAATCTTTTCCCTTTTCATTTTAAACGTAGCAACTTGTACAAGGAAGGTAACGATTTTTGTTTTTGCGATGTTTCGAACAAAACACACAAAAGAAAATACTTGTACAGGATGAAATCGAGAACAAATTTCTCTTTTTTCTTACTGCCTCCAAGGAGAAATTTACACAAAACAAAAAAAAAAGTAATAAGAAACCTAGTCTCTGTCCATTGCGGGAACTACCGTATTACTAAAATATATTATTATATATATAAAACAGACAACAATAATAATTTTAATATAATATTCCTCTCTTCTAAACAATAATCGACATGCGTCTTCCGCGTTTTGCTCCTAACTAAAATTAACAAATAGCAGTTGCACCGATTTAATCGGTCCCTCAATTTTTCATCTAAAAGAGAATTTATTTGAATTAGGTGTAATGCCTCGCCTCTCCGCCCTTCTTGAATGCTATCTCAAGTGCGCAGAATATTAAATAAAAAATTGCTAAATTCCACCTAACAAATTACTTAAAAAATAGTTTTAGTTACTTTAAACTTAACCATTACAAGGTGAATATATTTGTTATATCCTTTGCTTTTGGAATATGGAAGCCTTTTCAAGGTTATTTTACACAATTTTATACAGTACGTTTCTTCTCCTAATAGCCCATTCTTTCCCCGCTGCGGAGGCATTTTCATGTAATACAATGACTTTGCTATTTTAAAGAATTATTTTATTGTAACAGATATCAGGCGGCCCAAAAATTCTTGCAGCTGCGATTTTCATGCGCTTTTGTTAAAACCGTAAAATAAAGTGAGGAAAGCTGGCACTCATGCTATAAGATCTTCAAGAATTTACGATTTCAAAAATTAGGTGTAGCAATGTTAAGTTGACTTTCAAAAATAAATAGTAAACAACTTTCAATTTCATATCATAAACTTAATTATCGTATTCAGAAATTAATGATCAAGCAAGCTCTAAATTATTCAATCGCTAACTTTGCTGCTCATGGTGCTAAATATTTAATCCAGAATTTAAATTCATTGCTTTAGTCAATGGTACGTACGAGTCGTCAATATAAAATTTACAAAATTGTAATGTAAATATGTTGTAAAAAAAATGATACAGAAAGTCTGTAGCACATAATTTAACAAAACTTCACTCTCATAACACATTTTTTAGTAAGAGACAAAAAACAATCTTTTGGATAATGTAAAATTCAATGTTTGTATCTACGATACTACCGTCGGATTTCGATAAATTAATGTAGAACTCTCATGCAACACCTTATTTAATATTCAACGATACAAAAAAAAATTTGCTTGACTTTCAGTTTAGCAAGTGCTTCAGAGGCACTTGAGAATTGTATTGTACAAAATTGAGAACGTAATCAAGGCTTCAGGGAATTATTTTGATAAATTAAGACAATATGGTCAGAAAATGATTCTTCTTCTTGGTCAAAGCAATTAATAAAGCAAGTGAATTTATCTATTGAGTCTGGAACGAAAATACCTTCGCAGCGCATTTAAAATGTACCCATTTCTCTATCACCGTATATTATTCATGAAATTTTGTAATTTCGATTTCAAAAATTATAAAATTAACAAGTAATAAACCAAGAAAGTCTAAATTGAAAGGATTGCTAAATAATTATTATTGACTTGACGCTGTCACTATAGCCGACGTGGGGTTTTCAATCTTATGGATAATCTTAACGTGTGCAGTCATATTGTCTTTTCGTGTGAATTCCTTAAAACAAAACGGACACGGATAGACTTTAACATTGCGCTTATGTGAGGTTACATAGTGTCGACAGAAATTGCTAATATGTGTGTAGACACGGGAGCATACTTTGCAACGGTAGGTGTGATCACCCTCTTTGGTACAAAAATCCCTGACGGAACCTTCAGAGTCATCGATAACATACTTTCCGGTTCGATTGCTAGTTACTTGCGGTTCAACTTTTATACTACAGACACCACCATCCCCACCGCCGCCGCCGCCCCCACCTTTACCACTTGTTGTACTACCGGCTGGTGATGTCGCCACGCCTCCTTTAACCTGTGCTGGTGATGTCCCAGCTAAAAAACTATTAGTGAACAGGTCAATAAAGTCGTTATTATTGACGGGCTGTGAAATCAGAAAAGAATTGGGATTAGAACATGTCATCACGGCACCGGAAAGTTATCCTTACCTGTTGCGACTGTTGCTGATCCTGACTCACCCCGTTCTGTTTTAATTTTGGACGTTTTGATAGCTTTGGCATTTGATTTTTTGATTTAACTATTGGCGTCAGTTTAGGAATTCCGACCAGTGAATTGAGTATTGTCACTGTGCCGGGTCCTATTGCAACCTTCGCAGTCGTTTGGGGCGGCGGCTGCTGCGCCTGCTGTTGCTGGCTGGGCGGCTGACTTGATGATAATGATTGCCTCTGTTGAGCATTTTTTTCGGATTGATTTTGTACGGTATCCTGGGAGGTGGTCGAGTCTGCATTCGGATCGTATTTGAATTCGACCGGCTCGTCATATTCATCTAGCATTAATTGTGGCTCCATATATGATGAATCCATTTGCTCGTCGGAATCACTATCGTTTTGATCTAAAAGGATTGTGTGATAAGCGACAAAGTGGAATTAAGTGAGCTTGTGGAGAACTCTAAATACTTTTTACGAAGATTTTTAGCACGTTCATGATATTCAGGATATGACTATAATATAATCGAAGACTTTTTGCTGAAATCCGATAAACGTTTTAAGAACGCTAACAAATGATTCATTTCAATAGTTCTTAAGATCACACAGGTTTTGACCTTATTAGCTTAATTGTATCTAGAAAATCTCTTTCCAATTCTACTAACAGTGCTAGTTAATTAATGTGCATTGAGAACGTTTATCAGTTCAGTGTAAGCTATTTCTTAATCTTATAGTTGAACTATTAAAATATCAGTACCTATGTTTGCCACATGAAATTTCGCTGCGAATTAAAGTTAATAAAATAAGGATGCCTCCACAAAAACTGAACCGTGTAATAATAACAGAGATAGAAAGCAAAAAACAAAGCAGCATCGTCTAGATTTTTGTTTCTATTCCTCCGTTCCAGTTTTATGAATCGGTTTTTAACAGTTTTACGGTAAGCTGCAGATGATGAACCTACAAGTTGCAGCTAAAAATAAACATTTCATGCTATACCGCCACAAGTACTTGCGTTCAATGCAGTTAATTAATAGAGAGGCCGTTCTCAAAGTTCTAATGTTAATCAGCCAATAAATAAGCGGCGACTTCAAAGACGACGATGCCGGAAAGGGCAAAAGGGCTATTACACTTCTTCGACCACATTTCATTTTTTTGTACGAAGCAAAAAGCCTTTTGTGAATTTCTTTTTTCGCAAAGGATGAACGTGCTAAAAGTTCTCATAAATATTAACTAAAAAAGGAAAAGCTATAGGGATTTAAAGCCTTTTTCGAGTATTAATTTTTCGTGGTTTAGTTGTTGTTACAAATATGCACTCTTCCATGGTATAGATGTACTTTTAGACTTTAAAGTAATTATTTTCAAAAATAAAATAAACAAAACAAGAATAAAAAGCAGTAGCAGCAAAAAACACTTTCACGTCGGCCAAAAATCCCTATGCTGATCCCGACCTGACACAGTATCTTTAAGTCAGTTTGTCTTTCTTTCATTTTTTTTCATTAATTTTTCTTCATTTCTTGTGTTTTTCTAATTTATTAAGAATAAGACTTTTTGCGTTTAAAAATTGACAAACAAGAAAAGTTTTTAAGTTTCAAGAGCAAACTCACTAAGAAAAGAGGAAAAATCAATAAAAAACGAAAGAGAGATTTTTATCATCAATTTTAAGGTAGGTAACTCACCTGCCGACGGAAAAAAACACGCGCGATTTTCTTCTACCCGATTAACTTTATTCATTGCATTACTTCACTTTTATTACACGCGACTTGTGCTCACACAATCTTCTCAGGTTTGTTTTCTTGTTTTACGGAACTACGTCCCAATAGGCGGTCAAACGAACGCGTATTATTCATAATTTTTTTGAAGTTTTCAAAAAGATTTTTAAATCCCTTTAGCTTTTCCGAGAGGGTTGGAAAAAATATATATAAAAAAACAACAGATAAGTTAATTGATTTGATTATTTACAAGAGGATTTATCTGGTTTTGATGAATGTTTTCTTTCTGTTTGCTGTTTATGTATGGAACCCGAGGAATTTCTTCCTGGACGCATTTTGACTTCTTAACGCTAAATGAACACAGGCAGACACATTCACACATGCTTGCACCGATTTTTCACCAATTGTCCATCATTTTCACTTGATAAAAATAATCGCTGAATTGCGGGGTAAAGTGATGTAATTTACTTTTAACTTACCCTTCAATAATCCCCACATTCATGATACATTACTACGTACAACCTCATTCTGATCGTCACTAATCTCAATCTGATTTTCTTATCTCTGATACATGGAAATCTTTTGATAGGAGGCTATACGTAATTTCATTTTGAGAAATTGTGTCAGTTGCTTACAAGGAAACTCTTAGCGGCGTTTTCCTCCGACTTTGATACAAATTGAATTTGTGTATAGGAGGAAAACGTTTTCATGAGGTACAAAAGGGGTCATAATATCCCTCGTCTGGGAATGAGATTGCAGCATTCTCCATCACTTCGCGGAATCACTTGTTATATGAGAATCTAGAAATCCTCAGGATAATCGTACTTGAAAAAAAACAGACAGTTTGTCTCACTTCATCAACTGTATGTGATTTTTTTACTTGGAATTTGCCACGCAATTCAGACAATTTGCTTTGTTTTTCGCGGAAGGATTCTCTTTAAATTCTTCTTAATTCAACAACTATAGATTTGCTATATGGAGTTCTTTTCATCATTTTCTAAGAGATAAATAATAGATCCTTCCCAACAAGTGAAAATTTGGAGAAAATAAGCAGCAGTACGTTCAAACTCAGTCAATACCACACATCACACCAGTTTTGTTATGCAATTTCGAAATAAATCAATGCAAATTTCTGAGAAAATAACTCACCCGACACGCTGTTATCATTATCTTTCCCTGATGTGGCCTCTTTTGACTGTGTTTTGTTATTTGTTTCTGATGTATCCATAGGTTCCTGAATATACGATAAAATAATGCCAATATTAATTTAGGAAAACATTTAAAATAAAATGAATGTGATTTGTTGATTTTATCTTGTATTGTGTTTTTACAATCTGTGAACTTCTGTTTTTAACAGCTATATAAATTTAAAAGCATATTTAGGGAAAGGCAAGTACCTGATTTGAATCATGCTCCTGTTCATTATTCTCCGATTCTCTCTGATTATCGTCAGAACCCTCATTCCCAGAATATCCGTCAGCTCCCATTTTGACTTCAAGCATCTCTGGTGAGCCCTGTGTACGGAAAAGAGAACGTGAGCGTTTCTCGAAGTTTAATTAAATAAATAATTCTAATACATAATTTTGAAAAAGTGAGCGCTTAATATCATCACCACTCAATTTCAATTTACCTGTACTAAATTATCTCGATCGTAGTCATCAAAATCATTTCCGGTACCATTTGAACTGCCCGATAACTTTCTGGGTCGTCCTCTTTTCCGTTTTGGCATTGATAACGCTGAACCCAAAAGAGGACTATTCATTAGCATACCTTGGGCTTTTCTTTGTTGCACCAGGTATGGTTGAATCCTGTGCAGTTGTGGTGGCGGTGGGGTGATTGCAGGTCCCAGTGGCTATATAACAGTTAAATTGTTATCGAGTTTTCGTCGTATAATATTCTTCAATTTACCTTTTCATCATTAACTTCAGTCAGTCCTTTTATCCTTAAACTCTCAGCTACTCTAAGGAATGCTGTTAAACGTTCCTGATCAACAGAAACCTCTCCGCGGTACATGAAGTCCAGGAGGCTCTTCATATCGGCGTATGGGACGTCCTTAAGTATAACGATGGGATGCTTTTCGGGGTGGTTTACAAACAATGCGTTGAAATATGGACTGCAGGCTGACAACACCATCTGCAAAAAACGCGCACGATGTTAAATATGGTTTCTCAATTTCCCTACAGGGATAAGGAGCTGTCGCGCGATCGTTTCCGAATTGCTGTCGGAGCAAAAAATTATCTCTCCAAGAGAAATTAAATTCCTTGGTTTAAGGAGATAACGAATTGTTATTGTGAGCTGAAAAAAGAAACTAGAAAAGGAAGAAGTCCAACGCGGATTAGGCTGTGGAAAAAAAAATTAGGACGACGTTTGTCCGGGAATTGAATTTAGACAAGTTTAAATGTTATAATAAAGGCGCACAGTCATGTGCTATGCCTCAGCTATGGTCTTATATCAAAAACAGGAGACGGACAAAGGCATTTGATGATAATGCTTGCAAAGCAAGTCCGGTGGTCGTTTCAAGGGGCGGATATGTGATAACTCCCTTGACAGCCTGAATATGACCAGCTCAAATGTCTGACGCACTCGTCAGCATAACCACCAGTGATTTTTAGGTGCCCCTATGTTCAATGTCCGTTGTCCAGGAAATGATATTGTTGTCAATTCGTAAGTATCGAATCAAGAACTGAATTTTATTTGCTGAGAAAAAATTCTTCATGATCACGTACAATCGGATCGGACATAACTTTGGACAGAGTCCTATAAATGGTCACTCTCCACCCTGGCGCCGCCACACCTCTTGTACACCTAGTTTTTTTTTGATTCTGTCCTATTACTTTCATGTATCTGCGCAGTTGTCTCTTTTCTATTGCCTGCGCTAGCCTTCAGCCGCTGACTGGGCTAGTAGGCAAGCTGGCTCTCTGATTCAAATTAATTTTGTTTATCGCTGCCGACCAGCCACTGTGACAACCCATTGGTATTTAGGATATTCCATCGAGAGACATCCGCCCACGACAGAATTGTTTCTCTGTTAAAGGCACAATAATAAAAACGGAACTCGCTTTGCATAGGCGGATCGTCGATCGCGAGCGGCGCGTGGGGGTTTAAGGAAAACGAGGATAGGCTCAATTAACAAAAATTTAACAATCCGTTTAAGGGAATTTAGTGATTAAATAAAACTCATCATTACTAGATAATAAAATAAAAGAGAATTCAGTGGTAGGAATAGCAATTAGGAAAACCTATTGTAATTGAAGACGTACTAGTGTTATTATGGCATTCTACAGAAAAGATTGTTCCAGTCTAAGTAATCAATTAAATCTTTTTCTTCTCTTTTCTTCTTTTCAATTCCTCATAATAAAATTGGGAAATATTTCAAATTTACTACTTACGAATTTAAAAGATCAAAGCCAACAAATAAACAAACAACTAAAAATTCCCTTTGCTTTGCTCAATCTGTATACTGCTATCAAGGCCCTTTCGAAAATCAATCGACCGACCGACAGCTCGACTATCGTTTCGTCAGCGTCGACAACTTACCTTGTGCGCTTTTAGATATTGTCCTTCCACGGCCAGCGTGACGTCTGTGAATGTTTCGGCGTGTAACAGTTGATCGAAGACGGACAGCAGATTGCTTTGATGGTTGTTCCATCGCAGACAGAATCTTTGGGACGTCATTTTTGCGTTAAGTGTTTTTAATAACTGCTATTCGCCACAATTTTGAAAGCAATTTGAATGTTTATTCCAAAAATACAGATTAGGAGGATGAGTCTACTAAAGGTACAAGTGGCGGTGATTTTTTGTTTTAATTAAAAAAGTTTATAAATTAACGATGATAAATTAGCGTTTATCGCCTTTCCGAGTTTTAAGAACAAGTAGAAAATAGTAAAGAGAAAATAAATTAAACGAAAAAGGTGTGAATAACAAAAAAGCAGTCGTCTTTCTCCTTGAAGGTTACATTAGACGAGTGGTTCGCTCAGTTCTCTGGAAAGAAAAGAAAAAAATAACAGGCGTTAAGAAACAGCTTTACTGTAAATAGTATTTTAATTGAAATAGAGAAAAACATAAAACGATTCACCGCAAAATATGTAAAACTATAAAAATGTAAAAAGCTCTAAGTGAGAGTAAAAAGCCCGCAGCAACGTAGTCGTAGACGAGAGCGCGCAATTGTAGCATGGGCATTGTCGTGGTCTTTATCTTTTGTATAGGTGACTTCGTTAGAGGCATGCTCGATCAACAGGTGGCTTCTATAGTTAGTTCGCCGCTGTGTACGCGACTTTATGTGTCATTCATATTTTCCCGGCCATGTGAATTACTCCACGCGACCCCTCTTCTCCCTCGCTCCAAATACATACGTATTCGTATTTTGTAGCCAAGTACTGAATGATACAGCAGCCCGTAGAGATGATGATGATGATGATTAGTCGTCGGTCTTCCACAGAGTTCAATTACAAAAGAGGAAGGAATAAAAAGTAAAAAAAACAATCAAAACAATTAGCAGCAACAGACCGAGGAGTAAAAATACATAGAGAGCATACATAGTATCTCTGTACTTGGTTTTTCTTCTACGGTCGTCTCGGGCTGAGGAACCTCGAAAAGCACATGATTGCGGAATCTAGTCGTGTCGTCGTCGCAGCTTGTATGGCGGATACTTGCCAGTGAATTTTTCTCGTTACTTCTGATAGCTTCTGTAACTTCTTGACCTTATGCCGGTCTTTGCTTTTTTTTGTTTTCAGAAAATTGAATTTCTTCATTTCGCTCGTTTCTCTTCCTTCTAAACATTAAAAGAGGGGTTTCCTGCATTTTAGTTTTTTTTTCTTTTTTTGTGTAGAATTGTTGTGTCCACTTCTCGTATGTTGGGTAAAAAACTATAATTGCTCGAAATGCAGTGACATCAATGGAAAGGGTATTAAAGGGTGCATAATAAGTGGCCGATACTGTTTCGTAATTAGGCCCTTGTTGGTTGCTCAGATTGCAGGTTGCATGCACAATTCTTTCGTATTTCAATCGATATCCGGTTGAGCCAGAAAATTGCCACTTAAGTGCAAAGAACCGTATTATATCTCCAAGTGATACAATTCTGGCGTAAAAAATGAACCTTTTCACGCTTCGCTGCTGCAATACACGTGTAAAGGTTACTATATGAAGGTACTGAAAAAAAATGGGTAAACAGCTTTCGCTGGTGATCGGACAATCCTAATAAGATCGACTTTTGGTGCTGGAACCAGCCGCAGCAGAGACATTGTAATTGTTTGAATGCAATCCGTTGCAATTATAGCAAGTAATTATTGTATCGATCGTCTGATTTGAGATCTCTCCGTGGGACGTTATAAAAACGGGAGATTTACCTAATTATTAATGACACTCTTAAGAACAAAACTTTGTGATGTCCTCATATCGAAGTGGAAATCAAGTGACAATTTTCGTTTTATAAAATCGAATTTTATTAATATACATACACAAAAAAAAGCTAAAGAGGAAAACTTATTCTATTCAAAACTCGCTAGTGTAATTTCATACTGTCGTAATACTTCTTTTGAGGTACACAAGTTTGGTTTTTTGTACGCTGCCTAAAGAATCCGTTTTCCTTGCTTCTTTTTCTTCACCTTTGTGATTACTATTAGACAAGCTACAGATTTTTTAGTCAATGCTATTGACCTTAATGTTTGAATTAAATCAAAATGTAAAATTAGTCATATTTTGGAAAGCCTGATAAAAAGTCCATTAAGTTTTTAAATTTCTATAAAGACACATAAAAACGGACTAATTGAGTTTTAGTCTTATTATAAAATTCAGTCGAAACGATATTCTAAGTCACACTAAGTTTCTGCGACAAAGAATGACGAAATCTGAAACAAACAAACGAAGTCTGATAAGCCCTCAAGTAGCTTGCCTTCAACAGATAAAAAACAGAAACTTTTTGCGATTTACCATCCTCAAAAAGCTGCAGTACAAAGTCAGGACATTATCGTGATATCAGCAAGAGGGGAACACTTGAAATCGGTGGCTAATGTGGAGATAGCAACGAAACTAGTCACCTTTCCTCTCAAAAGAGAGGGCACTGTAAATTACCACTGCCACTAAATATTATCATCACTTGAGGAACCGCCACCGGGATCTCGAGTTTCCTCGACTATATTCCACGGCAACCAACCGAGCTTCACCACTCACGAAGAAATTCTTAAAATAACAAAAAGGGGATACACACGGATTCGAGGCGGATACTATAGGAGCCCGTGCAATCGAGGTCTGAGGAGGACGCACACTACAGACGGCAACACGGCAGCTTTTCGGACGCTGGGATTGGGAATTGGACGCAGATCCCACAGACAGGAACGATTGTACATATTTTAAAAGCAATATCACGTCACGCAGAAGCTGCTGCTGATGCGATCGGTGCGGGTGCGGGTACGGGGCATGTTCTTCGCGCTATACAACCACGGGGATTTTCGGTACATTCGACAAGGGAGAAAAACACACAACGACCCAAAAATAGATGGCCAAAGGATGAGCAGCATGTAGCAGCAGGAAACAGCACCAACAGTAGTACGAAGAAAAATGTCTTCTTCTATATAATTTTATAACGGAAAGAACTATTTATAAATTCTTTTATTTTTAGAATCAGGAACTGCGATCGAGGCGAAAACGCGCAAGGAGAAAACTGTCTTCACTTCGCAACCGATTCGGCGAAATCCTTTGAATTTTTCGCTGCAAGCAGACCACATGATCGGCAGTGTACGAACGAATGGCAACACTATTTGCGAATTATTTTCTCAAACACGAGTTCTGCTCTACTGATTGTAGAAATATACGATGGGGTCCGCGCAAGGACTGCCTTTTTTCCTTTACAGATTTATAATGTAGAATGTGAAAAGACAATGGCCGAATTAGAGTCAGCGCCCGGTCCGTATTTTTACCTTTAGACGATCACTCAGTCATGCACCACCTACGACACCAGAACGAGTCACACGAACAAGGAGAGGGTGGGTCGCCACTCGTCGATTCCGTCGACGATCTGCGTTTTCCTTAAATCGTTTCGTTTCCACAATCCACAAATTCGCGACACTGAAAATACTTGCGGGTGTCCGCAGAGACCAACCGGGCTATCGTAGCGCCTCTGCAGCTCTTTTAATCGGGAAAATTTTTGCGATAAGATTTCGGGGAAAGAGTTTTATTCGAAGGTGCCTCTGAGGCCGATAAGACGGTCCGCGATTACGGGGGAACAAATTTCCCGTTCTTAAATCATGGACGCCATGTCAGCAAACAATATAAAACCCATACAACCTAGGGATGCTCTCACTGCGGGCGGCTCTCGCTCGGTACTGCTTGGGGTATGGGTATGGGTGCTTCTGCGAGGCCTTTCGTGTTCTCTGCTGTGGAGTGTGGCGTGTGGATCCGCTGTCGGGATTGGGGTTAAAACTTCGTCAGCGTTCTCTCTCCCTTCGCGCAAGGCGAGTGAAGAAACAAATAAAAAAGGAGAAGAAAAACCCGATACCGCCGATTCCGTGCGGCTGTGAGCTGTTGGTGCGGTGCCCCGTTGCCATTTCCTCTCCCTGCGACACCCCCGCTCCACTTCTTTGGTCACGAAGCGATCCAGCGTTTCAATACAAGTGCCCAATTGGCGCTCCACACTTCCACCGCCAGTAAGCGGCGATTTCCTACGCCCGTACAGGATGGGGTAGTGTGGAGAGTGAGAAGAGATCGTGCCACCAGAGGCGCTCCCGTCAGCAGATCCTGCCTGCGCCGCAGTCGAAGAACAGTTAATTGATATCGTTCTAGTCGCGAATTACATAATTTATCATCTTTCGAAATTAATACAATCATAATTACATATTTCCACACATTTTTTCCGCACAGCAGATCGCAATCGATCAGAATTCAAGCTAGTGATCTTGGGGAAGCATACCATCAGAAATAAGTCGCTTTTCTTTTTTCCGCATTGCGCTCCCTTTTTGCGACAGTGGCGCGCTCAACGGTTGCGAAGGAGTCGAATGAAAAAAGGGGAGGCAGTGCATGTGTGTGAGTTCGCAAAGCGAACGAAATTTCGCTCCACGTATAAACTGCCCCTTTAAACGAACCGGCCCATTCAAGCAGGTAAAATAAAATACACCGAGTTTATTTTGCAACAAGTTTTATCAGCCACTCGGTGTTGATGAATTCTCGCCTTTTCTTAAAATTTCTGCTTACGTGGAAGGAATTTTCCCACCATGACGAAGCTGTCGGAAGGCGAAGATTGTATATTTTCTTCACATTTTTTTTAACTTAATGGGGAATGTAGGGCTGCCAGAGTGGCGCAATCATTAAAGGACTTAGAACGCAGAATTAGCGACATTGCAACGTTTTTAATTCATTTGCAATTAAAACACTAATTTTGTTGCAAACAATTTATCTCTAAGTGGCCGCAAGCAAGGCTGAACTCATTTCCATCAAGAGATTCGCTTTTGCACGCATTATCCGTAAAATGATGAATTATTAATGCCCTCGTCTCCTAGATGCAATTCAAAATACAAGGTATGCGCACAACGATAAGGTATATTAAAGCAAAAATATTCGAAAGTAATGAGAATTAAATTTATGGTACGATCGCTCCTCTGTATGGGATAACACTTTAGGCTTTTAGCCAAACAATCAAGTCGTTTACAAAGGCAATTCGAGCCCATGGGACAGCAGCTATTTTATTGAAAGGAAAGAAAAGTTATTATTATTAATATGACAAACTGATCCGTCATTCGTCATGAGCTTCTACTCTGATCAATAGTAGCCGCGACATACAGTATTATGAAATTGCGACATTATGAACATGGAACAGATGTAGGCCGATCTTAAGGAGAAAAAAATTTTAACTAAGAAGTAGTTTAAAAAAGGAATACTTTTAAGAAATTTTAGAAAATCGCATGAGCTGAGGAATATTCTAGTTATTGAACAATTCTACCATAAGTAATGCGTTTGTTTTTGATCATAATAAGTTTTTTTCCTTAATGCTTCCTAAATCTTATAAAAACTATTAAAGTTACGGGCGTATTTGAAGTCCAAATTGAAATGAAATCAGGAAGAAATCACGAGAAACAATTAAAAAATCAATCCCTTTCGGAAATCTTACAAATTCTACGTTTAGATTGAATTTCTAGGATTTTTATCGTAAAACTTTCGTAGTATATTCTTTCGTCTTAACGAGAATTGTAAAGACGCTCCCTTTTTAGATCGTTTTATTCAAAAGAAAATGTACCTTGCCTGTGGAATAAGTGGAATAGTGGAATAAGTATAATAGCATAAGAGTAATCATCCAATTCAGTTAAATAGCAGTGATGGACTATCGATTTTGTTTGCGCCAGTAGGAATATTTAACAAAATAATTAAGTGAACACTTTTATTAAAATGAATTAAAAGAATGGAGAAATCGAAACAATTGTATTAAATCAGATAATGGCCTCGGTCTAGCTCAAATTATACCCTGTTTCATATTTCGTCTAACTTGAGTTCTAATGACCAAACATTTCTACAAATAAGAAATTAAGAAGAGACAAAGAAACAGTCAACAGCGATAACGCTGTTTGCTTTATGAGACTTCACCCCATTGAGTTGCGTCAACTAATTCACACTCCATTAACTCCAGGTAGGCTCGAACTGGGTAGTGTGGGAATGGAACGCACCTATAAAATGAAATTAGACAGAGGCGCTCTCTTCAAGTCATCGACGGAGTTACCTGTTTTTAAATCTATTCAGATTCAATTACCCGGAGTATGCGGGAGTTAATTTTATTACACTCATAAAAATATTGATTCTTGGGCTTGGGAGAAAAGTAGGTACACAAAAAATCGTTTAAGCCACTGGTTAGTAGTAGTACATTGATTATCTGTAATTTCTGGTTGAGCAAGATTTTTTTTAGATGAAGTGTACTATCATCTTCGTCCCTTGCCCTTTCCGTCTAGAGGATCAGAGCGAGCTGTAAAACAAACTGGCAATGCCTCGGTGAAACTGGCAGCGGGAAGCATTGGAGCCGTGCGGAAGGAGCCATTCGTTTCATGCTTGACTGATAGAGCAAAGAGGACAAGAGGATCGTAGTACGCCCAACGGGCAACGACCACCATCACTATCGTCCAGTCAGAAGAAGAAAATCACATCCGAGAGAAACCTATGTGAAAAAATGTGTTTAACACCTCCGAACATTGTCAGAGTAAATTTCCTATTCGTCCCACCGGGCCACTGGTGAATTCCAGGTCGTTAGTGGAAAGACAGGGAGCTTCTTACTGTACTGTGCTCCATCGCAGAAGCATCAGACAGTTTCGGGAGTTGTTTCTGCTTTTTCTGCTTCTTACATAGCTGGGATTTGCATGTCGCATCCAGCAATCCAGAAGCCACACAAGGAAGGATTTGGAAGAGAATCAAACGGGCCGGGCGACTCGAATTCGAACACTACAAAAACAGAACAGGGCCTTTGCGTACGAAGCACGGAGTAAGGGAACATGGGGAACGCTAATGAGGTCAATAATTTTGCACTTTTCGCGGATGGATGAGTTCAAAAACGCAGCAGTACACGATGAAATTAAATAAAAATTTTGCTCGAAAAACGGGGTTGAGGTATTATATATATTTCACGGTGACAGGGGCGGATTTTGAGGGTTTGCGGTGCAAAATAATACAAGGAGGAAAAAACTGTGGCGCTTCTGTCTTTCCCTTCCGTTACGTGGAAAATCCTCTTTTATAGGATTACGGTAACTAAAATGGAAGGAAAAGCTTCCACTTGCATAATTGCATTAGGAGCCTAGAAAATAACAAATGCACCGAGCAAATTAATGTAGGTAAATCCTTTAAAAAAGTCAAAGAGGAGCCCAGGAAAACCGATACCCCGCGTTGTTCTCGCCCGCCGTGCTCATACAATCTAGCATACTTCGTCACTCAGCTTTCTCGTGTCCACCCTTTCATACATGCTCCCCTTTCTTCCCACCGAACGAGAAGAAGAAACATAAATGACTGACACCAAACATAATTTGGTCAGTGACCTCGCTCGCACGGATCATATTCTCTTCCTCTTGCCGTCCCGCCACTCGAAGCAGTGCCGTCCAGCGTCACCAGACCGCAATACAGATGCACCTCGATTCTCGAACCGAAGTGAAAAGAAAGCTCTCCCCTAGTGGGCAAAAATAAAAACACAAAGGAAAAGGAACGGAAGGTGAGAGCGGCCGCGGTTGTCCGCCTCACCGCGCGGTCCGCATCAGGTGCACAAAGGCTATCTTCACTGGGACCCGAAAATAAAAAATTAATTTAATCAAAACATTCCGGCTAATGATATGCTATGGACCGAATTGACCCATTCGGTAGTTCGTCCATCCGTTCGCTGCACGGTAGTGGCGATCGGCCAGCCAAAACAAAGCACCGCAAAGCTCGAGTCTCGAGAAGAAATTTCCATGTTGCCCCATCTTTTTTTGTGGCTCCCAGCAAGTTCTTTTCAATTTATTTGCTTTCCTTGATGTCTTTTGGAGCGGGGAACGGCTTTTTGGTCGTCTCGTCGATGCGAAGGGAAAGGAGGAACGGACAGGAGCTTTCCGTGGGAAGATAGTAAAAACCTTTTTATTCACCAGAATTTTGCAATAATAACCTACAAGCGGGGAAAGGAACAAGGTGAATGACTCCGAAATGTACCGTAAATTGAAGCGAATCTATTTTCAGGGAAGGTTGGGGGGGGGGGGGGGAGCTTATTAAAATATGCTAAATGTTGTCAGACTGTGAACAGAATGGAGGTTTACTGTTTTTCGTGGCAAAAGAAGCAAATCATAAAGGCACATCGACCGAAAGAGAGGGAGTTTTCACTTTGACCTAAAATATCCCTAGCAATGGATGGAGTGACTGTTCGCCAGTTAGATGGGGACATAAAAGTGGCTTAACGTCTTTGCGGCTTATCTACTCAGTTTTTGCCTTTATAATTTTCTGACTGAAACATAGTAAAAAGAAATAACACCAGGGGTGCCCTGGCTTCCTAATGGATGCTAATTCGTTAGTTCTCCTTTGTCAAGTGGGATAACTGTTGATATTGATCAAATCGATGTTCGGTCATTTCAAAGGAATAACTGTACACAGTAGTAGAGAAAAGGAACAGAATATCTAGATATTGTTCTTATGATAAATTTGGAAAAACAGAAAACATATTCCACAATTCTCAAGGAAGATTGGAAGGAGCAACCAAATCTGATTAATCATCGGCAGGAACCAGTTAAACGTATTACTTCATCAAAATTCAAAACAAACTTGGCCGTACCCTTCTGTAAAAAAGAGACATATGATTTGAACAGCGAGACATCAGAAATTTGTGGCCTTGAATTGCTTTAATGTAATGCAGAGCCGTTAGAAGATCGTTAATTTATATAGTCGCCCACGTGCAAGATGAAATAATTATAATTCTGTAGGAAAACATCAAATAGACCTTAAGATTTGCAGATATTTCGCAAATTATAACTTCGTCATGGCGGTTGGAGTAGACTGTGATTCATTGTGGTATTGTATTTGAATGTAGGGCGGGGCATGTCGGTAATTTTATGGTGGCTTTTGATCGGAAGCTTGCAGAAATTGACTCACAAGTAAGAAATGTTTTTTGGGAAGGAGTAATAAAAGGGTTTCTAGGAATTCTGGAAGATTCAGATATAATTTGCAAGCCGTCTTGCTACTTTAAACGCTTCCCCTATAATTTTTTTAAATTTCCGAGATAAAAGAGAGCAAACCGAACCCTTTTCCTGGAACAGTCAATGGCTGCAATCACTTTCTAAGGAAGACTGTCGCAGCAGAAATCTTAAGTGGAGCTGTTTTTACAGAATGCAGGTAAAAAACATATATTACGAAATTGCGCCAGAGAAAAAAGAAATAACTGACAAAAATATAGGGCAAGATGAATTGAGTAATAAACCCACCTTGAAAGTACACCTTCAGATTGACAAAATGACCGAAAAAACTTTCAAGCCAACAGAAAACAGCTGAGTACGGCTCCATACCCGACCGCCTTCCTCTTCGTTGTCGAGCACAGTCGGATAGCACGCAAAAGTGTTTCAAAGCACAGCTCGCTGCTGACCCGCCGTCGTCATCACTTCTCGGTGTAGACAACAGCATGGGCAGCGGCAGCGGCCCGAGGTGCGGCGGTAACGTAATGTTTTGGAAAGCACAGTCACATGTATTTCCCATTGAACAGGTTGTTGCCGCAATGTGATCATTAACTTTTGTGACTGTGTAAAAACTACAAAAACTAAATGTAGTTACTCCCCTGACTGTACACGATGCGATGCCCCAGTTTGGTGAGAGTAGAGAGAACTTGAATCATGAGGGAGAGCCATAGGAAAAAGCTATCTCTATCTCCCCCCAATTTGTAAAAACTTGTTCGTGTGTATGTAACACTACAAATAAATTCCATCCCCGCCTTCCCCGTTCGGGCGAGTCCCCTTTTATCTGTTAATTGAGGGGTAAAGGAATAACGAGAAAATGTCACGTACCTTTTCTTCGAAGTGGATTTCTAAGATATCAACGCCCCCTTGCCGCACAAAAATGTCCATTAACTCCTTGTAATTAGCGAGAAAAAACCAATTTCCACCTGAATATCTTAAGATTTTTTAGTCGGCACTCAGCCTGTTGCCACGCACACATTTATTCACTACACGATTTTTAGGCTAATTCTTTCGAAGGACAAAAACTAAAAGCAGTATTTCTCCTCGAAAAAATATTTAAACTGTTTTTTTTTCTTTTATTTTTTTACCTATTATTGTCCGAAAGCGTTTTATTCCTCAGCTGAAAAGCCTTTTTAGGATTTTTCCATATTTCAACACAAAAGTCGATTTTGAGAAAATTTCAGAACGTTCGCGGTTGATTAGTGTGAACATTTTTTCAATATTGCGAATGTATCGACAAATTTAAATTAGCTCTTTTTAGAAAGGCACATTTCGGTCACAGAAAAAAAAACTTCAAAAATTTCTCGTCTCCCAACGAAATTTTAAGGTAAATCCAAAAAGAATTTTAAGCACTTGCAACACCACCAGTAGCTCTGAGGGCCCGAGAGGAGCTGCACTTCCTTCACAGAGTTTTTACTAAAAACTAATTTGTACTTGGGGGGACACCAAACAGGAAACGAAGAATTACTCCTCACTTCCGCGTAGAGGCACGTAACCGACACTCCTTAGCTGTGCCACACCACACGTGAAAATATTTTTGTTCTGCTGGTGGAGCAGGGGAAATTTTTTTATTTAGTTTAAGCTGCGTTGGGTGCACCTAGAAGACGAGTGAAAACTGTTCCATCGTCACCACCACCAATTATTTCACCACTGTCAAATATGTTGTAATTGCACTTTTTAAAAATATATGTGTAATAAGAAAAAAGCAACAATTCAGCGAATTACTCAGGTAAACACTGACAGCCTTCTTTCGCGCTACGTTAACGCAAAATAATTTCCGAGACGAAGCGCACTTGTTAACCGTTAGATTTCCTGTTCGCCTCTACTTGCAACTCGGGCCTGTCGGTAAAGAAGAAATAGTAAAGGGCCGAGCCAGGATCTTATTGTATAGTTAGTAATTCTCCACTTTCTCGCCACAACTAGGAATTCTCTTCTTCCTTTGTTACCGCTCCGGCGGCAAGCAACTTCGGAACTGAATCACTGTGAAGGGATACGATTAAAAGCTACCCGCTTGCCCGTTCCTCGGGGCCTAGTGGTGCCTGACGACGACGACGAAGCGCGCTGACGATGTGGTGACTGCTGCTCCGCGCACACACAATCCCAACCGACGAGCGACTATGGCAACTACCACCGCTCCATCGCCTTCGCTCCACAGCTTACGGACGGACTCGCCTAGTTGCCTGTTCGCCTTCTCGCCTGCTCGCCTGGCTGCTGGCCTGCCTTCCTGGCTCGCTGCTTCGCCGCGCGACGCACTCCGTTGTTAATCACTAGAACTTACCACCGACCCACCGAAAGCGATCTTCAACACCACACGGCACGACACGACACGGACACACTACCGACTTGACTTGTTGACTGCTTGCGACGCCGACGATGATAACGCGGCTCAGCACTCGCCGCACTGTAGATCAGCACGATCGGCAGAGTCGGCAAGATCGGGGGCTCAGGTTTACCACCGCATACCACTACAGCTCGGTCTGCACACCACATCCCGCCCGCAGCTAGCAAGTGGACTCGCGCGGGGCGATCCGATCGGTGCCAGCCAGCCCCAAGTCCAGAAGAAATCCAAGTCGGGCACGGAGAAAAAAATATATAAATGAGAAAAAACCCCTCACAACCCTGCTGAGTTCTCGGGAAACCTTCTCGAAGGAGGAGGAGGTCGTGCCAGTACTGTATCTAGGCTGCTAAGCTGTGCAGGGGGTGCTCCGGGCGGCAAAGAGGCGGCCAGAGCGAGACAGCCGCAGCGGCGATCGAGCACAAACGACAGAGACGCCCTTTAACCACATTGATATGCATGCCTTCATAGGTCACGTAAAATACACGACGTAATCGGCCTCACCAGCGCAACAAAATGATCCAATGTGTGCGTTTGTTTTGTTTTGACTTTATGCTTTCTTGACTATTGCTGCCTGGTGCCGCCGTTGCTGCGCTCGCGACGCCCTATGATCGCACATACCGCGATGCTTCAACATATACACCTCCGCCCCAGCCGGCGCACCTCCGGCGTCCAGCACGATCACTTGTGCTTTTCATTGCCCTGTTCTCGCTGCCCTGCCTGCCAACTTGGCCAGGCCGGATCGTCCAGGCTGCCTGGTCTCGATCGCGATCGCTGGGTCTTCTGGGTTTTGCCGCTTCGCTGTGTTTTCCCTTCGATGTCTTCCCCCGGCCTTATGCTTGCTCATCGTGGCATATCTCGCACGGCGGCGCAATGTGTGCCCACAGGCAAACACATGCGCAGGGCCGCCAGTGTACTGTTATAGCGAATTAAAAACTATTTAAACCTGCAGAAGTAGGGAATTGGGGACGTGAGGTCAAAGTTTTTTTTTGTTCTAATGTTCCGAACGCAACTCGCCAAGTCCTGTGTTGGATCTCCCCGAGAATAATAATTAATCGTGGCGAAAATCAGGGTTGGGCCAGCAATCGTACGCGGAATTTTGCTCACTGAATTCGTCGTGCATAGAACACACAAATTCACATCACTCCCACGGGGGGAGTTGGGATTTTATGATTTCATCAGGGCGCAATTAGAGATGATTTGACTTTCCATGAAAATTGGCTTTCCAATTTGCATTCTTGCGCTTTTAAAAGGAAAAGGTACGTCCCCTTCGCTTTTATTGCAATCTAAATGATGTCATAGAATTTCCTTAATTGTGATTGAAGAGAGAGGATATGACTGTGACTGCTTACACTGGAGACAGATGATACACTTTTAAATTTTAACTTAATTCATTTATAAATAATTAATTAAAAAACGACAAACTAACACACGTCCTACTGATTCTTCAGAAGCTGTGCATTTATCTAAAGACATGACCCACCGGTAGGTCACAAAAAGATAACATCATTGTACAGATTAGGACGCTACTTGTGACCCACGATGCAATAGATTTATAACTCGCATAACAACATGCTGCCCAATGAGCGAATGTATTAGTGGAGCAACAAACAAAAATTTCGATCAAGACTGTACTGTAAGCTCTCATTTATAAATTGAGACGGATGACACAGCATATGCGTCATGCAGTTTCTTCCCCACTTGGCCGATGACTCAGCATGTGGGCTAGGAGAAGCTCAGTCAGTTCTTAGACAGCAGTTGAAAAAGTTGTTTGTGCACATATTTTTTGTAATAGACCGCCACGGTTTAAGGTTCAATATGGATAATCCGCAACCAGGGCCGTCAACATATGAAAATATGAATAGCGACGAAGAAAACAAGGAACGCGTATTACAGGAAATCGAGGAATTACAACGAAAAATGTTTAAATATGAAACTGATAACAGTGAAATGAATTGGCAGGACAACGTAAACATGTGTTACATAAAGACTGAAATCAAAGACCTTGAAACAACATCATCGGAAGAAGTGGACACTGGAAGCGAAACTAGTGTTGAGTCGGAAAGCGAAGGTTTTAATGATTTTGTTAATGAATATATTGAACGTACTGAGAACGATAGGGAGTGGATGTGTAATGGCAGTTTCAAGAAATTTACCTTTGAAGAAAATACCGGTTTGATATGTTTACCCAATGGAACAGATCCTTACAATTTTTTTGAACTATTATTTGATTCGGAATTTTTCACGAATATTGTTACGCAAACAAATATAAATGGAGCTTTAAAGATGGGTGATCAATGGGAAAAATTAACAGTGGCACAGTTTAAAGTATTTCTTGGCTTACTCTTGCATACGGGTACAATAAAATGCCCTCAAATACAAAATTATTGGAATACTCATAGGCTATTCAACTTTAGTTGTTTTTCGCAATACATGGGCAGAAATCGTTTCCAAGATATACTACGTTGCTTACATTTTTCTCCATACAGCATAAATAGTAACGACTTGAACAAAATACAGCCCATTATTGATTATTTCAATGAAAAAATGAAGCAAGTCTATTACCCACAAAAGGAGTTGTCAGTGGACGAGACAATAGTGCCCTTGATAGGCAAATTGTTGATTCGTCGAAGTGCGAATGGAGCAAAACGCAAATTTGGCACCAGGCTCCATATACTAAATGAATGTTCGGGAATGGCACTTCGTATTAGAGTATTCGAGGGAAGTGGAGACAGAAAAGGGTATGCAACAAAAGTAATTTTAAATATACTGGAGGATTTTCTACAAAAGGGACACTCTGTTTATATGGATAATTTTTATAGTAGCTTCGATTTAACTAAACAACTGCTAAATGCTAAAACTTATTGCACAGGCACATTGAATAAACTAAGAAAAGGAAACAGTGTTGCTGTGTTAAGGTCCAAACTTGTTAAAGGCGAAGTTTTTTGTCGTTACAAAAATGATATTATGATGGCAAAATTTCGAGACAAGAAAGAAGTTTTGTTCATCTCAAATGAATTTAAAGCAGATTTGGTAGAAATTGAAGATAAAAGGAAAAAATTTAAAAAACCTTTAGCTTTACATAAGTACTCTGAGCGTATGAGTGTCATTGATAAGAAAGACCAAATGTTGGTTAGTTACACCTGTCTTAGAAAAACATTCAAATGGTATATTAAATTGTGGATACACATTGTAGAGATCTTAATGTTAAATTCATTTTTCATTTATTTAAAATACTCATCTGACACACATAAGATTAACTTCTTTGATTTTCGTTTAAACATTATTAACATTTTATTATTCGAAAATGATACGAAAAAAATACCGTACACGTTGCAATCTGAACATCTACCTGAAAAGTTATTGAGAGATAAAAATAATAGAATAAAAAGAAAAAGATGCCGACAATGTTTTTCCAATGGGTTTCGGAAAAATACGAATTACTTTTGTAGTGGCTGTAAGGACTATCCAGGCTTATGTTTAGGTACGTGTTTCAAGGAATATCACAAAAATTTATAGAATTTAAAATTCAAAGCTTCTTATTGTATTTTGTATTTTTAAGAATTTTTACTTGACCACAAAAGTGGTCTATGATACAATTTTAAATAAAAGTGACCTCTTAACATATTTCTGTACATCTGTACACATATTATTATATAAAATTAATATATACTACTTTTATTAAGGAAATCATAAAGATTTAATGGTTTTGTTGATCGCACAGTTGTAATAAATATCACTTTTTATATTAATTGTATTTTTCCAATATCCCTAAAACTCAAAGTGATGTTGCGTTAGAAATTTAAAACATGAATCGCGAAAAATACAGGCGAATTTCTCCATTTCTCTGATATGAAGGGGTGGGGCTAGATGGGTTTAAACCATTATTGACGAAAAGTTATCGAATTGTCTCTTTTCAACCAAAGCATACTACATAGGATCCACTCGCTCTTATCTAATCTAATTTTAATAAGCATGACGACTATGGAGCTCAGCAGTTATATTACCCGCAAGTGAACCTTTAAAGTTGAATCTGCACGGTCCTAACCCTTAGAAAAGACTGACTGCCTTTTTGTCAGTTTCTGAGAGCAAATGTCACGCATTAATTCGACAGAAATAGCCGTCGAATTCATGGAGCTGAATTCAAAAAAAATCTTTCAGGATGACAACGGGGCCATGAGATCGAATGGGACTGCAATGGAATCCCCGCTTGGTCAGAGGCTGGCCATATCTGCGCGCAGCTAATTAAGCAGTTCGAGGTAATTAGCCAACTTCACCTCGATGAGGACATCCTCTTGTGCAACAGTCCGGAAGTGATCGCGCACGGTGATCGCGGGGAAGTGGAAAGGGTGTGTATTGACAAAGTGGTCGATACGGTGCGCTGCACTGCCCCCTGGTGGCATAGCATGATCCGCCCGAAATTGTTCTTTGAAATGAAAGCCATACTTACCGGTGCTAGTGGTGCTCCTTGAAACCGCCAGAGCGCCAGTCCACGGACAGTAAAATGTCAATAAAATCGTGCACGAGAGAGCTCTTTGGCCACTTTTCTTTCAATTTTCTTAACAAAATTACTTTTATTCAAGGAAAACCGAAACAACGCAACATTCCAAAAGAAGCTTTCCAACTTATGGCTCGACTATCCTCTGAGCGGGTTTTTTCAGTTTTCTTTTTTTTCCATACTTCTCTTTGCCCCAAGAGTGACGGAAAAAGATAAAAAAATAACAATGTTTCGCTGGTACTACGCAATCGCACACCGAAGCTTCAGTCGGCCCACTTCGTGAGAAATACACGCCGCGTTGCTTGCTACAAAAATTTCCGATCCTACAGAAAAATACGCGCCGAGTGGTAAGTGGGTAACGCGGCAAGCGCAAAAAACTCAACTCACACCAGTGCGCCGCCGCACACAGTTCATCAGAGCGGCAAATAGGAATAAGCGATCGGTTAACAGGGTTGACGACGATGGGATTTGCCTTAGCTTTACGGGGAGCTTTTGAGACTCCATCGTTTGGGGCGCACACGGACGTGCCAGTGTGTGGCGTAATGCGATCGCAGCGCTCCAGCTAGCAATCCAGACCCCTGTGCGCCCCTGTTCTGTCCTCTCTGACCTAGAACCGATCATGGGAAAGCTGTGATGACTCTGCGCGATACGTGGAGGATTTACAAGGACTTACACACGTGCACAGTACTCTGATTAATCAAAAAGGGGAGTCACGCTATCCGGGGACGTGCACGATGAGTGTCTTCGCCCTGGTGTTGGTGTACGGCTCCCGCGGACGTGTGGTGGAGTTTGTGTTCGCACTGTTGCCCACATCTTCCAAGTTATGTGATTGTCGATCGGTGAAGCCCACATCTCCAGAGTTTTTTGTTCCCCCGGGCCGCGGTGGTGGCACAGGCGATAGATAGGCTCGATCCCTGAGTAGGCTAGCGAGCTTAAAGAAGGCGAAGTTTCGCCGCCGCGGAGCGTCTTCTGTTCTTCGCACAAGGAAGACACCGCTTCGCGGCTGTTAACGATCTTGTAACATGACGGCAACAAGCTGTAGCGCGTAGGAATAAAGTTTCAAATTAATGTCACGGCAAGTGGACAAGGGTGCCAAGGGGCTATAATTACGCTCCTTTGTGTGAGTGCGCGGTCGCGCGGGGTTCTGTCCACACGGATGGAGCAGAGCACAGCGCAGTGTGCGATGTAGTTGAGAGTTGGTCTCCTCCTAGTAAGTTGTTTGCTCGCCCCTCCGCACCCTCCGCACCCTCGGCCAGTCCTCCCTAACTCGTCTAATCTATTGACGTGCTGGCTTCAGTTAGTTCTCCTTGAAAAGAAACCTTCAAATCATCACCAGTGACGCTGCACACAAAGCTTTGTGGTTTTACGGGAATTCTAAAGGCGGCACAAGGGGCTAGTGGTGGAGCTTGTGGTGGATCTGCGCTGTCGGTAATATTTTTTTATTCCCAACTGCTTCTTTGCTCTTCGGTCCGCTTCCCTCTTAAGGGGGGAATACCCGCTGCTCCTTTGCCTTTCTTGCACCACTGCCGTAGAACGAACGGCCCCCCGAGTGGATTGGAGCGGGACGAAGCGGGAGGAGATTTGACTATTTCTGGGCCTTTGGTGCCTTCTAGGCCTTTCAATTTTTTTCCGCTAGAAACTGGTTGCTCATTTGTCTTGTACGTCTCTTTTTTATAGTGCAACCTACTTTGCCGTAGGAAAATATATGTGTGCGGTTTTGATCGTCTTTTTCGGTTTGGGGCCACAAAAAGAAACTTACGAGCCCCGCAGGCAAGACTCCTTTCGGAAGAAACCCGCTGAAGCTTGCTGCTTGCTGGGGCAGCGCACTTACGTCATCGAAAGGCATTTATCGCTTGTGTGATACATGAGGGAGGTTATGTAATCGAAAACGAAGATCGTCAGTCTGAGGGACTCCTCTTTAGTCATGTGCAACAGGCATGGACATGTTGCGATTTTCTGACTATATCACGACGTTGTCCAATTCTGGGGGCAATGGTGGCATTTGCAGGAAAAAATGCAATTAATTCGCGGGAATGAATACCTGTCAACTTCCTCTTATTGAATCGAGTTAGATTTTTCGCAAGTTTACTAATATGTGCTGACTTCCTAAGATATTGTACAGAGAATTTGGAAATTCTGCTGGAACAATCTGTAATTATATCATTTTAATTAAAAATAATCATTTATATCCATAATTAGATTTACCCAAACCTTAAAGAGTGCATATTAAGTGTAGCATGTTCCCCATATAAATATTTACGTTTGATCGGAATTCAAAAAGTTCGAAGTATTTTCTGTTTTTCCGCTATACGAATATTACTTTAGGGCTGATTTAGATAAAGTTCTAATGGCACGCTAATCAGACCATCTTTGAACAAATATAAACATAATTAAAGAATGGGAAAATCAAAGCTTAAAGAAGGATGTAGATTCAATAGAATGCGAATTCTGATTTCAAAATTTTTACATATTATGAAAATAGCAACAGAAAAGTAAATCCTCTTTATATGTTTATTATGAAGATTTTCTACGTCTTATTATTTGAATTATTTTCTATTTGAAATATTGAATTTTAGTCATTCGGGTCATAAATTATATTGTATTGCATTGCAAATAGGGAATAATAAAATCGTTAATTTTTAATTACCTTTTGGTCACAGATATATGTCTAAAGCCTTGCCAGGCGAAGAACATGAGGACAATGATCATTTTTTAACAAAACAAACTCCCCTAAGAGCCTAAACTAATTGAGTTTGATTAAGTAGCCGTCGTAAGATAGGGACCAATAAAATCCCGGACGATCCCTGTGCTGACTTGATCGGGCAAAATGTGCTGGTTGCAGGCAGTAACAGCAGTAGTATTCCCTTTTCGCAATTAATCGTTATTAGAAGCGGAATTCTAGAGGGGCGGTTGGCAGGCAAACGACAAGAATAACTAGTACCGGGTGGCTGAAAATTGAAGCCTGCCGCCACCATGGGGGTGGGATCGATATGCTCACATTAGCGGAAAATGTGTCATGACGGTTCCATAGGGGTGTGATAACGCATGCAACCTTATCAGAAAAACAACGAAGAAAACGCTGATCGTCCCTCTGGAAAATTTCAAATTCATCTCGGATGAATCTCCCTGCCATGTCGAGGACTGCTGAAGGCAGAGAGGGTGCCACCGTAAATGTTCATTGAACTTTCGTCCGAAGGGTAATGGTTCGTTATCTCTGAATACGCTGTTATCGACATACCAGCAGAGAAGTGGCATAGATCCTGGACAAACAGAATGAATCAGACTTCGGCTGGGCAAATGAGGGTTCGTTTCATCGCTTTTTACCCCTTTATCAGCCAGAGGATAAACTGCCTCTTGCTGATAAGATAACAATAATTGTTTTGGATAATAAGTACTAAAATGCTTTAGCACCTCCTGCCGCACACGAATAGATTGTTGAGTCATCCAGAGTCCTTCAGAATATGATCATGAAATTAAAGCGCAACAAGAGGGACTTCACATTCGGCATAAGGTAAGTGCGGAGAAGCACTGGCCAAATGGATTTTAAGCGCTCCGACGGGCCCACACATTACCTGGCAAGCGGAAAATTAAATTTCCGTGATGCCTTGCTCTGCCACGGAGTACACAAAGTGCGCGTCCAAGGCCAATTACGGAGGTAATTCCAAAACAAAGCGAACAAATTTACAAGAAAATATGCCAAAGCTCTGCTCCGACAGCAAAACAGACAAGGAGCTTTCCAGTGTAAATGGCATGCGCAGAAAAACTAGTTTTTGTTTGACTTTGCGCCTCAAAACAAAACGCTGACGCGGATAAATAATAGGTGCGACAACAACCAGGAGAGTAGGTAAGACCGTGTCTAGCTCTGTACCCGAATTGTGCCAGATTACTCGACAAATTATGCATTACAACACGTTTTTGAGGTCTAGCACGTTTTTAACACCCCAAATTAGTCAGGGTCTTGGTAGCGTCACAAAACTTTAATATACATTTTTATATGAAGGGTCAAGGATTATGTCCAGTTTTGATAGAAAAAAGACGTACTTTTCCATTGGCGTTACGTTGGTAAGGTTTAGCAAGCCCTTCCAATGTTATGTTGAATTTGATTTTTTAGTGGTATCCAATTTTTTTTACTTCCATTTTGGGACATAATTGATATGATTCTTCTTCTTCTATTTCTAGTTATAAACTCATGTTAAAAGCAAAGATTGCGTAATTTTGAATCAAATAATTTCATGTGGTTAAGCTAGAACTCTATTTTTAAATATGTGTTTCCTTATAAATTTGTTTACCTTGTAACCTTCGCTGTTTTTGGTTTTTGTGACTAATCAGCACAATGTTTCAATTTTAACATAGCATAACATTCATTATAGCTTTGATCCTAGATGCTGTTTGAGCAAAATATATACATATATATAGTACATATTTTTTCTATTGAGGATCTCTTTAAAAAATTTATGGTGAAATATATAAAACTCGTCAGCGCAGTTATAAGCTCAGCCTTAAAGTAGCTCATATGAAAATTTTTAAGAGTGCCATTTATAATAAAACAGCATTATAATGAAGCAGCACTTAAAGGATTAATAATATTTGAAAAATTAGCGGTTATCCGAAATTGGGTCTACTAAGCAGATTTATCAAAATTAAACCAATAGAAAAATTAGAGAATTGTAGTAGCAGTTGCCAACTTTGTCTTCCGACCACACTGAGCGTACTGCGAGTATATTTTTTAATGAAGTCCCAGCACAGGAGTTATGCAACTGGACGTCATTCAAGTTTAATGGCAAGCAATTTTACGTTTTTCTAATGGCCTAGTCTCAACTCCAGCTCGAACAGGCGAGGCGGAATTCGAACCGATCGTGGGGTTTGGCCGAGCTATCCTCCTCCGTACGGCCACACGTGTGTTTAAATTCGATCCAACATTAGCACGACGTTAAGTGGTGCCTGTACTGTGCCGTGCTGGAGTCACGGACTGGGGAGCATGATGAGTCCCATTTTCCTATTCCGGGCAGGGCGTGTGTATTTTCTTCACTACCGCTCCGCCGTGCTCGAGATGTATTTGCTAGTCAGTATAGCGTTCACAACTGACGTATTGGTTAATTCGACTGCCTCCGCTATGTGAGAAAATGTTCAGGCCATTTTGAACCCCGCGCGAGGAATCCTCGCTCTTTTGCGGCGATTCAAGCTGGCTCGACCGGGCGCAGAACGTAGGGCGAACGTTGCGACCGTCCCGTCGCCGAGGTGAGAACCTCTTAGTAGGCCGATCACATGCACACACAATAAGTGGAAGTGCAGGGTATTTCTCGTGGGGCCCCACATTAGTAATGCCACTCACTAACGGTGGAGACAAACGGACCTGAATCGGAGCTCCCAACTTCCAAGTGAAATGATTATGACATGCAGGGCACGCGGGGTGTTTGACCCCTTTCATTTCATACTTTTCTTACTGGCTGTTCTTCTGGCCACGCTGAACAGCCGCAATCGGCTTGAAGTGCTCCTCCTCGTTCAAGTTCTTCATATTTGGCTTGTTGTAAGAAGAAGGCACTCGCTTATTCCTTTCCTTGTTGACACAGCACACCACAACGGCAAAACCTTCGAGAGATTTCGGCCTCTCTTCGCACGTCAATCCCCACAGGGCGGTACCGACCAACCGACCGACCGACGGCAACGTCAGCTTTTACCGTTCAAGTGTGTCGGAAGTGGCGTCCTTATTTCGTTTCGTAGAAAATTCCCTTTGCCACAATGGAATGGAGCCTCACTTACATGGCTAAGAATAAATTCTGAATTTCACAGCGATTTTGAAGCGAAAACGTGGATATAACGGTAAACGAAGCGATAGATGATCGTACGTTGCTTCGTTCTATTCCGATTTCGTTCCATTCCGCTCTTCCGTTTGCAGTGAACTCATGTCTAGATGAATTCACCCAAAGCCTTGCGCTCGCTCGATATATTCTGGGAAAACATGAATCGCCATGATCCTAATAAAGTAAAACCCTCCCAGAGAATGATTCATGCAGACAACACGAAATCTCCACCTTCCCAATATTGTTAAAGCCAAGCCGAAGCTCTTTTTGATCATTCCAACCCCAACGCGATCTTGGCGAAATTCCCGTGACTCATGCGGAGCGATCATCACGACACCAGCGAAATTACAGTGGATGGCACAATCACCATTCTCTGCGACCACTTTCGGAGCTCATAATAACTGGAACAGCCTCGATTCCCATGATCGATGCAATTATCGCACATGGGGCATCTCCTGCCAGTGTTACACGGTCGCCAACAGCTTAAATCTTGGCCAACTTCTCTGCTAGCTAACCCGCAGTGTGCTTCGGAGCTTTTGCTGAAATTGCAGAGGCAATAAAAAGAAAAGAAGAAAATAAAAAACTATTGAAGCGCCGGAGACAAAAGGAAAAAGCAAAACTGTAACGGTAAACTGGTTGTACAGATTGAGGTGAATCGTGCGATAAGAGTGTGCTCGCGGTTCGAGCCAAGCCATAGAGCCGAGTCGAGCCTTCTTTGCACTGAATGCGCGTCTTTTGGCATGGCTTTAGCGTGTAGGGGCTCCAGCAAAGAGGGAAAAATCGAAGAAAATACGCCAGAAGAAACGGAAAAGAAATGCCTGCTGCCCTCCGAGTAGAGCATAAATTGCGTCCGTTCCTAATAATGGCAGTCACGGTCACTTCGACGTGTTCAGGTAAGCGTGGCTGAACCATACCGATCTGACCAACAGCGACCAACAACATTCAAAGTGTCAGGCTGGCTCGTTGATGTCCACTTCTGGTCGGCTTTTGCTCATTATTTCTGTCCCAACTTTCTTCGTGCATTGCGGAAACATTTTTGATACGGCACCGCAGTGCCGGACGATGGCTTCCTCCTTTTTGTGAGCAGTGGTAGCCCTTTAGCTCGAAGCGAAATTTTCTCCAAGCTTTGCAAAAAGTACACGACTAAAATAGAGCAACGTTGCTCCACCGGGGCCTCGAAGTCAACATTAATTGCGCGCGTTGCAACACAGCCGCGCTGTAATTTTTGCAAATTCTGCACTTGCGCCATAAAATTTGGGTCAAGACTGGGGTTGCGGAATGGGGCCCCATCACCTGTGCGCAGGGGTCGGCACAACAAGTTCTCAATTATCGAATCCTAATAAATTCGGATTTTAGCCCCTTTTCGGCTTGACCTGCGCGTAATTAAAGCAATTAAAGCATCATCGGCCAAACAAATTTTCAATCGACAAAGGAATCTCATTCCCGCACCAATTTCCGGGGCAGGTATGCTGCCAAGATATGATGAAATCTCCTTAATTGCAGTATGGCAGGGCAGTAAACCCTAAATAAGGTGCAAATGACTACCGTCGCAATTATGGGAAAAGCAGGTACGATTGTCGTGCAAGAAAAAATTTTGGATGCAATTAAATTCGGTTACTTTAATTAGGAGCGTTAGGTTCAAACGGCGGAGCCTCACTTAGAAAGACATTTGTATTAAAAGTCAATTTGCGGACTTGACAAGGAGTCTAATTTAGAGCATTCTTGACCAGACTTCCTCTCACTCTCTGGTCACTTTTAAATGAATATAGCGCGACTGAAGTGATTTTCATGCTGGCATTATAAGAGTTGACTTTAATCCAACCTGCGTATATTTGTTTTGGCCTGATATATAATAGCATGACTGATATCTGACCACATATGAATTTGAGATCGTTGATGACAGGATCGAAGTGCAAAGCAAAACCGTGCGCTGAAATTCTTCCAATCTCAACCTTGGAAATGTGGTGCCTACTCAGTTTCCGCTATCTGCCCACTTATCAGTGACTCCGCTCTACCTAGAAATAAAATCGCCCTGGAGCTCATAGATATTCGGGAAGGAGCAAAAAACCAAGAAAAAATAGCCCCGAACAAGCAGCGGACCGTTCGGTCGTTGAACCCCGGGAAGTAGGAGAAAAAAGAAACAGGGAAATTTGTTCTGGGATCACCGTCGCTGCTGCTGGCTCCTATGCTTCGCCTATTATTGCGCGCCTCCTTCCTTCTTGATTTTCTGAAATCTCCGAAACTCCCATGCCAACACACCAATCCACGAACACACATGCAATCCTGTACAGGGCTTAGTGCCGTCAATTGCGCGTGCGCAAGTCACTTTTGATACTCGGATTCAACGGGGGAAAACAATGAGGCCAAGCTGAGCGATCCAAAGAGTATCTGTGATAAAAAGGGCAGGGGAGTGGCGGTGTTCGACATCGTTGGGTTCCGCGGGGAGATCGCTTTCCATGCCAGGAGATGCCGCAATGCGTGTAATTACAAACGCGGCAAAGTACCCCTCTGTTCGTAGTATGCACTGAGAGCTGACCTCGAGTCACTTAAGGGTTTCTGCTCTGTCGAGCGGATGCACGCGGGGGATGAGCGGCACTCTTAACTGGGGCAACTGAAGAGCTGACTGTAGGCAGGCAGGCAGGCAGGCAGGCAGACAGGCAGACAGGCAGATTTAACAACCAAGGGAATAATGGTATAGGGACGCCCTGACTTTCTGCTGCCGTGCAGCCATATTTGTGGGCGTTTTGATTTCGTTATTTCCTTCATACCCAATACAAACGGGTTGGAGATCTTGTGATCATCTTGACGATGGCAACTCAAAGTGTCCTGCGATTTATTGTTTTATCAAGAGAGGGAGAGAGTGGCTGTTATTTGACTTTTGAGTTTTTTCATCTTTTTCTCCTACTTCAGCGGAATAAATCAAAAGTTAAAAGGGTTAAGCTGCATTTTCTGGGAAATTTGCCCGGTTATTTCCGTAAAAAAATTAAATAAAGAAAAAAGTCAAATAGATCTTTTGATGTTTCCGCGCATCAAAATCCCAGAAAATCTACGATTAGTTAAAATTTAAGTCTTATAAAATTTTGAATAAATATTTAAAGAAATATTAATATTAAATTTAAGAAAAATTTACTTAGTATTGAGAAATTAATATAAATTATAAATATTTATTTAAATATCCTGCCACTTTTTGCTAATTGGTAGAGTACGATCTTTTGTTTTTTGAATATCAAAAAGGATTTGTATTACTGTTGGGGAAAAAATGGCACTTTTAAACTTCAGTCTACGTTATAGTAGTTATATAATATACATCGTCATATTATTATATATATCATTACATTATTATTACAAGTTCTCGAAGTTTATTATGAATCTTTATACCAAGGATTGTTTTCCATAATTTATGAGAAAACAATCTGTTTACGTTATGATTTTTAAATGCTTGTTTTTAAATTGTAGGTTTTTAGTCTATGACTGTTATGATTGTTTGAAAAATACTTTCTATAACAGGAAGTTAGAGGGATCTAGAAACGTTTCTTTAAAATAATTCTCCGTTTTCCTGCAAAACTCAGTCCTACGAGCGAAAATCTACTCCAGTCTACACAAGATTGCGACAGCCTGGCCGCCGAGATCATAGACCGTCGACCATAACCCACTTTCAAGTGCCAGAAAAACCTCGGTTTAACGTCAGAGCCGAACGAGTTGAAAATTTGTAAATTTTTGTAAAAAAACAAGCTAATCGCCCTCGCTACAGTCGGCATTGATGAAACTTTCGCCTTTGATGGTGGCCCTGAGAGGATCCCGAATATTCATGGCACTGGCAACTGATAGCTGGCGACTGTTAGAAGGTAAACGACTGTGCCATTGCCTTCGTGTAGAGAAATGAGGATGTAAAACTAGCAAAAGTGCGGGCAGAGGGTACCCGCTTTCTTTGGCAGCGCGATATACTTATAGTGACATTAGCCTGGCGAGCGTGTGCAAAAGCAGTTGATTATGCAACCCCATTCCGGTGCGCAGAACATTAGGCATTCGCTGGAGGAGCGGCCAAGAGGAGGACAGAACTGTGGCTCGCTATAGCTAACACCAGAAGCCGCGCAATTTGAAGTGGCTCAGATTATGAGTGCCTCGGCGGCGCAGCTCGTCGGTATCCAAAGCTCAGTGCCTGCTGATCAGCCATTTTACCTTGAATATGCGCCGCTAGGTACACTATCGAACAAATTAGCAGTCCCCCGCGCTTCGGCATCCTTCACATGTCACACAGCGCTGCAGCTGCCATCCTAACTGCGGACTTTTCGTCTGCTAGTACACCTGAGACCCGAAAGTGCTTAGGTGTTGATTTCTGCGCTCGTCTTAATAGCGAAGCGATGACATACTATTGGGGGACTGTTGCGGCGTAGAAATGATGGCGAGGACACCTCGCCGTTTTGCTAGATGTTTTCGGCACCAAAGCGATCTTCTCGAAAGGCCGGGCTGTCCTCCAACTTACCGTATTTGGTGTAGATTTTGTGGGCAATCAATTAATGGTGTGCTTCCGGTGTGCGCGCGTAATGGACTTGCGCAACCGTCACACCGATCAGAAATCACAACGGATCACGCGCGGTTTTTGTTTACAGAAGATTGAAAAACCTGTCATATGGTTGTGAAAGCCTTGGAATACCTGGGGAGCGCTTGGCTATAACTTTCCGAACGGAAACAGCCGCTACTGACCGAGATCATGGGGTCACCACCTATAGTCGCCGGACATGTGTGATCTCAGCAACCTATCGAAAGAGCCGTAAAAAATTTATATGGAAAAAATCTGATAATTCTCATCTACATCCAATCTGACCGTATGTAACTGGGCCAGTGTTCAAGTCTAGCGCATGCTGGTGTCCAGTGTGGCTCAGAAATTATCAACTTTTTCTTGTTCGTGGCTCATTTTTGTGCAAATTGTACGGACCCCAGAGTGCGGCATCCATCACACATTTGTGCGCCTCCGACACGACGGTCTGCAGCTTTGCCTGCTGCTCGATTGCAACACAGAGCCCCTGCCAGAGTGGCGGCGAACAATAAACAATTTGGCAGCATGGAATGCAGCCGAGATATTCATGAAATTTGTATGCAGTGTCAACATGCGGTTCTTGGGAAATTCGCGGCAATTATTATGCACTTCGGCGAGCTGCCACGGCCACGAGAGGAGCAGTCTAGAAGCAGGAGAGCACACTTTGAGTCGTCAACGGTGCCGCTGCTGTCGCTACAGTGTGTTGTCACTGGGTACCACCGATGGCACAGTGCTGTAGAAACAGAACGAGCCAGCAGAGTTGGCCAGGTATCTGCGAGCAGCAGAATGGTACACGCACTCAGAGCCATCTGATAAGGCAAAAAGAAATGCGCCACCGATGACACTAAAAATGCCGAAATAATGCCTGCAGGATCCGTTACTTCTGGGCCAACTTCTTTCTTTCGAGAAATCAACTTTTTTTCTGCAAGCCCAGCACCGCACACTTCCGTTCGCTGCCTTTTTTTCCGTGTGCACGATGAATGGCACGCCGTATGCCTGATTTCGAAAAGCAGAAATCTTTTCCACAACTTCTCGAGAAGACGTTTTCAAGCCCCTCTTGAGCTTTGGCAGTCAGAAGACGCCAGCTAACGGGATTTATTCAATAGGATCAGATTATTTTTTCTGCTGTTACTTGAGCAAGCGGCACTCGGCCCATTTTTCCTCTGTTACCTTGAAACATTCCTCCTCCTCCTTCTAACCGTGTCATGTACAGCTCAAAAATGCGAAATCCCAAGCAAAACTGACGCAACCCGAATTAAGAACACCTCACTTGAAATGGTCTTCTTTAATTTTTAAATGTCCTGATTTCGCAGGGAAAGGACTAACGGTTTTTATTGATGCGATTCTTGTTTATTTTAAATTATGACTATATATTTACTGTCAACGAAAAAGAACTCATATTTTTCTTATACTACGAATTCTATTTAAATTAAAAAAATTCTGGTTAACTAAACTAAATAGTTAGTAGAAACTAAATAGTTTCTTTTGGTTTTAAGTTCTATAGGATTTTTAGAATAAGGCTTGATAAAGGAAAAAGTGAATTATTTTTTCGTATTTCATCTGTTTGTTTCGTTTACCCCCAATGCATCATTCATTAAGATTGATTAAATATCTATTAATTAAAATTCTTTTACTAATATGTTATTACCGGTTTTGCCTGTCGTTCGATTGATTTCCTTGATAAATTTGAAATTCAGTTTAAACAGAACTAGGCAAAACTCCATCCTCCAAGAACTATGATTGCATGAGTGTGGGCATATCACGCATATAAAATGCTCTGCAAGATATTGCTGGAAGCAATTAAGTTATACGATGAGTGTTAAACAACCATGAACCAACCACCAGAATTCGGGCGAGGGCTGAATAAAAATTCTTCAGTGGAGTCAACGCACGGAATTTCGTCACACGTGCACAACAAAGGTCAATACTATTCACACGCATCGCGCCCGCTGCATATTGTTGCCCCATCATTCTTCCAGTCCCAAGGCGGATCCCGCGAGAGCGGAGTGAAATCGGGAACCGGGAACGCATCCCAATGAGGCACACAATTACAACGAGCGCTGCCATCATCAATATCATCATCGTCATCACAGTGTTGTCCTTTGTCGTTCGATCCCGGAAAAAGTTGAACGACCTCTCCTCCCCATCAAGAAACAGTTTAAGTAGCTGCACGCGCACAGAGGTACCCACACTCAATTCGTCCAAGCCTCTTACCATTGCGCTCCAGCGAAGTAAAGGCTGGGCTACCCGTGGACTCCCGAGTCCCGGGATAAAATGTTTCAAATGAAACACAGAGCAAAGGGGTTCCTCGCCGGGAAGAAATATGTTTCTATATATTTGTTCATTCCCTACGCCCAGCGGGATTCGGTCATGGGGATAAGCACAGGCCAAGGGTACAGCGGAGTGTGCAGGCGCAACCGGTTACCCGTCCCCGGAATCATCCTCGAGATTTCAAGGCTCATAAAACAGTCCTTTTTCGGTTTCTTTTTGCCTTTATTATTGGCCGTGGTCGTCGTTATCAAAGCCGCCCATATCCTCCAGTGCCTGTGGACTGCGCTGGGACTCTGCTAGCCTCCTCAAGAATACTCAGATTCTTAGCGCGGTCAGAACAGAACAGAACGTGACAGGGCGGAGGGTGGCCAAGCTACAGAGCGTATGGGAGAGGAGATGCAACCGTCATCGGAAACGGTGCACTGTGCGGCATTGACATGCAGAATGCACCGAGTAAATAAAAAATCTGAAAGAAAAATAAGGAATAAATGAAAAAAGAACAGAGCGGTGGCAACGATAAAACGATAAAAAGGAGAACGGCAGGAAAAGGATCGTCTGAAGGGGGTAGAAGTCGAGAAGCCAAGCCGTCGAGCCGCGCCGCGAAGAGACAGCTATTTTTAGATGTGGCTCGGCTCTTAGGGCCCCGGACGATGGCATGCCGGGAGGATAACAAGTTCAATGTCAGGATTTGATTTCCCTGCACCCTGCACTCCCCCGCACAATCCCTTGCACTTGTGCTCCTTGAGCTGACCATGATGCCGGTCGATGCACTCTTTGCGCAGCCTTAAAGCCGGTTTCGTTCTTCCTTTTTATTCCTCTCGGCATTTCGGATCAAGTCGAAGTTGATTTTGTATGTTGTGCCTTTGGTGGATGGCAGCGTTGACTATACACCGAGGTGGTGACGACGTCGGCAACATCGCTTGGGGTGCATTCTGATGCCATCCATAAACTAGGAACTGTATACTTTACGCAATGCGTGTGGTGGTAGCTAGAAAACCAGCCAGACGGCGTTAAAAGAGGAATCCCGAAAAAAGGACCTCATTGTATTTTTTCCTGTTACGTCTGGGATGTACCAGACGGTCCCAGATTCATGGGATGAGGGTGAGTTATTAACCGCATCATTGTCCACTTTTTTCGTTATAGTTTGTTTTTTTTACGTCTGCACATGTTCTTTATTTCGTCTGGGGACTAGTCTAGGGGTGCTCCTTGCCTGGCTAGGCAAGAGTTAAGGAAGGATTTTAGTTTCGAATTAATTTGGTTATGGAGATTTGCAGTGGGAAATTTGAATTAAAATTGAATTGAATTCCTCTTTTAAAAAAAAAGGCGATTTTGGAATTTTAAAATGGGTTTTTGTCTTCCTTTATGAAAGCTTATAGACTGCTGATGATAAAGTTCTCAACATTTTTATAAAAAAGAAACTTTGAACGTATTTTGATAGAGTTTAATAGTAGATAGTTATGATAGCTAGCTCAAAATATAAGATAAGTTATTAAAGTAATTTTGGTTTTTAACAAAATTTTTTAAAGCAAATTTGTAGTTACAACAAAATAGTGTAATGTGAACTTCGAAAATAATTAAATGATTTCTAAATTATATTAAGAAAAAAAAACCATTAAATATACGGCGAGAAGGTACCAAATGTTCTAAATAAATTTTATAACTATGCTTAACTAAAGCCAATTGAGAGTAAATTAAGGTGAATAGTGTGTACTAATTGGCTTTATTTAAGTGTTTTACAAAGTACTAAAGGGTAGTTAATCTTCAATAAAATAAAGAGTTCCTGATACAAGTTGAAAAAAAATATTCAAACATCTAGAACTTTGAATATTTCAAATATTTAGAAATTTGCTTATACTCATCCTTTTGCGAAGAAAGGGCTCACCTAAGTCCTTTCTGCCATTTCTGCCCCTCTGGCATTTGTACTTATTGTCAAGTGTTCTCAATATACATATATACAACGTTTGGCATCTTCTTTTACCAAAAAATCCTGGGCAGAACACGAAAAACCGTTTAAATCCAACTTGATTAGTTATGAAAATATTCAAATAGGGGAGTGGACAGTTGGCTCTCTATCATCAATTATCATGTTGCCTGGCGCAGGTTCAACGACCGGCCAAACCTAATATTTTCGATCCCCCCGTTCGCTAACGCATCAGCGGCAGCAGTAGAACGGGAGCCTGGGCCTGGGCCTGGCCATTATCCGCTTTCTCATAAGATATTTTCAAAAATCTGGTAAAAGTGGAAAAGGTAACGCAACACGGCTCCACAACTTTACATAGATTTCTTTCCTATAAAATCTAGTGATATTTTGAAAGTTAATAAACTAAAGGTAGGCAGCGGGCCAGGCAGATTTCGGGTAGGAAGATCACCAATCAACGCCTTCGGACCCCAGAGATTATTTGATAGTAGTCTACAGGCGAAGACTTTACCATTTGTGTGAGATCCACATGAATGGTCCAAAAAATATACCCGAAAAATATCCATGTGGAGTGGCGCTGTGCGATCTGACCAGCACCGAAAACCTTAGAAATCGAGTTTTTTTCTTAATTTTTTTGTTTTTGTTGCCTTCCATCGAAGTTTTCTAGTTTCATACGAGGAGCACTAGCTAAGAGGAATGTTGAGGTCAGCGCGAGATGATAAAATATGGACACAAGCGCGGCGGTTCCTTCCACTTTGCTGGGCTATTCAGGCAGAGAAAATAACAAAAATCAACGAGAAAAAAAGCAAACAGTTTTCGAGTGGAGGTTTTTCTGGGGAGCTCTTCACCTCAATAAACAGGTAGTGGACGATGGACCTGGCCGATGGCTGCTGCCGCTGCGTGTTTGAGCAGTGAATTTATGGTTCGAGATGGATGGCCCATCGCTGCAAAGGTTGTTAGCTCTTTACACACAGGGGGCATATTATTACAAAAGCTCAGAGATGGGTTTAGGATCAATACGGTCCCGTTTTGACGCTTTTTTTATATTGTGGTTTTCTCTTTTTCTCAGTTTTATGGAGATGTCGAAATTCTTTAATCTGCTTTGATAGCGATTTGGCCAAGATTTCTATCGCCTTGAATATTCCGTCGAACGCGTATTAGCATTTTTGGTGATCAACTTTAATTGGACTATGTGGGCCGAGGAACTTCTTTATGCATCCTATGAGAGCCTCATGGATGATGAACGGATGTCGAAACTTTTTATCGAAGGTTTCTGAGGCTTTTGTCTTCAATGCTATTTCCAAAAAAAACTTCTCATTAGTTTACAAGACCTATTGCAGGTACGTTGTCCTAAGGACAGCTATAAATTACGTTCAAATACGAGTTCACCTTCGGAAAAAACGTGGGATTTACCATCGATGAAATATTTAAAAGTATTACAAGCGTTCATTGAAAATACTTGAATTAATAAATAATATGGGATTTGCTATTCGATTACAATTTCTTGAACAAAACATTATTTAAATTTAGTATTCTGTTATAAAATTACAACTTAACACTAAGTACAATTTTGCTTTGCGAATATTGGTTGTATAATTTACTATAATATAATTATATCTTCTTTTCTCGAAGTAAAGTAGATGTCTCAACTGGACTGGGTGTACTGTACGGTTACCCTTTATAAAAACAAATTAACATTTTCAACAGCTTCAAAAATGCCAACTTTGCGCCAAATATTTTTCATGCAAACATTATTATTATCTTCGAATGATGCATAAATTTTTGTTGTTTTTATTATGCAACGCTGTAGATCACTAACCATTAGATTCATTGAATTGTTCTACATAAAATTACTGAGTTATGTACTCGTACTGAGGAATTGAGAATAATTTTTGAAGCCATATTAAACTAGTACAAATTTATAGTGGCCATGGTCATCTTCTGATGAAGAATTCAAATACTTTACACTTTTCAAAAAGACAACGCCTTGATTTTGAGTCTCGTTTTCATGGTTCAGCAAGGTGATTTGCGCTTCATTGTCCTTTTTATGTCTAACTTTTATTCATATGAACCACCTGACCAATCCAATTTAATTTCAAGCACCTTTTTCGAAATTAGCATGACAATAGGAACTTTTGCGACCGTATTCAATTCCTGTCCCCATCGAACCAATAATAATCCTTTCCTTTCTCTTGCGTGCACAGGGCTCAACTATCACATTGTAAATCACTCGACATGTGAGTTCACGTTCTCCTCGGATATTTTCATTTGCTGGCAACAACTGAACCGGATCAGATTAAGCCCCCGAGGGTCGTGATCCTCGCATCAACAAGATCAACTCCTTCCTCAAACTTGGGCCCCACAAAGGAGGGTCAAAGAACTCACTGGAGAAAATTATTTTGAAGCAAATCCAAAAGAAGAAGTAGAAATAGAAAAAAGGCAACGAAAATATCTAACACAGGTGAAATAGCTGAGGCAAAAAAGTACCACATCGTTACGTACCTTTATCCTAGCCGGTTCCGCCGCTTCTTCCTAGGTAGGTATAGAGAAGAGGCAGAGCAGCCTTTCTATGCCCCGATAGGGTGTCCGCTTACAGGTAAACGCACTCGGGAAATTATTCAGTACAGCCACGTTCATCCTCCCGATTAAGGTGGCGAGAACGAGGGGCCGTAAGACTAAGCCGGGGCAAAGAGGAGCTACTACAAAATTTCGGGGACGTGCACGGTGACTGCGATCTGGTCCTATAAAAATGAAAAAGTCAAACAGCCAAAATCCTCAGTGTTTCGTTTAAAAAGTTAACATTTCTTGGGAATGACCTCTTTTAAGTTCAAAACCCTTTCCCTCTTGGAAGCCACTCGGTGTGGCGAGCGGTGCGGCAGAAAAAATTGTTTTTATCCATAGAAGCGGTCGCACACAGGCGCGTCCCGTGCGCTGTGAACGAGGCACTACAAGGGGATAACAAAAGAGGAGCAAGGTAAGGCAGGGAAAAAACGCCACCAGCAACAGGTACAAGTGGTTACCTGTTTTCATCTAATGCTCTTCTATGAGCGGCATAGGCCAACACACACTCACACACGCCCAAGTTCTAACCTTTTATGGGTCTGACGTGCCCATTTTCCGTGCCTGTTGTCGCTGCTGCGGATGGGGATACTGGCGGAGCGGTACGCATGTAACCAACCTCTCGCACACATTTGAACACCGTTCAGCACGAATGGATGATTTCTTTTCAGCTGCGGAGTTTCTAATGACCAGCTTCGAGCGATATTCTTCTACGATGCTATTGCTAACAGCTAGCAAATCTGCGGGGCACGAACGAAGCCAGCAATGGGATTGGGCTACTCCCAGTGCCTTGGCTGGGGCTCGTCACTGCCGCCGCCACTTTAGCTCCATTCCATTGTCGAGGGAAAAGTTCCAATTGGGGGCAAGCTGGGTATATTTCTGATGTTTTTCTGCAGTACCATTTCCACAGCTGCCCTGGACGTAATAGCTATTTAAAAAAAAATCTCAATTATATATTACTAGCAGATCCTCTGTGCCCATTCTACAAAGAGTTAGCTCTTATCGGGTTCGTTAGCTCATCCCCACAAATGTGCTTCTTTGTTATTTAATTAAAAAAAATTGGTTATACCTTTGTATCCAAATTCTGAATCAGGACAATCAAGGAAATTTTTTAAACATTAAAGCTAATTCTTAATTTCTAACTTGAAATAAAATGGTTTTGAGTCTGAAGTATAAAAACCAATCAAGCAAATCAGTAACATGATAAACAATTTAAAACAATATGACTACACAACAATAACTCACGGCTCCGACAATATTATCGTAGTTAGTTAGATTTGGTTATAATTCGTTTTTTTACTCCTATTGAGGCGAGGGCCACAATTCTTTGGCTTATTTTAAAACAGGTCTTGTGAAAACCGCCAAACGAAAAATCACCACTCATAATGACTTTGTAGTCCCTTATTACATTAGCATGCCATTTCCGGCGGTGGAAAGGAAGACAACGCCTTACTGAAAACATTAAAAATCTGAAAATCGCACCCTCACGATGATCGCCACGACCAGTTTTACCGGCATGCACTCGACCCCTGCGCCTGACTCTTCAAGACAGGGAATGCTTAACGCAGGGATGATTCCGATTTGGTCTCATTTGAAATGCTAATTTTTCCCTCGATTAATTTTTCCCAATTTCCGGGCAACGTCAGCTCCGCTTTGTTTCATAGTCTGGGGTCTCAAGCTTTGGTCACCTACCCGCGATCTCTCCGGTCGGTCTCCTGATATGCAACAATTGTCCACCGGAAGGGGTGAACTCCTTGAATATCATGAATACGTTTAGCATTCGAATGATGAGAACGGTTGAAACGAAATCACTGGGCCTTATGATTCATTTTCCCCACATCTATTTCCCTCGTCTGCAATTCCTTAAAATATTCACATCTCGGCAATGGACTTAATAAGAGAAGGAGGTAACTATCCGTGAACGATGGTCGCCCACTTGCGAGTTTCCCCCGGAACAGGACACGATGGTCGCACAATGGGTGAGGGTGCTCCGCTCCTTGAGCTCTTAGTGATATATCTGCTGGTACCCACAGCACCAAATGTTTTCCATTGAGAACTCTGCGCGTTTTCCGCGCTATGAACGGATAAAGAACTGCCGGAGCGTGGCCGAAATTTTCCGGTGGTCCCAATTGAAAATCTGTGGGAAAATCCCGCGCATAGTAATTCACAGTGAGATACAATTTTATGCGGGGAGTCCCCAGTCCAAATCAGATCTCGAGTGTTTTTCTGTTGAAGGCTGCCCCATCGAGCCGTGGAGGCAATTGCGTGACTTTGCTGCCGCCAATTGGGAATGTGTAAAGCCGGTGAGTGGGAGCGGGTTTACCCAACTGGAAAACATTTCAATGACAAAAGGGACCTGTTGCGGTGGATGATTTTCACAGTCTTCGTGTACATCCTGTCTGGGGACGCAACAGGATGCACACTGTAAGGAATGGTCAGAAGTAGGTACCATGGCAGCGTCTACTAAAAGAGGGTAACTTAATCCAGAAGCAAAGCAACAACTTACCCATCCGTAAATTGCCAAACGGGGTGGATTGCACCAGGAAATGTGCGCATTAAGGTGTGACACAAAAGACTAGACTTTCTACCCTAAAACTCATCGCGGCAATCCTTCGAGAGTGCAAAACAAACGGCAAAACATTTGCTTTCAAGGGCATTGTACTTTCTTCTTAAAACGAACCCTCCAACCCTCAAACATAATGCTCTGATTTCTTTCATCTGATAAAGAGCCAGTCATGGAGAGGTTACGATTGGTCTACGATTCCCACTTGTTGTTCCGGGTCGACAATCCGAGAATATAGACCACGTAACTAAGTTTTCGGGCTACGGTGGCACAGCGATGGGGTACCTGGCCTTCTAATTTTATACGAAATATTTGTAATTACGGGAAATAAATCATGACGTCGTCGCAATGCTCTTGTTTACTGTTCCGCTTAATGACCGGAGGAGCAGTGCCCACGCAGGTGCACTTTGTTTTTGATTTATGCAGTGCCTAGGGAAATGTGGAGAAATTGAAATGTTCCTAGAATGTTAGGTCGGAACCGATTAAGGGTTTTTATTATTCGGATTCCTCTGAGGCTTCCCTAGGTTGCGATGGATTAACAGGGTTTTTTCAATTTCCGATAAACTGTAATTATTATTGAACAAAATGATTAAATAATACTCAAAAAAAAATAAAAGCTCAAAAACTTAAAACAACATAGAGTAAGTTAAATAATTTCTAAATTAAAGTATTACGCCATCAGCAAAAAAGTATGTTTGAATGATATGGCTTTCGGACCATTCGCTATTCTGTGTTATACAAAAATTGATCTTCATTAGTTAGAAAGGATGAACCGGCAAAGTTTTGATGGAGGAGACCGCTATATGGACACCAAACGTTGTTCTTCAAAAGACATCCCTTCGAAACGGGAGACGATTGCACTAGTTGAAAATTGCTGTGAGCTTAATTTTTATATTTATATAGATGGAATTGTTGGCTTGGAGAATACTATGAAATGGGTTTCGTTCACATATGTTTTAAGGGCTTTTTATGCAAATTAGTTTAATTTAATTACAGTAATGTCCTTCGCTTTGATTTGATTGTAGATCTGGTTTTCAAGGGCAAACCGCGAGATTTATGATCTTAACTAACCAAAATGATCATTTTGTCAGTCAATTACATTTTATCACATTCGTTTTATTCATATTTCTCTATAAAAAATGTGTATTCAATATAATTTAAAAAGTAACAGCTCATAAGTATAAAAGTAAAATTTGTTCGAATTAAGTCGTGTAACATAAGAAATACCTGAAAACATGATTTTGTATTCTACTAGAACTGGTATCAAACAATTTTATCGTCGGTTGGCCATAATTTCTGACCGACAGGTAAGGCTTAGGTGCGTTTATTCGGAGCATTTAACATCAAACTCTCAGAATGTGACATCTTTACGACATAACGGTATATCTCGCATACGCACAGCGACGCAACTGCTCAGGTATCAGTCGTCGATGTGTAACATTTCTGTTTCCTTTCGAAATTATTCAAATGAGTGCGTGCCCACTTCACGGATGAGGCAAAATCATCATCGTTGAAGTCGCACCGCCAAAGCTCGATTAACTAGTCGCAGTTGATTCTGAGGACGTTCTATTGTGAGTTTGTCCATCGATCGGAGGGAAGAGAATCAAAATTAAGTAATGTCTGCGTCCGATCGGCAAGATTGCACAAAACGGTGGTGCTACATAGCATTTTGCATATCTTGTCCGAACGGTGCCCCTGCAGAGCGCATATATGCAAAATATACAGCGGGATCACTGCGGTCTCTGTGAATGAACGAACAAATGCAGATAGCCACAGCAAGCCGAGGTTTGGCCCCGCGCATACATAGGACCCACAGTGTACGAGACTTCCATCAAAATCGATTAAGCAAAAAGACTTGGGCTCGCACTAGTGGAGGCGCCCCCCGCGCTCCTCCTGTACGAAGAAGACGGCTGGTGTTAGTGGTGACCTAGAAACACTGAGTAGTCATGGCTAATAGCGCGATCACTTCAACTCTCCTCGCCGTGCTTCGCTATTTGTTTTTTTTTATTCTATTTGTCATGTTGTCCGTCACTATTTTATTACGTTGGCACTCCTGCGCGTTCTGCATCCACCAATCTACGTCGCATGGCCTCAGGCGCGATCTACCACCGATGCCTCTGGGCTGATTCGGTGCGCCGCATCACCGCGGCCCCAGCCGCAGCGCGTATCGGCTTCTTTCGTTGCAGCTGTCTTTTTGCGATTGCTATTATTGCCACACATCAATTTTGTAATCAGTGGCAACAGGTATTCCGTGAGTTGCTGTGAGTCACGGGCTCTCACAAATTGATCAATTGATGCTTGGCGCGATCGTGATTCCCATACCATTGATGACGACAACGACGGCGCTGCCAAGCTGACGCTGATGATGGCTTGATTCGACCAGCATCAGCAGCTTCTCGGTTAGCTGGTCTGGACTCCTAGCAATCTTAAAGCTCCATGGAACAATGGTATGCATTGTAGGATGCTGGGCGGGTGCATTGTCATATATACGCCGTGACGACCGTGATTAATTTCGTTATTTCCACGATTTTGAGAATTTCTGCAAGGTACGTTCTTTTCTAGGAAGTAGAAATAACTTAGTACTGATAGCATGAGTATAAATTTAGGAATAGTTTAATTGATAGCAGTAACAAGACTTAATATAATCAGAAATCTTGGATAAAACAGGAAAAAATAGAAAGTACATATTACAGATTTAAAAAAAAAGGAGACTCGCAATTCTCCATGAGCCTTTGGATTCAGAAGTTACAAAGGCAAAAGTTATATTATTATTATGAAGAAACAAAATCAGTCAACGCCGAGTTGGGCTCCGTACCTGAATTTAAAATCTTTAAATACATATATTTTGATTTATGCGTAAATATAGTTTTGGAACAAATTATTGCTTATTTTGCTGAGACTGTTTTGATTATTACACGTAACTACGAAAATTGCCTGCACAGATGGTCAGCCAAAAAGTGCTGAACTAAAGGAATCAATTAATTTATAAATTAAGCTTACAAATTAAAAAATCAAGAACCAAAAACATTCGGAATACAGAGATAAATAACGCCTTTACTTTATTTGGTAAACATTTTTTGAGTAAAATTTGTTTAAATATTCTTCGAACAAATAAGATTTTAAAAATTTCAAGACGAATTCTTTTGAATGGGTCTTAATTTTGAAAAGAAAAGTTCTTGCGATTCTATTTCCTTATATTATGAGAAATTTCTAGTTCCATTTCAATTTATAATTATAGTGAAACGAAAAATATCAATCTTAGGCCAAATAAATTTGTAATAGAAAAAAATTTTATAGAAAAATTGATTTATGAAAAGAGGCGAATAACATTTGGCAGAAACCAATTTCTTATTTGTTACTATTTAATATATCCATCAGCTTCTTCCCAAATGCAATGGTTGGATCAACTCTCTGTATGGGAATCTAAGTACCAAAATCCCCTGGTAACCCAGTCTCGCGGTCCAACCCTCCTCTGCAGATGCTTTGAAAATTACTAATCGTATCTCGCAATCACCTGTGTGGGTAAAAATTTAAAATTCTCAATAGCTCAGGTGCTCAGTGAATGGACGAGGTCGAGGTGATAAAAGTGTAGCCGCAGCATCAAATGCGCAAGCGAAAGCTCCGCGAAAAGCTCCGGGCTCCGCAGGCAGAAAGGCCGGGCAAGTATGTGGGCAAAGTAATCAAAAAGCAACAGGTAAGATTTTCTCACGGACACCACGTGTGAGTGGATGATAGGAAAAAGAAAAATAGAGGTGATTTTTAATAGCCGCCGGTGTTGCCACGGTGTTGCTTCGAAGAAAATTGTTTAAACGCGAAAACCCGTAAAGGTTGTCGGTGGAAACGATATGATAAAAAGAATTAATTATGTCCCCATGGGATCCTGTACTGTCAGCAAAATGTGACAAGGCAAACGAATGGCAGGCAGTTGAGAACAGATTTGAGTGGTCAAGTGGAAAGACCATTGAACTTTCATAGTATAGCACTGAAGCAGCCGCTGGGATGGTTTGTGCTCACTGGGAAGTGGAAATGGTCCCGGTTACTGGTACGGGCGCAATCAGAGCTTGAAGTCCCTTCATGACCAATCATATGGATGCCGCCGAGGCAACAGTACTCCAGCAACGAGCTGTATGGCGGATGGACGAACAACTGGACGACTAAAATGGGATCCGCGAGGTTTGCGGACACTGCGCGAAACGACGACTGCGCACTCAACTGACACGCCGTTATGATTTTTTCGTAGTATGATGGTATGAAAAACTACCAACTTCGTACCACATCTCGCGCGGACATTCATATATAGGAAGAGGCCTTAATTGAGGCGGGAAGATTCTCCATGTGTGCTCCCCAAGTACATGTCGCCTATGCAGAGCCTCTCTACAACCATGTGGCCAGCGACATCGAAAGTAGCAGCAACCGAGGTGGAAAGAGGAACAACTGAACCTTAATCGCATCAACTTCCTTCATAGGAAATTCGCGCTCCGTGCTCGAGATCCATTCAAGTATAGACGACAAAGGCGCAGGCAGAATCGTGCGGGTTGCAGAGAGTGCGCCCAGGCCTTATACTATATACCCCAGAGTACCCTTCAGCCTCCCTCTAGCCCCGAGGATTTGATACTTGATCATCATATTATGGGACTGGTTGTATGAGCCTCGTGCGCTCGTTTGGGGTTGTTCAACTCGCGGTTGCGAGTGCCATCAAATATATGCAGGCAGTCACTTGCAAGAGCCCCATGCATGGGAGCAGCTCAGCACCAACGATGTCGGAGTCGTCGCAGCCGAGGCAACAATGAAATCCCAGCTCGCCAAGGGAATGGGGCGTTTTCCACAATTTTCCTCTTGGCCTCGGTGTACAGTCAGCGGATAGCTAGAGCTAGCCATCGTGCTAATGGGGCTCCGACAATTTTCATTATAATTTTCGTCATACCAGCGATCGAGCAGTATCCGACCATCGCCTTACATGCAACCTTGTCCAAAATGAAGGAGGATATTAGCGTTTGATTAGGCCCGAGCGCTCTAAAGGTGGATGAGGCAACCACGACGACAGAGCGGTGGCATAATGTTAAGATGGAAAAGATGGTCGCGGCCATGCAGATGAAACCTTGTCCGCCTTTACAACCATTTTATCATCTCGTAAAACGGGCGTGTAGGCAGCGGTTTATGCTGAATAGAGAAAATACCAAAATGGATGTAGCCTGCAAATAAACAGCTTCTTTTTCTTTCCAATCCGTGGAGTAACCTGCGTAGCTTCTTCAAAGCTTTCTCACAAGGCTTCCGATCCGGGGATGGTTGTACGAAACACGATGACCATCATTGGGTGCAGACTGGCAAATTCAACCGAACTTCAGACAATTACTCGGCAATTATGCCCCGGGACAGGAATTCTAAAAATTGTCCAAATTTTTTTAGCTATTGACTCTTTAAATGACCTAATAATTGAAACAGTGACCGAGCAATCAAATGCTCATTTCCATGACGGTACTTCCTTCAAATTTAGTAAAAATTCAAAATTTGATTCACCTGCAACTAGGGCATGTTAAACGTACCTACCGAAATCTGTGAAGTTCAACATTTTTACTTCTGCGAAGATTAATTCTTCCTGAAGACGCTTCGTGTGCATAAACAGACAAATGCTTTTAGGGCTTAGGAGACTTTTATTATCTAAACAAAGAAGTAAAATAAAATAAAACGGAAATAAAAGTATAGATGTATAAAACTCGTATACTAATGTAATAAATTAAACAAATAAGTTATAAGTGAAGAATAAAAGAAATAAATGTTATAAATGATAAAACATTGATGAAAATATATGAAATAATCAACTCAAATAATTTTAAGCAACCCTGCACTTAATAATCGTATTCAAAGAGAAACAATTAAAAACTTTTTAGACAAGTTTTGCTGAGGAATGTGTTGACTATAGAAGAAAAAATAGTTTTGATCTTACGATTAGTTAAAAGTTAAGCATTGCCATATTTACAATAAAATAAACTATTTTCCTTTCTTTTATCTTAAAATCTTGAATATTGTGATTTAATATGAAATAAGATATCCCAAAATACTAAAGTCTACCTTCTAGTACAAATTAACTCATCATTTCTTAGTAATTAAATTTACTTTAAAATAACTAAGCAAAAATTCGTTCAGAAAGTGCATATTTCGAGAAAACGTCGTCTCCTTAGAAAGTGACGAAAATTTGGAAACTCATAATAAGGTTGCCGACCCTCCTAGCGTAGATAACGGTACCTCTTTTACCTGGCGCGGTATGGAAAATAAGAAGATCCACAAGATCCAAATGGAGAAACGGAGGAAAGACAACCACCGCTGGATTAGACGTTGCGCTAAATTCGCGATCCGCGGGCACATGGCCGTCAGCGAGTGTTCCTTGCTTGCACATATAACTAATTGGTTCGCCTCGGTGGTAGCGCATGATTTTGCGCGAGCCACTTCTTCTAAGGCAAAATCGCTCGGACTCCAACCGTTAAAGAGTAACACTAACAATATTCTTTAAGGGAAATCGGGCAGCAATGGAAGCGAAAAGGAAAACACCTTTTGTGAGTTTCAAGCAGGAAATTGTGCTGTAATAGGGAAGTGGTTGTCATCTGACAGAGAAATGTATGCTCCTTCGGCGAAATTCCATCCCATCCAGCCAATGGGTAATTAGTTTTTTATTTCTCTGTCCGACACACCTTTGCACCTAAGCAAAAATGAAAATAAACATTTTTGTCGTATATTTCCCTGAAGAGTTTCGCATTTATGCAACATTCTGCAAACTGTCTAACCAGAAACTGCAAGCTCAGCAGAATGCCTAAGCGCTACTTGGTCAGCTAGCTGCTTTCCTGTTTACAAACAATGGGTGGTTTTAAGAAGGTAGCGAAGAAATATAACTCACTTGCATCCGCGCAGCACTTTTATTGAAGTTGTAGAAGCCAACAGAAGACGTTAAGGAAGTTAAAATCACAATGGGTAGACCTTTTGTTGAATCATTTCCATCTCATTCAATCAACAAACTGTTTTTATCATTTTAGCCGCTTTCCAAATGAGGGTAATCTTTCTAGGAACTTTGTGCGTTTTGAGCGGAATTAATTCCCTGCAGACATTAACGGATCTTAAAAATGCCTTGCAAATGAACAATCTCCTTTTACCACAGAATCGTATGTTAAAGCCTCCTTCCGCTCTTCAGAGCTCACAAGCCCAAAGCGCTCACAAAGACCAACTACCAGTTTCAGCTAAACCTGCTAGTAATGCTATTACCCCGTGCACTTGTGCTGTCTTTCTCAATGGACAATTCACCAAAGGTTCATCAGAGCCTCCCAAAGGAAACCCGGCGCTTCTACAGGAGCAGGAGAAGCCTTATTCGTGCAATCCACAGGGACAAAGGCAGTGTCAGAACAAATGCTTGGAGACGGTTAGAGAATTCTTTTACATGCATCCCGGATGCTTGAAATATAAAATTTTATTTTCAGATAATCAAGCACTTGCCTAATTCTGCGGAGATCCTCTGCGCAACGATTGACAGAGATTGCCATAAAGAACGCGCCTATTTGTTCATCCAGAATTGCAATGCGACGTGGCACAACACCAACCTGTCGGCGGGCAGGGAATACTGCTGCAAGGATAATGTGCCCTACACGTGTCCTCTTATTTAAAATAGTTTTGTTAATGATATGTTCAATAAAGTTATGAGTTATTATTTGTGCTGTTAACAATATTTTGCAAATTTTTTTCAACTCTTAATCCAGATAAAAACTAAAATCGACATTTAATTTTGAGAATTACTGTCCGGTAGCGATTCAGTCATAAATTTAGAAAGTGTAGTATAGTAAGACTGGTTCTGGGAAGTCTAATGTTATAAAAGTGCCTATATTCAAAATTTATGGCACAACAAACAAATATCTGTTCGAGCTGGCGAATGAGAGAAAACAATTTGTTGAACTTTCAAATAAATTTCTCTCTCTCCAAGATAAGCTAATTTAAACTTCATAAAATTAATTAAATAGTTTTCTGCAATCAATTATGACCTTCTTCGTCAGAAACAAGAGAAACTTAATGCAGTTTAAATTAGTTCGCAAAACTTCAACAAAATAAACAAAGGAAATAAGCTTATTCTGAAAGTTTATAAAAGGAGCATACTCACGTTAGTACTTCATCTCATAGTTTTTACATCTTCATTTTTAACGATAGAAACTATTTATGAATCACCAAAAGGATATATTATCGTTAATATCACATTTAAACCGGTATCGGAAGGACAACCATGATGATGGTATAACCTGCTTAGCGAACAGCATGCCCTCTATGTCTTTGAACTTAAAGGTATATGAGCGCCACCAAGAGTCTCTAATAGAAAGCTCTTGTATATCGTATTATTAAATTCTTTTTAATTAAACTCATAAAAAACAAAAATACTGCATGCTTACAAAAATCATTCAAATCAGTTCATCATAAATATTAGATGTTGTAAATTTATTATTTCACAGTGCTACCTCAAGTTCAAAGATGGCGCTTTGAACAATAACGTCAGTGTCAATTAAATACGATTAAAAATGCCATTTTAGGGGATTGGTAGCCAGATAAATTCGTTTATTTCCCATAAACACACCCAAGAAGTAATGTTTAGCACGCCAGATCATTTAAAGAGGAAAACACCAGCTGGAGGAATAGGACGAGAGGAATATATTGATCATTTAGTCGAGGAGTTCCACACAACGGCCAATGTAGGTAGGATATATTTTCGTCCGTGCAGTGTTCGTTATGCTTTTAACAATTTGTAATGAAACCCTACAGAAGCACAAGAGCAAGTATCAGCGAATTTGGCAAATTTTGCTTACGATCCGTTAAATTACAATTTCCTTAAAAAAAGCGGTGCCCTCAACGTTTTCCTGGAGTGTGTTAACTCGCCCAACGACAAGCTAGCCTTGCATGGGATTGCAGGAATTTGTAACGTGTGCCTAGGTACTAAGTAAAGAACATGTCCTAGAAATTAATTAACCTAATATTACAGATGAGTATTTTCAGAACATCATTCTTCAATCCGAGAATTTAGATAAAATCCAAAAGCTACTGAGAAGAAGTTCAATTGAAATAATTGTGAACTCAGTAACCACCCTTTATCAGCTAGTCAACGAAAAAACCAAAGAAGTAGTGTGTACTCCTGACATTATCCAGCAGATATCAAACCACCAGTCATCATCTACCATTAGAATTAAGAAAGTCGCCACACTATTTATCACGGACTACGGAGATCAAGCTACGAGAGAAATGCGTACAGAATGAAGTCAAGCGCGAAGTATATTTTTGGCACGCTAACAAGGCATTTCTCAACTCGTGAACTCCTCCGGGTCGGCGATGAGGTTACTGTCATAAGAAAAATAACTCAAAAGGATCTCGACGATTTCTCGAGACTGGCAGGGGATACTAATCCACTTCACACGTCTGTAGTACCCCCAGAGAAGCGGTTAGTTCATGGCGCCCTTCTCAACGCCATCGTATCGGGAGTTATAGGTACAAGACTTCCTGGAGCGGGAACAGTCGTACTATCACAAAAAATGTCTTTCCCTCAAAAATGCCGTGTCGATAGAGAACTTGAAGTCGTCGTTAAATTAGTAGAAAATAGAAAAATTATGAAAATCGCATACGAATGCAGGCAGGACGGAGAGGTGGTCTTTAAAGGTGATGCTAGGGTGATGCTGTTACATTCTATTTGTTAGAAAAATAACAAAATTTGTTAGTACTTTTGGTAAAATAAAAGTTCTTAAGAAATAATTTAAAAATTTGTTTTGAATTTAATTTTTTATTCTCTGTCCTCAACAATAAGCTATTTTAGAACTACTTTGGAAAGCAAGTTTGATTATCTTCGCTTGCGACACCGTGGATCCCACTCGTCGCACACCACCAGCTTTCTGTCCGCCTTAGTAGCAGCCTCATTGGCCACTCTAGTCACCTCGATTTACCGAGAATCTTCAGTTGACGAAAAGCGTTTTACCTTTCACTATCTTGCAGATGGAATAGTTGGAGAACCACAGCATATTGCAACAGGTTGACAACGTGAAAACACGTTTGCTATGAAAAATAGCGACAGAAAATTGTTTTAATAGTATCCTATCTCCAAAACAACGAAACGTATTGTGTATTAAATCTGTTCAGCTGAAGAAGCCAAACAGCTAGCTTCTCGAGTCCATCAATTATTGCTGGAGGAAAATTGCTGGCGCAAAGGAAAACGTTACGATATTGAAGAGATTCACCACGATTCGGTGAAAGTAATTAATAACGCTAACAAAGTACGGTAAGGTACAAGATTGGGATAGGATTATAGCACACCAAACACAACTTTGGACTTGTGCGGGGGCCAATCACCTTTTCCAATGTTTCTGGTATTCCTCGTACGGACCAAATCCTAATCGAAAATAAATTTCTCCCTAACACAATTCGCATCATGGGGGCATCTTTATTGCATAGCACCTTAGCCGTAAGCCAGTCTCTTTTATTTTCTGTTCCAAACCTGGAGATTATCTTCCCGATCTTGTAAGCCAACTAAATCCGCAACAGACATGTTTTGAATGTCTTGAGTCTCTTGGCATCATCAACCGGAATTCTAGCCGCGCGCCACCGCATGACTCCAAGTAAGTGTGCCTCAGCGTCAGGAAGTGGAAGAGAGGACAGCGTGCACGAATAACTGACGAAGTCTCTCTTGGAGTTTTCTTCTTAATTATCAAGACGAGGCTAGCGACCACTTTCGTTTTCCTCGACTTTTGCGAACTATTGTCCGTTTTGCGAAATATTCGTTAGCATGCTTAAGCAGCGGTAGAGCTCAACTGATAGTTTCATAGGAATTTCTTTGGATAGGAAACGATTAACTTGGGTGAAGAGGCGGGAAAACGCCCCCTTTCTTACTATGCGCTCTTTAAAATCCCTATTTCTTTTATTTCCGTCTACGTTTAAACAGTTACGTACCTCTAGAATTTTTAAAAATTCAATTTTTGTCTTATCATCGAAAATCATCGTAGTGGGAAAGTGCGGGGATAATTGTTTTACATTATATACTAAAAAATTTCCTTCCATAAATACTTATAAATACTACTTAAAGTCAAGAAAATAGAATAATTTATCATATTTTTGTTTATTTTTAAAAATTTACTAAATTTTTTACTTACGTGCGTTGAAAATTGTCTCCTTAAAAACGGAGGTCGATTTGTGTAGCTCGTTTTTTGTCAACTCGAAAAAATTACATGCTAACGACCCTGAATTTAAAGGCGGACGATGCCATAAATTCCCATAGTTGTATTTGCTTTAAATACAACAAATCAAGAAAGTGGCTTACATAAAAAATCCGTCCGTCCGCCACCGAAAAAACAATTTGAATTAATTTCTCTACTAATGTGATTTCGCTGCCGCGGTTGAAACGCCTCATCTGGTCCATCAACACCACCTGTGGAGTGCACCCGCAATTTGCATACTTTTCTCTTGCTATCAGAGACGGCGGCGCAGCTTTACGGTTTTACCGTGCCCGTCTTGCATCTCACCTGAGTCACCTGTATTTATGGGCGCCCGCCGATCATCGGGCGAAAGGTTCAAACGAAAATCGATAAATATCTGAATTGATCTGCATGACCTTTCATGGAATTTTCGCAAAAATTTACATCATGTGTAGACGACGCACTGTTGAAAATCTAAAAATCAAAGTCGCACGACGTTGCGTAACGCGAAAATGTGCGCGAACAGCCGCTGGCCAATAAGATCCACGACTGGTCGAAAGTTGAGCTGACCGACCACTTCCGGGATTAGTTTGGGAATTGTGAAGATTTCCGTAGATTTTGGAGGCTTTTCGAAGCTGACTGTTAAGACGTGAGTTATGCTAATTAAATGTTTACAAATTTACACGTGGATTATGTAAAGGTTAGCGTATAGGGCTACCGGCACGAGTCCATACTAATTTTGTTATTAGTATGATAAAAATTCGCGTAAGCGAATTTTTTACTTAGCCTTTCTAGATTAGATCTAAGAGATTAGCCAATTCAACAGAAAGAAATTGTATAATTACAATTGTTTCAAAAATTTATTAGGACACGACGCTGTAGTCCGTTACGCGCATCGATTTCTTGCTCATACTATAATTAAAGACGGTTTTTGCACACATTTCCCAGATAAACCTCGAATTGCGTGACCACAGAGTTCAGTAGGTCAATATTTCACATTAAGATTTCACCTGAATCGATAGACATTTTTTTCACACAAATAATACGAGGTCCTTTCGGTAATTTTTAAGCAAACCCAGCAAAACCCGTTGCCAGTAATTACAACTAATAAAGATCAAGGGTGTTGCGGATTATGACATTATTAAAGTAATCATACTAATTCCCCACATTTCTTAATAAACGCAATACATAGAAACTATTATTACTTAACCTTTCTAATTTAATTGAACTTAACTTTAGCAAAGTTGTAGGATTTGAAAGTATGCTAATGAAACTAACGCTTTTTATCAATTAACGCTTATTTATTTTACCTATATTTATTTATATTATTTTCTAAAATAACGAAGAAATATCTGAATAGTCATTAGAAAGTAGCCCTAACTTGCTTAAGTAGCCCTAAAATAATATTTGCATTATACACCCATGAAGATTAGCCTTTCACAGTTTTGCATTTTTTATATTTCATATAACACAAACTTGAGAAGAAGGTCGCTGAGTATTTTGATATTGTTCCACTATGATTGTTCTATAAATGACTTTTTATTGTTAAATAAATGTTTGATTCCTCAAAAACAATAAAAATAATATATGAATCTATACTAAAGTTATAAAAGGAAGTCTCTTTGTGAAATTGTTTGAAGTGACTACTCAGGGCTGGTTCAGTTTGTCAGTAAGCCAACCGATAAGTCAGATGACCTATTATGTTTAAAGGGTCAGTAGGTCAGGAAGTCAGCGAATCGGTCGGTCAGTAGGTCAAGCCGTCAATGGGTCAGAGGGTACTGGGCCAAGTGGTTAGTGGGCCAGGTGGTAAGTGCGCCAGATGGTCAGTGAGCCAAGTGGTTAATGAATGAGACGATGAATTGGTCAAACGGTCAACTGATCATTAAAGGGTCAATTGATCATGGGGTGGACAGTCGATCATGGGGTGGCCAGTAAATCAGAGGTTTAGCTGTCCACATAATTCAATAGTGTTCAGATAGCTGATCAAGCGGTTAGTCGGTCAGGACTAAAATTTGTCAAAGAAAATATTAGTAATTCTTAGAGCTCCATAGCAAGTAAAGTAAACAAGACGGCATTATTGGGAATTTCGGAAAATATGAAATTTTACTTAGTATTTATAAAACCCAACGTTGCAGAAGCTGGCATCTCATGTGACTATTTATTTTATTAACGAAAACTTAAAAATTTAGCGTGAAAGATATTTTAATACATTCAAGTGTCCTAGTAAGGAGATAAGTATCCAAATTTAAAATGCTCTTCAAGTATTCTGTGCAATTACAAAGTACAAAGTAAGAAATAACTTAACTAAAATAAATCTAGAATTCTTCAAAAATTCTTTAAATTTACGTGGGATGATTAATCTTCACTAAAAGGAATTAATTATATACAAAATGTATACGTATAAGGAAGTCAAATAAAACCCTGAAGTAATTTTAAAACTTGCGTGATTACCGTCAATGCCCATGTAAATGTCATCCCTATTGAAACCTTGCAGCTCTAGGTAGTTCTCAAGGCTCACTAATGTACCTGTTGCTCTTAGTAGGATTACCTTAATAATTTACGCACAAAATAACATCCGCCAAATTCGTCTTATTCGTTATTTTTTTTTTTTTTTTCCTAAAACAGTGTTTAGTAATGAGCATAGACCTAGGTCTTCCCATGCTGTGCCATTCACACTAAACCGTGATAGTCAAAGGCACCATAAGAAGCTTTTGCAGTTTACCAGCAGTTATTATTTTAGTCAAATGGAACAGGGGAGGGTTCGGAATTCGTGAAAACATTTTTACCGCCGAATTAAATGATGAAGATTTTTAACTATCAGTGTTAGGTAGCGACTGGTGCTATCTCGTCATTAATTTAGTGGCTAGGAGGCACACATTTCGAAATTATATTTGGCAATTGGATGAACAGCTGCTCTCGGCAATGAGGAATCACACCTTTATCATCCTCTTTGTGCCCTATTGTTTGCAATAAAAGACAGTGATCAAAAAGAGTTGTGTAATCAATGGGAAAAATATATTTTGCCTTCGCAATGGACGATGGATGTCTAGCGAAGGTGGTCGGCGACCGGTTGATTACGTTTGTTTTCTCCCACAAAAGACGCTCAAAGGCCCCCGGGTTCTTTATTTTTTCCTACTCACCTAAGGCAATTTGGCCAGTTAAAGAGCTATCAATTTGTGATTGATCGATGAAAGTCTTGACTTAATTGCCTGGTACCCGTGCAAAACACTTCCAACAGGGTTATACGCTTTTAGTTATCTACATCGTCAAATTTATTGAGACATTTGCTAACTACTTTTGAATAACCTATTGGGAAAATGTGGTCTTTGATACTATGACTACTAGAGGTTCTCCAGTTACAATCCGCAGGAACTTGACCTTACCCAACTGAAGGCAGCTGTAACCAGATCGAAGAAGCCTGTTATGTAAGTAATATCAAAATCTCAGAGAAATCACTGGAATGCGACCGAGAAGCGTTGTTCGCACGCGCAAAAAAAAGTTAATTGAAACTGACCCGCGACGCAAAATTATGTCACAACTCATGTGCGTCCAAGGTCTGTATAAATTACGAGAAGAAGCATTGCGCGACTCACATTCAGGAGTCCATCTATGGCCATTGGCGAATTCTCATCATCTGACAAAATGATTTGCATCATGGATTACCACGTTCTAGAGCTTGTTTTAAGTGACCTGATGCGCTTTAGCCAGACAAGAACGGTGGTTTGCTGAGAATTTCGATGCCCAGGTGGAAAGATGGCGCTTCCTTTCTAATATGAGTTCGATTGGAACAGATTAATGGAACTCAAAGATGCTCCGGTCTTACTCGAATCAAGGCATCCTCAGCGTGTATATGTTCAACTTTTTTCACCACTGGTCTTTTTGAGGTCTTTTTTTATCTCTTCTCATCTAAAGAAACTCTGCAAGTGGGCTGCAATCTTGTTAAATTTACTAAGGGGCTTACTAACTGATGACTTCACGGATTGCAGGCATAAGCATCGGCTAAGCACTCTCACTTTTCTGTTTGGATTTCAATGAGAAGAGGCCTGAAGTAGACCAGCGCGTTTTTCAAATGATAAACTTACCTCAAGGCTGTTCAAAGAGCCGCAAATTATTTAATAGCGGAAAATGCAATGCCTCCACTGGGAAGGTAATGTAGGTCAACGACTTATCAAAAATAGGTGGCATCTGGGATAAAGAGCTATTGAAAAGGCTTGCTGGCCCTGCAGTACAATAAAATTTTTATTGTCTTCTGCAAGCGGCACGATGCTACGTAACTTCAAATTTCCCACAAATCTTCTTGGTCTGTGTATCTTCTCGCCTTTTTGTCGTCTTCAAGACGTTAATGCAATGCTCAAAGAAAATTACCTGCTCCCTTCCAATCAACTTGAGCGCAGCAATACCTCACAGTTCGCCTTAATTATTCATTTAACTGGAGATGCACTAGCTTCGAGTGCCACTGAGGCTGTTGGGGCCACAATTCCCAAGTGAAGGTAGCGAAGTCGAAGCAACATAGTCTTCTTATGTCATGAAGATTTCGAGTAAGTTTTTGTCGGACTTGCTGGATCTAACGAGCGAATCTTGAGTCTTCGAACGGCGGCCACATTGCTCTGGTCGCTGCATTAGTTAATTGCTGCTGTGCAACAACTTCACACGCATATTTCTTCTTCTGGTCGCCGTTATGCAACCCAGCGGAAACAATGAAGCCCGATGGGTCGAAGATGGTCCTATCCGACTTACCGTACTGTCACCGTCTGGAAAGAACAATGCTGAGGTGGGGGCAGTGGGGCCACTATTTCCCAGCCAAGTAGCTGTGCAGCTTCCGGATATGTTTCACGTTGGATTGGTGATCTAATTGCAGGTAGGATGAGCCCATTGTCTTTTGTTGTGGCTGAAGCAGTTACAACAGTGTCAAATGGTTTCTCGTTTCTGGAGATATTTTGCGGCAAAATAGCCGCAAGTAGAATTCGAAACAAAAATTTAGGGTAGACTAACCCGTTGGCCCCACTCGAAAAAAAAGTGATTTTTATAATCGAATTATAGTAGAAAGTATTTTGAAATTTGTATTATTGGCATTCATGTAGAATGAAATATGGTAGTAACATAGCCTTTTTGCTGAATTTGTTGATCATAAATACAAGCTACTTCAAAAACATTATCTTGGTTGTTTAAGAAATTTTGAAGGAGGGCTCAAAAAAACGAATTTTTTAAGGGCAACATTGGTAATTTAATTTAAATTACTGTAGAAAAATTTCAATTAAATAATTATTAGTCAAATCTAAAGCAAATCGATATGCTTTAATACGTCTTTCATAAAGTGGTAAAACTAAAAAATAATATTTTATATAAATAAAAGAGTTAAAGTTTTAACTAATTCTTCTACAAGTACATTTTACTATCAGACTAAAAGTTGATAAAAAAATTTTATCATAAAATTTGTATATTAAAACGTTTTCATTCCCGAAAACCAGCAGCTTTCCTACAATTGTTTTTTTTTTTTTAGGTTTAAATTTAATTCTTAGCAGAATATCAACTTCACAGCCTTTAATTCATTCTTTAATTAAAGTTGAATTTATATATTAAAAGATTGCAATTACATTGTGCCGTACATTAACTTCTTTAATTCTTTTAATTCAATATTTACACAAGTGTCTTGCAAGAAACAAAAACAACTTATTTTTGTTACAAAAATTCTAAAATACTCATATTTTACTATATTAGAATTTTTTACAAAATTCTACCCCTCTACTGTCGCCCTTTTATCATTTTTTTAGTTGAAGAAAATGGAATGTAATGTTTACTGTAGTCAGAACCATAAAATTTATGAAAACTAGACACTACACTGGATAGAGTTTCCCCTTCCCCTTCTGAGTTGTTCAGTCGAACTTTGAAGTTTTCGAGAATTATTGTTGTTTGTTACATATTGTAGGTATTATTTACAGGCATACATCATACATGCTTTAATTCAGATGCAATAGTATTATAGCTCATGTATCTCATAGGCAATCTGCAAGGAAGTTGGAATGAAAATTCTCACATATGCAATCATCTATCGTAGCGAATAACCACAAACGATTAGAAGTTAACCGATAAGAAAGTTGCTATTTGATAAACCACTACGAATTATATTACCGGGACGAAAAATGAGGAAGAAAGAGCCTGTCAACAATTGATGATGCACACGTAATCGCCAGGTACAACTTCCACGTATTGGAGGATGGACGAAGGTAACTACTTTTACTTGGATAATTTACTTGGGGTGATTGCGGCTTTCTACCAGCAGACGATCATCCTCTTACGAAAAGAACATTTCGTGAAAAATTGATAAAAATGAAATTGATGGTAGCCAGATAGTTATGGTTTTACGAAAGTTGACAAAAAGAAAACAACACGTTGACAACGGCATATTTGTTAAGGAAGAAAATTCTTCTTGACTCATCATTCACACAGCTGTACATGGGACCCTCTATATACCATACACGTCTCACTCCTCATTAATCCCGAGGCACGTTTTGTCTTTACAATTTTCTTCATTTCCTTCAGCCTCAGACCCCAGCCGAATAAAGTGTTTTTAAAGATCTGGATAACCGTACTGCTAAAGAGCAAGAAGACATGCAAAAAGCGAACACACTTTTTTCATTTTGAAGAAACGCCAAATGGAGTCCCCCATGAATACGATGATAGTAGACCGCTTTCTGGCCACCCCAACAGCAGCTCCAGCACCAGCACTATCATCACCGAGAGGTGGTAACGTATAGGCACCAACAGACTCCCCGATAGGCCCCTCGTAGAAGTGCACCACAAGGTAAAAACCTGCCATCGTCTTTGCCATCGACTTCTTGAAATGCGACTATAAAGAGGGCCGCTATGGCCAGTTGATGGCACATTCAGTCACTGGTCCCCGTTCGAAAACATCTCAAGCTAACCCATAGTATTTATCTCCTTCAAAAATAATGAACTCCTTCACCGTGGTAAGTTCCTCACCAGGCGTGAATTATCGTCAACGGCGAATTATTGTTCAAGTGCAAAAAAGTGAAATTTTCTGTGAAATTTTGTGACCTTCTCACAACGCCCTGCAGCTACTGGATATAAAAAACATGAAGAGAACCAGAGTGCGAAAGACTTCGTAGTTATGTGGAACCTAAAAATTACTTCGGAATGTGCCCTCTGTTACCAAAAATTAATACAATAGATCCCTTTCTTTCTGCAAAGAATCTATTGTACTGTCGTAAGGAACATTTTGCCGGGAACGTTGGATAACTCGTTAATATTTAAATACTATATTAGTTCTAAGAACAGATAAAACAATGGTGAAATACCATTAGTACTCAAAGAATATTTTTCTTTCCAATTATAGTTCTTGGCTTTTGCCCTGACCACACTGGCCGTGGCTGAGCCTCCTTCCGGATACAGCTATAGCAAGGGAGGTGGTGGTGGCGGATTCGGCGGCGGGTTTGGAGGCGGTTTCGGTATAGGAGGAGGTGGAGGCGGTTATCAAGCAGTCAGTGGAGGATTCCAAACGTCTGAAGGCCAAAATGTTGATCCTCAGCTCCTTGAACAAGTCCGCCAGATCCTCTTGAACGAAGAGAGCAAAGCATCATCAATCGGTGGTGGAATCTCAGCCCCGTCTTCATCGTATGGAGTGCCATCAACCCAATATGGTGTCCCTGGATACACAGGCGGACGTGTCGTTGGTATCGATCTCGACGGAATTCGACAGGCTATTCAAGTAGCACAGTTTAGACAAATTACGTCTGGTACCATTGGTGGTGGTGGCGGTGGTGGATATAATTATCCATCACGACCAAGCGGAAGCTATGGTGCCCCATAGACGTGACCAATGACAAATTCTAGGACCACCAAAACCAACCAGCACAGAACTGCCAAACGATTACTGGACTCAGATTGAGATGATGACGTTTTTTAGTGAGATTCTGTCACACTAAAGCCAAGTAACAACACACATAATGCTGTCCGTTGAAGTTGAGCATTTTGTCTTTTGTTGACTATTTGTTTTCTTCCTCCTTGCTGATTCCTTCAGTATTTCTTCTCGACCTACATCTTCACTGATCCAAACCCACTTTCCATTTTTCACCGTCTCTTAATCATTCTCAGTAATTTTATTGTAAATAGGATGTTTTTATGTATTTGTAGGTTAAGTGTTTTTATATGAAATAAAAAAAAGAAAATTTTGTCACCGTTCAAAAGAGTTTCCTTTTTTTAATGCCTCTAAAAACTCTAATCTAATCTAAAAAATAGATAGAATTAACGATTTCAAAATTCTAATTTTAAGTTCCAAGATGGACTCACAATTCCGAAGACTTCGCAAACTTTGTTGTGAATTATGGCTAGAAAATTGAGAGCAATAATTTTATCGTGTATTAAATATATAAATTCGTTTGTAAAATCTAAACGCCCGCAATATTTAATAACAAACTTATTTTGATCGCCCAAAATAAAATCATTTACATAAGAGGAATTTCAAAATGCCTACATCTTGCATTACCAGCTTGAATGTTTTATTGTATTTTTCAAAATGGAAAAATGCCACCAGCTATGGTGCTTCGGAATTATCTATAGGATTGCCCAATCTCCACTTGTTCAGCATATTAATTGAGCTATTGATATGTGAACTACTACTGTTATGACGTGGACCATGTGAAGGCGTTTTATTACTGTAATTCCTTGTCGCGACTAACTTAAACTAAGTACTGCTCCTAGTTAAACTTCGTGAGATTATAGATCATATTTCTAAAATTTTTATAATTTTAATTGCCACTAGTTGTGAAGTAGCAAGTATAGATGTTAGTAAAATTTATATAGTTATAGAGTTCGAACTACTTAAAACTTTATAAGTGTTAACCACGTAACATAATTTGACTCGATAATTTATTATAGATTACAGAAAAGTAATCGATGTTTCCGATTTATATAGTTTTGGATAAAAAACAATATCTATGTATCCCCCTTTTAACTTGCTTTAACCTATAGATTATATTTATTTTTAAATATTAGTTATATAAAATCCGCGACGTACGAGTTATACTAGCACTTGTCCGATTTTTCCTACCATCGCTGACTACTTACTAGTTATCTACACTTGTGGAATAAATTTTCCTAGTAATTGATCAATTGAACCTAATGTAAAATTATGCGCTTTGTAGACCCCTAAGATAATGAGTTAATAATTGAAGTGTTTAAGTTAAAATTTTAGCATTAGACAATACAACACTAATTGTTAGTTCACTCGCCTAGAAAGAGGGTTTACTCTCAAATATATTTCCGCCTTTAATCATAGAACGACTATCTTTATGAGCACATCCTTTTCAATTAATGGTAAATTATCATCGCGAAGCAGTAACAATAGGCGGTGGGGACCGCACTACTTAAGATGTTTTCATCGATAAATTAGAAACTAGTTAGCCAGCCAACTAAGGACAGGAGTGAGGAGTGGTACTGAGGATATTATGCGATCACCAAATTACCACTCAACCGCGATGGTCTGTAAATCTGCATAAGGCGCAGTTTACAATTCTACCTAGCTATGATGATGATCTGCGGTTAAGTCGTGAAAAGAGAAAGGGAATCTCGCTTGATCGCCTCGTCGTCGACGTTGTTTTCGCGGGTACATCCAAAAGTTCACCTATTGGTTCAGAAGCCATGTCTCCACGCAAAAGACATTAACAACGTCCACAAAAGTGGGATTAGATATGCTTGAACAGCGGCTGCTTCTGCTAGCGATGATACTTCTGTCCGCCAAGATACTTTCGATTTTCATTCACAGTCCGATGGCAAGACGGTGAGAGAGGTATCACCGATCAACAGCTATAAATTTATGCGAATCTCGATGCCATCGATTGTTACAGGTTGCCTACTGCCTCTTCACCGAGTCTAGCAATGGCGATGACGACGATTCGGTTTGGTTGTTTTCTTTCTAGCTTTTGACTTTTTTAGCTTTAGGAGTTTTCAAACGGCCATATGACCGTCAGATCGCCAACTGGTTGGAAGGGAAAACTCTTACTCGAATCACGAAGTTAACTTCCTTCAGTTGATGTGGTCATTTTGCATTCATATCTTGGCATTTTCATTGCACCAAGAAAATCATTTGACGAAGTCGTAATTGATTTTTGACAGAAGATTTTCCTCGCCGTGAATGTGGGGATTTTATTGATTGGGACGGAAAGCCAATGAAACCAGAAAGTCCCACAAAGTATGGAAAACTAAATAAAATCTAACCATTCTCTTTTATTTCATTTTATCTAAAGTTTATCTTGAAGATATTGATAACGTAAAATCAAGAAGGTTAGGGTCGAGTACACGAAATGAAGATTAAGGCCGTGCTTATAGTATTGTCTTTTTAACATAATAATAAGGTCTAAATAGCTTTATAACATCAGAAAGTCTTTACGGTGTAATTCTTACTTCAGTCGTAAAGATTATATGATGTCCACCCTTGTAATCGATCGCAAACGAACGGAGCATATTTCAAATCTTGAATGCTTCTGCGATCAGAAATTTGCTCCTAACCACAATGTGAAATTCACACCCCTCCAGATTAAATTGAAAAACTGCCTTTGGCCTTTAAAACTTTACAGATCGTTGTCAGTTTATAAACATACCTTCCCAAGTAACTAGGGCAAGTGTTACAAAAAAGAAAAAAGAAAATGGACACAGCGAATGTTTCAATAAATACAAAACCTCTTGAATTTAGTGCTGTTGATTACGGAGTGTTTTCTGCCCTTCTGATAGTGTCTAGCGCGATTGGTATTTACTTCGGGCTCTTATCGAAGCGAGGAGACACAACAGAAGATTATCTATTGGGCGGACGGAGAATGAAACCATTGCCTATCGCAATATCTTTAGTTGCAAGGTAAAACAATGACAACATAAAATCGTATGATCTTGCAGATTAATTGTCTGATGCACAGTCAACTGTCTGGTATCTCCATCATGTCAATTCCGGCCGAGATTCACACTTATGGTCTACACTACATTTGGACAATGCTGGATGGTGTAATCATACTTCCCCCTCTGATGGCATACGTATACGTGCCTATATTTTACGCATGCAAGATAAACAATTGCTATCAGGTAATTATGATCATGGTCTTGAGAAGGTAAGACATTGGCCATCTATACAAAAATGCGTTATCTAATCGATGGAGTATTTGTTACGAATAAAAACAGTGTTATGATCCGGTCATTCAACCTGGCCGTTAATATACTCCTATAGTCTTCTATAAGCAACAACACAAATCAAATCTTATCAACTAGGGTGGAGATAAATCAATTTAAACCGACAGAAAATGCACTGATGCGCGGATTATCGTAGCCGCTTTTATAAACTTAGTGTTTACTTTTTCTATTCCGAAAATACGTAAAGAAATATGAGCTGCGAAAACGCCATGTAACAAATTCATAATATTTTACCCTTACCTACCCTCTCTTTTAACTGGGCAGACAATAATAATTAAAATTGACCTTGAAAGAAGTTTGACGCGTGTTTAAGATCTCAAATACCTAGTATTAAAACGAGGGAAATCAACAAGATAACAAACGACAAGAGCTATCTCCGAGATTAGGTATAACTACTAATTTCTTGGGAGACCCAGTCTTAGATTTCTGCTTTGGCAAACGCCGTCGCAATTCTTAAAGTCACTTCTGATTAAAAAGTAAAAGTAAAAGAAAAAAACATGAACACGTCCAGTGAAAGTGTGCAGGAATCGGTAGCGTTCTACTTTGGCTGGGAGGACCATCTGTTTTTCGTAATCCTCTTAGGGATATCAGCCGCAATTGGAGTATATTTCGGGTTTTGTAGCCGCGGGGCAGATACCACAGATGAGTACCTCTTAGGCGGGAAAAAAATGAAAATCGTTCCAATTGCTATTTCCCTAGTAGCTAGTCAACTTTCAGGAATTTCAGTTATGACTATTCCAGCCGAGATCTACTCATTCGGGATCACATATGGTCTAATAGTACCTGCAATGCTCGTAGTACTACCTATCATTTCCTACATTATTATACCCGTGTTCTATAACAACAATATTTCGAATTGCTACGAGGTAAGAAAACTATAAATACCGAGAACTTTTCCTCCAGCTTGCCCCAATTAACCAAAGTTTTATGAGGAAATAGTGCCATAACAATGGATTGAATTTAACAACCCCTTGTTTACAATTGCAGTACCTCGAGATGCGGTTTGATAAGAAAGTACGACAAATTGTTACCGTGGCGTTTCTTCTAACCGTCTATCTCATTATACCAGTAATCATCTTCATTCCGTCTTTAGCTTTCGCTCAAGGTAAGACTTGTAGGACTTGTAGTTGTCCTGTTCATCTAAATTTGGTACCTTGCAGTCACTGGCATTAATATCCATCTAATTAATGGCGTCGTCTGTACCGTCTGCGTCTTCTACACGATGCTGGTAAGTTTCTAACACCCTACTAATCCTCCCACGAAGATATTGCCGCCCTGACAGTGCGATATTTTTATTGATGCACGAGGTTTATGAGGACGTTTGCTCCTGCTATCAGTAATTTACTGCTTTACTTTTTTATGAATGAAATGAAAATTAAGTTTCCATAATAAAACCGAAATTAAATTTTAAAATATAATTCAAAATGGCGCTCTGAGGTCAAGAATACCACGGTTTGTTTTCTGCAAAGACACAGTGTTACACTAAGGGAACACGTTGGAGAATTTTTTATTGAAAGAGATAATGCGTTTTTTAAGCCTAGATTATCTGTTTAATCGCTTCTTCCTAATTTTGTGGTACGCGAATTAAAAATTTGAGTATTCTCTAATTAAAAAATTAAGCATTCTCACACGTTATGTTTATAACATCTTTGTAGACCAGAATATAACTTGCAGAATTAATATGCTAAACCAGTTTAATTCTACGCAATTAGAACCTTTCCAAATAATGTTAAACTAACTAGAACTGATAAGAATTTTAAAATCATCATTTACATATATTTTTAAGTTTGCAGCTGAAAATCAAAGTGCAATTATTTTTTCCAGTTACATTTATTTTTTCGCCTAGCTTGAATATTATCATTAATTATCTTAATACGATTTTTGGTCTTCTATTTAAAAAAGATAACTTCTTAATTCTATTGCGAATTTCTAAACTCTACCGTAATAACATTTTTTCTACAATCTTATCCAAAAACATTAGGCCTGCTGAAAAACGAATGAACATTTTTTTTCTTCCAAACTAATAATTTCAAATCTAAATAGGGTGGAATCAAGGCTGTGGTATGGACGGATGTGGTGCAAGCAACTATAATGCTTTTTTCTGTAGTCTTGGTAGCATCGTTGGGAATTTATAGGGTTGGTGGCTTCCAAACGGTTGTCAGCCGCGCTTGGGAGGGCGGACGTCTTAATCCTTTTGAGTAATATTAACTTTTCTAATAAATAAAAACACAGAATTGTACTAATTTTCCTAAACAACAAATCTATATAGCATGACGCTAGATCTCACAACTAGAGCAACTTTTTGGAACTGTTTTTTGGGTGGTATATTTCTCTGGTCCGGCTACGTTGGACTAAATCAGAGCTGCGTTCAAAGAATTGTCGCTCTTCCATCGCTATCTCATGCAAGAAAGTAATATTCATAAAACCCTTTTTATAACCATTGTACTTATCTAAGCGTTTTCTAGATCGCTTACCCTATTTGCACTTGGATTCTTCATTATCATGACATGCAATTGTTTCACAGGTGTAATAATGTACGCTAGGTATTACGACTGCGATCCAGTGAAAGCTGGGGTATTAATAAGTCTCCGTAATTTTATAGCAGATATTTTTCAAATCGTTTACACTTTTAGATAGTAGAGAAAGCTGATAAACTGGTCCCATTTTTTGTTCAGGACACCGTCGGGCATCTAAAAGGAATGCCCGGTGTATTTATATCCTGCGTATTTAGTGCAGCTCTCAGGTTGTTAACATGGTCTATTACAAATGCTCCTTCCTCTTAAACAATTCTCCACTTAGCACAATGTCTGCTAACTTGAACTCTCTGGCTGGCATTGTTTACTTCGATTACATCAAGCCATATATAAAACATACAGAAGCGAAAGCTAATTTAATTATGAAGATCCTGGTGATTATAACCGGAATGTACTGCGTTCTCGGCGGTATCATTGTGGAACAATTTACATCAATATTGCAAATGGTAATCACAATTGCTGGGATTACACAAGGAGCAGTTGTTGGAGTATTTATGCTTGGTATGCTATACCCCAAAGCAAGCTCGAGAGTAAGATCTAGATTTAAAAATTTTCCTTTTAAAAATACTGCTTATATTTGCAGGGAGCCTTATGGGGCACACTCTTTAGTTTATTAGCTCTTGCCTGGATCATAATTGGCACACAAATTATAATAAGGGAAGGTAAATTGAAATACGACCCCTTACCATCAAATACCGATCATTGTGATGCGTATAATATAACTACTTTTGAAAGTGCTATGTACGTACAATATACTACCAAAAACTTTTTAACTACTGCATATTTCTAGAACTCTCGTTAACCAAACTGCAATGACATCAACAGAAGACGTGTCGTTTTCTATATATCGAATATCCTTTAATTGGTACGCCATTCTGGGAGCTGTTTTTGTTTGGATTATAGGTGTACCCCTAAGTTATGTTCTTCCGGAGGACGTGAATAGGAAATTGGACCCTGATCTCATATCTCCCGTTGCTCAGTGCTTGCTTCCAAAAGAATTTTGTCGGACAAAGATTTCTCAGGTTGACGACACTAAAGATGTTGTCGAATTAGCCGTTTTCTTGAAGACGTAGAATTCCAATTAAAACTACAGGCACTCTTTACTACATTTAATTTGTCTCCTACTAGTATATAAAGTTTTAGAGTAAATAATTTGACATTGTGTAAATAGTAAATAATTTAGTAAATTGTTAAGGCAATGCTGAAATCTCTCATTTCATATTTAAAAATCTTTAATAATCGAGACTCAACTTGAAGTACCGGAGAACGCATAACCCCTGACCATCAAAATATTTTTTTTAGGGAGATGAAGTAAGATTTTTGTATTCTCAATAATAATATACTTTACTGTATAAAGCAAAATTGTTTGTTCAATTCTATGACCCCCATACACAAAAAATTTACCAAGCCAGCCTTCTTATGATGATTGTTGTATGTCAACAGGTCATTTGTTATCTGGATTTGATTATTTTTATAAATAAATAGTTTAACAATTATATGGTTCAAATTCGGCTACATGGTAGATTTTATGTTGGCCTTAACTGCTTTTTCTGCGTTTCTATATTGCTGATGAAAAATAAATTTTTAAAAATTGAAAAACCGTGCGAAGGGACCAATAAAACTGATGTGTTTAATATTGGAATTGGAAAGCATGCTTCAAAAGGCAATTGTTGGAACGTGTTACATCAAAGGTGCTGCCTAGCATTTTTTGGTCTATTGTGTGACCACTAATATCGGACCTGAGGAGCAGTCATACGCAGAGCCACCTTAGTCTTTCAAACTTTATATATACTGTGGCTTAGACTAATCTGAAGGTCTTTTAAAAAAACAACGATCGGCAGAATTCCCTGGGAGATTTCTTTGGAGACTTTGGCAACACCTGCCGTTGTTCTGCTCTAACTCATCTACTTGGTCATCATGCCATTTCAGTTCAACTAGCGCCTTCTTCTTTTCGATACCCCACAAATTGAAAGATATCGGAATTAAGCACACAGCGCCTTCATGCAGCAAATCAGAGAGCTAAGACGCATCTGCGCCGCCATATGGCAAAGCGGAGAATCAGTCAGGAAGGATTGTAATTTTCACTGTGCAGAAAATATGCCATTTGTTAAAAAATCTTGGAAATTAGAAGTATCCAAACAATCCTATGATTTAAATTATTATAGCTAACCGAATAAGCAGTTTTAAAAATCTGAAATAAAGTTGAAAATGAGATTCTAACGGACCCCGCCATTAAAATTAGAAATGTAAATACGCTGCATACATTTTTGCAATGCAGTTTTAACAAATGCATTAAAACGAAATATCTGGAAATGAGAGCACATAAATTTTGAACTTTTTAATAAAATTATTCGAGACCAGTAGCTCTTTGAAAAAATTAACGACGGTGGACGAAGTTTATAATTTTCTGTCAAGAGGTGTCAAGTGCTCGCGGCGAAAATCAAAAAAGCGCAGCGAATTGTGTGCATGAGGGTATTTGCACTCTGTGTATGTACACGCAAGAAGAAGACTTCGGTTAGATTTTTAGCAAGCCCGAAATCCTCCGAACCTCTTCGGAATCCGCGAGAATTTCGGTTTTGCCAAGAATCCAACCGTATTCTTCTTCTTTTTCTTGAGAGAGGGAGAAGGTGACTTACGCTCTCTCTTCGCCGTGCTTTTTCGCCTCTTCGCCGCGCTTTTTCGCCTCTTCGCCGTGAGCATCCATCATGATGGCGTGTGTTTCAGTTGTGTTCACGGGAGCAAATTTGTGAAAATTCTACAGCAAAGTTGTAATAATAATCCGCCATAGAACAATAATAAGTGAAAATTGTGTTGTGAACTAATCAGCGAGACCGCAGGTGTCCGAATATCGCCGTAAGATGACCGATAGTGGGGGAGTCAAGTGATTGTGCGATGTTTTCATTTTCTACACAACAAATTGGCACATACACAGTGAGAGGGAGAGGAGCCAAATATAATTAAAGTCGGAACAAAATTTTGAAAATATTCAAGGGAAATAAGCGCCAGATCCTACGGACAATTGTGCGCGACACACGGCAAATAAAACCAAGCGGAATCTTCCGAACGGCGGACCCGAATTTCTGATGGGAGTCAAAGAAATTTCAAGATAATGGTCAGGTTAGTATCATTTGGCATGTATTCAGCCATCCTAATGCTGCGCTTGCCAAACTTCGTGTGTGGCTGACATTTCTCGCCTGACAAGAGTGTAACCTGAATGTCCTCTTCCTCGTGGATATCTCCTGCAAATGTGCCGATGAATCGCCATTTCATCGACAAGATTCCCTGTATTGCTTTGTAGGCCCTCTGTTAATATCCCCTCAAGCTGCCTGAAGCAGCCTTCTCTGAAAGCGCCGGAAATAGCAGAAGAAAGTTGAGCTCTGATAATAAATCATCCCTTTCGAATATCCTCCTTTCCTTCTACATCCTTGTCCAAAAGCGCAGTACATAGGAAGCCCAGGAATCCGCATTGAACCGACTTTGTTCATTTTCTAGGGCCAAAAGGCTGCGTGTCCGCTCACAAGAAGAAAGCCGTATGCTACTCAAAAGGCCGAAACGTATAAGATAGAGGCTCTCTCAACGACTTGAGCAACAACTATAAAAATATATAAAAAGAGCAATAAACCGTCGAGACAAGATCGTCCCTAGAAAAGCACACACTGCAGCAAATCAGCCTCATTGAACACAGGACTGAGCTATGACACACAACTTAGGAATGGCTCCGTATAGACTACCAGGGCCGGGCATTTGTACACCAGATTTTAAGCCGCCCTCGGAATCGTCCCAAATATCCTCAGCACCGAGTAATCCGAAGAAAAGGCGGAAAACATCAAATGCTGCAGCAAATCAGATGCCTGCACAACCTCCCCCCTCACCTCAAGACCTCCTTCCTCCGCCTCTTACTGGATATGGGGACACTATTGTTGCATCAAATCCTTTCGATGATACTCCAACGAGCACACAGATGAATCACTCGGGATTGGGGCACCTGGGGATGCACGGTGGCGGAATGAACCCGCACATGCATCATCACATGGGTGGGCCCTCAATGCGAGGGATGAGCCCTTTAGGTATGAATAATATGAATCCCATGGGCGGATTGGGTCCCATGGGACCAGGAGCAATGCAGTGCGGTGGACCATTGCCACACATGAATAGTAGAGGCGGAGGCATGAGTCCTATGGGAGGAATGCCTGGTGCTCCAATGGGTGGAATGAGCCCGATGGGAAGTATGGGTCCTAGCATATCACCGATGGGTCCGATGGGCGGTTTATCACCGATGGGAGGACCACCCAACTCACATATGGGTATGAATCCCAATATGGGTCCAAATGGCAGTAGATCAATAGGCAGCCCAATGAGTGGTCCGATCGGTAGCCCCATGAATTCTCTTCCAATGGGATCACCCATGGGCAATGCAATGGGCAGTCCACTGGGTAGTGGACCGGGACAGCATATGAACAATGGACAGATGGGACCTCCAATGCACAGTCCGCTGGGAAATGGACCTACACATAGCCACATGCCAGGGCCCAGGATGAACGTGCCGAACGGAGCGATGCCAACAACTGGCGGGCCAATGTCACAGCACCAAATGAATCCGTTGAGTGCAGCGTGTCAAAGTAATCCCCTCACGTCGACTTCACAGATGACGACAACAAACAGTATGAGTTCGATGGGTGGCTCCGTGGGCGGCCATTCGCCGATGAATCATCAAAACGTTCCTATGACCCAAGGCGGTCCTCCTATGTCAAGTGGTGGGCACGTCGGCAATCCCATGAATTCGAGCATGTCCCATCCAATGCATATGGGATCAATGGGACCCGGTCCCAATCACATGACACACATGGCAGGGCCAATGAGCGGACATGGCAATAATGGCCCCATGAACGGTCCACCCAACTCAATGTCCGGCATTTTCGGACCAAAGCCTATGCCTGTTAGTGCAGGCAAAGTTTATCCACCTGGACAACCAATGGTATTCAATCCTCAAAATCCGAACGCCCCGCCCATCTACCCCTGCGGGCTCTGCCACAAAGAAGTTAACGACAACGATGAGGCGCTCTTCTGCGAATCTGGATGCAACTTCTTTTTCCACAGGTAATACATAAAAAATTGAGCCCAAAGGAATTGTTCATCTAATTTCATTTTACAGGACGTGTAGCGGCATGACGGAGGCGGCGTTCCAGCTGATCACCAAGGAGATCTATGCGGAGTGGTGTTGTGACAAGTGCCTGTCTTCCAAGGCCATACCGATGGTTAAGTTTAAGTGTTAGGCAGAACTGATTCTAGCGTTTTTTACTCTCGACCTACTTTAAATTATATTCTGTACAAAGTCAGTTGGTAGACAAGGAACTGTGCGATTGGACGCCTGAGATTTGTGTGAGATGTGCAAAGTGTTAGTTACTGATGTTTAGAGTGTCCCCTGAGGCACAAACGTTCAAATATAACTCGAGTAAGTAAATTATTTATAGAGCAGAGATAGAAACCAAAAAAAGAGAAAAAGAAAAAGAAAAATGAGAAAAGAAATGAAAATATAAACAAGTGAACTACTTAAGTTGCCGGTGCGCGCGCATATCGAGTGAAACAATCATTTTGTAGCAAATGACTCGCGTCCCGGTGCAACAAAAGAGAGGGATAACACCTTTCATGCTCCCCACGTTTTCTAGTTTTAAAGACGATTGCCATAGGGTCGATCCACTCCAGTGAGCAACACACAAAACCCACAACCTTGTATAGTTTAACGCTAAGTTCGAGGAAATAGTGGCCCCAGAGCCCTAACGAATAGTTCTGTACCATACTTGAGAGCAGCAACGTTCTGATAAGACACACAAAGTTAAGTAAAATAAAAAATTGCCTTGTTAAAATTTTATTGTATTTTGTAATTAATAAAAGAGATAAAATTATTAAATTATAAAAATTCCAAGAAACGATTGTTTCGTAAACCGCCACCGGTGGGGCGGTGGAAATTGAGCTAAAATGTGCTCAATACATGAGGGGATGAAATTACAGGTAATTTGCTTATGGTTGTGCCTCTATTTAACTTGATTCGAAATAAGCTTCCATTTAGAGTTTCTCACTATATGCTAATAGGTTGCTCAAATGGACAATCACAGCAAATAGAAATAAGAAGGTATACTTAAAAAACAATATTAAAGGGGAATATGTCACTTCTTCTAAGACTGACGGTCTACGGCAGCAGTCTATAGTATAATGTCTGTGATATGCGTAGCTCCCGAACTATATGAAAATATAGTCATATATTCGATTTCTTTTCATAATCTCTCTGCAATAGATAAAAAGCTAAAAAATTTAGATCTTGTTGGTTGCAGGTGTTAAAATTTGGATGCTAGTTTTAGTATTACATAAATATATTATATGTATATATATATAATATACATATGTATTACATGTATATATATAAAAGGGGTTTTCCCAGTTTTCTACAGTAAATTCTGCGAAAGAAGTCCTGTTAAGAATTTTGTTCCCGTTAAAGTGATGTAAACAAGCTTTACTGTTTTCAGCATGATATTGTTATGTATTGTACCTGTATCGCATCATTTAGTTGAACTCTAGGTTGGTATGTTTGTGAATGTGAAATGCTAGTGTTGAACAATCCAATTAATTTTTTTTTGTGGCTTTTAAAATGTGCCACGTATAAAGCATGAAACAAAAAAAAAAAACACTGTACCCGCTTTTAGGCCGCTTGAATTGAATAAATCGTGGCCGACATTTCTCGCGGAGGTTGAATAAGAGTGTGTTGCATGCCAGCAAAAATTGCCTGAAATCATATACCTTACACCACCGTCTATTTTCAATTCTGTCCTATCGTGTGACAAATAATGTGTACAAACAAAGCCAGAGTACCCTTTCCGAAGGACCGATACTCTCCAATTTCCCTGCAATCGATGGAATTGTAATATGATGGGAACAAGTCTCTCCGCGTAAGGACCCCTAGCCTACTGTCGTCTGCGACAGAAACAAACTTCATGAGCTAGTTTTCAATATAAAATTTTATGTCGTCCAATTAACGACAAATTATTGTGTGCGTAGTGTTTTCTAATTCTACTTGCAGTTTTGGTGATCTGTTCAAGTTACGACGGTAAAATTATTTTGCGGAACACCAGAGCAATTAAATGAGCTAAAAGTATCGTGCAAAGGCAAATATATGATGAGAGCAAAAACCCATAAAGAGCTTGGAAACAATATTCCCTATTTAATTCAACCTAGATTAAATAGTTATGGCCATGAAGATGAAGACACCACGGAGACGGATTCGTCCCACTCTTCACGGGAGCAAATTGACATTGATGTTAAAGATGATAAGGCAACCAACGTAAGCAGCAAAATCGAATATCACATTGTCTTGGATCAAAAGTATGATTCGGAAAATCAATTGGAGGAAGGTGATCTTAAGGATGAGATTATCGAGTATAAAATGTAGAAAACACAATACTTTATGTTAAAATTCTACTCTTTCAGTGATACAAAACATTGTAGCAATACAGTTATAGATCCGAAATCAAAATCAAGGTGACGAACTTAATCTAATGGCCATGATGAAAAAATAAAAACGATTAATTTTCCTTCTCTAGAAATGTCCCGAGTATTTGTGTAACGAACTGCCGATATAACGCAATTACTCGAGTTGCCAAGTCTTTGGGATGGAGAATAGTGAGGGAGGCGCATTTATGGAATATAATTTGGACTGACTCTGTACAAGGGGTGGAAACATATAAGGAAATGAAACGATTTCAAAAAATTAACCACTTCCCTGGAATGATAGAAATCTGTCGAAAAGACCTTCTCGCACGAAATCTCAATAGAATGTTGAGACTTTTTCCAGATGACTACAATATATTCCCAAAGACTTGGTGTTTCCCTGCTGAGTACAACACTAGTGAATATGTCTTATTCTTTGAAATAAGCTGCAATTTTTGAGTTTCAGTTTGGGCGACGCTATCGCCTATAGTAAGGAGCACAGAAACAAGACTTACATTATAAAACCGGACCAGGGCTCTCAGGGACGTGGCATATGGCTGACGAAGTCTTTAAAAGAATTTAAACCGACTGAACGAATGATTTGCCAAGTCTACATCACAAAGGTTTGAACTAAAATTCAAATATCCACATCATGAACCCTTGATTTCTAGCCCTTGCTAGTGGATGGCTATAAATTCGATCTGCGAGTCTATACTCTCGTTACTTCGGTAGATCCCCTTCGAATTTTTGTGTACAACGAAGGGCTTGCACGGTAATTGCCCGATTTCTTAAAATAAGTAAATCAAAACGGCCTGTTCTTAGATTCGCTACAAGCCAATACAAAGAGCCCTGTGGTCACAACACCACCAATGTCTATATGCACCTTACCAATTATTCCGTAAACAAGCATAGCCGAACATTTTGTAAAGATGACGAAGCAGGAAGCAAACGCAAATTCAGTACATTGAATAGGATTCTTCTAGCCGAAGGACATGATATCGAAAAACTTTGGAACGCTATTGACGACATTATAATTAAAACACTTTTAAGTGCCTGGCCAGTGTTAAAACACCATTATCACGCCTGCTTTCCTTGTCACGACATCACTCAGGCGTGCTTTGAAATTTTGGGCTTTGATATCCTTGTAGACAATAAACTTAAGCCGTACATTTTGGAAGTGAACCATTCTCCGAGCTTTCATACAGACGAACTAATAGACAAAGAGGTGAAGGAAGCTCTAATCAGGGACACATTCAATCTTTTGAACATTAACGTCTCTGACAAAAGAAAAGTGCTCTCTGAAGATAGGAGGCGAGTAAAAAAACGCCTTTTAAAAAGGATTAAAGAGCACCAGAAATACTTCAGCGGAATCGAGCAAAAGTAAGTTTCTGGCATGCCACCAAGCTGTACAGGAAATTACAATTATAGGAAATTTAAATAATTTGTAGCGCTGAAAAAGGTCCTAAAGGCGGATTAGATGCGTTAGACAAGCAGATATACTGGGAAGAAACCCATTTGGGGGGATTTCGGAGGATAATGCCTGTCCCAAACGATCCAAACAGGTATCTTCCCTTTTTTATTTTGCAGAATCAGGCGTCGATATTCTCAGACACAGAGGCTAGTAAGAGACGCGAAGAAGCAGCTAAGGAATTACGTACTGCGATAATTGAAAGGGAAAAGAAAAATCAGCAATTGATTCCGCCAAAGCCTGTTAAGAAGCCTAGTCCCGGTCTGAAATATCTTACATCAGCTAGTAAAAGAAAGGAAAAAATACTTCTTACTCGAAAATGGTCCATTGGAAACTTAATTTCTGATGCAGATGAACGTGAGCGTGCGATGCTTTTAAGCCAGCGGGACTTTTTAGTCAGAAATAGTGGTATCGTCCATCAGGTTGATAAATATGAAATGAGTCGACTTTTCCCTTTCTATTCAAAACAATCTCTTCAGATATATGAAAGTTTTTACCACCATAAGCTTCTGAGTGATTCAGATCGAAAGAAGTATAAAGAACTCTTTGATGAACTTGAGTCCAATCAGACCAACGAAATAAAAATATGTAGTGTTGGAGATACCAAAAAAATACCAGATGTTCCCAGTTTGGCAACGAGAAATATTTTTCAAGTAGCGCTAAGAAACCTCTCAGATGTTTGGAAGCCTGGCTGTGCGAGAAACATAGATGATCGTATTTTACTGCAAACTGTAGAGCTTTACGAAAAGTAAGGTAATGTTTGTAGTTATCATTTGCATTAAAATTATTCTTTACAAGCAGAAGGCCTAACTAATCATCCAAGAAATTGGATTAATTATACGTATTTGGAGTTGTTTTGCATTTTGCATTCAAAGTTAAATTGTAATTACTGTGTATTACCACTTTATTAAATATATATTTTATTTATTTTTCAATGTTGTTATTAACTTCAATCACAAATTATAGTTCTCAAATTATTTGATTGATATTTCAAAAGCAAGTCAAGGTAGATTCAGTTCTTAATTGGAAAAATTGTACCTACAGTATTTACAGATAGCATGAGTTACTCTACCTCTATAAAGAACGTTCTTTAGTAGAGAGGTAGACGTTATGTGGAAAAGAAGACTAACTATTAGTGTAGAACCGAAATATAAAATGTAGAGGGAATACAGGTCTGTTCCCAAAATAGTACTTTTCTTATAAATTCATATAGTTAAGAGCTCTACTCGGAAGAATGATTTTAGCGTAGGAGAAAATTGAATATGTCATGTGTAACAAGAAATGGTATGATTTTAGTGGAAGTATTGTTCCATACAATACAAAAGGAATCATACTTCATTTGTTACCCGTTTCGGAATTATGAGTCCAAATTCTAAAATGTTCGCCCTCGATCAATTTTCGTTGGGATACTAATCTAGCGAGTGTCACTTATTCCTTAAACTGGAAATTTTTTATATGAAATCAACGATATGTGCAGTATTGCGTTGGCTGTCTTTGAGCACAAATAAAACTCTGTAGATTTTTACTTCAGGTTTGATTTTATTAAACTTAACGCCTCGTGGATTTAAGCTAACCAAAAACTTTGTAGGGAAGCGTGATGCGGGCTACTCTAATTCTCTGACGACAAAAGCATCGGAAGTGTGTTCCTAATTGATCTCGGCTATATTTCGTTGTTTACGATAATGGGAATTTTTTGGCGAGAGTGGTTGCGTTCACTTTGGATTGTGTAAACAATTCATAAATTAACTAAACCGCAACATGCAGAAATGGTGCAATGTAGATAGATGTAATCAATAGCAGACCAATTTGTGGGCTAAATAAAATTAAGTTTTAAAATCACTTAACGGTTTCGGTAATTACTTGTACGAAAAATTAGAGCCATGGAAAAGAGCATGTTTTACTACTTCGATTATTTCTGATCTAGGTGATTTGAATTCACTTGTATAGGTTTGCAAAATATTCTGCTTTACTTACTCTTAGAATTTAAAGCTTTTTAAACCCTGATTCTAACTCAACGGAGGCGTAGAAACTTATTTAATTGCCTGATTGTAATGTGCACAAGGAATATTTTAATATAAATACCATAACAGCAGGAATTACTGCATTTTTATGTTCCAATTTAAATTTCGAATATATTTAAAAAGTCCCTAACTGATTTGGAGAGGAATTCGACATTTCCTCTGAATTCGGCCGTGGACGGGGAGCTTTTCCTCGGTCAGCGTCCGCTGCGCTGGTCGAATTCGGTGCCGAGTCCCCCGCACTACTCGCCGACTGCTTAGAAGTGTGCTGATGTTCTATATAAATTTTTCTTAAACATCAGCTGATTGTGTGCACAATAGAAGGTCTTCAATTGAAAAATTCAAGGTGCGCGCGAGTTCTACATCGTGCTCTTTGTGTGGATCATGTCCGTGCCCGCCTTTTTCCTTGCGCCGAGCGGGATACATTCTTACTGTAAATTTGCTTTATGATAAAGCCCGCCAAGATATCTAATTGGCACACCTACTAGATAAATAATACGGCAAACCGATAACCGTGTCTCGCTGCTGAATATGTATGATTCTCAGAGGAGCTAAAATTTAAAGTGGTTAGATCAACGAAGAAGGAGTGTTTTGAGTCTTGTGAAATTGCCGCCATTGTGTTATATTCTATACAAGGAAGAAGAATGGAGGGCGCTCTAGGACGAGCTGGAAATAATGAGAAACTAATATCCTTAGCTGCGCTCGGTGTCGGAAGTTTTCTTTGCGGTTTGGTGCCCTACAAGTTCGGGAGAAATAATAGGCGATGCCCATTGTTTATATCCCTTTTGCTCTGCTACGGCGCGGGGATTCTTTTGGCTACAGCTCTGGTCCACATGCTACCCGACGTAAGTTTTTAATATTCAGGAAACTCTACCTTTAATAAATTTTAAATTGCAGGTGAGAAAGAATTTCCCCGAGTACTCGGAGCTTACACTGTGCGGTGGTTTTTTTATAATCTACTTCATGGATGAGTTTATTCATTTTTTTTTCGGCGAAGTGATGCATCACTCGCATGCAGATAACGCAACAAGAACTAACTATGCCCCATCATCACAAAAAACCAACTACGGAGCTACAGATTCTGATACTCAACCCTTGCTAGCGAATCAAACGTAAGTACTGAAACAGTTGCGATTTTCCGTTTCAAAGCAAATTTGGGAATTGTTTTAGTGATCTGTCATGTGCCGCTGAACAAGTAAACGCCCAAGTGTGTCATACTATCCACACAGAACCCTGCTCAGGGTCGCTGACAGGAATAATTGGACTTTTAGTGGCGCTATCCCTACACTCTTTCATTGAGGGTCTAGCAATTGGAGTGCAAGATACAGGAGAAAGGGTATTTTTTAGCCTTTATGAGAAAAAATAAAATATTTGACGTCGTCCCATACACAGGTATTTTTTCTGCTTGCAGCTGTTGGAGCACATAAATTCGTAATGGCCTTCTGCTTGGGCTTGGAATTTTGCTCCCATATTAGAGCGACGCTGAAATCGCACATGATTGTGGTTTCTGTGTTTGCCCTGGGCTCTATTTTGGGCATTGCTGTAGGCATGGGAATCGTTAACTTGCCTAGTAAGTTCACTAAGCAAGCTTTACCCATTCTGCAAGCATTGGCCAGTGGAACTCTTTTGTACGTGACAGTGTCTGAAGTATTACCGCGTGAAAAAGCCAAATGGCATCAAGTTCCTTCCTGGAGAATAGCAGGATTACTGCAGTTCCTCGCGGTCGCTTTTGGATTTGCCACAATAACGATTATTGACTATTACCTAGGTATAGCCGCAGACATCAGAACTGACTTTTAATTTTTAAAAAAATACTTTTTTTGCAGACTACAAATGATTCTAATTACTATTAGGTTGTAAGTATTCCAAAACAGTACCTTAGGTTTTTAAATAAGACGAACAAAGACGCGATAACAAAGTGCTCACTTTTATAATACTTATCTCTTTTTTAAATAAATAAATAATTTTCCTATCATTAACAAGTTTTAACTCTACAGTCAGTCCAACGCTAGGTCCCTTGCGATCTTTTTAATCTTATTATCCAACGTCTTGTCCTGATACTCACACAGATAATAGTGTCTAGAAGTGCACTCCTGTCCATAGTAGAAATAAGTATGCTTCGACGGATTGTATGAAAGTCTTAGACATCTTCCTGTGCCTTTAATTTCGTTCGAATTATTAATGATCTTGCTAGTGCCTTTATCGTCCTTTTCTACATTTGAGGTACTGTTGGATGCAGAACTTGCAACGAAAGTGAGATTGGTATTGGGATTAACAGGTTTCGCCGAGTTCGACCAAATCCAGAGAAGGCCTGGGTTAAGGCCTCCCAACCAGAAATCCTTTCCCCTATGGTTCGGGTGATTAAGCAAATAAGCCACCATATCCTCGTTTTCTGAAAGACTTTCAAATTCAGCTAGATGGGCGCCCAAGGACCTGCAAATTTGATTCGCTGTCTTCCAGTTGATCTGACGATCACCTTGGAGGTGGTAGCAAATGTCCCCAATTCTGCTGAAGTTCATCGGACACGGTTCTGGAACTAAAGAAAATAATTCGTTAAGATTGCTTACCTGAATTCTTCACAATAAAAAACACATTCTTTATAGCACTTACTTTCCTTTTGTTTATTTCCAGCCATGAGATAATAAATTAACTGTTCGGATCGCCGGACACGGCTTTCGAGGTAATCAACTCTATAGACAAGTTTTTCGATAGCTCCTAATAGATAGAGGTCCGTTTCGGATACCTCCCTCAGGGGCTGATTTTGCACAAATGTCTGGCGCATGGGAAAGTTAGGACCATTCGACTGTGAAATCACCTTAGCCGGAGGTCTCATATGCGGTTCCAGTTCCATAGCTTCTCCCATACGCTTTGTGATAAAGTAGTCTTGGGGGGAAGATATGAATTGATTTGATGCAACAGGTGGCGGAGGGGGCATGAACTGTGTCGATGGTGGCACAAATTTGGGCGCTCTGTTTGATTTGCTGGTAAATTCGATATTCCAGTTATACTAATTATCAGATTTCCTTAAAATACTTACCTTAAAGTAAAATCTTCCAATAGCCTCGACCAAATCCCTCCCATAGGATCATCCATAAAGCTCCACTTCTCAGCCCTGGAAATCCTTTCATTCAAATTTGAACTATTCCCAACTTGTCCGGTGATGACCAACGAAATTTTTAGGATTGCTATTAGAAGTACTATCAGCAATCGCCCCATTTTCAAATTAATTAAAAAGCACCGAACAATTTTCACTTTCGACTGAACTCAGGTGTGCAATAGGAATAAGCTACATTTACATATTCCGCGGAATAACCGTCCACGCAGCGCGCATTGGGAGAAATTTCATACTGACCTCCGGTTGTGTGATAATTTTCGATACCTTCCACTTTCATCGACCACTTCCATTTCATTCGGTGATGAGCAATGTCGCCGAAGAAACTGGTTTCAAGTGTTTTAGGTAATTGTTCTGTTCAGAAATGATCGTGTACCTTGCACTGTAACTGTAACATCATTAGATGACCATGGGTCTTACCGGGGGATAAAACATGGCATGCGGGTGGAGAAGAACATATCACATATGAGTCAATTGTGAAAATTTACGAAAAAATCAATTTCTTTATCTCTTTATCAGCTTTAGTTTTATATTCCCAGAAAGTTTTGAAATGGAAAACCCCGGCATACTTTGAGTGAGGCAGAATGCAAACGGAACCGCTTCGGGAGAAAGTTTCCGGCTCATAATTATACGCTCGGAATTTTGTCACGTGACTAACGCACGTAAAGTTTTGCAATAATTCAACACAAATATAAGAAATTATTTATCATGGTAGAAAAATGTATGCTATGAAAGTCTCACGAAACCCGTTAATATTTTATAAAATCTCTATATTTAAGAATTATAAACAATGATCGAAATCTTTATTATACTTCAAAAAATCGATTAAATTTAAAGTTGATTGAATAATAAAACTATAAAGAAAAGAAAAGAAAAGAAAAAAAGCTTTCAGAAATACAAACACGTTTTTATTTGCGGAACATGACCTTGGGAGTTGAGAAAAGTAATCATTACTCATACCTCCAAAATTGTGATTAATACGTGCAAAACGGCAGTGAATCTATTTAAATAAAATTTAATTACTTTGAAAGCGCTACTACTGCCTTAATTGAAAAAAAATCGTTGCCTTTGCAACACAGCACTACTGAGGTAGAAGGCTATCAAACGAATATAATCCTCCTCTAATTCCGACGCTAATTAATCAAAGCTTTATTTGCCTCTCTTCCGCAGCAAGATCTTGCGTTCTTAAGAATATGATTTCTCATATTTAGAATTATTATTCGCTCCAACTCCAATTTATATGAGCATAAAACCCATTTTGCCGTCCTTGAAACAATCGCATGAAGCGGACCTATCCTTAAGGAACGCATGTTTACCACCCACGCTCCCTCTGTTCTCTGGGTACACACGTGCCGACCTTGAGCACAGTTCACCGGGTCCACGTGTTGCATACATAGCAACGTACATGCTACGGACATCACGCGCATGCTGCGTCGATCGATAGTGTGGGTTAACCCTTTTATTTTTGCTCTTAACTGGTATACACGGGTTTTAAACAATTTCGGTTGTGCTATAATTTCGTAAACAAGGCAGAGAAATAAAATTATATCTGTATTTCATCTTTAAAATATTATATCCGTGGAGGAAAAGATACTACACGTTTTAATGATTTCAATTTAATGTATAGCAGTTAAAAACTGATAGTCCGGACTTCATGAAAAATTAAAAAACAAATTCTAAAGAGGACAAAAATGCCTTTTCTAGTCTAAACTAATTAAAGCACTAAAAAACGTTTAAAGTCGCCACGATTTCATTTATCTATATATATTGATCACATATATATGAATCTTTGCTGAAAGCAATTGTTAAAAAACCCATTTTTCACACATTGAGCACGTTACCTATTTTCCATACCATAAGACGACCAGACGTTGCAAGAAACGACTACAGCTTACAAAAAGTTTAAAGAAAATATCGATAATAAACAAAATAAAAAATAAATAAAGAAAAAAACAAAATATAGGACAAAATGTAGCAAAATATAAAGTTTGAAAAAAAATTACAATTGTCTTCCATTTTTCATCTCATCATTTCTGATTGATAGTCCAAAATTACGAATTTCTTTACCATAAGGCATGTTTCATTAGAAAATGAAAAGTTATGTGTATGATATTTTTCTAGAACCTGTATATTTAAAAGTGGATAAGTTATCGTGTTTCATCGAGTTTCAAAATAAATGAGTAGCATACTTACTCATATTTGTTGCTAATTCCTCTAGCAGGAGAATTATTTGGGAAAGGTGAAGGTAAAACAAAAAAAAAAATTCAAATTTCCAGAGAAAAGACTCGTTAGGCTTAAGAGCTTCCTCTAGCAGTTTTATGTATATTACAACAAGAAATAACAATTTGGCCAATAAACAAAAAAATAATTTTCTCACTTATCACCTAGGTACTACATAAGGTCGTTACGCCTCGCACAACGACCAGGTAAAATGGTTACAGGAGTACTTGAAGTAAAACAGTATTAAAATAGGGATGGGTTATCTTAGTAAAAAAAAAATAGTAAAAGACACAAAAAACCTCTACACCCCGGGTGAAGGGCTGTATCAAAAATCTATTTCTCGTCAAGTGGCTCTCGACTATGTGTGTTGTAAACGTACACGGACTTATGGCGCTACTTACTGGTACAATATGTTTTTAGCATTAATATAGTAAGAAACCTGAATAGTTGCTTCTGTTGTGGGTGTGGCTGGCCACGCTACACTACCGTTAACTAATCGGTAATAAAAAAAAATCAATAATTTGTACATTGTGTGATTTAGAAGGACGTTAGCTTTTCAAGCGTTAACGTCTTGTAAAATTTTTAACAAAATAACATCGTCGCCTAATGGCTCGCTCTCCTCGCTTGATACAAAGAAAAGTGAATCAAAAGTTAACGAGTTTCCCTTAGCTTAATGTTGTGTTAAATTTTGGATTTCATCCATTCTTTGTTTTGCACAGCACATTGATTACTACATACATATTACATACATACATCTTGCTCGGTTAGACCTCTTCTAGGCCTATGCGCGCACATCTGGATTTGAAGAAATGCAATATTATCGATGAATCCTATACTTTTCAGCTGCTTAAAGCTAGTTAAATGCTAAAGAACTGCCGGCTTTGCTGCGCTAGTTCTAAAAACTGGTTTAATAGACGAATTAGATCCGCTACGCCCAAAATTCCCTGTCCTGTCCGCTTGATAGCTAAGCTAAGAAAAATCTCAAAACCTTCTTCTCATGAACAATTAGTGACCGTTTCTTTTGCGGACCTTTTTTTCAAATATGAACTTCTTAAATTAATCTAGATAAGTAGACTAACTGGAAAACCACTAAAGGTTACTCAGTAGGTCTGCACCAATTATGGATTCGGTTACATCACCAAAATTAGAGAGATCGTCGATTCCTTCGGGAAGCGGTGCCGGTGGTGGCACAACAGTGGGCTTCTCGACTGGAGCACCGACAGAGGTAGTAGGAGTTGCCTGTTGGTTATAATATGGAAGTCCTGACTCTACAGTATTACCATTTATAAGAAAATCCCGATTAAAATCAGGACTATACCTAAAGGGCCCTACATTCATACCGACCGGGGTAGTCGGCACGGATTTCGATATATCATAAACCTTGGTCATCCTGCTGACATCGGGATTACCAGAATTAGGGCCTTTTGCCTTAAAATTAAGCATAGGCAGTGGGGTGGATGGAACTGATCTTGAAATGGTATTAATTTTCGGATCATAATCGCCGTGCAACAAATCGCTCATTCCCATTGCAGACTCACTGGAGGTAATATCCACATCAAGAAGGGACGAACCCACTTCATTTGACTCTAGTTTCACAGGATTGTGTTGACTAGTGTCTGAGAAAATATCTAGAATCGTCGAAGGATCGCTGAAATCAGCGAATTCAGGAGGTACAGGAGTTTGAGCGACTGAGCTACAGGCCGAACTAAACCCTGGATAATTTGTGGATTGGTTGAAAAGTGGGCTGCGGCAATGAAGGGGGACACTTTGAGAGCGAGATTCTGCCATACCTTCTATCACGTTAACATCAGCCGCACTTTGATTGCGACAGTGGACCGCAACGGACTGAAAGTGATTGAATTGGGGATCACTAACACCGGTCGAATGGGAAACCACTGTGACTGAGGTAGTTGGAGCAAAGTGAAATCTTTGCTGAACGAGCGACGGACTAGGAGGAGCCGAAGCGCTAATTGTGCTCATATTACTCGACTTGGAAAATGGTACCCGGGTGGCACCTATCATGGGATCAGCCATGTTCTGATCAGCCAATGGCAGCGATTGTTGTTTGTGCAACGGCGGCTTCCTTACTACCGGTGTCGATCGAGGACTAACAAAGGGACTGTAATCTATGGAATTGTTGGGCGTGTTCGCATTGGGAGATATTGGCACAAAGCTGAAATTCTTTCTCCTGGCATTTGGACTATTAGGCACACCCGAACGGGCATTGAGGTTTACTTTGCGCCTGAAGCCACGCAGAGCCGAATTATTACTGGTCCCGCATGGAAGTGCATTGTCGTGATTAAGATTACAGCATCTCATGTCTTCGGACATGTGTCTTTGGGACATCATCGCCAAAGAAGCAGAGGCGGATCCTGCCGTGTAAATACCTGAGTAGGAATTAGCTTGTTCCAATGGTGATGTAGGATTGGCTGGGCCTTCAGCGTCTTTAGCATTCTGCAAATTTTGATGAAGATAGTAACGTAATTGCGTAATCTCATCATGATCCTTTTGAGTTGTGTTAGCTAATTTTTTTTCATCCTTGCCATTGTTAAGTTGCTGATAATTCACCGTTGGTAAAGCACCCGCAGCAGATTCTACAGAAGTCCCTGGAACATTGTTCCCACTAGCCTTGACCCCATTCTCTTCCGACTGGAAATATTGCAGCAATTCGGCCTCCTGATCCTGAGAATTATCACCTCCATTCAAATAATCGTCTAATTCATGTTTGTCCATGTTACATATGCTTATAACTCTCTCTCGCGGTATTCCCAGGTTTTCAGGAAGAACATCCTTTTCGGGATCAACCTCTGATGCCGCCTCTCTGGCACTCTCTAGTTTTGCCTGAAGATATTTTAATTTCCTGGCCCTGATTAAAATCTGCGACTCTGTTTTGCCAGAGCTCGGACCCATTTCACCAGTGGAATCAATTTTGGACGTTATACCTGCACTCTCTGGATGCATGCCTACCTGGTTAGGAGGTCGTAATAGTTCATCATTTGGTTTCGAGTAGCCAACAATTCCCGGATGTTGTACTGTAGGCAACATCAAAGATTGCTGTGCTGTTGAGTTAGGCGCCATCACATGTGGTGAATTCCACAGTCCTTTTGCCTGCTGCGCCTGCCGGACCTTTTTACACAAAACATTCGAATTATATTCGTCAGTGATTTCTTCTTTGACCAAAGTTGACTTGGTTAGATTTTCTGGCATCGACGCTAGAGCCGATGAACTATTTTTCATCATAGCAGCACAAACCGATGGCATTGCCGGCGCAACTAGATTTTTGGTCGTAGAACCAACGACTAGCGTATTATCACAGCCTAAATTTGTACCTTGAATTTTCCGAACATTGCCCGTGTCTTGCTCTGTGACCAAATTAATGGGCAGCATCTGCTGCGGCGGTTGCAAGATCGTTACCGGTGGTTGCATTTGTGCCGACTGCTGTTGTTGCTGGACCGGATCCAGCACCTCTTTTTTAACACTCATTAAAGCACCATCCGATAGCATCGAATTTTGTTGGGCTGCTGATTCCGATGATGACGAACTTCGACGTTTTTTCTTCCTTCGTTTTTTTAGTGGACTAGAATCCTGCTGGGAATATATATGCACATATACATACATATTTGTTCCGGACAAAACTGCTACTTAATTTGAATCAGAGGCACTTACCGCATATTTCCTCTTTTCCCGAGCCTCTCTTTGAAGCAGTTTCTTCTGGAGAAGAAGCCTCGAGCTGTTGCTCGCGGGAGTATTCAGATGATGTCGCGTTATATGAGTTGCCAAATCTTTAAGGCTATCAAAAGTAGCATTCAAGAGACCCTCAGCCCACATCTTAATTATCTTCCAGGAATCTTCATCCATCACACCATTGAAATCAGACATATTAGCATTTGCTCCTAAGTCCGGTAAACAAGGCGGATCGAGTTTAGTCGACTTCCTCATCGCGGCATAGCAATATCTGGAATGGCCTCGAGTGCCAAGTCGTCGCGGTCTTATTTCAGGGAACACCTGCTTCATAACTTTCCCAAAATCTGCGGTCGAAAGAGGTTTAATCTCGACCCGCTCACAGTATGCGCTACAAATATTCAGATAGGGATTATTGGGCAAGTTTTACACAATATCCTTTCGTTAGACTTACATATAATCGTTGTACACATCCTGTTTTGGTATGGATACTTTGGGATCGTGCTCCAAATGTGATCTTACCCAATTAATAGTGTGATTTATTTCCGACCGCGTTCCCAGCGGATTTTGTGGCTGCCGCAGTGGATCTGAAAAATTCTCTAATTTGAATTTCCATTATCGATTGAAAATAATTTAAGGCAATTAACCTGTCTCCGGTGTACCACCGGGCATCCGCAGGTACAATAATAATCTCTCCGGAGGTTTGAGTAGGGATATTTTATCCAGAATTTGCAAAATTTGTTGCTTAGCATGATCGCTGTAAAAAAAAAGTATGGAATTTTTTAAAAATCACAATTCGGGAATTATTCCTAACTAAACACGAGAGCAGATCTTATGAAGGCTGTGAACAAAAAAAAAGTGTCTGTTTCTAAATTGCATTAAGGTGTCTGTCTAATCTTGGCGAATATTAGAGACTCGTGGGCTGATTCAATATTTGTTCTGAGGCTACACGAGAGCTTTCGGATCTGGTGCAAAAAGCGTCCAAAATTTCTTCGCTAGGTGGCAAGGTGTAGTGGATAGCACAGCTCGCTGGCTGGTGTTGCTTGCCGGGGCAGGAGGTGTGTGAAATAAACATTTGGCATAAACAAAGGTTATTAGTGACTCTTAGAATCAACCGATCGGTTGTTCGGAACAGGCAGTATGGCCTCGTTGAGAGCAGCCAGTCGCGACGGTGCGTCAGTCCGAAAGGTATAAACAAAACTGCGCAGAAAGCCTGCAAAAACCTGCCGCGTGGTACGAGGAGAACCTAATTGATATTAATTTATTCATGCCAGGCATCAAGATGAAAATAAAAGCGAGAATGATAATGAAAGCGAGTTGAATGATGAGCTTGTTGTAGAACGATGATGATGATGATGATAATTGGTGCTCTCCTTAGAAATTGAGCCTTTAGCAGCTTACCCGACTCCAGCTTCAACAAATTGCTGAACTTTACGCAGTTTTTCATCTTCTGGCATTTGTGCAACACCTTCAAAGCCGCTGATTTTAGCAAGCATATTAAATTTTGTGATATTTGAAAATTTTTGCAGATCATGATGCTGCAGCTGTGTTGGATTCCCTGCGTTCTGCGGATGGTACAAATCACCAGGTAAATTTGTTGCACGAGGAATCGAGAACGACGATGATGATGACGATGATGATTGCTCTACTACTCGGGTGGATACGTCTGCCTTGCTGGTGGTGAAGAATTGGCTGCTGCTGCTACCACTTGTGCCTCCCGTCGTATCGCATGGTTCGCGTTTCCATTGCTGGGGCACATTTTGTTCAGACATTTTATATGCACTTCGTCGATTAGTAACGATCAACGTTAAGAATTTTGTCGATTAAAAAACATAACTTCTCCAATTTTTTTTTTATAAAATTTTTACACTGACACAACCTTAGCTCTCTTCCTCGGCCTCCATTTTCTTTTTTGACAACTTTTAGTCAGCTGTTATCATAAAAGTGGGATGCCATATGGCACAAGGAGAATATAACTGTTATACGGAAGCGGCGTTGCTAGAAGAAGAAAAATATATCAATACATGCCAGCCCCCGGAAATCTGCAAATTTGCAGACTTAGAGGTTGCAAAAATTGATGCACTCATCCTGTGTCGCCTCATTCCAGTATAAAGGAATTATTTTTACATTTCTTCTAGTTTTTTGCGAAATTATTAGGAGGGAAATTTACTTATGTTATTCAAAGTGAAATTTATGGTTTATAAGTTCTATAGTTTTATCATTAATCACAAATGGTAGCAGGCAGATTCTCAGTAAAAGTGAACGTTTGCTATTTTGATTTTAGACTTTATTTTTAACCGCTGTTCAGTTTTATATATGTTTTTAGTTTAATAGTCGTTATTTGAGTAGAATTTAATTAAATAAGGGTAAAAAGAAGCAATCCTATACTAATGGCTTTTTTAAAACTAAAATATATTCTTATTTCTTTAAAGAACATCCGTTTGATAGACACTCCTCGGTTTAGGCTTAGGTCGTCCACACAATTGTAGGGATATATCCAACAAAATCTCATTTTTATTGCCGCAAATCTTTTCGAATTTCTGAACAGCAACAGGAAGAAGTTGCTCAAGGATGTATGATTTGTTCCTTCCCACAAAATTAAGCTACAAATAATCGTTTCAATTGCCGCACGCAATATCATGCATTAGTAAATAGACTTACATCAACTGTAATGCCTGGATTTGGCTTAATAGCGTATTGCGCTAGGAACAGGTCTCTCAATAGAATTTCCACATTCAATTTAAGAGACTCATTTTTCGCCAAATAGCCGCAACTTTCCGTAACGCTCAGAAAATGTCGACAGAAATTCACAGTGGACTGAGTAAGGTTTATCCAAGTGTCCCCAGTAATCTGCGGCTTCATATCAAGTCCCAGGTGGTCTAGTTCTCGGAGGAGCACTTTTAGATGAGACTTAGTCTGAAGATTGTACGGCTGCCAAGCATCTTCCGTGCGCCCAATGGTCTCGAGCAGTCTGTAGCGAGAGTCTTGGATAATTTGCTCTAACGTGTTCCGAAGAAGTCCCTCCATGTGATACGACAAATCTAAACCAATTTCTATCAACTGTTTGAGATATTTTAATATTATTTTTCAATTTACTTTAGAAGAGTATACCTTGGCGCATGGTTTCCTCACGCCTTCTATACATTTTGCCACTGATTCTAACTGGGATCCTTTTGTAAGATAGTGCTTAACCAGTTGCCCGGCAAAATACCTTAATTCAGTGTTGCACCATACAACAAGAGCTGAAAATAATTCCAGAAAATTAATTTTCCTAAGAGATATCCTGCCGACTTACCACTTACACAAGCCGCTTGACTACTGAAGGCCCTGAGAAACTCGCTTGCAACTTGTGATAAATCACAAAAGAACAGCTCCGACACTTCCAGGTTATTTCTTCTTGCCTGTCTTTGCGATGCCCTTATAGCACTAGTGGACACTTTAAGAAGTGTGCCACATGCCTGTCTCGCCTTTCCCATTTCGGCCAAAAGCTTTAACGGCCTGCGTGACGACCTCAGGGCTGCCTGAAGACTTCTGCTTTGGCAATTGGAAAGCTCATGAATAAGAACGTTCGCCAAGTTCGACTTTAGTTCTTTAATTTTCCCAGATACCTCAGCAGCATTCCAAAAGGTCGAGTCTTGCGCTAAATACTCTTCTGACTTTTGAATCAAACTCAGAGCGTCCTCGAAATGGCGCTGAGCGATCAATGCCTGAATTTCCTCTGGAGCTGCAGCCAGCCAGTCTGGAGCCCAGTTTTCAGCTATTGAATTGTTCTCTTCTGTGGGACTTAGGGTTGCATCGCTGATGATTGATTTTGTGTCCAAGGAGGAGAATTGTTTTTGCAGTTTGGGTGGTTGGGGAGCAGGACCCTTTTTGTGTTTTGCGGTTTGGTTAAATTTTAAAGCAATTTCGAACTTCTCAATCCACTCATTCTAAAGACATAAATGTGATGGAATTTTAAGTTCAATAAATTGAAATATTATCGCACCTTCATGGCAACAGTCACACATTGAAATATTTTGGAACCATCGGATGTTATTATGTTAATTGCATTTTTTACTCCATCTAAATCTTTTATGTTGATAACAGCAATTTTCCTTGGGTCATATTGTGCCACAAACTCTAGTTTCCTATGAAAAGTGCCCTTTATTTTATTCTTGTATAAAAGGAGAATTAAAGAAAACACCTACTTGTCGTGCTTCACTTTTGAAACTATCAACAAATCGTTGAAGAGGAAAAAGAACACCCTCTGAATCGGACGGTAGTCATTTGAGTCCAGTTCAATTAAGGCACCTTCGCTAAGAAAGGTCTTGCTATCCAAACTCCCAGTGAATCCATGAACCATTTCCTTGACCGCTCTTATAGCAGCTTGATTCTGCTGCTCCTCCAGATTTTGTTCATTATCCTCCTCCTCGGCCTCCTTCTTGCTATCCAAGCCCTCATTATCACCGAGGGACAAAAGTAGATTCCTCTGTTCGATTAGGATGTGAGACAGCTGATACATCTCAGACTCAAGATCTACGAAGAAATCCATTGCTTAAATGAATCTAATTTTCCATAATTCCAAATTACGTGAAATCTCCTTAGCAGTTTCAATAAACTGCATGTAATTGGCATAGACATGTTTTTTTAGAGCTGATGATGTCTGTTCACTGTAGGATTGGATTTTGGTCTTTTGTTGTTGGAGCTCTGGGCCTCCTACACATTCCTGCACTAAGTCTTTGACATCTGAAACAAGTTTCCATTAAATTTTTCACTTAAATTTACTTCCTTCACACATTTTTCGGCTCGAAAGTCCTTCTTATCAAATTCCTTCATGGAATCAGTCATGGTCTCACTGGGTACTCCCACAGAATTCCAAATGCAAACGAAACATCGATCTACAACCGATAATTACACGTCGATATATCGTTCATTATTTCTCCTTTCAACGAAACCGATTTATAATACACAATTATTTGCTTGTTTCGAGGGAAAAGAGATTCGCTTTCTCAAGTGCAATACAATAAGAAACTGTCTTAATTTTGTTTAATTGCTTTGAAACTCTACCACTACAGGCATTGAACTAAACATCGGTGTTTTCGACATTCGCGTTTCATTTCATTAAATATCGACATCATTGGTTTCGATAATTTTATGAATTATGTTGAGCCCTTGCTTAGAACTGTCAGTATTATTTATATGCGGAAGGAAGTGGCATTTTGACATCAACGCTGAAGAAAAGTAAGGTCCAATCTGAAGACGGATTAGATAGTTTGAATACTTTTAGCTTGATTTCCGTCCTTATTTAACAATAGTTGTTTAAAATAAAGTCCCATATAAAGTATATAGAGCATACAGTTTCTAGTTTTATAAAGAACTTGTTGCCTGAACATTGACAAAGTGTATTATCGAAAAATTTCTCAGTAGCTCAAATGATAAATTCGGTCTAAATTCAAGATGTTGTGGCGCGTAAAATCTTTAACCCGATTTTCTTATTTAAATTGTTAAAATGTAGAAATTGGTATGTCGTTTTCAAAAAAATCAAAGCAGCAGTCGCTGCTCTCTTTTTTAACTGGCCCGAAAGCCAAAAAGTAAGTTTCTTTTACAAATCTTATCTATAATATGCTAAATTAATTTTTTTTATACAGACAAGAAAATGTTGATCTTACGCAAACAGATTCCAATCCTTTAATGCTTTCTTTGGATCCATTCGTTACTCCTAAGGTAAGAACCTCTTACTCCATGTTTTCCTAATTGAAATATTCTATTATACTTTAGCCATCAACTATTATCCATTTGGAATCAGACAGCGATGAAGACCTAGGCACACCTAAAGCCATTAAACCAAGAACCATATCATCAAAAAGTCCAGAAAATACAAACAAATTTAGTATAGACAACATTGATGATCTCCTGAACGGGGATGCAAAATATAAGTCTGCTTTAGATAAGCTTCAAAAGAATTTGAATAAAATTTTAAAAACACCGCCCAAGAATACTGAAAAATGCACATCAGAACTTGTGTTTTCTTCTCCAGAGAACAGTGGGTCTCAAAAGGAAAATAAGAACAATAACAAAAAACATTCTCAGAACAAGGGAGACTTAAACCGACTATTTAGCAATTGTGAAGATGTATTTTTGAAAGAAAGAGATAATATTTTAGAAACTGTTGAATGTAAAGCTTTGCCTGTGACGGAATCGAGTGTTACAGGTGGGGATGATCTTTATAAGAAATATTTGGGGAGTTTAAAAAATGAAAAGGAGATTTCTCCTGAGGGAACTAATTGTATATCTAAAAATGCTACTCCGTTGAAAAGCAATGAACTTCCAGCTGGAACAGAAAATAACAATAAAAGCGAAAACATATTCAATGATACAGACGAAGAAAAACCTCATCCTCTGGAAAAAGAAAATAACTCGACTGAAACCAAAACAGCCGAAGAGACATCCTTGCCTGCCACGAATGAAGATACCACAGATGAATCGAAGAAGATTTCGATTAAGTTCGATGCAGCCATACATGAATTTGTTAGCCATATACAAGAAGGTTTTAAGAAAAATAATGATGTAGAAAGCAGCACTACTCTTAAAGCCAACCTAACATTTTTTCGGTTAACTTACCTCGAACTGCTTGAGTACTATTGCTCTGTAATTGACCAAATCCCGATAAATTACTTTAAATCAATTGACGGATTTGACCTCTGTACTTTTTGTAAGCTAAAAACCGTTCGGCAAAAATGTAAAGCTAAAATAAAGTTAACACAAAATAAGCTTAAAAATCTTGAAATGCAACTTGAGAATATTAATAGAACTTCAGAGTACGACGCAGAGGATGAGATTTTGCAGGAACAACTAGAAGCTGAAAGGGAATACTTAGAGGCTGTGGGAATGTGCGAAACTGAATATAATAAAGTGGAGTCGAATGATTTGAGTTTTAAAAAGACAGAAATTCCTTCAGAAAAGAATAGCACTCTTGTTGATGCGGGTAAAGGAAGAAGTCTTTTTACAGCGTTAAAAAATTATAAACAAGTGGCTGATATGAGTGAGAGTCCTTTAAGAACTGTAAAATCTCTCAGAGATTCGTTTAACCTTTCTAAAACACCAAGTAAAAATCCCCTTCAACAAAGAATTCAAAGCACCAGTGGCTTTGGGGGCGATAATGAATCCGATATTGAAGATATTCTAAACGATGTTCAAGCAGAAGAAAGAATATTGAAAGGTAGAGGCTCACAATACCCCGATGCACTGTATGACTACGTCGAAAATAGTTTAAAACCTACAAAATCCAAAGATAATAGACCACGTATATCATTTCCTGTGGAAACAAATAAAAATCATATTACGATCGAAGATTCTGATACAGATAGCGCTTCTCAAATTCCAATTGACGAAGAAGGCTGGCAGGTTTATAATATCGAAGATATGTGTGATGAATCAAGTCCTCCGAAAGGTTCTGGCTCACCTGCTATCATAACAACCGGGGAACTATACCAGAAGGATAAGAACGATGTTGTCCCAATTAAGAACTCATCTAGTAAAAGTTTCGTGGAGGAAAACTTAATTCCTCGAGGATCGTCAAGCGTACAAAAAACAGCTAATACTCAAAGGGTGACCGGACAATTTTATTCAAATGTTCAGAACGATGGCATCACCGGTGAATTCGATGGCATGAATTACGAACATTCGAACCGAATGATGGAAGCTTTTCACTATTTCTTCGGACTCAAGTCCTTCAGACCTAACCAGATGCAAGTAATAAACGCGGCCCTTACGGGTCATGATTGTTTTGTACTAATGCCTACTGGTGGAGGTAAATCACTATGCTATCAGTTACCTGCTGTGCTATCGGAAGGCGTCACTATTGTAATTAGTCCACTGAAATCTCTCATCCTTGATCAAGTTAACAAATTGTCGTCTCTAGATGTAAGTTTTAAACACGTTTTCTGATTTGGCCCTGAATTAAATTGAATTTTATAGATCTATGCAAAACACCTATCAGGTGAACAGAGTCTGCAAGAAACCCGTGCTGTTTACGTAGACCTAGAGTGCACACCACCCCGAATCAAGTTGCTCTATGTGACGCCAGAAAAAATTTCAAGTTCTGTGAAATTCCAAGTGGGTTCTTTAAAATTAAAATTAGATTTTATTAATTTAAGAAATTCAGGACCTTTTGGACAGCCTCTATGCAAAAGACTACATTAGTAGATTCATCATCGACGAAGCCCACTGTGTATCTCAATGGGGGCATGATTTTCGTCCTGACTATAAAAAACTGTTTGTCTTGAGAAACCGATTCCCGAAGGTATGTCTTAGTTCAGTCTTATTTCTTTCAAAATAAATGTCACTTTTAGGTGCCTATGATGGCCCTTACTGCTACAGCAACGCCTCGCGTTCGACTAGACATACTCAAACAACTTAATCTAACGAATTGTAAATGGTTCTTATCTAGTTTCAATCGATCCAATCTAAAATATTCTGTGCTTCCAAAGAAAGGAAGCTCTACAATTGGAGAAATGGAGGAATTGATTAAGGCAAGGTTTTCTTCGAGCAGTGGAATTATCTATTGTTTGTCACGGAAGGAGTGCGATCAAGTCGCTCAGAAATTATGCAGCTCCGGAATCCGGGCAGCAAGTTATCATGCTGGACTTTCAGATAGTGCTCGGGAATCCATTCAGAAGGATTGGGTTATGAATAAATTTAGAGTAATCTGCGCCACTATTGCATTTGGAATGGGCATCGACAAACCTGATGTAAGATTTGTTTTTCATTACTCCATTCCGAAGTCGATAGAGGGATATTATCAGGAATCGGGTCGTGCTGGGCGTGATGGTGATATATCACATTGTATCCTTTACTACAACTATTCAGATATGTTACGATTTAAGAAAATGATTGATGGTAGAGTACCAATCATGAATCAATCGTTAATAATAGTTAAGTTTCGTTTTATCTTCACTAGGTGAAAAATCAGATTACACCGTGAAGCAAGTCCATATTCAAAACTTGTATCGCATGGTCGGGTATTGCGAGAACGTAACAGATTGCCGGAGGGCGCAACAGCTCGATTACTTTGCCGAACATTTTACTAGTGAACAGTGTCTTCAGAATAGGCAAACCGCCTGTGATAATTGCCTTAAGAAGAAAGATTACAAGGTAGGAATTAAATTTGCCTGAAATAAATAATTCTAATATTATTTATATTCCGTAGATTGTAGATGTAACTAAAGATTGTAAAACAGTTGCCAAGGCGGTACGTGAGCTATGTTTGGGTAGAAACAGGATAACACTTTTGCAGTTAGGTAAAAAAGAATAGATCCATAATTTTACAACAAAGTAAAACTCAAAGCATTTGATTTTCCAGTTGAAGTATTCAAGGGCTCTATGAACAAAAAAGTGATCGAGAACAGACACGAGAAAACACCATATCACGGATTCCTTAGGCAGTGGCATAGGGCTGATATCCAACGATTGTTGCACAAGCTTGTGATCGAACAATACCTCCACGAGGAGTTATATTTTGTAAGAGACATACCGCAGGCTTATCTCAAGTTAGGGTCTCAGATTGATAAGCTTATGAAAGGCGACATTAAAATTACGTTTGCTGTGAAAGAGGACAAAGCACCGTTACAGTTCGAGCAAGAAGAATCTACTCAAACCGTCGCACGACCCTTTGACGCCAACACAAACCTGCAGCTTAAGGAATTGATGGATAAATGCTATAATGATCTGCTCGAGTTGTGCCGCAACCTTGCTGCCCAGAAGAACGTTAACATGGCTAGCATAATGAACATGCAAGCCTTAAAAGCAATGGCCGAAAAACTCCCTGAGACGGACGCCGATATGCTATCCATTCCTCATGTGACCAAGGCGAATTTCCTCAAGTACGGCAAGCAAATGCTGGAAATCACCCAAAATTACGCAGCTGAGAAACTCTGTATAATGTTGGACTTCGAAGAGGCAAACAAGGTCTCTGAGCCGGCACAAAGTGCTTGGGCCAGCAATGCAAATGATGAGAACAACTCCGACTGGGAGGCATTGGCTAAAAACGCATCAATACGCATCAATAGTACATCACAAAGAGGAACGGGTAGAAAGAGAAAAAGAGGTTGGAGTACGGGTCGAAGTCCAAAGAAGTACAAGAGAGGCGGAACTAAGAAACGGACACCCACGAAAAAGGCAGCTGAATCCAGCAGTGGAAAGAAAACTGGCTGGTTGGGGAAAAAAAAAGTACAAGCATCAAAAGGAAAAGCACAAGCATCGACGAGCAAGGGTAGGGCTAACTTCTTTAATTTTAAAGCTATGATGAATTTTAATGCATTTTTCCAAAGGTTTCAGTCTTCTGCCTGTCCCCGGCGTACTACGAAGAGATTAGATCTTTGGTATTCCCTCTTAGTTTAAGAAAAAAAGCAAACAGCTGGATATAATCAGCCAAAATTTGGAAACTTATTGTTTGTATACAATTTTAATGTATTTTTTCTTTAATTTAAATGGTTTCAAATCGTATTTTTACCTCGTAGATGTTGGGCTCGAGAAGATTTAAAGTGCCAATAGTAACTTAACTTGTTTTTTAATAGCTTGTTTGCATTTATTGTAGTAGTGATAACGTGGAAATAAATACTATGAAATAAGGAAATCGAGTGCTTTGTCCTTGTTATTATCAAATCGCAATAACGCCTCGGAAATCTGCGCCTCCTCAAAACCTAAATCTAGAAGCTCGCTGAGCGGTATTAAGTGTTCGAAAATCTGTGAAAAGTTTACCTAGTATTATTCAATGAGGATTTGAAATTATTCAGAAACCTTTTTATCATCATTTCCTAGCTTCTCGGCAATTTTGGACACCCTCTCCAGTGGGAATCCCATCAGACTTATATTCTTCACCAGTCTTTGGAGTGACGGTGATAGATTTAAAAATGACTGTGGGGCCTGCGTCTCCTGCTTATTCGCTTTGGGTACATCTGCATTCATCTCTGCAATGATTATTTTTAAAAGCTTACGACTATACGAAGTATCATCGGGTAGTCACCTTCACTTCTTTCTAATACCTGATCGGAAAGTTTACTGCGACGGATTTCAGAATCTGTAATTTCATCGTTCAACTCCTTTAAGATGTCTGGAACACTCTTTGATTTATTTATAGCTTGTTGCGATAAAGTCGGTTCACTGTAGGAAGCATGAACATCGAGATTTGAATGATTCGCATAATTAACTTGATTCAACAAAGTCCGGTGGTAGTTCGGCAGATTCGAACCCACTGGATAGTTATTACATACATATCCGTTGTATAATTGATTGTTTGGCAAGTTATAACAATAAAAATCACTCTTATCAGCACCTGTGCCTACATTACTAAAATTGTGAGGAGCTGCTTGATCGTAGGACAAATTTCTCGTATCCTGCAGGAACGAAGTCGGGTGAAAGGGGTGTGCGGGCTGCACTATATCATTGCCATTGACGCAAATTCTTTCGTTAGCCGAAAAATCTTCAGACACTGGATTTGGTTGACTCGTAACTGTGTTTGCGTTTTGGCTGCATTCATCGGTTGCACAATCCTCCTTGGAATGTATCTGAGTAACATTTAATACCTGAGCTAGAATATCTAAATCATTTATAGTTTTAAGTTCAATGTTATCGAAGGGTGACGATGTATCGTTCTCGAAGTCCGAGTAGTTTATTTTACTAGAATTGTTTGAGGACTTCAGCGTGTTGTTCATCTTCGTTTTGTTGCTACACGATTCAGGCACAACTGTTGGCGTAAGGATAGTATCGAAGCGCGGCTGCGACGAGCTAAAGTGGTGGGGTATAGAAATCGCTGTTCTTGTTCCATCAACATGAACGTATTGGGCAGCTGCCGATGTCGATGGTAGCTCCTCGTCGGAAGACAACTCCTCCGCGCTCGGGTATGAAACGGCTGTGAGCAACCGTTTCTGATTTTCTTCTATTTCTCTAGCGCGCTGTAATTCATGTTTCCTCATCCGTTCTCTACGATTCTCTCTCTCCGTTTCCCTGACCTTTTTCCATTGTTCGATCTTGGACAACACATTTCTCTCAAGGCTAAAATTATAATCCAGCTGATTGAAGGCATACTCCTCGGCTTTCACTCGCTGTAAGGTGCTATGTGGCAACGATATTATTGCTGGTGGCTTATATTTTTCGGATATTTTCACGGGGACACCCTCCATGTAATTTGGAGGACTGTGTGACATATTCCGCGATAATTTTTGTTCTGTAAAATTAAATTAAGCCAGTGTGACTCATGGTTTTTTGTTTTTCCGTCGAAATAACATTAGTTCATTCTTGTTTAACTGCGACTCTACCTTGTTTCTTTCTCTAAAATCATCACAGTGATTTGAATTATTTTCTAAGTAGATTTTCTCGTTCTTTTTATCCCCTCACTACTAAAATTTTTCCTTGTTTTTTTATCAGAATATCAATTCCATGTGACAGTTCTGCCGCTGACAGTTATTACGAGCTGACAACAACTAGAAAAAAATCTGCAAAAATATACAGGGAAGAAGAAGAAGGATTTATTAATTTTTGACAAACACCAAAAAGACTGCAAATTTGCAGAAACTGACAAATTGGAAATGTAACAGAAAATTTTTAATGAAATTTTCACCACGCCAAATGAATGACATTTGCTTCAAATTTTATAGTCTACCTTAAACATTTCCGCTTTGAGAATTAGGGAATTCTACCGATTATGATATGATGCATGAACAACAACATCTCTTGCAGAATTTTGTATAAATAGGCTTTTGCTGGATGAGGAAAAATCAAATGCAAATCAGAAATTTATTAATAAATAATACACGAAATATATGCCGAGGCTAAATCAACCATTTACTTCCGGGTTATTTAGAAGAATCTTCTCTTCTAGTCTGTTTAATCGTTCGTTCATTGCCCTTATAGATTCAGTCATTCCATTCTGAATTTCTTCGTAGCGTTGCATAGTCAAAATTAAGCTTTCTTCGGTAATCTCGATTTTCTGGGTCGATTCAGGCACTTCTTTGTCCGTCGTGAGCGATACTTCATTACTAATGTTTGGTGTAGTACCGGGTTTTTCAGGTGTAGTACCGGGGTTTTCAGGTGTAGTACTGGAATCTTCAGGTGTAATACCGGGATCTTCAAGTGTAGTACCGGGGTCCTCATATGTAGTTTCGGGGTCATCTACGGAAGTAGACTCCTGTGGCAAGTTCTGCATGCACAAGAGATGCCCGGCCGCTTCCGAGATCACAACGTTGAGGACCTCCTTTCTTTTGACTTGCTGGCTTTGGACGGAATCCAGGCTGAAACTTTGTTCAATCTCGTGTGTTTTGTTTGCAAGGCTTATAATATTTTTGAGCCCACTGCTTGTGCTAGACAGCATCGAATCTTCAGAATTGTTATCAACGAAATTTTTATTTCTCATTTCTATATCCGGAAGTGACACGAGTAGTTCACTTAAGGCATCAAGTCGATTTTCTATTAATTTTAATGTTTCCATTTTCTATGTTGTAAATTAATGATAATATAATATAAATAAAAATAAATTCCTGTCTCTCTTCAAAAATATCTTCCCAATACAGCACGAAAGAAAACCGAATTGCCACAGTAAAATGTCATTTTAATGGCCCCAATTCGCTGTCATCGTTTGACAGCTTAATTTTATCGATAGGCAAAAGCTTACCGACAAAAAACAAAGTTGTCGTCCAAACCGAGTCGATCAAAGAACGCGACGAGTGCAACAATTTTCCACGCAAAGTAGTTTTTACCTTAGTTTAAGTAGTATAAAGTAAAATCAATTAACTAACTAGTGTTGAACTAGAATAATTTATGCTGTATGCGCAGCAGGAATTGTTTGTCTAATGCAACTTACGCGACGTGCTCAAGCCAGCAAAGAAGTACCTCCTCGAATCGCAGTCTTGACAAGGAAGCTGAAATGGTCTCGGCGGGCGTCGGAGAGCATTGAATGAGTCACAAATTAAAAAAACGGAGCCGAACAGGAATTTTTGTCGTAACTGAGTTTGCTTAATTTGGTACATTAAGTGCATATGTACTAATCGGTTGGCTTTATATATTTTAAAACGTCGCGTAAAGTGTGAGGATATTTTTCCAAAGAAGGTGAAAATACAGAGCAGCCCAGAACCGCCCTAAAGTACGAACATTTTTCGGTTGCTGTTTTCGGTCCTGTTTCTTAACCCCGAAGGAGTTCCGTTTGATTGTTCAAAACGAAAAGTTTTAAAGGAAAAAATATGACAGAGTACAAACTCGTTGTTGTGGGTGCCGGAGGTGTTGGTAAATCAGCGTTAACAATACAATTGATACAGAACCACTTTGTGGACGAGTACGATCCAACGATCGAGGATTCATATCGAAAGCAGGTTGTCATAGGTAGGTATTCCCTTCAGGCACTGCGGTCAGCTAGTTAGCGGGTGTCGTGTGAAGGGGTGTCTGGGGATACATAGGCAGGAGCAGAGTTCAGGAATACTGTGCAGTCGCCGTCGCCCTTCTGGCACTTTTAGGTAGAAGCGGAACAAAGGAGGGGCACGGAGGCGTATCTACACGGACGATGTCAGTTTGACAAATATAGGATGCAGTATTCCCGTCTTCGAACGGAGAAAATGTAATGGATTCTAATGTTCTAGAGTCGGTCGGTGGATAAAAAAAGTGAAACCACAGCCGCCGACAGATTTCAACGGCGGGGTGTGGGAGCACGCATTCTTCAATTGAACTAGCTAATTCAAGGGTCAATTGCAGATATGCATGGTGAGGAGATGACTCGTTCCTTAACTTCCTCTCAGAATCAGGTTGCCACAACAAATGAGTAGAATGCGCTTTGCTCGGAAATGCCTGGCATTCCACAGATCTTTTTGTAGAATCTGTGGTCTCTGTTCTCTGGCCGCGGGGGAACTTTAAGCATGTCAGGAAGGCTCGATATGATTTTCGAGTAGACAGCTTCACAATTTTTGTATCTAATAAGTATTGTAACACTGGCAGGGCCTTATCGCATTGTTAAGCCTATCAACAAAGGCAGCCTGATTCTGTGATAATTTTCCGTCGAAACGTAAGATAAGACACAAAAAAAATGTTCTTATCAGAGGTGTTGGATTAAATTGGGCACTTGACTTGGCTGGCTTTGGCGAAGTTTGTTTAGCTCTCTCGAAATGCCTTACATGCTTATTTGCCTACCAATTTATCTTCAATTTCATTAGAACACCACTTCTTGGGAACATACAAATCTATTAATTAATTCTCGCCAACACTGTGAAGTTGTAAGCTTGCGTAATTCTTCCAGCAATGCTGAGTTAGTTTAGAGTTATCTTAATGACCTGAGATTTATCTTAATGCCTATGATTTTATTTAATTGTTATCCAACAATTTCCAATTCGGTCGTTTAAAAACTGTTATTGAATTGCATTGATAAAATTTCATTAGAAAAAATCACGTATTCATTTTAGCATTTTAAGTTTGATATGTAATTAAAAAAGTAAAGAAAACATCTCAACCAATAAACATACAACATAAGAGTATTTCTTTGTTATTATGATAATTTAAGATCAGCATATTGCTTTATTCTGAAGGAGTTTAATGCTGCAATAATATAGCACTTTCTTATTTCCGATTATCAAAATTTGAAAAGCAAGCAGTAGCCATTGCAAAAGATTTGAATTGAAAGAAAAACTACGTAAAATTAATTAAAACGTATGATTTTAAATAAGGGAATATTTGTTGTTCATATAGCGCCTTATATAGGGTAAATCATTTAGCGCTACTAACATGTTGTTTATTGAGCTGCTTAAGTGAGACGCACTCAGAGAAAGTTCACCAAGAGATAAAGATACAATAATGTAAAAGAAAAACATTGCCAGTTTGAGCGCGTTTATCAACTGCACTGGGCATCTAGACTACCTCAACAACGCAACGGTCAGTGGGCGACGAGGTCAGTTGCCGGTTACCTATCGATCACCGCAGTGAGCAGAGGAGCCAGATCGGATCAGTGAGGTTTTCGTGAGACCGACTTTTATGTGATTTAGCGCGAGATGCCCTCGCTGATTGCTTACTATTCAAATTTATTATTTATTAATTGACACGGGCCGGACGGTTAGATTTTACAACTTAATCATCACTGTTCGAGCTATTGGTGGATTCAATTCTATTAGAGAAAGCAATTTTAATATTCGACGACTAATTATTCGTGTTTTTAGTCTTGTACAAGGGATCATTACTATAAAATAAATGAGTACAGGCTAACCAGTTCTAACAATGGTTCTTTATTCCTAATTCATTAAAGTCGTTCATTTTCTTGTACCTCAAAAATGCTGCCTTGGAAGGCTATTAGACAAATTCTAGTCTTCTTAAAGATTAAATTTTAATAACAAGAATAAATTTCGAAATGAACATTCTTTGTTAGTCTGATATTTTAAGTTTTATAAATTTATATTCCCAGTTTTGTTGTAAAAAAATATTATCTTTTGGGAACCCTTTAGTGTTCTAACTTAACCAGAAAATATTTCTTGTTGACAGACGGAGAAACATGTTTGTTAGATATATTAGATACAGCCGGTCAAGAAGAGTACTCTGCTATGCGAGATCAGTATATGAGGACTGGAGAGGGATTTTTATTAGTCTTCGCTGTAAATAGTGCCAAAAGTTTTGAAGATATAGGTAAGTAACTACTGACTGTACCAATTAACGAGAAATTAACATAAAGATTTCCCACAGGAACATATCGAGAACAAATAAAGCGAGTCAAAGACGCTGAAGAAGTACCCATGGTTCTCGTAGGAAATAAATGTGATCTCCAAGCATGGGCTGTTAACATGAATCAGGCTAGGGAGGTAAATAGTAATACATATTTTTTAAATGCGTCCTCGAGTAATTTCGGTGGTTCGTTCATTTAGGTGGCAAAACAGTATGGTATACCCTTTGTTGAAACTTCAGCTAAAACAAGAATGGGTGTAGATGACGCATTTTATACCCTCGTAAGAGAAATTCGTAAGGATAAGGAGCAGAAAGGAAAGAAGGGTCGCAAGCATAATAAGCTGCCACATCGCAGGTTTAAATGCGAGATCCTATAAATGTTTGGGATGTCCAACAGCATAAATAATGTTTCCTTTGTAATCGATTTATAAGCATTTTACGTTCTTCAAATTTTGTTCGGTTGGTTTGTACCTTAGATCCCTGCCTGCTTGTTGAATTGTACAAGGGGAGCCTGCAGGAGTCATAAAGTTGCAAACTTTCCACGAAATGGAAACACAAATGCAAGCACACACTTCAGATAAAATTTAATGGATATGCTAATATTAAAGACTAGCGAATGATAGCGAATACTTTCGGCTTTACGATATATTCTTAAGCATCCTTGTTTGAATCATGGAAAAATGAAAGTTTTTAGATAATTTTTTTAAGAGGCAGGACGATAAGGGCGATGTCTATATACTTTCGATAACTTAATGTTTTCCGTAAGAAGGCTGTTGTAAAGGTTTTAACAGTCTTCTACAGCAGTTTAACATTTTCTGTCGCATGCTCCGCCAAAATACTGTTCACACTATTTACGTCTTTATGGCAGTCACTTACCACGGGTGTATGCACGTCCAGTCGCGATGTCTGCTTTTTAGTTATTTTTGTAATTATTACCTTTTTGTATTTTGTTCTAAACTCTTGTTCTCACGCCAAACAAGACAAACACTGGTGCAGCGATTGCGTTTGCTTTCGGAGATCATGGTTACTAAACGCACACGATTAGATTTGAATTGGTGTCCCCAACAGTTCAAATGCTGAATAAGCTGTCTTCGCAAGGAGGCGCAATCTGATTGAGATTTATATGTTTTTCCGTTGAAAACCTACTTAAGTATTTCTATTTTGTGAAAACTTTTGTCTACAACAAACAGCTTTGCGATTTTTTATATTTATAATGATTTTGTGACATATAGTTAATAAAATCGACTTTTACTTTAGCAATTATTTCAATTATAATTTTATTGTGGTTTCCCCAGTGTTTTATTCTTTAATTTTACATTTATTTTTGTAACAAAACTAATGGAACTCGAGTTTTATATCTAACGTTACACAAGCACGCAAAGTTCAATATTTTCTAAGGTGTTCTATTCTACAAGAGCCGCCGCTCTAAAGGCTCACTTGCATTTGGAAAATAATTCAGCACTTACAGAAATCCATTTAACTTCACCAAGTTATAAAATAATATCTCATTGTAAATAAAGAACATAAAAGAATGCTGTAAGTATGTGTAATACTACTAATTTTTTTTACAGTATTATTAACTAATTAAAATTGAACTAGATTCTTTAGCCTAAAAATTTCTCCACATTTATGAATGTTATTTTTCTGTTCAACTTTTTTCCCGGACTAGTTTGATAAACATTCCTTTGTATGGAGACAATGAAGATAGAGAGGATGAAATTCATAATGTTATTTGCTTCGGATATAATATTTTGTTTTGTGTTACAAATAATTTAAACAAAATTTTCAATAAATAATTTCTGAAAATTCTATAACGGATATTATTTTTCTTAAGTGTCTATTATTACCTCTTAAAGAAATTTCTCGGTAATTCCGCACTAGTTTGATTTTTGTAGTTTTATAAGCCAACGCAGATGATGAAAAGATTATTAAGATTTTCTTTATGTGTTTTTTAGTAACTTCCGTTTTCAAGGTAAAGCGGAAATTACATTGAAACACTATCTTATCAATTTGGTCTAAATAGTCGGTAAGGAGGTTCAAATAGCATGTTGACAGCCAATCATACGGGCGAAATAAGGTTATGTACTTCAGGTTTTCGTCGGTAGTGTTTATAAAATGTTGGACAAATTACTTTTAAACAACCAGGTATTTATTTTTCTTGGAATACATTAATCCAATAGAATGCACCATTCCAAATTTTTTCATTAAGGTTTTAGCAAATAAAAAGAAAGTCCAGCAAGCTAAAGTTAACATTATCAACAAACTTGTTAGAAAAATTCGAAAGCTCAAACAACTTTCTGACAAAAAGCCTGAAGATACAAAGATAAAAAGAAAACTAGAGAAGACTACGGAAATATTAGGTGCTATTAAGGTGATTACAAAACCAATTGTGAGGTCTGGGGTCTGAATTTTAATTTTTTTCGCAGAAAGTACAGAGCGTCGCACTGTTGAAGAAGTCTCTACTGAATGAGAAAAATCCGACCAGTATAATCACACATGGAAATGCGTCCGCTGAAGAAATCGCTCATGCATTGTTATTTGCACATAAACCAATTTTCGAAGTAACTAGACAATTAAAAGAATTACTTCATCTTGATGACACAAATCCTGGATGGAGAAATAAAATTCTCGAACTAAGCAAAAGGCAAAAGAAAAGCCAGAAGACGGATAATAAACGAAAAGTAAAAGGGACGCAGCAACAAAAATATTTAGGAGGCAAGGACAAAAACAAATGGCGTGAGGAAGGCGCTGTCCAAACAAACAATGCCCAAGATCTCAAAACAGAGCTGGATGAGCTTGAAGCGAGTGATTGGGCTGTGCTTGAAGCAGAATCTAAGTCCACAACGGCTTTGGAATCGTGCAGTGCTAGAAAAACGAAAAGTAAAAGCGAAGGGAATCTAAAAAATGAAACAAGACATCCTTTGTTGGAAGAAAATAACTTGGGGGTTTCGAAAGCAATCGACCCATTTTTCATAACAAAGGCTGGAGAGAACTATCTATCGACGGTTGTAATCGATCGCACACAGCCTGAACCGCCTAAGCATGGAATGGTGAGAAAAGAAAGACGCGAAAAAACAAGGCAGTTTTGGAAAAATGAGAAGACTCACAGAAAATCTAACGACGGTATAAAACAGCTGCCAAGATCGAAACTCTCCGGCTTGAATAACGATGAAGAATTACACCCCTCATGGGCGGCTAAAAAAAAACAGAAAACCGTTCTTGAATTTGAAGGGAAGAAAGTAAAATTTGATGAAGGCGAAACAGCAGAAAGTAGCCAATTTAAAAATGATAATAGGGTAGATATAGCACCAGATTTGTTGAACTCGAACGGCATCGGCGGAAAACTGCACCCATCGTGGGAGGCAAAGCAAAAAATGAAGCCGACGATTGCAGAGTTCAAAGGCACAAAAATCGTTTTTGACGACTGAATAAAGCTGTTTTTTTACTATATATTTTCAAATTCAATATCAAACAAAATCTTAATCAACCTTAGGTACGAAGTGTCCTCGGACTCGATCATCTTTAAACAGTTTGTCAAAGTTCACAGATGGATACTTCTCCTTTAGTAAATTTATATCTGTGTTAGGAAACCTCTGGAGCAGTTTTACAACATGATTTCGGTCTCGACTGCAAAAGTAAACATTTTAGTATTTTCGCGGTTATATTACGCACATTTCTTACTTCCGGGCCTTCCTTTTTTCATTCCAAAGCTTTTCTCTGTAGAGTTTGAGGAACTGAGAGACGGCATGCCCTCCCCCTCTCCTCCGTAACTTGAACCATTTACCGTTTTTCTCGGGAGGTACGGTGTGTTCACAGTGGCTGCAACCATAAAGTACTTTCAAGGAATTATCAATTTTATAATGATTTTCCTACCGTCTATAACAATTCAAACCTAGTAAGTTAGTTGTGTATTCGCCAGGTCGTTCCCCGTCTTCCCCTGTTTCCAGCAAATGGTAAGCTTTGTTGCGTTCTCTGACGACCTGTTCTAAATTCTCCATTGACTCTTCCACCTACAGTGCGGGGGTGAGCCTACTTTTAAGCAATTTACAATATAAAATTACCTTATCAATTCTTTCGGGACTGGGGAAAACTTCCATCTTTTCGTTGCATTCATGCTCCATGGTCAGTAACATATTTTTCTCCTTTAACAGGACGAACCAGAGCTTGTGCAGATCGGAATTCGACTTCAATCGTAGCTCATCTCTCCTCCACGCTCGTCCGACTTTAACTTCATTTTGTCCCCAGTTCTTCTTATCATCGAAGAACTCCATGAGGTCACATCTTGCCGAAGTCGTATAGATATTGTTTGTGTGATTTAAAATTATCGGCGTGCAGCGCCTAAGCGAAAAGTTATAGTAACATACAACATAACCTAAGACTCCCAACTTTTTACCTAATGCTAGACCTAACAGGTCCATTCGATATGCTGATTACATTTAGGGATTTGCACAATGTGCTAACTGCTCTCCCAATATTTGTTGCTCTCGTGATTGCAGCCATTCTAATAAAAAACAAAATAGTGCCCCCCTCGAACTTTTGACAAACTTGTCAATTTGCCGGGAACTGACAGCGCTGCCTCGCTGCAATTTTCATATGGTCCACTGAGGCAGCCTTGCCGAATCTTGGGAGCCGTCGACATTAATGATGTCTTCTTCTTATCCGTGCATCCAAAACTAGTGCCGTGTAAGCGTAGGCAATATTTTTTTGACATTTCCTCACAAAGTGTGCCGTTTACCGGGAGCTTATTGTGTGATTTGCGTCGACTGATTTTGTGTTTTGTTTCCAGGAATTACTGTTAGTAAGGGGAAATTGGAGTAATCTTTTTCTAGACTTTATTTCTTTCAGCTCAGGTTACTGGTGGTTATGGCAGATCCGAGGTTAAAACAGATCACAATAAAGACAGGTGTTGTAAAGCGGTTAGCTAAGGAAAAAACGGTATACGAGCGTGAGGCTGAAGCGCAAAAAAATCGTGTCGAAAAGCTCAAGCAGGAGGCGCAGGATGAGCACGTTATAAGAAAGCAGGAGGAAGTTCTGCAGGAATCGCTAATGATGCTGCCTGACTGCCAAAGAAGGTAACGACCCAACCTTGATTGCATGACTCACTTTACCAACTTGACTCTCCATCAGATTAGTGAAGGCCTATGACGATCTAAATGAACTGCTCAAGAACGAAATAGAGCTTAAAGAAACTAAGGAATATGAGAATGCCGTTTTAGTATTGAACGACGCGAAGCCTTTGATATCACCCCAAGCATAATAAAGCGGCAGCCCTAATAACTAACAAATCTAGAAATAAGATGTCTAATTACAGCTTTTACAATTTGAATAATTTCCAGCTTGCACTGAACAGTGATCTTCCAGAAAAAAGCACCGGCATCATATCGAAATGTAGGGAAGATTTAAATTTTGCTCTTAAAGGTCTTTCCCAGATGCGGCAACAAACTGAAGAAATTAAGGGAAATTTACAGGAAATTGATGAAGGACAGTGGACAATGAAAATTTCAGAATTAACAAAACAACAGCAAGAAATTTCAAATCGAATTCAGAAATATTCAGGAACTGATTTATTTAAGCAAATTCAGAGTTCATTAAAACATCGAAAAAAGAAAAGAGATCGCGTAAGGCGCCGTTTGAGAAACACTAAATTAAGGAGAGAACAACTGCATAAAGTTTGTGACGATTGGGTTAAACAGCAAAGTGAAAGAGAGTTGGAGCAAAAGCAAGTAAAGGAGGTTGCCGGGAGTTCTGAAGTAGTCCTCTACTCGGTTAATAAAAGGATTGCTTGTGCTGAGAGATATCTCCACCTTTTTGACATGGTAGCGAAATTGAGGAAAAGTAGAAAGCATCAGTGCGCTAAGAAGGACTACAATGAAAAAAGTTCTCTGGAGAAACTGACTCGGCTGCAAAATGTCTGGAGTAACGTTCTTTTGGAGTATCAGGAGGAAAAGAAAAAATTACAGTCAATTTTCGATAAGAGCACCAAACCAATCGAACACCAGTGGAAGGAAGTAATTTTCGGAAAAGAGTTTCAGATGGTGGCACACAACGAACCTAAGACTTGGGAAGATTTGATCGAGATAAGGTATATCAAATAATACAAAAGTCCATGCTCGATTTTATAAGGAAATTCGCATTTAGGCGCACTTGGGATTCGTACATCGTTCCAGCGGAGTCTAAAACCGGTTCGTCAATTCCTGTAGGCTGGGTATTACCGCCAGAAAACCCCTCCGATCTGTGGAAAGAATACCTTAAAAAGTAGAAGAGCACTTGCGTGAGTCCACCTGCATTTCGTTTGAGTATTTTTGTAAGCGCTGTTTTCCCTTTTTTCTATTTTTACTATAATTTCTGGGCCAAATAAATCAATCAAGCTGACGAGCTGTTTGCATTTTATTCGTAGCAGGTATAGGACTAAGAAAATAAAACAAATCTCTTCCAAAAGCGACTTCGTTTAAAGTTTAGCATCATCATAATCAAAAAAAAGACACTTAAATCGTAGTTTGGCTAAAAGTAGTAAATATTGCAAAAATTCACTTCCATGCAACTTACATTTTGTAAAAGTAGCATTTTTAACCTTACAAAATAAAAACGGCTCAACTAGAATTATTCCATAGTAAACAAAAATATAAACTCTTACTGCGACTGCCCGAACTCGTAACTACTGCCATACACCGGCGTAATTTCCTATTAGTGTAGCGGGTAGAGGGCCTCCAGCCGCGAATATCCGTATACCAGTTCTATCGTAACAGTGTGTGTAAATGGCTGGAACATATTTCACCTGCTGGAAGCCATCCATATCTTCTTCTGGATACTAGAGAAACAAAAGCACTCTGAGTGAGGTAAACTTCAAAGCAGATCCAAGAGATCTTACCACTATTCCTTTACTAGCTTTCAGGACAACAGTGCGAGACGCATTGACACTGCTCTCCAAGTACTTCCCAGCCCTAATATCGTAGAACATCAGCATTCCCAAGCCTGTTCCCACAGTCAGTATGTTTCCCTGAAAGCTTGTTGATCTGATGCCGCATCCACTGTACCGGGAGGTAATTTTCTTAACAGCCTACATCAGCAACAAACCATTACATTAATTCGATTCCATTTATAAAGATCTAAATACCTGAAGAGTTCTTGCGTCTAACAAAATAGTATAGGAACGGCATCCCACCGCGTAGAGACCGCTACTGTGGTACGATATGCTCACATTATCTTGACAATTGGGCAGTTTTCTGGACAATTTCTGCTTGAAGGTTTCTGCATTGAAGATGTGGATATATCCGTTGAGAGAAAGTGCTGCGATTTCTTTGTATTCCTTATTGAAACAAAGTGAACGAATCTACAAAAATATTTAACTATGCTAAATAGCTCCTGGGAAGAATAAGAACAGACCCTTTGTGCTGCTCCACAGTCTTTAACGCAAATAGGCGTAATATTCGCGAAAGTTGGGCAAGCTTCTTCACCCCCATCTGGAAAGTCCATGAGATCTTCATTAATTCGCCAAAGGGCCATTTTTGAATCTTTCGACCCCGATACTAGAAACTGATCGTCCAGCCAACACATGCCCATGATTATTTCTCGATGTCCACTGCTCCCCACACAAACAGGGTCAAGGGTGGGCAATCGGTAGACAGCAACGTCCGCTGAATTTCGAGCCCCGGTTGCTAAAAAATTTCTACTTGGATTTATTTCTATAGCATGCAGACCCGCTTGATTCTCAGCGTTGTATCGGCTGTTGGAGAGCGTTGGTATCGCATCTACTCGTCTCATATTCACATCGTACACTAATAACTTTGAAGAGCGCAAATTAGCTAGAGCTGCGCTAATATTTAAGATAAAGTACCTTATTGCACTTTGTGCCAAAGACTACTTGTCTATTACTTAGCCATTGTGAGCAAAACACCTTATTCCTGCAACCGAGTGAAATAGGAGTCTCCCGGAGCATGTCGTGAGTTAGAATGTAACGACTGGCGTAGTCTAGGCTTACAGCCCTTTCCTGCGGATATAATTATATTATACGCTCCCTAAGTATATGATTTGATATACTTCTCTCAAGTTAGCCTCTCTGCTTCTAAGGTAATCGTCGAAATTAAAAGATGTGTGCAAAATTTCATTTTGGACCTCTGGGGTCTCTTCCTCACTTTCAGAGTCATCGTATGTGACGAAATCATCTGGTTTGTCTGGTTTTCTTCGTCGCTCTTGCCTTAGGATGAAAATTTTATAACATAATAGGATTCTTTAAACTTTCCTACCTTAAAATTCGTGCCTTCACCCTCCGATCTTCTAGTCGTGACGAAATATAACATGCAGGATACCGTCCAGCCACCGTCCTCTTAACAGTTTTCACCATGGATCCCAAACCTATATCATGCTTAGTCCTTATCTCAAACATCCTCTCTTAAACTATCCACTTTGAACTAACTCATTATTTGCATGCAATCAAAATTTTAATGCATTAAATTCGTACACAAAAGAACTAGTCTATCCGAGATCTAAACAAATTGACGTCTGTCATTGATTGATGGTAAACAGTAGTACTTACTATAGCTTCTTCATTTGCTTGCTTTTTTGCTCTTAAGATAGCATACTCCCATCGACTGAAAAGTAGTTATTGTTTTTCGTAAATTGCTTAATTTGTTTCCAGATAAAGCCACTAATGTTAGAAATTCAATGGACTATGACCGGAATTTAAGCCTCCTTTGTGCATATACCTTTTACTGTTGACATTTCAACGTATGAGTGGGGATGGTGAATGACACATTTCCTCGTGCACAAACTTTTGAAGCCGCATTTGCATCAAGAACATTGTTTTCGTATTTCTTTAAAAATTACTATCTGATTCGATTCGATAAAAACAATGGTTATAAGTACAAAAGAAATAGAGAAAATTGGAAAGGTTCTCAATGACAAGAAGCGGCCACTCAAGGAACGATTCAGGGCGTTATTCACGCTAAGAAATATTGGAGGCCCAGATTCTATTCGGGTAATTTCCCAGTGCTTTGACGATGACTCCGCTCTGTTGAAGCACGAGCTCGCTTATTGTATGGGTCAAATGCAAGACGTCAGGGCAATTCCAGTCCTTAAACGTGTCTTAGAAGATACGAAACAGGAGCCCATGGTCCGCCACGAAGCAGGTAGGTGCTTAAAGCTAGTTTCAGTGCAGACACTCCTCAATAATACTATTTCAGCGGAAGCACTAGGAGCAATCGGGTCTCCTGAAGTGAAGGAGATTTTGGAGAAATACAAAAACGACCCTATGATCGAAGTTGCGGAAACTTGTGAAATTGCCTTAGATAGAGTTAACTGGCTGAGTAAGAATAAGAACTTCGACAATAAGGGAAATCCATATGCCTCTATAGATCCAACACCACCTGCTGAAAATAAGAGTGTCGAAGAATTACAGAAGATCTATTTGAGTGAAGACGAGAGTCTCTTTAATAGATATAGAGCAATGTTTAGCCTACGAAATCTGGGGACTAAGGAGAGTGTCTTGGCCCTTACAAAGGGTCTTAAATGCAAGAGTGCTTTGTTTAGGCATGAAGTAGCTTTTGTATTGGGACAGTTACAGGAAGTATGCAGTGTCCCTGCTTTATCTGAAAATCTGAGAGACGAGTCTGAAAATGAGATGGTCAGGCACGAGTGTGCTGAAGCTCTTGGAGCTATCGCAAACGAAGAATGCATGAAGATTTTGAATGTCTACCTGAGGGATAGTAAACGCGTGGTAAAAGAGAGTTGCGAAGTAGCTTTGGACATGTGTGACTATGAAAACAGCTCGGAATTCCAGTATGCAGACACCTTGTTGAAAGTATCTGAAAAATAAATTGCTTTCTTTTTCTTGTTCTTAATCACCAAAGAATTTGATTTTATCCCTGAAGATTCTTAGAAAATAATATGCCTGAATTCGGCAGGAACATATTACCTATAAAGTTGAATCGATGACAATTAGGGAATCACTTACTGGGATTAACTTTTATTAAAAAGTACTAAATAGTACACACAAATCACATTACTTGTAGAAATATTTTTTTATATATAATCGTGTCAACAATATTCCTATGTTAAAACCATAAATACAATCATGCATTCGTAGTAAAATAAAATTACTTTAACAATTCCGCATGGGGCGGCGTCGGCGGCAACGGCTCCTTAACTGCTCCAGTGCTACTGGTCGCCCGCCTCTTTACAAGTTCTACTCAAATTTACAATTCTTTTGCTGACTTGCTTATGTCTCTACGATACAGAAGAGGCTATGGGGCTTCTAGGCGTATGGTTTTTTTTTCAAAACGAGATTTCATCGTGGTACTACATTTGTTGCTTACTTCCGAGATAATTTACGTATTTTTTAGATTCTCCTATAAACTAGCGGTAATTCTCGATTGCTGGTTTAATTGAAAATTGCAAAATCGGGATGAAGCAAAAAAGCTTGGCTGCTTATAGTCTTGCAATATGGGATCGGCAGAGCCTTGGCGTGGGGAGCGATTTCGACCATGAAACATTGAAATTCGTTGTGTTCTGGCCGTTTCGGGTTGGGCCTCGAGGGGGCGACTTATTCACCATTTGTACTTTGCATTTTGTTCGAAGTTTTATATTGACGCGGACCGAGCGCGATCCCATAGCTTCCCCATTTCGGAAACACTGTACGGCCGGTCTATACATTTTTGCAATACAGAGATCTCGACGCAGCCTACAAGTCTACACGTAAACTAAATTCAAAATAAATAAATCGTCGTACAGTTAAGGAATAATAAAAAGTATTAACAGTCTTTACTTGGATATCAATAGTAGTATTTTTACGCCGCTTAAAAAACAATGAGAAGCTACGAAGAGGGTTGCGGCTGGGGTGCAAGTTGTTATCGCGGATTTGAGATGAAATACCAGCTTATCTGGTAAATTGTCCGCAGACTAATTTTTGTCATGAAACGCTCGTCGCCAGAAAGTCTTGTAGCCGCTGTACAGTGGTCCTGTCTAGGGCGCACAGATCAAAGTCGAACGTTTTGCTGGTCATCTCGAAGCGGCCCGTAGCAGCAATCATCTCCACGACTTGCTGCAACTCGTTATTGTCTTGGAGAGTCATAATTTTGTGCTGTAATTCGCGAAGCTCGGACATATAGTCCATACTAGTACCTCCTCGGTCACTTGAATTATTGGCGGAAAGGGGCATTGAGATCGGAGCTGAAGACGGCGTACGGAAAACAGGAGAATTGTTGGTGATACGTGGAGAGGCATCACGCGATGCCGTCTGACCCACATTTAAGCCAGGTAACAAGGGCGATGCGGGCTTTTCCTCTTTGATGTCTTCTTTTTTAATCTGTTTATTTGGCGGAGCATCGGGATTTATAATCGGCGAAGCGCTCTTCCTTACGTAAGGTTCTGGATCATCTTTGCTTTTCCGTTTTCTTTTCTTTCCCTCCTTCTCGGCTCTGACTTTGTCGCGACTTTTGTGCTCCTTCTTTTCCGGCTTTACGTCGTCGAATTGTGGAGCTACAGGTTTCTGCACTATCAGATCAGGGAAACTGCTGTTCGAAGTATCTGAATGGTTGTTGTTTTTAGCTTCAGGTGCTGCAGGTAAGGAACTCTCATTGTCTGAATCGCTCGAGTCCTGATCACTTAGCTTACCACTTGACGTTCCGGCTGAATTTGAGTTAGACTTCTGCTGAGCGGAAAGAAATGAATCGCTCATTTGTGGTGATGGTTGGGGAACTTTTTTACTATCATCTTTTTGCTTGCTACTTTTTTCTTTTTTCTTATCCTTTGACGTCAAATCCTTCTCCTTATCCTTGCTTTTGTCCTTCTTCTTGTGTTTGTGCTTCTTTTCGGAATCTTTCTCGTGCTTATCTAAAACCTTTTTATCGACGTTCCCCGGTTCAGATGTTTTGTTCTCAACTTTCTTTAGATCTTTGGAATCTTTCGCTTGAGCTTCCTTCTTCTGCACATCAGATTTCGGCTCTACAACAAGCGGTTTCACAGGAGCATTGCTGATGTGACCAATCCCAACAGGTGGAGGACCCAAAGAAGAGCTACTGCAACTTGAACGGTCTTCCTTCTCCTTTCTTTCACGATCCCTTTCCTTACGTTCACGATCCTTTTCTTTGTCGTGAGACTTTTTCTCTTTTTTGGATTTCTTCCCACTGTTACTCGATGTCTTCTTGATTTCAGTATCCACCTTTCCTGGCGGTTTTGCTGCATTTTCCTCTCGACTTGCAACTGAAGAACTTCGGGGGGGACTAGGTCGTTTTGGGCTCATAGTACGCTTCGGACTGACTGGTCGCTTCAACGTCCTGTCCTTACTACGATCACGATCTTTTGAGTGCGATTTCTCCCTTGCTTTCTCATCCTTCCTTTCATGCTTTTCATCACTAGGCGTTTTCTTGCTATCTTTTGAGGAATCTCTTTCTTTATGCGGACTGCTACGGCGATGCTTATCCTTCTTTTCAACCTTATCACTTTTCTCTTTTCCCGAAGTGGTTGAAATGGCAGACTTCTCAGGGGCTTTATTGCTTATCTTATTGCTTGAAGCTAAACCAGGACTACCTTTACTCTTCGGATCCGGTGAGACTTTTGTTGAGGTTTTTGTTATTGGCGGACCAAATAAAGTTGCAAAAGTTTGAATTTTACTATCTTCGGCGCGAATTTTGTGCTTTTTTATTGCTTCAATGGATTGTTTCGGCTTAGCCGCTTGGATCCTTTCCTCGGCAGAGTCACGGCTCTTCTCGTCATAATTCATAATAAGCAAAGTGCCGCCTCCTTTGAGGAGTTTCTGTTTGAATTCCTCTGAGGGATTGTGGAAGACGAATTTTTTAATAACACTTCTGTGAACTGGTGGTCCGGTGTTTTGTAAATCTAGATCATATGAATATTGCACCCGCTTCGGATCATCGCGATTTTTAAAGTATATGTCAATGGGCAGTAGGAAACCCGCATAGCCTGATTCCTTCAGAATATAGGGCGCTTCCTTGTAGGCTGTAAATCAAAATAAAAAATATTTAGTTGCGAATGAGGTCAAGGTAAATTTAACTTACTTCTTTTTGGCTTAGGGAATGAATCGTGGAGATTAAAGACCACCTTATCCACGAAATGGCTGATATCACTTTTGTCGACACCACGCACGTAGAGCTCCCAATCATGGGTGAATCCTTCTGGAGTTTTCTTACTCTTCAATTTGGCCGTGTGCCCAATTTCGAAGGAAACCCTAACAGCCATTGTTTCGGCCTAGAAAGAATTGTGGCCGATTTAGACCTCTTAAATTAAAAAGGGGCGTCTTGAACAACAACAATTCTGCATCGTTTGGAGTACGAAAGGAAAAATGCCTAGAGCCCATTTAGTCCTGTACATTGAAAGTTCAAAAATGCTTCCAAAAACTACACACGAAATCAACAATCTTATGATAATCTTACTAAACAGCAAAATTATTTCGTGTAGAATGCATTCATTTTTCGGCTATTACCTAATTTACCAAATTCTGGCTCCTTGTCTGGAAATTAGTCGTACCGTGGAACCACTCCCGTCATCGAGGAGCCGGTTAACAGAGTCAATTCGAACCGAGCGAACACAGTTAAGTCGACAAAGTTTACGAAATTTGTTTTTCATAGGATTGTGTGCTTATCTACCAGCTCGTTAATTAATATTGCTAGTTATCACCCTGAAAAAAACCGCAAACACCTCGCGTTTTACTTTTCAGGGATAATGGCAACTAATGTCATAGATATCTTCTTCTTATCAATACTAAAGGGACTCCCATCATCATTAAATTAAAACTGTAGTATTATTATAATTGTATTTCTCCTCTAAACATAGCTCAAAGTGGTTGTGTTTAAAGGAGCACGTGAATAATAAAATGAATCTCTGTTGTATCTTGCAAAATTTGAATGAAGCAGTTAGTTTTTGAATTCATATAAGAAGAAGAGTTGTGATATTGACAAGTCCGAGGTTATGGAGGCACTACTTAAGAATTTTCGCATTTTAAAAGGTCGAAGATTTTTCAAGTACGGTTTGCCATTTTTTGTCCTGGTTGTAGGAGGCTCCTTTGCTCTGAGGGAATTCACAACTCTGAGGTAAATATGAAGATATTCTTTCTTTTTAACTGTAACTGGTATTGCTGCAGGTATCAGTTTAGCAAGAAGCGTCTTGTAGACCCAGCTGACCTGGAGAAGGAAGGTGTAAAGATGAAGAAGTTCGGAGAAGTAACTCTAGAAGGAGAGTTCGAAAAAGTCAAGAAACTCGATATAGATAATTGGGAAAACAAAAGGGGGCCAAGACCCTGGGAGGAGGGGACGTAGCCAAAACGAACAGTAATATTCTAGAGAACAATGTTTTACTCCTACATTGCAATGGTTAACATAAGATAAAATAATTATGTTTCAAACTTTCTGCTTTCCATAATTCTTAACTTATGCCAAATGAAGAATTGAAATTACAATTAGACTTCCTCATCTTCGTCGTCGCCCCAGTCACTCATTATGTTCCTTAGTTCGTCCCTTGTAATCAGACTGCGGGTCCCAGTGCTTTCTTTATCATCTTTAGAACTTGACGCACTCTCGCCGTCTTTTCTCGATTTCGATTCATCTTTTTCGTCCTGGTTTTCAATTGTTGCCTCTTCTGGTGTATGGGGCTCCTCATGATCTTTTACATCCTCTTGTGATTCTTCGTCGTTCCCTTGGTCTTTAATTTCTGCATCTTCACTTCCTTCAGGAATTGGAGAACCTTTTTTCTCGCTTTCCTCTTCGACACATACTTCTTCTGTCTTCTCTCCGCTCGTCCTCCTATCTATGGCCTCTTTCTTTACTTCAGTTTCAAGAGTTTTCCCTTCCGAATTTCTCCTGACGATGTCCTCCCCGTCCGCCAATGTTTCAAGCAAAATATCGTCACTGGTAATCTTGTCTTCTTCAGTAGCACATGATTCTGAAGCTTTTACTTTCTCCGCTGCGTTTTCTTCCTCCTCTTCGTCATCAGTCCAGTCGGTCAAAAGTTTGAGCTTCATTTCCAACGTGTCTTCGGCAGGCTTACTCTTCGCAGCTTTGTCAGAGGCTTCGGCTTTATTATTTTCTTCACTTTCTCTTTCTTCCTCCTCATCGTCTTTTGGCTCGGTGTCCTAAAACCAAATAGAAATAATAAAAGAAATTAATAAAACGGATTTGAACTAGATGCTGGCAACTTACGGGCTCTGGAGATTTTTCCTGGGACTCGTTTTCTGAGTTTGTCTTTGCTATTTCATTTTCGTTCTCGTCATTCTTCTTTTCCTTCTCACTTTCATCATGACTGGCAATTTCGTCTTCGACCCATTCAAGGGGATCCTTACTTTTACTCTTAGCTCTTTCCAAGGAAGCCGGCATGCTAATCTCGTTCTCTATATCGGGCTCCTGTCCACAAACAATAAACATGCTGTTATCAGCAACAACCGTTTCACTACTAGTTCCGGCTGTGACAGTCTCTTCCGTGGTTCTCTCCGCTGCTGTAATATTAGTATCAAAAGGCTCCTCATTAATTACCATCACAATGCCGTCATGTTGCTGATCAAGCTGAGAAATGATCTCCTCCCGCTGAGCTGGGGTAAGTTCCATTTCTGTGCCTTGGGCATTGATGAATTTGGGTCCTTGGGACGAATCTGTGCCAATGTACTCATTGGTTAGTATTTGAGACTGTTCTTCGGTGGTATTTTCGATTATGTTAAGATTAGCCGCACTCAGTGATGTGGTCCCATTGCTCGACTGAATTGTGATTGTCGAACCGTTGGCAGGAATTGCTGTTTGAATAATGGGAAGATTCTTGGACAAACTGATATCAGAAATAATGTTAATCTTTGAATCGCTGCCGACTTGCTCTTGCACATTGACCTCATTTGATTCACCTACGGACATTTCCTCATCGGAGAAGTCTAGGACCCCGTCTTCTACAGCGCGCTGTTTGTGGAATGACCTCATATGCGTGTACAGTTGCATCTCCTCGTTGAAGGAGACGTTGCAGTAAATGCAAACTTGTGGCTCCTTTTTAACAGAATGCTTTTCAGTGATGTGCTTGTTCAGGGTATCGTAATCCAGGCAGATTTCCTCGCAGTACTCACACTTGGGGAAATTGTAGCTGTTTTCTGTCTTTATTGAATGCTCCACTAGCAAATGGTGCGATAAATCTTTGTTGTTAGTAGATCTCCATCCACAGTGTTCGCAGAGACGAGGATCTATTTTCTCTTTGTGAACATTTATCAGATGGCGACGGAAACCGCGATATGAAGGGATTGATATTGGTCGCCCATTAACACCACAGCGCAAGCAAAGCCATGGTCCTGTTCTATTTTCAGCACCCTGAGCGATGAGGGCATGCATTGTTTTGCTGTCAATCCTTCGTGGTTGAGTTGTAGCTACAGTCGACGTCGTGTTAGCTGTGGACGTGGATGGAAGTGCCTGCTTTGTGACAGTTACTGCCGGTGCATTCTGCCTTTCCTCATTAGAGGGTTCGCTATTATCAACTTCCTTCTTGATTACAATTTTCTGGGCATTATTAGATTGCGGCATCACCTTTAGTTTAATGCTCTTGCTATTTTTTACAATATGTGGATACTTTCGAAGAACTTCGCATATGACTTTTGCATGATTTAGCGATTTTGAAGTTGAATCCTTAACAACAATTGTGGCTCGGGGAGAGGTTTCTGCTTTTGGAGATGCCTTTTGCGATTGTGATTGCATTTGTGGACTTGATTTCGCTTGCTGTTGAGCCTGTTGAGCTTGCTGAGCCTGTTGTTTAGCTTGTTGAGCTTGCCGGGCTTGCTGTAATTGCTGCTTCACTTGCTTTCGAACAGATTGCGGTGGAATATATTCATCATCGTCATCATCATTGTGGAACTCATCATCGAGCATGTCTTCATATTCCTGGTCATCGTCGAACTCTTCAGCAATTTGTTTTCGCATTCGCTGCTGTTCGGCGTACTCCTTAACGTCTTGAATATTAGGCTTCTTCTCCGGTGGTGATTCATATGATGATAGGGAGGAAGCCGGCCTCTTGTTGTTAACGTTCGTATAACTTCTGCGAAGTTGTTCAAATGGTGAAGCGTATGTCTCATGCTTCCTGATCAAGTTGTCGTAGTCATACGCGTCCGACTCTTCCTTGCAAATAAGGGGTTTGCTTTCATAGGATATGTTGTCGAAGGATTTTTCAAATGTGTCGGGAGGTAAAGTATCCTCTGCACAATCAAACCTAGATGGGCCTTTCACCGTAGTTTTAGAGTGTAAATATTTTGTCATTATCTGCGCTGGTTCTGACAAAATTCTTGGATATATATTCTGACTAACTGGTTTTATCTGCAGTGTTTTGTATTTAGGGACCGTACTGGTTGCGGGTGCCGGCCGTTGTATTGGCGTTGACGTGCTTTGAGTTATATATTTTCGTTCTTCAACTACTTTTGTTGATGAGGCATATGGCAGCCTGCGAACTTGTTTAGGGGGTACTTTCTGGGTGTTCTAGAAATATAAATTTAAGCTTAATGTTAGTGGGTAATCACATATTATCTTACTTGATTCTTATTCTCCATTGTTCGTCGATGTGCTTCCAGCAACTTTAAAAGTACAGTCATATTCATGTCCCTCGCTGTTTTTAAAAGCCTTCCGTACATCACCAGCTCAAATTCTAGTGTTCCAGTGTACATAAAATTGACAATGGGCACTACAACGTCCGCCTGGAGTTCGGGAGGCATGATCAGAACATCGTCAATCATCTCGCAAGATTGCTCAAGAACATTGAAGAAGTCGGTGCACGCACTCAAGACAAGGCGATGAACCTTAAGTTGTGAATTGTCGTTAAACTGTAGCGTGAGGTCACAGTAGTCCGTTTTGTTGAAGAAATTCTGCAACTTCTGGAGAAAGAAAACCCCCCAGTTGTCTACTTTCACAGATTTTATTTCACCCATTTTGCATTAGAGATGATCGCAGACGATAGGCAGCTGGAAATACCAAGAAGGCAATTTTGAATTTATTGAGACGTTGTGGGCTTCACTTTCTAGGGCTTTCAGCAGAGACCACCTTTGGGGTTAATGCCCCGCCATTGTTCACGTATTTATATGTGGTTTGAAGTTTGCGTGGCTAAATTGGAGTCTCTTCTAAGGTCCTAGCGCTACTTTATGGCAAATCTGCCGACTTCTCCAATAACACATGTCACTTAAAGTAAAAATAGTAAACATGTCATACCAACCATCAGAAAAATTGAGGGGCCAAAGTAAAATGGCTTGTGCTTTCCCTACTTCGATGGAAAGCTTCGCCCCGCAGAGACCGACGCGTCAACTTTTCTTAACAAATCTATTCCTGGCCCTTGTGCGCAATTGAAGTTAAGTCTTTTAAACACTGTGATCACTAAATAATATTTTAGAAAACTTTAACACAAGATTGTTGCGATTAAATTGGGGAATTTTATGTACAAACCAGCACAAAAACTTTATGCGTTCTCTTCACAGGAGTCGCTTCTATCTTCTTTCTCCTACTTCAACCAAAAATGGCGGACTCGTCGAAAGTAGCAACAAAGCAGTAGGGTCGAAAAAGCACTTAGAAAGTCTGGAACAAAACCAGGTCCTCATGTTAATGTGAATTTCATGACTACCCAAGACAACACAACCTAAGCTTGAAATTGGACATGTATTCATTCCACTCTGGACTGAGGACTCGCCTTTTCTGGACGTGATTTTAAGTTTTCCAGTTATTTCGCAAATCTCGCTCACTCTGAAAAATATTCTAAATTTTACCAACCCTTAGTTCTGTGTAAGAAATAAAGTGCTAGTTCCCTCTTCCTTCTCTTTCGACCATAAAAGCAAAGTTGTGTGTGTAGCGTTCAAAGTGTCACACAAGCTGATCGCTCACAAAAGTGCTGAATTGATTAATTCCACTGAGTGCGAGATTCTCAAACAAACAAAATTTTGCAAATTTGCTCAACTTTTTGAATGAAAAGAAATTCATTTAACTAGACATTGTGAATTTTGTGTGAATTTTTATTCACTTTTATAATATACCTGTTTGATTGGTAATATCAGACGAAGTTGTTCCTTTATACTATTACAACATTAATTTAATTTTAAAGTTTTCTTTACATAAGTACAGTAAAATGTAAAATAAAACTATCAAAAGGGTGGTAGCATTATTAGGAAGCAAATTTCACGTTTGGTTTATAAAACAAAATTTAACAGACTATTAAAAGAAAATAAAAATTTGCAAAGTCGGAGATGTAATGATGTTAAAGTACAATCAACGAAACTATTATTATTTAAATTTAAAAAATTTAAAAGACATCTTTGTGTCCATTTTATCGAAATTGAGAGTTTTTCTGGCTAAGTGAATGCAACCTGAAAGGAAAAAATCTGGTAGTCCACTTCTTATAAGGTCTATGAAGTGACAAAGCTGCTGATTCATTACTACGTTTCCATGCAGATTTGAATCCGGATTCAACTCGAGCTAGCGCTCATGGAAGCAGAGTTTGAGTTGTTTCGTTAAATCCGAGCTAACTCAACGAAAGTTGTCGGCGAAGTATGATTAATACGAAGTAGCGACACTCCTTAAGGAGGAAAATTTACTGTTATAAAAATTAAAACGGTATGTGTAAGAATTTTATTCATGGAAAGCTATAAGAAAAAACGGTCGATGCGCAGAAAAGAAAGTTATACTTAGAAAAAGTTCTTCCCCCAGAATTGGGGGATGGTAAAGGTGATAGTATGTGTATCCTCCATGTGGTGGTTCACTTAAACATTTCGCCAATATTTATTGGTTGCTTGCAAAAAACTACACCATATTGGTGAATGTGTTGGTAAAAACTACAGCATAGTTGAGAATGTGTTGCGAAATCTTTGATAATATGCACCTCGGACATTCGTAGTTGAGATGTTTGATTGAAGTCAGCTGATTGCTAGCAATATTTGTACTCTTCACACTTGCCTTTAAGTGCATTTGAGAAATTTCTTCCTCTTCCGAACCAACAGAACTTATGGAAGCAAGAGCTTTGGGATGTTTGAAAGCTCTATCAACAAAACTGTAAAGAGCTTTCGATTATTTGCGTCCTTGTCGTTTCTTGTTCTCCATTGAAGTGTCGCTACTTCATATTCATACTTCGATTGTCGGGTTGAGTTGAGTTTGGTATATGTGTTTGATAGAAGAGTGCAAGCATGCATGTGTTTTCTGTTGTTGCTATTGCCGTATGAAGTATGAATAATATCAAGTAGCGACACTTCAATGGAGACCACGAAAGAGACAAGGATGCAAATAGTCCAAGGCTCTTTACGATTGTATTGGTAAAGTTTTCAAGCATCCCAAAGCTCTTGCTTCCATAAGCGCTGGTGGTTCGAAAGAGAAAGGAATTTCTCAAAGGCATTTAAAGAGAAGTATGAAGAGTACAATTATTGCTAGCAATCAGCTGGCTTCAATCAAACATCTCAACTACGAATGTCCGAGGTGCATATTATCAAAAACTTCGCAACACATTCCCAACTATGCTGTGGTTTTTACCAACACATTCTCCAATATGGTGTAGTTTTTCGCAAGCAGCCAATGAAGATTAAGGAACGCAATAGCAAAGAATAACACACATGTAGCACCTGCCAGCCGTTAAATTAAAATATGTAAACATTAAAGAAATTTAATGCAATATCGTTTAGGATTGTTTTAAAAATTAATAAAAGCATTGACAGTCTCGAAGATCTTAATGAGTTTGGGTACTCCCCACCCACCCCCTGATCAAATTTTTGTCATATTTGAGTTATATTTCTTCGATTTACTGTAAATTAACAAATTTACAATAAATATTTGCTAATTAAAAGAGCATTCTAGGCAGATATTTTGCCTAAGCCAACATTCCATTAATGTTGTTGTCAAAAATTATAAATAAATCACCACATGGGAGATACACATGCTATCACTATCGCTATCACCCCAATTTTAGGGGAAGAACTTTTGCTAAGTATACCTTTTTTTCGTGCGTCGACCATTTTTACTTCTGGCTTTTACACTGTCCATGAATAAAATTCTTACGCACACCGATTTAATTTTTATAACGGGAAGTTCTCACTCCTTAAGGAGTGTCGCTACTTCATATTATTCATACTTTGGTTAAAGTCTTGACTTAGAAGTTTACAAAATACTAACGATTTCAAATTTGACTTTTCTTCAGACTTTACATTGACATTAGAAATATCAAAATGACGGATTTAAGGTTTACGAAAGTGGACCACGTTGAGTATCACGTGTACCGTTTTTGGCATAAACTAGAATTCATTTATACGCCACGCTATCAAGGGATTAACCCAGAAGTTTCAGATTCCCAGATAAAATTTCACAAATACAATGAGGAGCGATATATGAGCTGCTGACTTGCCAAATCGATTAACTCCATAAATCAGAAAGTAGAAAAGTAGTTTTTATGTTGTAATATTATTATAATGATTTATTTTAGCATATAAAATCAGTAACGTATTTCCGTTTTTTAAAAGAAGTTTCACAATTTGAAATTTAGAGCTTACTTAACAAACTTTAGGCAAACATTTGGAAAAGTTTTGAAAATGGAGTTAATCGATTTGGTCTGCGAATGGCTCATGTCGGTAGTAAAGGTAATATACAAATTTTTCCCTTTACAGTAAAAGGAGATTAATCCAAAATCTGTATGGTTTTCTTAATTCCGCTAACTCCAATTCTTTTAACGCTAAAAAAACAATAATTTCGAACGTTGCAATCAAATACATTTTGGTTAATAAAAACCATAACTTTAAATGCTCAACTGTTGACAGTTCCAAATCCGACATGGTGAATTACTGAAAAAGTTATGACTTCAGCCAAGTCTAGTTCAGACAAATACATTCCTCTGCGAGAGCTAGGGCAAATGCGTGAAATCGCTTTAGTTTACGATTCCTCCGCCTTTATAGAATTCCGATAAATTGAAGCGTGTATCATAAGGATTAAGCCTTTTTACAGTTGTGGGTATTATTTGAAATAGAAAATCAAGTAGTCCACTATTTTTAAGGTTTATGAACCGAACGAACTTGAAAACTTGTCTCGTTGTCAGCTGCTTTTATCGAAAGCAAAGAAAAAACCGTGGATAAGCATACACACGCATGCGAGACGTAATGTGGCACCGCGGTTCTAGAAGCGAATTAAGCATTTTCATTTTATGTAAAACTTGTCTAAATGCACCGTGTTGCATTGATTATATTTTTACTTTACTTAAATTCTTTATAATATTCTTTATAACTACTAGAGCATTGCTTTAATTTCTCTTTTTGTTCAAAGGAGAATTTGATAGAGGCATTTTTTTTTAAAGCTGGGTTACTTCAGAACTCATTCTTTGTAACGAATTCAATTAGGAGCTCGTTGTGACGACCTAATGTAATGCTGGTCTTCTTAAGTATTGGATTATTGTATCGAAAAGCACTTAGTTATATAACTAATAATTTGTATATAATTATAATAGTAATAGGTGTAATGATGTAGTGGTAGTATTGGGAAATTCAACGGCAATACAAAAAACAAAAAAAGTCATAATACCAAAAACTGCCAAGATAACATAGTTTTCTATTCTGTAAGCAGGTAAGAAGATATACATATATAAGTATTATTTCAAGCCCTTTGTTCTTTATATCTATTTACTTAAAGTAGTAAAATGTAAATAACCCCAGAAGCAATTGAAATTCGTCTACTTTAATTGCTCATATTGAGATTTATAATAAACTTGGTGCATCTCATGAGCTTATCGTAATTAGTCAATTTAATATTTTATAATAATCAATTTAATATTTTACAAGTGGTAAGACTACGATTCTATTGTGTTAAGATTTGATTGTGGCTTTTTATGTACTCTAAAAAAAAAACGAAAAAAAATTGGTCCAAACCTCGATTCACAGGTATTGTAAGTCCACTGCTTTACAACTGATGGTAGATAGAGATATTTAAAAAAATTTTAAAATTTAATCTCATCTGTGAGAAACGGTATAATACGATAAAGTTTATATATATATGCAGTTATAGAACTTTTGTTTGAAAAACTTTTAAAAGCGCATAGGAAGAGCTAAAATGGCTTACCAAGCCTTTTATATTGCTGAAATTATCGGTTATTTTATCTTGAAATAATAAAAAAATATAAACGTTTTAGCAAAAAATATTATAACACAAAATAATCGTTTGAATTTATGAACATTTTGATCACATTGCTCACTTGAAGTAATACTCAAAAAGGCCCATATTGATCCGTTCATAACAAAAAGCCAAGGTTCCTCTATTTTTCCATAGATCCACCAAAGCACCACTTGGCCGTATCAAAGAAAATCAAAAAAAAAAAACCTCAAGATCACCTTGACCGCCTGACTAATATGCGAAAAAAGAATATAGAACAACAGCTGCAGGTTTTGTACGCAATGTGATGCATTTTGCGATAAACGATCCTCGCACACCGGTTCGGTGCAGTGGCCGCCGCAAATTTCCTCCAAATATGGAAATATTAAATCGTTTGCGATTTTCATATACTACACACAAAGCTAGCGACACAGATGGCAATTGGCTTTGGCCTAACTTGGCCAAATCCATCATAAAGAACAAGTTTCCAACGATCTAGCTTACTTCAGCTAACAATCTAGCCTGGGCTGGCCAACGATCGTGCGGCAAGTCTCAAAGATAGCATGTCGTGCCGCGATAGAGCAGTAACATACCTGGGACAGTCACCAGGTTCAAGGCTACCAGGGACTGTGATTTCACGGGAACGCTCCCGAAGGGAATATGGTAACGAATTTTAGACCCGAGGAATTTTGCAAACTATTTCAATTGGATATTTTATGGAGGACTCAAAGTAGACACAATAGCCTAAACCCTGCAAAGTTTCGACTTTAATCTGCTGACTAAGGTGGCAAAGTGCATAATAAACGCCTTTCCCCAATTTACTTTGCTTCGAATTAATTTCTCTACGTTGTACGTACTACACAAAATAAGTAAAGTGCGCAAACGCACCATTGGGCTTTGTTCGTTTGTGCCAATATAGGTCGGCCATTCAATACAAAAGAAAAATAATAAAAAGCAAAAAACGCAAAGAATCTGCAATTTTTCACAGGAAAAGAAAAAGCAAAAAATCATAAAAGTGTTATATTTCTGGATATGGTTCGCTGTTACGAAAAAAATACTGATTTCACTGGGATGATCTCTGGCCAAGAGATGCGCACAGGCACCAAATTAGATTTCTGTTATTTTTAGGCGCGCCAACGTTCGAAGCGATCCAAAGGCGCTGGCTAGATTTTTGAGTAAAGGCCCACCCCGGCCAGATAATTTTCAAAACTTCATCTTTTTGCTGGATACTTTCTTGGCTAGCGCATAAATTAGATGGAAAATATACCGGGCTTTAGAGAACTGGCCGTTCTATTGATTGAACTTGTGCCAGCCACTGTTTGAAATAATGGGTGGAGAGAATTATTTCAGATTTTTACTGAACAAAAATACTTCCGTGTAAATTTAAGTAGATTAGATACATTCAAGAGTATTTGATGCACTTCATTTTGGCAGGATGAAACAAGACATGCGCTTATATAGCAACAAAATGTAACTTGTTCACAGCATGTTGTGAAATTCCGCCGATGTTATAAATAAGTCGACATGTTAAGTTTTCGTCTGCTAAAGTTAATTACGTTTGTTGAAATGGTGTTATTGTGATGACATCAAAATTAAACTCAAATTTCACTCATCGACCGTAATATTTCGTGCCAATAGGAAAAATCATCAATTCTTTAAATCGTACTAATCGTAACTAATTAATTTTAAGCCAAGGAAATCATGATTAAAAAAAGAATACTTTAAGACCTAAGTAATTTAAGTACTTTAATTTGAACAAGATGGAAGAACTATGTTGATTTAGATAGGCGAAGGGTTGGCCTTAAATGACGTCGTCATTCTCAGTTACGGTCATTTTTCTTGATATATCTTAGATTTTACTCTTTATGATATTTAATTTCTATTTTTTATTTATTTTTGTGTTTAATTTGGATAAATAGTCAATAAGGTAATGAAACTTTTATTGGTCTGTAATATAATTTCAATAGTTTGCATCAATTTATATTATTGACATAAAATATATAATTTTGTGCAAAACAATATGTCCTTTTGTCAGTAAGCTTCTGTTTTTAATTCCAGCTTAATGTGAATACAGCAGCTTATCACAAAATAAAGTGTGGAGTCATAGTAGCACATTATCGACATGGTAATCACGTTGATTTTGGGAGAATAAAACATGTACTTTAAATGAAAAATTCTTTAAATTCTTTTCTTTGTTTCATAAAACTGTTAGTCTTAATAAAAATTAAAAGTTATATACGTTTAACGATATTAACAAAGAAAAACGAATGTAATTATAAATTGCAAAATTTATAGTTTTCTTTGGTATGATCAAGCAACTAAACTCCTCTCTTATTAGCGTAAAATATGAGATATATTGTAAAATTACTATTTTTTCCAATTTTTATTTTTATATTTGGTACTCTTTTAAATTTCCAAAGAAATTTTCATATGACGTTCTATGGCGCAATCCGTGGATAAGATGATATTGAATACTCATCTTCCGGTTCAAAAAATCAGGGAAATTTATCAACTCAAGGCGAGAAATGTGCTCTGATTGTGAGTCAAAGGTAGACAGACGCATGCTTCGCACTGAAAGCCTCGGATTTCAGTCACACATATTTTCTGGCTGACTCAGATGCATTAAGAGCACAGTACGAGAAATAAAAGTAAAAAGGTGAAAAGTAAAAAATACTCGTCGGGCAATCACCGACCCAAGAGTACCCAACGAGCCAAAAAAATAATCATCATCATCGGCCTCCTGGATTTTACAGCTGAAGGAGTACTGCGCTTGCAGAACCATATTCCACTCCACAGAATCTTGATTGATATATATTTAATTTTTATCACTCAAGCCGGTTGACGGCAGTGCACACGGCATATGTGCTTGAAATCTTCAAGCGATTGTGTAGTATGAGCTAGAGGCGTTCTAGCGCCAGCTGTGTTACTACTTCTAAATGCTAAGTCGCCTTAGTAAGCAAGGTAGCTGAAATGTATTTGTTTAATCAAAAAGGGGCCCCACTGGGAATTTCGTTTTCATTTTCATTCGCGAGAGAAATGCCATAATGTGTCGTTTGGGGTGGGGATACCGGGTGGGGAAACAGTAAGATGAGACGTAAGGATATTTTGCTTGGTCGTAAGACGTCACATACGTCTTATAGCAGACCCCAATCACCAACAAGCATTTGGCCGTTTTTCAGTTGAACATCACAGCCCGTTCAAGTCGCGGATATTTAGAAATTGTAAGTGCTTCTCTAGGGCATCATTTTGTTATTTTTTTTCTGTTTAAAGTGATAAAAGCCGCGATTTAATAAGTTCCCTTAGTTCATTAGTTTTATGATAATTCCTTGCTTTGTATGATTCATAATTTTTAAAGTTACAAAGTGTTTTCTTGGTTTTATGTTGCCATAGTGCTGAGTGAAGTGCATGTCGTCGTTTTGTTAAATATTTATGCCACTTCTCTTCCTTTAGCAACAAGATTGAGTCACGATGGGAATTTGAGTAGTTAAGAAAGCGATATTCGTAAACAATTTCAAACAAATGGCCAAGATCAGCTTCGGGGTGCATAAATGATCGTACGGTGAGGTGGCAAGTGTATGATACCCAACAATTTCTTAAGTGCAGACGAGACTATTATTTTCTCAGAATTCTTTGCTATTCAAGTCTGCTTTATTATAGAAATACTTGGTAAATGAGGAACAAAAAACAAAAATGAAGATAGCTATGCTGAGCGAGGTAAAATTAATTTAAGCTGAAAAGAAATGGAGAATGCGCGAAATGTGTGCGCATGCGTGATGGGATCACAGATTAAATTTGAACCTTATTTTAACGATTTCCTCTCGGAGAGTGGAGCATATTTTCATTATTAAATCTATTTTAAATGAGATTATGAATAATTCGTAATATTCGCAGCATTCTTAATGTATAAGTTGTATGTATATACATAGATGACTGAAATTAATAACCTAGGCAGAGTAACATCGCATTCACACATTCTTTCACAAAATATTAATAGCAGCTCAATTCTAAAAATACTTTCAGAGATGTTATGTAATTTCAGATCTTTCTTGGCTGACTTTTCATATGTTTTCGCCCAGAAATTTTAAAATTACATACCAATCGGTTCAATCTGATAAGGGCTACTTAAATTAAATAACAAGGAATTAAATTTAACCCTTATCGATTTCGGTAAAGAAATTGCACATATACAGTGGTATATAGAAATATTTAAGATTCCGAAAAGGTAATTTGTTTTTATTATATCGATTGCAAATAATCCTGGTAAAGAAATGGTATATGTGATGTCCACTCACATACGCATGACTTGAGTATAAATATATAGAAAATACCCTCGTTATGATTGGACAAGAAATTGGAAAATTCCATATACCGCGTAGCTATACGCTTATAAGAATATGTTGCATTCACATAATTTTAACAGTTTGAAGATATTTTTGGTTAAAAATAGGATGAATGAGCGAATTAAAAGGAGGTTATATTAATATGTCCTCAGTTTTAATGAATAATATTTGTTTCTTTAATTCGTTTCCATACATAACAGCATATGAAATTGATCAGATATTGTAATTTTTTTTTCTTTCTGAAGTATTGACTAGACCACAAAATCGAAGTTACACTACCAATGGATTATTCGACTGATATGAACTTGACGTAAATGGAGTAGTTGAATTTTTACCATTCAATTAGATGAAATGTTTTAGTCAGCCTTGGTTGAATTTTGACTTTATTGACTTATTTCTTGACTACAAAGCCACATTTACACATTATCTACACTGGAAATTATAAGAGTAAAATTTAGAATTTACAATTTTAAAATAAGCAAACAATAATAAGTTGTCTACAAAAGTCTATCTGCTCGATCATTATAAACAAAATTTGTATTAAAAGTGTATCGAGAATAGAACATTTTTACATTTAATCTGGGAATAGGTCTTGCAAAACAATAATTATCCAGACTGTAGACACGAGATAGTTTTCGACTTTATTTTTATTTAAGTCAATGGCTCATAGGGAAAGAGTATAAAATTTGCGGTTACAGTGGTTACTGTCCGCCACAAAATGCATGCAACTATATTGGATTGTATTGCATTCTTAAGAGCCTATCGCAGGTTGCGTACACATCACGTAATCTCGCACGAGTACTTATTGCTTAATTATAATTTTGCAGACAAGAATACACTTGAATAGGTATAGAGTAATTATGGTCTTTGAACAAAAGTTACCGTGGTAATTCTTCAATTAATGTTCATAATTAATTTTTTTAAAGCTTTCTCATATCGTCCGCCTTTTTAAAATAGGAATTGAATACGAGATCTCAATTAGTAGGAGTAGTTTAAATAATTCAAAGTAAACAAGAGCAAAAATTTAATTTCAAATTTAAATCCAGAGTCGTGAATCGAGCTTTCTTAAAGTTAAAACTACTTTAAAAAACAGCGATCTGCTTAGAAACAAAATGCCATTCTTCATGTTGATTAAAATTTCAGGCACACGAGATAGGTGCTTAAAATTTATGTTGCGGCAGCACTTACCGGATTCTTTTAATGTATCTTTAAAGTGCGTTCAAAAATTTATTTATGTTATTCGAGTCGCAGAACTTCTTAGATTTATTTTAAAATACAGAACCAAGACGGCACAACAAAACTAGTAAGATGTCCTCGTTTTTGTGTGGCTACTTTTTTTTTGAGTCACGACAAGAGTGAAATGAGGCGCTAACACACTGCGGTTTTGGGTTCTGTGTCAATCCGGTCTATATTACACTTCTGTACATCACATGCATTTTGAATTTCAAATAAGTAGCGAAACTTCTTTTCTTTGTCGCATTTCGGAAAGATTTTTGAACCTTTGTGCTGCTATAAAATCTGTTTGTGTACTCATTTAAGTACATTTACATTCCTGGTGATGTGTCTGAACATGGCGTTCATTGGGAATTTTATTTTCGAGTAAAATGTAAATTGCCTAGGGTGGGTCACTGTGGCTATAACGTAAAACCGATTTGATTGAAAAATTGCGGTCGTTTAAGTATGAATGGAGGTTGATAACAGATGAGTTTCACGTATTTGTCTTGCCAATGAGATCACGAACTGCGTGAAAAGATTTAATTGAAATCGTTTCTGAGGTTGTTAATGAGAAAATAGAGCAAGTGGCGTATTGTTCTTTTTGAAAATTAATTGCTTACAATGTGTAATAAAAGTTTCTTCCAATTAATTCTTCCATTTGCTATTTATGACAGGTAGAGCACAAATTCTCAATGATTTATTAAAAAGATGACCTACCATATACTAAACATAATAATTTATTTCAAGAAACAACTTTAGTCAGAATTTTGTAAAGCGCGAAATAAATAGTGCAGGTTTTAACATTAGCGATTTATATAATTTCTTTAGTTGATATTTCCATTGAAAAGAAAACTTAAAGGACCTAAATCTTTTTACATACTTATTATGAAAATCTTTTTTATGATTAATTTTTTTCCAAAAATGCGACATTTTCCCCGAAATTTAGCATGAATATGAATTTTAAGTAATCACCCATCGTGTCGACAAACAAATTAAAATAATGAACACATGACTTACTCTGCACTTGGCTAAAATAATGAACAAGTGGACAATTTACGCAAATGTTTGGACTAAATATTTACAAATTGTGCAAAAACTAATAAACTTCGTTTTGATAGTTCTTTTTCAAGTAACCAGAGCAATAAAAACCATCCACCATGGACGCGATCAAGAAGAAGATGCAAGCGATGAAAATCGACAAGGACAACGCCTTGGAACGTGCGTCTGTCTGTGAACAGGAAGCTCGTGATGCTAACTTGCGAGCTGAAAAGGTAAACATTCGGACCCTTATTAAAATTGTACTGAAATTATTATTTTATCTATTAGGCTGAGGAAGAAGCTCGCCAACTCCAAAAGAAGATCCAGACAGTTGAAAACGACCTCGATCAGACACAGGAAGCTTTAACACAGGTCAACACTAAACTTGAAGAGAAAGATAAGGCCCTGCAGAATGTAAGTACTTAAATTTCATTACTTTAATATTATTTTTAAAGGAAGAAATTTTGAACAAAATGTAAATTAAGGGACTTGAACTGGTCTACGCAAAATTTAAGTAAATTAGTTTCTTTAGTGCGTTGCGTAGATATATAAAGGATCTTTATTATTAGAATTTAGGTTATATAGACCGAACACCTTCAAAGTTTTCTTTGATTGCTTGTCGGCTCTATTTCGATACAGAAAGTGATGAAAATGTCCTAACCTCTTTTGTGCAAAAGAACCTGAAACCTAGAAAAATACCTGGGGGCATATTAAATTAAAAATGATATATTCATAAATTCTAAAATATCGATATACGACTTTTTATAATCCTCAATATAAAATTCTTCAATATCAGAAAATCAGCGACCAAATCTCTTAGGTACTTGAAAATGGGGTCAAGTTCTGAACAAATATGCCACCGCTCGACGTGCCAAGCCCGAGTAAATTGCTTGAATAGTATCTGAGCATATTATAAAAAATTTCGCCAATAAAAATCGTTCATTCTTTCTGGTTAACGATACCTACCGAGATAAAGCAAGGTGTTTTTAGTCATCCTCCCACCTGTCGTTTGCGAATTCCTTTAAGCATTATCTCAAATATTTGGAAGCTTTAGTTTTTAAATATTGTGGAAATTCTTAAAGAAAATTTTTATTGTTTTTCGATTTGAGAAATATTCCCGAATCTCTGAAACTTATCCAACCGTTTAGACATAAAATCTATTTACCGTTAAATCTCTCCAAAGAATGTTAGAAGCAGCCATAGTCTCCAAGGGGTTTGAAGATTGTGGACATCGATGTATTGAATTTCTTTTCCACTGAGCGAGAAAGACGACGATTCTAAATTTAAACCACAGCGAAATAACGAAATTTCAAATTGACGAACTTGCAAGGCGGTGGGAAAGAATAAAAAATAAGACGAGAAATAAACTAGAACGTGAGTTATTTTCGTAGCGGCTGCTCCGCGAGGACCGGCCAAATACGGAGGAACATCAAGTGGAGATCTGCTTTCCCCACCACTCCCTAGCGAAGCCGCCCCGTCGCCCGACTCCTTGCGGAGCACAAGAACAATGTTAGGAATTCCCCTCTTATTTAAGCCGACTGCTCATGCCTTCGTCTAGAAAAAAAATCATTTACGCACATTCCTGCGAGCAATGATCGTTTCCGTTTTTCTTTTCTGTTCTTGTGGGTGTTGCGACTGCTAGGACAGGAAGCTTAATTGCAGCCGAACGAAAGATGGCGCTAGCATTTATAAATGGGCTTTACGTAGCCTGAATGACGAAAAAACGTGACTCAAATGTTCGGCCTGATGGGATGAAAAATAGATGTTGAGTAAGGCACTCCTGCCAGGCTTAAACAGAATTGATTTTAGAGATGCCCCTGACCGCATGCGAATTAGTCTTAATTGATAAGTCACTTGGAAGCACGGGCGTAGGATTAGGACTGGAGAAAAGCTGCGCTTCTCGACAGTTCTTCAATACTAGTTTGAAAGCGTTAAATAAACCAATCAGAGCTTAAATCCGAAGAAATTAATAGAAATCTCGGGAGCATTTTGTGATAAATTCCACTTGGAAAGTCAGCGGTGCTAGCCGCTTGGTGAGCTGAAATCATGCTGGGTCGAATACAAAGTCGAAGTAGCTGTTCTAGTGCGGCTAAACATAATTCCAATAGTAACAAAAGTAAATCTGTACAGCCGGTTAAAAATAACAATGCGAAGCCGACAAATTTTGCGAAAAAGGCGTACTCGCGACGACGTCGACAGGAAATACAATGTATTAGGCGCGGCCAGCGACATCTGTTATTTGACGATGAAGAGCGAGCTCGTTGTACAACAGTGCCGCCCGAAAAAAAGAAAAGAGAGGAAGAGAATGTGAAGGTGAAAAAGAAAAGGAGGAAAAACCACAATGGCCGCAGTAGCTGGTCGTCGTTGACATCGTTCCGCGATGAGACATATTTCATTTTTGATTTTGCCGAGGATTATAGTGATATCGACATGAGTGATCATAGTGGTGGTGGGCCGATGCCCGTTAAGAAACGAGGACACCAGCATCATCCGCGTTTTGCTGGACAGCGCCGTTCAAATGTTCCTGCCGCAGAAGTTCTGGCTGCATTGCGCCGTGGCGGACTTGTGGAAATGTCAAAGGTTCTAACAGCTGATATTTCAACAACAACAACAGACCCATCTGCGCCACTGTCGGAGGAGGCAGCGGAAGGACTGGACTATGCCTCTGACGTTTCTCGCAAACAGGACGAATCACCGGATGACGATTTCGACGACGAGGGTGTCGAGATGTCAACAAGTGCCTTACTTAGCGACTCTGCGGTCGAAGACGACGGTTGCCACGAAGATTTCAATCGAAATGTGATTGGTTGTGCTGAGGCTGTGAACGACGCAGAGAACAATGCCTTAACGAGAAATACTGCCACTAGTGCCTTGCCAGCAGTCCCAATATTGAACTTAAGCGAGCCTTGCAATACGTCCTTGCCTTCTAGCTGTAGTATTACCCCTACTGACGACGGAGGCCTTCAGTCTCCGGAAAATAAGCCCAGCAAGTCAGGTAGAGCCGCTAAGAAATCTCCCAAGTCGGAGGAGAAAAGAAGGAGGAAGCAACAGCGGGAAGAATTCTCCAAACAAGAACGTTCAGCTGGAGATGGTGCCCCCGCTGATGACAATGCTGACACAGAGAATGACCCAGAAACCGAAGAATGGGTACGCCTTCGATGTACTAGTGAACGCACCGAAGTCATTGCCGAAAGGGAGACTCGAAGACACAAGAACCGATGCGCAGATTATCCCGGCCTGGCTTTTGGCAGATCCGTTTTCAGCTCCGACACCATGATGAAGTTCAATATAATTCGCAACGAACTGCACAACATCATGAAGACGCAGCTGAAAAGGGTAAACGCTTGTTATGGATCAGCAATCCTTAATTAACCATAATTTTCAGAGCCACATAGGTTCGTCGGATAAGAAGCAGTTCACCGGAGAAGTCCACATCTCGGTGTGCCAGCCTGATGTTTACTCTTTAGGCTATTTTTATCCCCGATCTTTTTTAGGGGTTTTAGCACTTTATCTCTAATTGCGTTTCTGTAAAATGCTTCCAATCTGCCAATTCGATTTTTCTGGCTCCTAGGGGCCGATATATTCTGATGTTTTTATGTCTGTTTAATTAGAGCAGTTTAGTACGGCGGGCTGCCGTCGCCCCCTCCACTTTTATATTACGCAAAGACTGCTTATGACTAAGCCCACATTCTTGTCTAAAGCCCGTAGACAACAGAGCTTACTGGAGAAACGATAATGAAGCCGAGCTTTAGGTCTGCCGTGCAGATTGTTTTATGATTTTTCCAGCTATATCAGCGAAGAATTTAATTCACGATGGTCAATTGCGTATTCAGCCGGCGTAAGAAATGCAATACGATCATTCGGCGGCGTTAGTAATTGGAGTATGTCCAAATTGAGTGAAGATTATTGTCCAGACGACTTGTTCATTGCACGCAGATCTATGACCTTTTTGAGACCGCTACGGGGTCTCTGATCGCCTTGACGGCTGCGAATCCTTTTATGGATACATTCTTTACTTCTCGTGCCTTTTAATTCTTTCATTTTGAAGTCCTTTTATAGGTGGCTTTACCCTTTGTGACGTGATGTTATCGGGGTTTTCTTTTTTTGCACTTTCTGCGTAAAGTGTGCGAGATCCGTGTCGATAGTAATTAGCATTCAGAAATCACAACTGCTCTCGGCTTCGCTCATCTTGGTCTATGACTTCATGGATAAAATTATTTCTGGGTTACGCAAATTAAGCGAATTTTGCTTTGCCGCTGACCTAATTCTATGAATTATGAAAAATGCCTGGTTCAGCTGTTTGGCTTTATTGCCGGTTCTGCCGTGATGTGCAGCACCGTTCTTAACTTTCATTGCTCTTTAATCATTACAGGCGTAACTAACAAGTCGTGTATAATTAATTATTTCATTAAAATATCGGACTGGAAGGGAACTGTTTATGATGTTCTGAGTCGCTCTTTTATAAAAACACATCCAAATTAAAATATGCTTAGAACATCTATCACAGGCTGTTTATCAACGGTCAACAAAGATTTCTATGGTGATTTTTCTACTGCAGGTGTGGCAAAATGCCTTTTATTGCCTTTGTCGTATCTAAATATGTATCTATTTATATTTGTAACGCCTTTAATGTGGGCATTAGTCACTGGGTCGTTCGGATGATATTTGAAATTAATTTGTAAAAAGAATATTGCTTTTATGTTCTAAGGCGGGCATCATACACAAATTTTAAAGAATTAACGGCTTCAAAAGTATTTAAATTTATTTAAAGCCGTTAGCTTATTAATGGACATCCAGTGTATGGGGTTTTTCCACTTTATCCAATTTGATTCCCAAGTGGGACTGCCGTTGGCCATCCAACATCAAACCTCTGAGTTTAGTTAGATATTTAATAACAGTTCCGCAGAGCTTTTGGGAAGAAGTATGCAATTTGCAGATTTTTCTCCGGCTGCCACAAAGTGACCGTCATCTTCTTCTTGCTTTCCTAACTTCCAGTTTCCAGCTTTGCGGCCTGGAAACAGACTCACACACACACACACACACACACAGTCGAGTTCCGGCTAATCGCTACAGACGTGACACTTGAGAAATTCTTGGGTGCCACTACCACAGTAGCACACGAGCACTTTACACTATTCCAGTCGGTGGTTGGGCAAAATTACGTACCCCGCCATCTTGTTGAATGCCAGTGAGTAATTAACGTCGACGAGGTAACGTGTAGTACTCGAATCACGAACTGCGGTCTATTCTCAAGCGAAGTTGGGCAGTTAAAAGTCGCGTCTGAGCACCCATTACTGTCTAGCTTAACCCTAAAATCGGTCAAATTCTGGTTGTGCCGGACAAAATCAGTAATTCCTCTTGAATTGAACGAGCAAAGCTAGTTTTTTTTCTCTTTTTAATCGTCGGTGCCTCCGAAAAATCGGGTGTGTGAACTGTGTGCGCGGTTCTGTAACACATCTACACGTAACCGTCTTCACCAACTCTAGTATAGATTTTAAGGCGAGGCTCTTCACTCTGAAGGTACGGTTACCTGGAAAATTCTGCATTCCGGCATTTTCAGTCGAAATTATCTAACGAAAAAAAGCCGCCTATAGTTTTTCATTGTCCGGGCGCGCCGTAGCCGATAAGTGCAAGTTTCCTTTCTGTGAAGTTTGCAAAGTGTATTAAGATTTTCGACTTTTTTTTTGGGTGCTTGTGAGCAAGAAAGAAGGAAAGAAAATCTATAAGAGTTAGCTGGGGAGGAGAGGAGAACTTTGAAGTTAACGCGAGGAGAACACGAGAAAATCCAGTTGTCAAAATGACGGCTAGCATTCCGCAGGGCACTCTTCTCGATGTGCTAAAGAAAAAAATGCGCCAGACGAAAGAGGAAATGGAAAAGTACAAAGATGAGTGCGAGGATTACCACAAAAGACTGCAGGTCGAAATTATGAGACGGGAAGAAGTGAGTCCACACATGCATTTTTTTCCTTATTCTAGCCCCAAAAAACATTTTTCACATTCTTGGTCAGGCCAGGCATTCCTCCTCCGAAGAGCTTTTAAATGCGGCACCCTAGAGCCATCGCTGCAACCATCGAGGGTTTCTGTAGTGATCTCATGGCTAAGAAATTCGAGTTCACTTGTCGCTGCGGTGGCACCAGAGCTCTTTCTTATTGTCCTAGGCCAGGGATAAAGGCGCTGTTGTAAAAATATGTACAAGCAGAAAAAACGCCTTTGAGGCTCCAATTTCTCCTAACAGGTTCACAGTAGTACCGAATTTCCACCTTGAATTTCGCGTAAATTCCATTTATGGCTCTTGTGACCATGCCAAAATTGAATGAGACGCTCCAAACTGTTTTTTTTTTCTGAATAATTTAAATCAGCTCAGCCACTTTAATTATTTCATTCATTCGGTCTATGTTCTGAAATAAAAAGAAAATGGAAGAATTGTGTAAGATTGCGTCGCTGTGATGACCTTTAAAATGTTTGATAGCTCTGGGCCAAGAGCTACTGTCGTTGTGTCGCTTATCTCACTGGGTAAATGGAAGGAGTGGTTCTATTTGCGTTTAGTGTCCAGTGCAAATAAAAATGCAAAATTCCCTCTATCAGCGCTGATTATGCTCGTTCGATAGTGGCGGGTAGGATGAATAATTTTTGTGATTTATAGACGGGTCAGCACAGCTCGGCTCGTGTTACAAACTGACTTCTCAGGAGGGAACTAAGTCTGATGGACACGTGGTTCTGTGATGTAACACATTTTTTTTCTATAAATTAAATTTGATTTTAAAACATTCCTGTGGGATAGTTACCCTCCTCTATAATAGGAGTTCATAAAAAACTACTTGCTGTTCAAACTTAGAAGTTCTGAGGATTCGGAATTCATAGTTCCAAATAACCATTTACACACGATCTTCAAGGTTTTAATCATAAGTGGTTAACACAATGTCACTTGCATACAATTGATTTTGCACTAAGAGTTTTCCCGTATGTTGTTACTAATTTGTATCTATATACACAATTTTATTAACTCGCAATTTTACTTATAGGCTTTAATATTTACACAGGTAAACAACAAAAACTGTAAGAAGAAAAAATCCTAGAAACAATTAGACAAGCAATATGGAAAGAGTTTTTTATTTGTTTAGATGTTCAAAATTCAATTCACTGCATTTTGATATCCTTGATTAGAATTCGAAATGTAAACTACCAAATTCAATATAATACCTTGCGAGTATGCTCTTTTAGAAGAGAGCTATTTATAGGCTCATTTTATCGTTTTTCATGAACACACTATAAAATTATAATAAACGAAAGTTCATATCGTACAAAATATGAAAATACTAGCAGAAAAAAGATACCATGCTTTACTGTAGAAAATATCCATGAGTCACGTGTTGGTGTCCTCGGAGAATATTCGTTTTTTTAACAGGGCAACATGACCAAGATTCATTTTTATCTAACATGATTAATTAATTCTTATGGGTGCTTCTCGCGCTCAAATTGTCGCCTTCTACGTCCAAGAACATAAGGATAAGTAATGGCCAGTTGTCGCGCCAAAATAGCGCAGATTAATACAACAGCATGGCTTTTCGAATCTGAACTGAATATGGCAACGTTGCCTCAATTGCAGCGTTTTATTTAATCTTGTCAAAAGGTTACTTCCTTTTATGGTGACTGCACCTCAGAAGCCTTTTTTCCAGTTCTCCCTGGCTTAAAAGGAAGTCAGATACACAACGGTTTGCACTGTTAACTAATTGGCCGGTGAAAGAGACACATGTGCGGGTGTGGGCCTCGCGTATTTTTTCGAATGATTTCCTTTAGGAAAACAAAAATGCCGGGAACTATGTCCCATAGTTCATTAGCTCGACCATAACAATCGATTGGCCAAATGCTAATAAATCTGGTGATGCGTAACACATGAGCAATTTAAAATAAAGGGAGTCTGGTTTCGGAGCAAAACAAGTGCAACTATGAGTCCGCACCTACGTCATAACTTCCAACAAAATTTTGTTGTTGCTTTTTGTTATAGAGATTAAATGATCTGTGACTCCAATAGGCTACTGCAAGTGGTCAAAAATTCTCTGACAATGGCAGGGAAATGTGGTCCAGTGACTGTTAAATAGCCCGCCTTACGCTCCGAGTCAAGATATGGTCAAGTGGTTCTAGTCATAGGGCCCCTTTTGGAGCAATTGTCTTCTCCCTTCTCGATTTCTTAATTTACTTTAATATTCTGTGGCCCTTTGAAGTTAGTGGATTTTTTTCGGTATTGATTGGAAGTAGGGTAGTCAGGATTCCGGCGTCACGCTTTTTAATGGCATTATCATACTCTTAGTTTTTTTCCTTGAGTTTTAGAGGAATCTAGTTTAGACCCTATTCTTATTATTCCAGAATGCGTTGGCCAGTTCAAGGAAATTTTATTGAATAATTCAAAACATTGTAAATGAACAACTTGGACAAAATAATGTTACAGAAGAGATATTTTTTTATCGAATTTTATGAAATTTTAATTTTCATGATTTCTTATCAGAAATGAGGCGAAAATTTTGTCCAATTTGGATCATATAATTTAAATTGTAAATAAATCCGCAAAGGAATTTTGGCAGGAGTTTTATTACCTCGTATTTTTGTTTTCCTCCAAAAACATAGGCTGAGTCAGAAGTCGCCGCTTTGAACCGTCGCATCCAATTGCTCGAGGAAGACTTGGAACGTTCTGAGGAACGCCTCGCATCAGCATCAGCTAAACTTACAGAGGCATCTCAGGCTGCTGATGAGAGTGAACGGTAAGTGTCCCTTCATGTCGAACTTGAATGAGGGGTTTTCCTTATTGTTGTTCTGTACTTTAAAAAAAACCGTCCCTTCCGCCACTTTATCACCATATACAAATACCATTATCTTAACGAGTCTTAAATTAAGCAATAGAAGGAATTATGATTGTTTTTCTTCCCGCAATCGCAATAGGATACGAAAAGCTCTTGAAAACCGCACTAATATGGAAGACGACAGAGTAGCTATTTTGGAAGCGCAATTAGCACAGGCTAAACTGATAGCTGAAGAGGCTGACAAAAAATACGAAGAGGTATAAAAGCCTTTTAATTAATACAGACAGGGGAATGGTTACTGGTACCATTCTAGTTAGGATTGTAGGGAAAAGGATAGGGCGTTTTTACACGTTTTCCAGGTTCTAGGTGGACAACTATAACCTGCAACTCGAGATGGTACTATACATCATGGATCATTTTCCTCTTGAATTTCATTTCCTCAATTTCTCCCCCATTTTTAATTTTCTGCTTAAATTCGAAGCTTTTCAGGTTAAATGGACTAAAACATATTTTTCTTTTTTCTTTTCCCTTTTTCGACAAAAAATCAAAACTAAAATATCAAACAAATTATTGAACGAATACGAAAAAAATCAATATCTGGTGATTGCTCATTTGCTGGTGAAATACTTGGGGTATGGTGTACAGTGCTCGCAAGGTACTTGAGAACCGCTCACTCGCTGATGAAGAACGTATGGACGCCCTAGAAAATCAATTGAAGGAAGCCCGTTTCCTCGCCGAGGAGGCTGACAAGAAATACGATGAGGTGCAACTCTCGCATATTACTTGACTTAAAACTTTTTATTTTTGCGTGTGAACGAAAAAAATACCAATCTACTAAAACATCAATTCTACAACACCATTTTGCTTGCCTTGTTATACAACTAAAAACCAAAACGAAAAAGTCTCCGCGATTTAAGAAAAAAATGGATGAATTGTAAAAATACAACCTACAACAAAAAAGCCAGCCGAGACTTCGGACGTCGAGGACTTTTTTGTTGCTGTTCCTAACGCGGTTCTACCAGCGTCTAGAGAGGCAATGTACACTGTTCTTGAGGACACACTACTGCGAAATCACATACAAGCGGCGAGAGGACTTTCCGAGATTATTTTACCCACATGGACAACGCTTTTGTTTTATTATTTTTTCTATTGTAAAGTTGCGAGGGAAAATTTAAGGATTTTATTTAAATATTTATTCAAAGGATACTTCACGTGTAGCTAAAAAAATATGAATTCGACACGGGTACGCACTTTAAACAATAACGGATGAATTGTTAACGAGATACGATTATTTTTTCCGTTCAATACTCTCAATTGTTTCTTGATTTAACCAAATATTTCTTGTACGAAAAAAAATGATTTGTTCAATTTTTGTGACTAGATTTATAATAATAGACGAAAATAGTTTTTATTTTTCTCAAGGAAATAAAGTTATGGCAATATTTTAAGAGAAACTACTTTGTGTTCTTAATCCTACAGAAGGAGATGATGAATGATTTCTCTGAATGATCCTGAGTCATTGACTCGTTTGGAATTTTTGTATTCAGGTTGATAAGAAATTTTCTAGGGCAGCAGATTGAATTTTGATCGCTTTATATTTTTGCAAATCGCTTTTCTCTTCTGGGGACAATAATGTGTTCTATGTATTCTTTCTTGTTGGAATAATTAGGGTTTTTTAGACATCCTTTCTGGAATGTATGCAACTAGAGTTTTTTTTATGGCCGTTTTTCCTTTTATAAATTTAGGAGATTTGAGTGTTGCATGCCTGCAACATCTTTGTTAGATATAGGAAGATTTATTTCTAGTTCAGGTTAAATGCAAGCCTTATGTTCTAAAGGAAAGTTTGGCTATTTCTAGTTCATAAATTCCTTGGTATTAAGGATTTATAGGATTGTAAATATTGAGTATTTTTTGGATTTATTATTTTTTTCATTAACGCGGAATTAAGTTCTTAAGAAAATAATTTAAAAGAGAAGAAAAAATGCATCAATTTTCCATAATTTATTCTAATCCTGAATAAATCAGTTAATTATGTTGAAAATAGATTTTAATAATTCAAAATTTGGAAGAAAATAGGAATGATTGAAGATAGCACATTCTCACGATATCGAAGTCCTTTGTTCGTATTGCATTTAATTTAAGAATATATATCCTATATTCTACATTCCTCTGGATAAGCAAAATATGCACACACTTGTCTATCTAATGACTATAAAGAAGATAATGTTTAAAGAATTACAATAGATCCAAGTTTTCACATTAACATAGTTGGATACGAGCCCATTTTTCTGCTTTGAGTTCTGGATAAAATCCAAAAGGCGTTTTTGTGTGCTGAAACTACATACTAAATTAATCTTATCTCTTAGGATTTCTTAGTATAAAAATGGCTTGTTACTTATTCTCTCCGTAGCTAATTGGAAAAAAAAATATAGAAATAGAAGTTATTTTAAAATTTTACTTTATATGTATGATTTTCTCTCATAACAATTATTTGTAATTTTTTTTTATAAGACGATGATATCACCATTCCGATAATTTCCGATATCAAAATGTACAGTGATCAAGTCAGAAACATGCTACCGATTGTCTGAAACAAGTTTCTTACTTTCTATATTCAATTAGCACTGCTAATAGTATTTAAGAAGATCGGTACAAGCAGCTTAACCGAGCAAAGGTGTAATTAGAAATGCATGCTTTCTTCATTGCGGCCAAGAGGAGTAATAGAAATGAATAGACCTGTGTCTCTCTGTCGGAGAAGGCATTTGCATTTGTTTGATATTTCAATTGTTTATTTGGCTCGTAAATATGCAGAAGACGGCTTCTAATAGCTAATAGATAGCACTGGAGGAATTACAATGGCACTGTTGGCGCCGACCAGTGAAAGTACAGGTGATCACATTGATTAAACTGGAACTCTATCAGACGGCTTGATGATGATTAGTTGCATTCTTATTTAATTATATCTAGGATGATTAATGGAAGGGTGTAATTTTAGTAGTTGTTTAAAAATCTTCAGTTTGTTTTTTTTAAGTCGCGATGTGGTGGCAGCCTCTGAAATCAAAATAGGTTCAGAATGCCCTTCTTCGATTTGTTTGAGAAATATCCAAGAATTGTTTGTTATCAATTTTGTCGGATTAGTGGAATAACACAGCATGTTTTAATTTCAGATTAGTTTTCCGAAATTTAAAAATCCTTTACTCTTTTAACTGTTTAGACGACAGATAGATGGTACAAGTATTATATAATTAATGAATAGGCAATTCACATTTTAAATTATTAGAGAAAAAGTAGTGGTTATGGAGTACACGAATCCATCATTAAATTTGTTTTTAGAAAAAAAATCTAAAGATTATTATATAATTTATTAAACATTACAATTAAGGTCATAAATGCTTATTCATCAAAATCAAAATCCTCAAAAATCAGAATCAAGGCCTGCAATGTTATAAGGAATATATTCTAGATTAGATGAGACCGCTGTCTGTAAGAATTTGTAGAGGCCCTTAAAGTTTATTTTTAACATCAACTGAAAATGTAAAGTAAGATAAGTGTGATGCAAATCAAATAGAGGAGCCGACGAATTTTTTATTGCATAATACGAGAGACGACCTTAGGGTCACTGTCGTCGGTTCGTAATGAAATTTGTCGGTCGACGCTAAACAAGCCTAACCAACCATTTATAATTTTCTAGATGAATTAAATGATGTTTATTCTTGTATTTTTTCTGTTTCTTAACAAAATCAGGTAAAATTTCAAAATACCTCCCAACAGAGCATGCAAGAGAAATTTGAATGTTCACGCTGATTGCCTCGAGTTGCGTGCGCTGGGGGAACTCAATTTGAATAGTTAATTTGCGATGTATGTCTGAATTTTTCGAAAGTTTCGTATTTTTTTGGGAATTGATAGAATTATTAATTATATAGGGTTTAATTATGAGCTTTCATAATTGAGAGAAGAGGCTTTTGTTTGCGATTTTAAAAAATCGCGACATTCTTCCATTCGACGTGCTTTAATTAAGTAGGTAGGTGGACGTCAGCAGTTTCAAAAGAGACTATTCGAAAGAAATGTCTCAATGGAGTGGAGTAATGCGCAGGCTTTAAGCAGGAAATTTAATCATCCCGAGGTTAATCCCTCTGTAAATTAAGGGGGTTTGATTTTTAGGTCTTTTGATTAAGACTGTGAAATAAAACTCGTTTTTAGTTTTTAGTTTTTAGTTAGCAATTTCTTACTTCCCCGCAAACGGCTTAAGAACTTGAGTATACGGCAAATTATATCCTGATTGTTTTTTTCTGTTTTTAATTTTTAGTACCTGCTTTTAAAAACAAACCGAAGGGTTACAACTTGTACCTTTTGAAGAAAATCCATTAAAATTTGTATGACGTATATTGTCATATTTAGCCTCTAAGCTTTGCTTTTTACAAGAAATATTTGGTTTTAATACTGCAATTATAAATTGAGAATAATTTAGTAATAGTAAATAGTCGACGAAAACGAGATTTGTAAAATAAAGAAAGTTGTAATTTTAAACAATATATATTATTTTTTCCAAGAAACCTCGCCAACGAATTTCAAATGTGTCCTCAACAACAAGTATTTGCGTATTATTTCGTGTTATTGCTATTTGTTTGCATTTTATTTTTATTATTTGTTTAGTTACTTTTATTGTGCAAGGAAACCGAAAGAAATTTGTAACATATACTCTTGAAAATGTGTTGTTTTCATTTTTTAAGAAATATTTTGTTTTCAATTAATTTTTATATCGTTAATGTGTTCGCATACCTTACATGAAAACATAATGTTTGCCTTATTTTAATTGTTTTGAGTGCGTTTTAACTTACACAAATAATACCAGTATTTCCGAACAGTCGGTTATAATTTATGTTTTTTTAATTTTTTCTTTTCACACCTAAAAAAAAAACATAAAACGTATAGGTCGCCCGTAAATTGGCTATGGTTGAAGCTGATCTTGAGAGAGCAGAAGAACGTGCCGAATCTGGAGAAGCGTATGTTTCAAACCCAAACCCAACAGAGAAACCTTTGAAACTTGCTGTGATATTTGTTTACTTGAATAACAGTTTTGTTTATTATTATTTATCAAATTAACTCCGCCGCCTCACAGAGCAATATGACAACTAATTTTACCTTAAGAATTTGTTGTACATATAAAAATTCTTTTACAGGACATGAAACGTTCCAAATAATTTATGTTTTTGCATGATTTTTTTATTTTACTTTTTTGTTTTATTTTTGTTCTAGTACATAAAAACAGTTTTTTTACAAGCAAAATATAAGCAATGTATAGCTAGCTAGCTTTTACAAATATTTTTTTTTAAATTGCACGAAATGATTACAGAATTTCATCTGTCTTTTTTATCAAAAATACTAATTTAAAACATTTTCTTCTGTTTTTGTTTCGTTTATTTAACAACACAAATTCGTGCGATTCCTGTGACATATTCATCGCTCGTCCACCGTATAAATTTGATAAAAAACCGAAAATAAAACACAAAATCACTAATTGAACTGCTGACTGATATGGCCGTTGATGTTCTTGTTTTTTGCGTGTACCAATGTGTGTTTTGCTCTCTCTAACACAAATGAAATGCAAATGCTATTTTGGCTGTATGCGTCCTAAAACCAATAGGCGGCCCGAAAGCTAGTCCTTATGGAACAGGATTTGGAACGTTCTGAAGTTAAAAATGAGCTTAGCGAAAGGTTTGTTAACATTAATTCTTGTCTATTTTGCATTTTGTACTAACTGATTTAACGTTGTATTTATCATGGGAGAAATTACTCTTTTATTTTTGAATATTTCCGTGTTTTTATCGGTAGGTAATCCACGGTAAGGAAGATTTTGTTAAAGTTATGATAAGCTACGAATTTGAAACAGAGGTTGTATTATCTTTGTTCATTACATTACCAAAAGCAGAGAACGATGATTCACGTAAACGTAATCTCTAATTTTTTTAAGAACGTGTACATAAGCAAACATCTATAAAGTCATATTTCCATTCGCATACGCCTCTGTTTCAAGTGTATCCAGATAAGGTATCTACGAAATATTCAATCAGTTTGATAAAACATGAAGTAAAAGTATGATTTCCACGTATGCAATAAGAGATTAATTTCTCCATTATATGATGAATTTTAAGAATTTTGAAAATTAAAAATTTAAAATTTGTTTTTAATCTAAGCTCTAATAAAATTCAAATTTTCTCTTTTATACAGTAAGATCGTTGAACTTGAGGAAGAGCTTAAGGTTGTAGGTAACAACTTGAAATCACTTGAGGTTTCAGAAGAAAAAGTAAGTAAACAATTGTTGTATTTACTAAATAGTAAAACTTTCACTTTCTCAAAGACAATACAAAAATTTACAGATTTTTTTTTTAAATATTTAAAGAAATACAGAGTGTTATTCACATCTGATAGTAATGTCGATTTAAGTCTTTTTTTTTATTATACTTCGTTATTATTATATCTATGTGAATAACATCTCCAGTAGTAATATAAAATTGAGAAGCTTTCTTTTTTCTAATAAATGTTTCTTTGATCTATTTTACTAAATTAAAATTGTCCTTAAAAAACATCGCTCTATTTTATACACTGGATTATATCGATGCGCGCTAAATCTACTCGAACTACGCCAAAAAACTAAATCATTTACTATCACAGGCCAATCAACGTGAAGAAGAATACAAGAATCAAATCAAGACCTTGAACACTCGTCTAAAGGAGGTATTTAGAAAAATGAGAAAACGCAAAAAGGACGGGTTTTCAAAATTCAGCGTAACTGACGAGATCGCCAGAAAAATTTTCTTGTTAATTTTTTCCTGATTGAAAATTGTTAATTGATTAATGTCGTGTTTGTTTACTTGTCTTTTGTAAAAAAAGTCTGTGATTTTGATTTCGCACTGAATAACAAATTTAGCAAAAAGGATACCTTGCTGAGCTCTCAAGACAAGACAGTGAGACGTCTGTTTGTTGTGAATTTGAATGTTTCAAAATGTTTTCAAAACAACTGACCTCAGGAAGTATTTCTGAATTTCGTTTTATAATTTGTTTTCGTTTTATATTTGTTGATATTTTACACAATTGTGCATTTTTCAATTTGAAAATCCAGAAATCTTAGAGTTTGGTGGAATGTGTAGATATCAACCTACTTGGAGAATTATAGCCTTAACAGTCAAGAAGCCATCATATCTTTAAATAAAAAACGACAAATAGTTTACAAACCAAAAATAAATACAAAGAAACCACACAACAACTTAAACTTTAAAAATCATTAACAATATTATTGCAATAGTGAAAAGTGTGGATATTTTTTCCTTTTTCGAAATATATTGATATATTGCTGAAATAGAAAACAATAAAAAAATCATCCGTAAAATATCTACCGAAGAACTAAATTATAGCACAATTTTGTGCTAATTTTAAAATTAAGAAAACATTTGAATTGAAATTAAACTTACTAATAAAGCGTTTGTTTTTGTTTTTCTTTTTATATATTTACAAATTGTTTGGCTACCGTTTTTTGTGTGCTTGATGTTATTGTTTAATTTATTTTGGACTGCTTTGATGATGATGATTAACTCTGCTCATCCCCCTTCGATCAACGCATTGATGGCCGATCCCGAACCGAATGATAAATCTGTTTGACTTAAATGTTTGCAAATATGTTTGAATAAATTGAATCGTAAACAATTTGTCGTTCATTGTGTCAAAAATGAACATGATTATGTAAAAGGCAACACAAAAAGAGGAAACGTTTGAAAGTCAAATCAGATTATTGGACCAGCAGCTCAAAGAGGTATTTTTTATATTTTGTTTTACTTTTTATTTAAATTACTAACAATGTAGTTATTAATTTTATACTTTGGTATATTTATTTTGTATTTTTAATGGTGGTGGTATCATTAGAAGTCTATTTGTTCAGTAGAGTTTGATGGGGACTTGGTTTTCATACTCTAATAAATCGCATATCGTTGTTCATAAATTGTTAATTTTATGGAGTACACTTAGGTATTTTAAAGCTATGGTTTCACTTTTCACTAAGTCAGTTATCACATGAGAATTTAAAAAATATTACTGTAGTACTTACAATTCTTCTTCCTAACTCTTTAGTTTTGCTGTTATATCTTCAAATATGGAAGAAGAAAATTTTTGCATACAACTTAAAAAAGAAATGAAAATCATTAAATACGGTACAGAAATAATTAGAGGCCGTTTCAAAATTGAATCAAGGAAAGAAATTTGAAACAAATTATAATTACGTAAGAATATCTATCTTTTCTGTTTTAAGTATTCTTGGAAGACTGAGTTGCTAAAAACATACTAACACATTTTTTGAACAACAAAGACTATCTGAGGACATTTTCCGTCTGCTGAAAAATTTTAAAGGGGTTCAAGAAACACATTCTTATAGAAATCAGATTATTATCTTATTTTACATTTTGTTAATTTTATTGCGCACATTTTCGAATGAAAACGAATTTCCATAAAAATTTCCACCAATTTAGAAAGGCAGGAAAAATGCATGCATACGACACGATTTGATTGATCGTTGTTTTTTGTGATCTTTTGTGAAATGATGCACATGTAAAATTCACAAAAAAAGTAGAAACTAGTACAAGGAATTTGCTGTTGTATAAAAATTGTATCTTTCTTTTCTTTTTCTGAAAACCGTAATTTAGTTATCCAATATAAAGTATGTTTCCTTTAACAAATTTTCAAAGCAAAATAAAAAGAAAATTTATGTTTTGTATATTTCGCATCGTGTCTGATTTGTTCTAGTAAACAAGAAAGAAAATTCGGTAGAGATTTTATGTGGAAATTCTATAAATAGTTCGCTTTTGCGTAATATCCTATAATTTATGTCAGAAAAAGAACGTGTTATTTTTTCTGAATTAAATTTTTGAAAAATTTATTAAGTGCAAATGAAAAATATCTGCACTTGTCTCTTGAAATGACTTAGAAAAATTATTATTTCTTTTTCAGAGAAAATCAACTATTTTTGATTATTGTAATATTTTGATGATGGATTAAAACATTGTTTATCTTTTCTTTCTTTTCTTATCTCTCTGTTGTCGTTCAGGCTCGTGAGAATCGTAAATTAACTGAGGAAGAAGTGAATAATCTCAAAAAACTTTTAGCAGCTGTAAGTGTTCCGTCGGAATAAGGAATTAATCAGAAAGAAGCGATTATTTAGAATTTGTAGAAAATTAACTATTTTCGTTCTTTTAGTAGAATTGAAAATAATTTTTAACTTTTTTTAGCGTTTGACCACCACCAAAAGCAAAGTAGTAGTTGAAATGCTTCTTAAACAGATTGATTTCTGCAAGAATAAAAGCACTATGACTTCGTAAATTTTTTAATTTTAGTTGTTTTATTGAAATTAGTAAGTTCTAGCTACTTTTAACCATTGTAAGTTTAGATAATTTGACTGATATACAAATATAAGTTCAAATGCCATTGTTGCATTTTTTTCAACACAAGTTCTAAATTATTGATAATATAATAGCGTGATTTTCTTGCCCCAGCTGAATTTCTCGATGTTTTTATTTACGGACTGACTCCGACCAGTCTACACAAGCCAAATCGTTTTGATCCGGCTTGAGTCGACTCGACTCACGTTGATTTGACTCAAGTCGATTCGCTTTAGCTCTAGTGGACTCGATTTTTCTCGTAGAAAATTTAATTTTAGGCCAATTTGAAACCACAAAAACCTTTTCAGTTTTGGAATTTATAAAACTGGGATAAGCTTGGGCTTTAAATCCAAACGCGGTTAGGAGTATGTATTACTATCTACTGGTCGTTATTTTCTGTACTAAATTTGTTGATTAACTTTGTACAGCTAAAATTATAGTAGTTATTTTAATTTCATAACCCCTTTAGTTAGTAAGAAGCACTTGTACTAAAATAACTTGATTAATTTATTAGTTTAGAAAACGAGAGATTAATAGTCTTAAATTATGATTTTAATATCTAACCAGTAGACGGCATAAAGAATAAATCTCTTATAAAATTTATTACTGGTAAGTTTTATGGTTGCTTTTAGTTTCTTCATTCATAATGCTTTAGATGTATTTTTTGTGCTTTCGTCTTTTCTATTCAATAAACGTTTTTTATTGTATACGTCTAACGCTGGGTTTTGATACAGTCCGTTTTAAATTGACAAAGTAAAGCAAGTTTTTAGCTTGAATAAAATAAATATATGTAAAATAAATTAAAATCTCTGGAAAAATTATAATCAAAAACTTGCTTTCATTTAAATGATTTGAAACCAGCAAATTTTAAATTTTGCAACATGTGACTAAAAGTAAAATTGTTGCTGGGTTCGAATTCTTTACTTCTCAAAATTTCCCAGAACAATGCGTAACAAAATTTTCTTTTCTCCTCTTTATTCACATAGGCTGAAGCACGTGCTGAATTTGCTGAACGTTCAGTTCAAAAACTCCAGAAGGAAGTCGACAGACTTGAAGGTATGCATTTCTGTTTTCTTTATTTAAATTTTTACAAATTCACTGCTTAGTTAAATTGTTTGAGTGCTAAAGGCAAAGTCATGCGAATTATTTTAATTTAAATCTTTTTGAGAAAACAAAAATTTCAAATTAAAAAAAGTTTTAATACAAATTGAAAATTAAATGAAACTATAAATTGTTTTTGGTTTTATTGCTGTATATATACCTATTTATTATATACAAATAAATAATATGTATTCTGACGGAGATTTTTAAACACAAGGGTTTTAAGATAGCTCCAGTCAGTATGTAATAATTTAGAAAGGATAATTTCCAAACGAAAGATAATTGTCCCATGACTAAGTCTTCAAAAAGCAAAAGTAATTTTGTTTGTGTGTTTTAACTTAATTTTAAAATAGTTTGTTTTTAATTTAATTTGTTAATTTATTTAAAATGTTTACTTTTTTCTTGTTTTTTTTTTCTTGTTATATCAAAACAATTACAATAAAATCAAAAATCAAATACTGCTCCGCTGTGCTCGCCTGTGTCTCCTGCTGTTGCTACTAATAACCGAAATAAACTGACACCGCTCTTGTGTGTGTGCAATGCCCCGCCCTCCGCACTAAAGACGATCTATTGAGTGAACGCGAGCGAAATAAGTTGCTCCAGGAGGAGATGGAAGCCACCCTGCATGATATCCAAAACATGTAATAACTAATAAGCAAAAGATTCCATTTCTTGTTTACACCCCTACTTTTATTATTATTTTTTTTAAATGTGTGTAATTCCATTGATGATTACGGAAAGCCGCTAAGATATAAAAAGAAAGACAGATCGCGTGACGATCATTTAGGGTATCTGCTAAAAGTTGTGTTATTTTGTAATATATAAAGCGATACATCCGATAAAATGCATTCCAACACCGCCGTAATGTTACACAGCAGTAGCTTAAAATATTAAAATATATTTTTTGTCATTCCCTTAAAGGAGGAAAATGTTTTTTTTTTTTTCGTACTTTTGCCGTTTTTTTTTGGTTCTAAGCTAGACGATCCTGCATTATTTTTGTATTTTGTTTAATTTCTTGCGCAAAAATGTATCTTGTCGTGTTCTTATGTGCATTTGTTTTTATTTATTAATTTAGTTGAGAACGGAGAGAAATTTTATGAATTACGTTACGTAACGCTTGGCGCTTAGAGAAACGAGTGAAATCCTATCAAATGCGCACTATTTTTTCGACTACATATTATTTACTATTATATTTTAGTTTGTGCTCCTTTCTTCGCGCAGGAATCGCTCGTTTCTCTTATTCCATTTAAGAAAATTAGTAATTTATAATTACATTTATTTTTTCATACCCAATATATTTTTTTATTAAAGAAACTTTATTTACGTAATTGTAGCAAGAAGTATTTTATCTCTTTGAAATTTCCAATTTATAAAAAAAAATTTTCAACTGTAGAAAATAAATGTTTTCTTCACAATTTTCAAAGACATTGTAAAATTGGTAAACTTTTTTATTAATTCCCTCAGCCCTAGTGTCGTCCATGTTAACAGCAACCCCATGGTTGTTCTTCCTTTATCGAATAATCAAATCCATTTTTTAAAAAGCCACTTTTATTTTTACTTTATTTACTTGTTTTTTACAAATACTGGCTGCTTTACTCCCGCTTTGCTTGGATTAATCCTGCATCTAATATAGACGACCTGATAGTAGAAAGGGAGCGGTATGCGATCATTGGCGACGATCTCGACTTTGCATTTGTTGAACTTATTCCTGGTGTTGAGCCTTGCTACAACGAAAGGCATCCAAAGCCACCGACACCAAAGGAACCCACACCGCCTCCAAAGGAACCAACACCACCTCCAGCGCCAGAAGTTCCAGAAGGAGCCGCACCAGGAGAAGAAGGGGCTGAAAAGAAGGAAGGTGAACCAGGTGCAGAAGGTGCAGCGAACGGTGCAGCCCCACCCGCTGGGGAAGAGGGGGCACCACCTGCAGAGGGTGAAGCACCTGCGGAACCGGCCACACCTCCACCACCACCAGAACCAATTCCATTTGTATATGCTCTTGATCTGCCTCCTGAGGGTGCTGAAGTACCATATGTTAAAAATTACGAACCACCACCACCAGAACCTGAACCAGTTGAAGGTGAAGGCGCACCAGCGGCTGAAGGTGCCCCTCCAGCTGAAGGTGCTCCTCCAGCTGAAGGTGCTCCACCAGCTGAAGGTGCTCCTCCAGCTGAAGGTGCTCCACCAGCTGAGGGAGCTGCTCCAGCCCCGCCAGCTGAAGGTGCTGCTCCACCAGCTGAAGGTGCTCCACCAGCTGAGGGAGCTGCGCCAGCACCGCCAGTTGAAGGAGCAGCTCCTGCACCACCAGCTGAAGGCGCTGCTCCATCAGCAGAGGGAGCCGCACCAGCTACTGAAGGTGCACCGTCAGCCGCAGCACCAACAGAGGGTGCTGCGCCAGCCGCTGCTGAAGATGCTGCACCTGCAGCCCCGCCTGCAGAAGGAGCTCCCCCAGCTGAAGCCCCAGCCGCGGCTCCAGCAGAAGCACCGGCCGCTCCTCCAGCCGAAGCACCACCATCTTAAGACTATGCGCCAAAACTCAAATGCTCCTAAACTTAACTGCTTTTGCTTGCTAATCTGCACAATTTGGCTGTAAATTATTGATGAGATCCTACGAATGTAAATAGAGATAAATCGACCAAAATAATACGCTTAATAATTGCAGCTTCTTTTATACATTACCGGTTACAGTTATTTATTGTATGTTTAAAATAAACATTAAGGAACAAGACGACATCTTCTCAGGCGTGATGAATAAAATCGGTTACGAAATATGTTAACTGCTAGACAAGACAAAAAAAAGAAGACAACTGGGATTTGGATAGTTGGATAAAAATAAAAAATCGGTTGAGAAATTTTTTTTAAGTAATCATCTATAGGATATTATTTTCACGTTTATATTCGAGAGTTTATATTATGGTAGTAGAACCCTTAAAGCTTTCAAACCTGTTCTGGTTTCTATTAGATTTATTATTGTCTCTACAATCAAGCGAATACTTCTATCATTTTCCATAACTTCAAACTTTGCATTATAGAGCTAATCTCTTTTCTCCTTACACTTAGTTTGCTTTTAAAAACATCACAGAATTTCGTCAGGGTAATTTTCTCTCTATATAAAAAAAGAAGAAACATTTTGCTCTAGTACTCTGAAGTAATTTATTCAGTTAAGGAGTTCAGTCGGGAGTCCCGCAGGGTAACTAGTTCGATCGTTTACTGCCTAATTTCTGAATTACTGGCGATATTGTTATTTTTTTATCTATTATTATTAGGCTGTCAATCCTTTTTACTACTTGTACCCATAGGAGTGAAGGGTTAAGAAAATAATATAATAAATTCGATATAAAAAAAGGTTCAGAAAGAAATATATCATACCACCAACTACAGGGGTTAAGTTGCAAAGAAACACCCTGCACTTTTAATTCATAAGGCAGTCAAAAAATCATGCTTGCCTGATGTTTAGTTTGGGATTGTTTAATTTTCTAGGTTTGCTTTTATATTATTAATACTGTTAACATAGGAGACATTTACGCGCGGAGCCAATATCCTTTAGAAAGCCAAGGATATTCTGTGAACTTTTGCATGAGTAGCGTAACTTCGCACAGAGCTGCTTTTGCTGCTTTCGAAAATTGAATTTTGATGCCGAAAAGGTAACCACCAGCTGAACTATGGTTTGAATTAACTCCCTTGGCTAAGAAGTATTTTTTTAAAGTGGATTGAATCTAATGAAAAAATAATAAAATACAAACAGATGACCTCGTCTTGGAGAAGGAAAGATACAAGGACATTGGAGACGATCTCGACACCGCCTTCGTCGAGCTCATCGAAAGGTCCTAAGATGTGGAGTCCAACTCGGCCGCCGTCGTGTCTATACTGTCCTCACTGTTGTTGTGTCTTCTAGTGATTGTTTAACTCAACTCGAAACTACCGTAAAAAACTATAAGCGCTGCGCAGTATAGCACTGGTCTGCTGCCGCCCATCGCCAGACGCTTTACGAGAAAATCTTTTTATTTTTATTATCCGCACAAATGTATTTAATCCAAAAGTCTTTTGGTTTAATAAAGTAAATTTATCAGATGTGTGCTTTTTTCTAGATTTTTTTCTTTCAATTGCTTTCATATATTTTTTTTTTGCGTAGAATCCTGTAGGTTGGTAGTTTGCTATGGAGTAGTAGTAGTGATAATTACAGCAAAGTTAAGAAAAGTTACTAGTAGAACGCTTAATTTTTAGACAGTAGTTTTTGAGGCATGAGCTTTGACAATATTATTGAATTTTCTGCAAACAATTGGGGTAATAGCACTTTTCCATTTTGAACTCTTCTCATTTTGAATATGTGGAACTCTGGAAGGTTGAAATGGATGACTTCTGCTGGTTGTACAAAATATGAATCATCTTTATATAGACTGTTAACATTAAGAGCGAGTAAATCAACCGAAATACACTTCTTAGTATCGAAGAAAATAACAGTCAACTGCAGTAGTTCTTCTACTTGCAAGTTACAACAAAACTAGGGTTTGGATCATCATATATCTGTAGTTACATTTAGTATACATTATTTAGGTCAGAAACCTATGATCCCATTTAATAGAAAAAAGAACGAAATATAGGGTTATGGTAATAATAGCAATTAATTCAGATTAAAGACCAGAATTGATTATTAAAACATTGTTAATTGTTATTATACACAGGTAATGCAATAAGTTAAGGTAAGTGTTTTTAATATTCGAAAGTTCCAAAAGTAAAGGGAAAAATTGTTGGGGTTTTAAGTGGCAAAAAACATTTTCCTAATTAATAAATTTTTCTTAATATATGTTTTGAACTTCTTCAAAATTATGAAAAATTAATCTTTGAAAACTTGCAATGAAAAACTGTTACGAAAAAATATCTGGAACGTTCAATATGCATTTACTTAATTTATTATATAAGATCATTTTTATCGCGATAATTTTGGGAAAATATTTCACATTATCTAATTTATTAAAAAGGGAATTAGTTACTTAATTTATTATGAAAAGGATTTAAGACATTCATAATATAGAAAGTAAAAAGTAATTTAGTATGATAGTGAGGTAATATTTTTCACGCTGGGATTACGAAAGGCATAAGAAAACAGAAAAATTATTTAGAGAACGATTACAAAAAATATACATATAAAAATTTAGTTAAAGGCTTTAAAAGAAGACGTCTGACATTTTTTTAAATGTAATACTACATGAACTTTATTTATAACGAAATTATTCGTGGAAACTACTTATATTAAAAACTACTATAATTCAATAGGCATTTGGAATATCTGTATTTCATTTGCACATATATTTGTACTAGTATTTAGATTTAGATTTGTATGAGGCTTCAGTAATTTAGGAGCTGTAGATAAATGTAGAATTCCATTATTCAAAATTGCAAGTCGATTTTCCTGCACCTGTAAATATTTCCGCATAATGAAATTTCGGGTCACTTCTAGGACTATGTTTAATTATACAAATTATAACAGGACTATTCCTAGCTATATACTATACAGCAGATATTAATTTAGCACTTAATAGATTTAAAAGAATTTCGATCTCCCATAGCTCACATTTTTGTTATTCTATTTGTTTCTTTATACAATACTTATTTCTTTCATAATGTAAAAAATTACTTAAATTAAATATTTAATTGTACCTTACACTTTTGTTGAGCTTTATAAATTGCTTGTTTTAAATTACTTTGGAACTTGTTCAATATTAACTTTAATTGACATTGCGATTCCTCAAACAGAAGTTGAAACAAATATTTGTGAAAAAAAAAATACATCAATAATAAATAAAACAAAAGGGATGTTAGAAAGCAAAATCGAAACAAACAGCTTGTTTCAACATCTGAAATAGGAATTCTAATCGCAAACTATTATTAACAATCGAAAACGCAATTTTGCCTTTTACAGAAGAACTTAACAAGGAGAAAGAAAAATGCAAGGCCATCGCTCACGAATTAGACCTAACAATTGCAGACATGTGCTACTAACAATGCTAACTAAAGAAAGTCACACCGTACCCACTTTACGCTTTACTTTAAATTGCGCTTTTGGTTTTTGATATTGAAGAAACGCGTTTATACACCTGCATGGAATGAATTTCTATATCAAAGATAACGTGAATAAGTACAACATACAGTACAGTCTAATAATTAGACGAACAAGGATAGTAAGGCAGTCATGTAACGTACCATCGAACCAGTAGCAGTAAATAAATTTTCATATTTTGCACCGCTCTTTTATTATTATAATGATATTAAATTTAAGTTCTACGCCGTTGTAAGTATAGTATTTATAACATTTTTAAGCAATTTAGCTATGCCCATGTACTTAATTCAGTTATAAAATTTAAGGGACTTTGCAGATAGATTGATCCGATTTCCGAATGGATTTTTTTTAAATCGAATTGAGAGTGGTCAAGATGAATATGAAATCCATTTTGTTGAAGACGACGAATCAAAATACAATATGAATTCTGAATCCCTTTATTCTCAAAAGGGTTCAAATTCGTTCAAAGGAAATAACACAAGAATTCGAAGCACAACGATGAATTAATTTTTTAAATTGGGAAAACTTAAGGAATTATTGAATTTTATAGTGCCTTTCTTTAAAAGAAAGTAAAGCGACAGAAGTTATCTGAATATTCTTTTGTATTACACCATTCGTTTCGATGGGCAAGTTCTCACAGATAATCTCCGATATGATTTGAATAGTAAAATAAAAATATGCTGTTGATTGATTTTAGAACAGTGAATTACTGTCCCATCATTTGAGTAGGGAAAATAGTTTTATAATGGTTTCACCCTTAAATTTAAATAACTGCAATTTCTAGAAGTCTGCCATAAAGTTAGCATTTCGGATTATCAACAGAGTGACTAACGCCGTTGTCTGTTTATTGTGTGAATCTAATGAATTGCTATTAGTTCGAAGTGTACCTAAATATTTTTGACAAAGTGCGCGATTCGCTCTTACTTAGGATACCATAGTTTAGGTTAGAGTGGTATAATCTTTAAAATATGAGTAAATGCGATAAAAATAATTTTCAATGGATTTTGAAATAGACGGAAAGTGGAAAAACTATAGATAGTTTTACAACTTGCTCTAATTCTAATTGGGTTTTTAGTCGACATCGGTTTTGTGGCTCACTAAAAAAAATATTCAATTGTTTATTTTAACATCAATTTCCAGTGATGTTTTCTCCTTCACTGTTTTCATATGCTTATGTTTATCATTTGAAAATATGAAAGATATAATGAATTATAACTTCATAATTTTAGCTTAAAAGGCGTTGAGTATTTTATGATTTTTAAAAACGTGTGCATTCAATATTTTTCATATACAAAATATGCTTTTAATGCTGTTTACAATAATTTTGAGAAATCAAAACAACGCGCTTTTTGCTTTTAAAGTTATCATAGCGTAGTAGTAAGATGGGAGCAAATCATTTTAAGTTTTTGATATATACATATATGTGAACCTCAAATGATTGGGACTGAATTTTCTAACTGCCACTATAAAAAAATTATCAACTTCTATGTTAATTTTATTATATTTTAAAATATGGATCGTTTTGAAATAGTATAATGACTAAATACTGCCTAAAACTTGTACTCATAAATATCATTCCATTTGAATTGCATTTAGTAAATATTTAACGATAATAAAATTTGAAATATTTGTAAGAATTCTAAATTTGGACCAGATGTACAATAAAAAGTGGAAAACACAAGCAGAGAAGGTGCTATAGTAATATTTATACTTGATTTAATCATTTATTTTAACATATTTGAAATTCATTAATTCTGGATATATCTTCAATATACATGTGCGTAATTACGTAACATTACAAGTAAAAGCAAACAACAACAATTACAATTAATTTAAACAAACTTTAAAATCAACATGCACTTTCTTGTGTAGCTTGCGTTTTCTACCACAAATAAAAAGAAGAAGAAAATTACAAGGAATTTGGTGTAAAATTGTACAAAAGGATAAAAAATGTCATAAATTTAAGCGTTAAATCTTTATCGATATCAAAGAAAAAAAGAATTTGATCAAATGAAATTAAGACGCTTTTGAGGATCTGTTTTATTACCCTTTTTCGCTTTTCGGAGTTTAAAATTGTTTTGTACGAAAAATCGTTGTAATCCCATTTAAAATTTGTTTAGTCTTATAATAATTTATATATAAAAATCTATATATACTGTGCGAAGACATGAATGGAAAAACTTTAAAGGTTAAACATATTTAAAAAAATAAACATTCCATTTGCTAATTTTTGTGTTTTATTTATTCGAAGCGATTCAAAAATCTATAAATCAGTTGAAAATTTACACTTTCTGCTGTAATATAGGCCTTATATCATTAAGCAAGGAGGTAAGCATTATTAATAAAAGTAAAGAAAGTAGAAGAAAAACACCCAATTATATATAATTTCATCGTTAATGCTGATAATCGTTAAATATATAAGAATTTCTTTAATAAAAACGCGATATAGTAAATATCCGAAGCTTCGGTTTTCATAGAACTGTTTAATTCTATTGGTTCCCACCGTTCCAAATAGTTCACCCAGATACATTTCAAAGATTTTTTCCTCAAAATATAGTCTTGCATTTCACTCCAAATTTCGGCCGGAATTAATTTCTCAAGAAAAAAAGCCGAGGAAAAAGAATGCACGAAAAGTTTTGTGAATAGCTCTGGTATGGCTGTAAATAAACATACAAAAATATATTAATTTTACCGACCTCCTTCCCCTTCGGTCTAAAAGCATTTTTCTTTTTTTTTTTAAATTTACAGAAACGTTTCTACGTAGAACACCTCCTCCGTAGAATGGTGTGGATTCGTGACGAGTACATATGTTCATGGGCGTATGGGCATCAATTCAAAAGGTGCCAGAAATAGCCCGTGTTTCTAGAGCAAATAAATTCTATCTAGTGTTGGACGATATAAACTTTGCTGACTTACTTTCTTTCTGCACAAAGAGGAGGAATCATGATGGGGATGATGTTGCATTGGCAAAATCGTACTTTTTAAACTGCCTCTATTTCTACATATTAGTTAATTTTTTATTTATTCATGTGTGCGGACAGTAGCAAGTGATTCAAAATTTAACTTGAGAGGAGCCGAAGGGATAATTGGAAACAATTTTAGATGTGAGTAAGTTAAGAGGCATTGCTGTGAGATGATCGCAGATGTCGATTTATTTTCAGCGATTATTTAAAACAAGATAATTTAAATTAGCTTAGGCAAGTATATTCTACTCATTAATTTCGCACAAGAATACTTCAACACTGGTATGCATTAAATGAACAAGGGTGTTGGCACAGCCAAGAATTTCGTGCTTGCCCTCAAACTTCGCATAAATCGGCCTTGTACTTGGCGTTTCAATTAATTTTGTAAAATGGGTCATACAAATTGATATTACATTTCAAAATATTTTTAATAGAGACTTTCATATCTGGGTTAAAGAGCCTCAATTTAGAACTAGTGGATAATTTGAAATCATAGGTTTTTTTTTTTCACTGAAGTACAAAGCAGTTTTTAAAAGATGAACGCAGTTTTTACGACTTTATAAATTTTGGATTAATGTTCAAAACTTGCATTTCCAAATTTACCCATCCTTCGTAAATAGAGCAAAGCACGTTAGTAATATCAGTCCAAAATACACGACCGGATATAGCCCCTTGTATTTCGATTGCAATTCGTAGCTCCACAAATTTCTTTTAAATTTGAATTTGTTTACACGTTTTACAAGCATTTCATGGTTTTCGCAAAATTTCAAAATTAAAATTTAAAACTCAAGAAATTACATTTCTGGAGGCGTGAGGCATCGAGGGGAAGTTGATATAATTAATAAAGTCCCAGAATATTCCCTAATTCACTTACGCGTGCGCAGGCCCCCTTTTCATTATGCCCCTTCGACTTGCTGATGGGAGTGGGGAGCGTTCAAAATTGAGGAACTCAAAACTTCCTAAAAATATCGATATAAATTGATGCAGGAGTGTGCGTCCGGACCAGCGGAGGAGATTCCATTTCCACCTGTAAGTCTGTAGAAACTCCTTAGCGTCTGTCTATTTTTGTCAAAGATTTTCCAAAATGAAAACTGAAGCTCTGCGTGGTGCAGTGGAAAACATAAAACTCCCCGGCACCTTGAGAGAAAATCTCTCAAAAGTGGGGACCATTTCGACCCCAGTTTTCCCCTTATTCTTATGCTTTTATATAGCTTTGTTGTGATTTTCGGTTATTTTTGAATTTCACCCTGCACACATCCACAACACGGGGCTCATGGTTTCTATAATTTGATCCTCATCAGTGCTTTCGCGTATTTGCTAGCGCGTAGAGTGATTCAAGCGCTCAGGTTGGTTTTCTAGGAAGAGAGTTAAAAAATTTATCTTTTTGTTTAAAGTATATTTAAAAAGAAGCAAGAGAAATTCTTTGACTTGGAAAATATATTCGTTAAAATTAGAGTTTTGTCATATTTTGCATAAAAAGTGTATAATATAATGAAAATTTTTAAAAAATTTTAACGCTTAAACGGATTTTGATAAGCTAAAAAACTTTTGAAATTGTGAGCAATGTGCACTGGAGCGTCTTGAGGGAACAGAAAAGTGTCAAGTGATGTACTAATTAAAAAAAAAAGAAATATTTTATTTCTTCACAATAATTAACTTCTCTAAAAACCAGGAAGAACTATTGAACAATAACAGACTCTAAAATGGATATGATAGAACGATTATAAAAAAACAATACATAACTGGATTTACCTCGTATTACGCTTATTTTCTTATAAGGAATTTTGGTAATCGATTCAGAATTCTGCACACTGAAAAACATCCTACAGCACACATTCTCCTTCTCTCTTCCCGCATACCGAAATTTTTGGCTACATGTTGCCAAATATAAGCATTTTGTTAAATATTTGCCAGCAGCTAGATCTAGTGTGGTAGTAGGATACCAAAGATGATGATTGGTGAAGCAGGAGATCGTTATGACACAGTTTATCTCTTTTTATTTTTAAAATAAAAGTGAAATAGACGAACAAAAAATATTTATAGAACTGGGATTACTTCTCCTGATTCTATTTTTATAAATTTTCATTTCGCAGTGTCGAACACAGCTCTCTGTTATTATGCAACAATTATAGAAATGTTGGCAACCGAACTCATTTTTATGGATGCCCAATTATTGGGAAAATTTTTTTAATGTCAACGAATTTTTGAGGTTTAATTCCTTATCAAGATGAGGCTTTTCCAAAACTCACAAACAAAGGAAAAATTTATTTTCGATTTTTTTTTATTCATCCAAAAGATGTAATCCGTCAACAGTTCGTTTTTTCACAGTATCCAAGATACTTCTTTTTTTTATAAATATATCAGAGTACAAAAAGTCTTTTCGAATAAAACGAATGCTAGTAAAATTGGGTGAGTCATTCAGTGCGTTTTCGAAGGTATCATATTACATGACCTCCCCCACGAAATGGACAGCGCCCAAATACTTTAAGGTTATTCGAGGTAGCGACTAGCTGCGCCTGTATTGTGGGTTTTGAAATTTGGCAAGATTACGAAAAGCTCGATGTCAGCCGACTAGTTGTCTTTTTTACACTATTTTAGTTTTAGTTGAATAGAACTTTATAACACCTTCAAATTTTTAGTATAAACTATATCGCAAAATTTCTACAAAGCATTGAATTTAGAAAATATGCATGCTTTCAATTCAATAAAATTTCAGAACATTTTACAAAATAAATTTTATATATACTCAGTTCCTATTTACAGCCAAAGAAATATTGGCAAATGCTGGACAATCCTAAAAAATGTGGATCATTTATTTGTTTAAGAAACTATAATTATACACAAAATAACTGTGGATTAAAAAGGGAACCTTGCGGGACACCATACTAGGGTAATAGTTATTCGAGTAAGTGGAATATATTTAATACGTATGACTTGGCTAATTACCAAAGACCATGTTAATGATAAAACTGAGATAATGGGAATGATGTGGAAATATTGGTGCAGATAGAAGACCTTCTATATATAGTTCCATGAGAATGAAAAGAATCTCAACTGAGAATTAATATAGTAATAGTATGATAACAAGTATAAGCTTGTTAAGTACTGTTGTACTAGTTATACCTCAATCCGCAACAAAACAAACATCTTAATTTTGCTCACTTTCCTTTTATATTTATTTCTATTAAAATTTTCTAGTGACACATTAATTTGTTCAACTTTTAATACCAGTAGAACACTAACGTTTTCCACGAAAAACTAATTAATTTTCCTTTGGGTAGACTGAACAGGACATACAGGTCTGATATATTAAATAATTTAAGTTTTATGGTGACTCAAATTGAGCGAAAAAGGTAGAGGAAAAAGGAAATAAAAGCAATAAGAAAACCATTGCACAAATGGTACAAAGAATATAAATAAATTTTTTTACAGAGTTATAAACCCAATAGTAACATTTCATGTTTTCAAAAATGAAATTTAAAAAACTAACTAAGTTAAACTAAATATCAAAAGTTTATCAAAATTCGCTTAAAATAAAAGTATAAAAATTAACTATTTGAAATATTTGGAGAAAAGACAGTGTAATTAAAATTCTGGTTTTTTTTTCCAGAGTAAGAGTGAACTGATTTTTCTGTAGCCCCGTAACAAAAAAAAAATCCACAATGGACGCAATCAAGAAGAAGATGCAAGCTATGAAGCTTGAGAAGGACAATGCCATGGACAAGGCTGATACCTGTGAGGCACAAGCCAGGGATGCTAATTCCCGTGCCGAAAAGGTTCTCGAGGAGGTCCGCGAACTCGAGAAGAAGCTGGTCCAAGTTGAGGCCGATTTGGTTGCATCCAAGGACGCTCTCGAAAAGGCCAATCATGAACTTGAGGAGAAGGAAAAATCATTGACTGCTACAGAATCTGAAGTTGCTGCCCTTAACCGAAAAGTCCAACAGATTGAAGAGGACTTGGAAAAATCAGAAGAGCGCTCAACAAGTGCTCAACAGAAACTACTGGAGGCTACCCAGGCAGCTGATGAGAACAACCGGTAAAATGGCTAGTTTTTACTTATTGTTTATACTAATTAAAATTCCTCCTCGCCGTCTTCTTCAGTATGTGCAAAGTACTTGAAAATCGCTCTCAACAAGATGAGGAACGTATGGATCAACTTACCGCTCAACTCAAGGAAGCCCGTCTCCTTGCTGAAGATGCCGACAGTAAATCAGATGAAGTTTCACGTAAGCTGGCCTTCGTTGAAGATGAACTTGAAGTCGCTGAAGATCGTGTAAAGACCGGTGAAGCCAAGATTATGGAGCTTGAGGAGGAGTTGAAGGTACTACAGTTTTAAAATAATATACCTCGGTCCTAGTAGATGTTAAATATGTTTTATTGTGGAACAGGTCGTAGGAAACTCCCTCAAATCTCTTGAAGTATCTGAAGAGAAGGCCAATCAACGAGTTGAAGAATTCAAACGCGAAATGAAGGTACTCACTGTCAGATTGAAGGAAGCCGAGACACGTGCTGAGCACGCTGAGAAGCAAGTCAAGAGGCTCCAGAAGGAAGTCGATAGACTAGAAGGTACTGTAGACGATCCCATAATAATAATCATACAATTTTTATCTCTCTACCGATTTATAATATAGGAGAAGATATAACGCTTTTACAGGTGTAATCTCTTCTTTTTTCAAATTGGCCGTAATATATGCTTGTAATTAACTATTTTCCAATGCCTCAAACTAACAACTGGAGATAAAAGAGTATTCGTGCGCTTGGCTCAAGTGTTGAGTCATGGGCCTCCGGCCGGGATTTGCCGGACCTCATAAACTTGTATTTTAAACCTAATAGAAGTTTCTTTTATCTCCATTACGAATAAGGAAGATATAATTTTAATAACTTTTTCTTTCCGTGTAAATTTTCGTTGTATGCTTTTATTAAATTGCTTTTTACAGACCGACTCTTCCATGAAAAAGAAAAATACAAAGTGATCTGCGACGATTTGGATTCAACATTCGCTGAACTTACTGGATACTAAAAAAGTTTTCAAAATAATTTATTAATACAAATCAAAAAAAAAAAAAAACGAGAACATTATTTTTTTTTTGTTTTTTGTCTGAATGGTTTTCACAATATTTTCGGTGTATATACACACACACACTCACAAGCACATAACAGAGAGAAAAGTGCAAACTCCACTTGTACATTTGTTTTTATTATTATTATTACGTTTGAAAATAGCAAATCAGACTAGTTCGCAACGAGAACTGATTTAATTGGAACGAATTTTTCAAAATAGTTTCAAAGAATAAAAAGACTTTTTGGAATTTATGTTAAGGTACATTCCCTCCGGTTATTTAAAGAGAATTTGGCGTAGATAATTTCAAAACGTTTGTTTCTTCAAAAACTACTGTCCATTGCAAAGAGTTTGCTGGCAAGGAATTTAATTCACCTACTTATACTGTGTAAATATTCCAGTACAGTCGAATCGGGAGAGATTTCTCAGTACGAGAACTCCGAGTATTCCACCTCGGCGATTACAAAGCTGCCAATAAACATAACAACCTTGCACTGCTCGAATTGTCTGTTTAACAAAATTTGTCCGTTTTTTGTTAGGAAAAAGTTGTTCAATTAAACCTGCTTATAAATATATACATGCTTATACACAATAATACAATTGTAAATTAAGTAAATAGCCTTAGAAATTTTGTCTATTTTTTCCCGCTCTTTCTAAAATACATTTAACATAACAAAACACAAAAGACCATAACTCTGCTGCGTAAGCTAATGAGTCTCCATGAAGAGTGGAGTTATTAACATCGATAGTGATTGTATAAATAAGCTGAATAAGAAATACAAATAAATAGAAACAAATAAAGGGATTTGCTGCCTTCGCTTGCTTTACGACGCTCTAGTACTAATCGTTTTTATCCTCCACCTCGATCTTGGTTGGGCGGAATATGCTGTTGTAATAAAGTTTTTTAATTTTTACGCAAAAAGGTGATTTTTTATTTTTTACTTAGATTTCTTTTTTAAGTTAGAATTTTTTTTCACTTTTGCCTGCATGCTGCAAAATCTTTTTAAAAACCACAAGATTGTTTTTTTTTTTTCATGGAAAATGCCGCCATTTCTTTGGTTTACTTAATTTTTGAATTAGAAATAATTCAATATGATAAAAATAAAAATATATGGTGGCATTTTTTAAATGATTATAGTTTTACACAATATTTGTAAATTTTGAAATGCATCATTTATATTACAAAAATATTTCGGCTAATTCTCATTTCAAAATAATTAACAGATGAATTGGGCATCAACAAGGACAGATATAAGAGTCTTGCTGACGAAATGGATTCCACATTTGCAGAATTGGCTGGTTATTAAAAACATCAACATCATACAATTATCTGTATTTTTCTTAAAACTTGAAATACAATAAACCACTAATAAATAAAACATCAAGAAATTCATAAAACCAAAATGTTGGCACTATTCTCCATCATATACGAATAAACAAAAATTGCGACGATTTCATTCTGGAAATAAAATTATTTAAAATACGTGAAAAAAGCTCTGTTTTTGGAACAAAAGAATTGTAACACGAGTAATGAATAACATCAAAAATAAAATGGCAAAATATAATAACAACGAAAAGGGTGCAGGGAGAGAGACCAATTTGTTTGAAAATGAGCTTCTTTTGTCTGGGCAACAACACCAATCAACAACACTTTCAATCTGGCAGCCAATGTGAACAACAACAATGAACATTTAGGCGCATATGTCTAGCGTTTTTCCAGATCTGTTTATATTTATTGTTATGACAATATTTAAACTACAAAAAACGAATTATTATAATTTTAGCTTTCATAAAAACTGAATAAATCAACAAATACTTTTAAAATGCCATCGATGTTTATTTCTAATCTATATTTTACATATTTCATTCCTGGGTTCGACTTGGCTCGCCTTGATTCGATTCGACTCGACTCTCAAATCGAGCGAATCCGACTAGTCTGGGAATGACTTAACTCGGATTCGACTCAATGCAGTTCAGTTTGGCGTGATTCGATTTAGTTTGGCTAACTAGTATTTCATTTCCCTTATACAATTCAAAAAAATAAAACAATTAAAATCTGTGCTACGAACAATGATGAGGATGCCAGAAAAGTATGGTCATGTACCTACATGAGTGAGTAACCTGCTTCTATAAATTTAACCTTAATAAAGTTGACTAAAAGGTGAACTAAATCATACTTGCTCGCCTTTAGACGAGTAAACAAAACTAAACAAAGGTGGTGTTAAAAAAGAGGTAGATACGTATCTAAAAAGCGTTACAATTACAATAAGCCAGCGATAAAGGCTCAAAGAAGGGCTCTAGTAAGTGAGCCAGAACACTATAATCAAGCAAATTGTATTGGAACAGAAAAAATGTTCTTCCGCCTATGATAATAGGCTTCGGGGCTATTTGGAGAAAGCAGGCGTGGCACGAAACGCAAATATTTGGACAACGTACATGAAAGTTGCTGAAAGTGTCGGCACCTTTTCTTGTCGATTTTGAGAGAAATCACGCTAAATTCTTAGACCGCTTAGCTTCTCTTTTACTTTCTTACGAAAGAATTAAAGACACCAAAAAAGCCTCTTCCAATCAGAGCCTCTTCGGCAAGAACGCAGTAGTAAGCAAATCGCGGAAAATTCTCTTAAATTAGCACACCTGTCCACAAAAAGCGAGGCAGATTCACTATCATTACCTAGTGCAGGTAACCGAAGCGGTATACCCGTGTCTTTAATTCAAACCAGGAAAAGTATAACGGTCTTTACGTGCCATTATAGCGTAATTTCTTTACAAAGACAGCACGAATCACTTGCCTCGCTTGATCGAGTATGTAAATCGTTTATGCAATTGTGACGTCACTGGAAAAAAGGTAGAAGTCGCTCCAGGTAAGTGATGACGGGGTTCCAGCTAGAGTACCTCAGACGACCTGGCTAACGATGATCAGTTGAAAACGAGTTAGCCAACGAAGAACTGTGTTGTCGTGTTGTCCATCTCGGTCACTATATTTCGATTTTTGTGTTTTGTCTGCTTTTTGGTTGGTTTAAAATCTAGGATCTAGACTGGTTTTAGTGGATTCGAAATTCGGATAGTATGCATTTCGAGAGAAACATGCTGCTGCTGGGGTTTGCGGGAATCGTCTTGGCTCTGATTCTTGGCACCTGCACCGCTGGAAAGATCAAGAAGAAGGCCGACCAGGTCGCGGATAAGCAGCTCTTTATTCAATCCAAAGAGACGTCCCCGATCAATTTTTTAAGGCTGGTCGTGATGAGACTTATCTACGGTATAGCGACGCAGATGGGACTGGAGGAGCGGCTGGCCGGAGTTTTCAATGGCGCTTTCGTACCTCCCAATGCTGAGGATGACTACGGCGACTTCGGACTCGATGGCGATTTTGACCTTTTCGATGACTATTGAAACACGAGACGGAGATCGACGATTTTTGTCTTGATGGAGTATTCTAATTATGGAAACGAGGGACCGTGTGAAATCGACTGAGTGATCGTTTGCGAGTATTTAAGTGTGAATGGATTTAACGTGAAAATGTAAAAGTTGTTATTTATTAAATTATTGAAAGAAAGTTATGTTTTTCTAATATAGCTTTAGCTCCAAACCGAAGTATGAATAATATTATTATGATTATTATGATTATTCATACTTCGCTCCAAACTAAGAGTCATTCTGGCTTCCACACCATTTTTATTTGAAACAAAGTTGGTTATTTTTGGAATAAAGCGGTACAGGTCTTCAACTAACTAAAAATTCGAAGAAGATTTTTGATCATAAGGAATGTTACTATGTTTTGAATCACAGTTAATATATAAATAAAAGATTTTCGAAATGGCGGGCAATTCAAGTCAAAATATCGAAGATAACAGCCTTTATAAAGCTTCTTCTATTTTTTTAAAACATGAAAATATAAAAATAATTATATCGGCGGAGTGAGATGTAGATAAGAATGTATAGAATATTATCTTCAAATTTCAAGTAAATTGGGTGAATTGCCCTTCTATTATATACGTAAATTTGTGGGATTTCGTCATCAAATTTTACCAGACTATTCTTAAAAGTCTTGAAAAAGGAAAAAAAATATTTTTCTTCGAATTTTAATTATATAAAATATACTAGTAATCACTTTGAGAGTCTTAACTTTTTCATATTGGAATACCATCGTCGGTATGCTTTTTAAATGATAATGATAATAGTAAACAAATAAAAAACAAACGAAACTACAAAAATTAAGTGAAAGGTTCTTTAATTTTGGTTTGAATATTATTTCTGATTTATGTTGTGGTTTTAATTAATTTGCGATGTATTATGTGGGTAAGGGTATAATAATAGTTTTCAAAAAAAAATTTGCCCTTCTAATCTTTTATTTTGATTGACCCTATTTTATTATCTATTTTAAAAAATTATTTAATTTTAAACGTTTGATGGGAAAACATTTGGAGAAATATCGTCGAAGTTAGGAACAACGAAATTAGAGGTTTGAAATTGAAAAATGAAAAATTACGTCTGTTCGCAGGTTCCATAATTTACTCCTTTCACCCATGAAAATACGTTTACAACATACCCTACTTTTGTTATACCTTTTTTGAAGTAGCTTTTCCTCTCATTTGGAAGTGATTGGTATTACTGAAATGTATAACATTTTCCCACAATTTATTGGAACGTGCTTGGTTTAAAAGATTACCATCTATTGTTAAGATTTACGCGCGACAAATACTTAACTTAATTAAATATTTCACGCATGAGGTGTCCTACTGCTACTTGCAAGCTTAAGCCCAACTAGCACTAAGCCGGGTATTAGTCGCTGAGTCGGCCCAGATAGTCACATTGGTATGACTCTAATTTGTCACCCAATCACGACAGTAACAAAAGAAAGTTGTTCCAAAAAATTATCCATTTATTCATGATTTCAATCACAATCGGCCGTCCAATGGCATAGTTGAAATTGCTCTCACTCGTCGTTACCTTCCGATTCGGACCCGGTCAGACGTTCGTCCCAAATACCACCACCCTCATTGTCGTCGGAGACTCCTTCTTCGTCGACCTCCTCCAGGTCGTTGCAGCCGTTTTTCTTTCGCACGAGTTCGCCCCAAAGGAAGTGGGTCTCACAGATAGGACAATCACCTTCGACCGGGACGTAATGGCCAGGCTCCAAACAAAGGTTGGCCAGACAAACGATGTGGCAAATCAGTTTGCATCTCGGGTTTAGACAAGTGATCCGCGACCGTTCGACGTTCTCAATAATTTTCATGCACAGGTGGCATTCAATCCTCGGGGGCGCGCTGGCTTCTGCATGCCCTAGGCCAGGAGGAAGCTTTGGTTTCTTTTTAATTGCCACCCAGCCGTGGCATATTAGCATGTGCAGCGGCGGGGCCCTATCTGGCTGTAAGAAGAAGCTTTTTCTTAGTACGTAGTATAAAGTGAAAAATTTGATGTCATATGCTTCTACCGTCGAGACAAATTCTAATTTACCGGAAAATCTTTCACGTAGTCTGGAGCAAGCCATCTTATGATCAGTGGTAATCGATTCCATGGCCCAGTTCGAAGCATTTCGGCTAAGATGCGAAAATTATACTCGAAAGGGGACTCGTTGCGGCGCTTTTTCTGCACCTCAGGAATCACTTTCAGCCTCGACGACTTTGTGGGCCATTGCCAAGCCCATTCGAACTATGGGAAGAAAATGAAATAAGGCATGATTCTAAAAACCACATAAACACGTCTGGAAAACTTAAATGAACCCTAGAGAAAATACTTTCGGACTCACATCTGTAGTCGGTCAGTAGTTATTTCTGTAAATATTATTTGTACGATTTGAGATACAATGAAAACAACCTTAAGTTAATAAAAAAAAAATAAGGGAGTACTGAGACCTTTGTGGTTTAGTTAAATCACTTTAACGTCAATTATTTGTATAATGTAAAACATAGGAAAAAATTCAAATAAGGAATATTAAATGTAATATCATTTTCGAAACATAACAGATTTAAAATTGAACGTGCTTAATGAATCTTTTAATTAATGTGCATAGAAAAGCTTCTTGTCGGTGGATAGGGGAAATTGGCAAAAAGATGATGTCAAGCCAACCGTCTTTAATAGCCGAAAAGTTAAGAGAAAGGCGTTTAACCAGGGTCCAGGGAAAGGAAGTAGCTCCTTACTTGCAAGAGCTAATAACGAACGATATATATAGGTTTGAAGGACAGCATGCGATGTATGCAATGGTTTTGAACCACATAGGAAGAGTCATTTGCGATATTATAATTTATCGGACTGGGGAGAAGAATGTCTTTATTATAGAGTGCGATAGAGGGGCTCTGAATGATCTTAAAAGACATATGCGCATGAATCGCTCCGGACGGGAAGTTGAAATTTTGTCACTTAATAATGGTTACAATCCCTGGGTAGTGTTTCAAGCTGACAAACTGAAGCAGATTATATTTGATATTCGATATTTGATTAACAGTTCACAAGAAATAATAAACATAGAGTCGAATAGTGAGGGCTTTGAAGAGGTTTTGGTCTGCGAAGATCCAAGATTACCGGCATTGGGATATCGACTTGTAATGCCGAAGGCGTACTCGTTGTGGGAAATAAAGAATTTATTTCTTGGGCATGACGTCAAAGAGGCCACTCCAGAGATTAATTACAGGTATTTGCGATATTGCCTTGGGGTTGGTGAAGGCGTTAAGGATCATCCCCCAGGCGCATGTTGCCCTTTAGAATCGAATTGTGATTTTCTGCATGGGATGTGTTTTAATAAGGACCCCTATATTGGCCAGGAGCACGTGGTAAGGCTTCATCTAAACGGAGGAGTTCAGAAAAGACTGATGCCTGTAAGATTTTCGAAATCAGTAGATTACCGCGCTAAGAATGTCGAATCCATTGGAGGATCCGTGGTGGGCACTCTAAGATGTACCACAAAAGGCGCTGGCCTTGCTCTGCTTCGATTTGAACGTGTATTCAAAATGTCGAGCATCTTTAGTTGTGGTGATTCTTGTAAATACATAATCCCAAGATGGTGGCCACAGGAGTATTTTACAAAACAAAAAATTGCAAAGCAGAAAAATGTTGTAAACTGTAAAATGTGTTTGCCGCATTTGAATTAGTATCCCACTGATTAAAGCATTTATTATTTTTATCAAATTGTATTATTGTGATGAAATTATAAGGAGCTTAGAAAATTAAGTACATTCAAAACAATTAGCTCTTTTTACAACATTGTTTTTCAAGGTAAGGTTAAGATACACTTTGCGCATCTATCCTGATATGAGTGCGAGATTTAGTCCTATTTTTTTTTATTATTATTAAGATTTACCTGACAAATATTTCTATATAAAGCTTTATTATATACCTAGTATTTTAAAACATATATTTACGTAAATAAAATACCTGGAGGGCTGAAATGTTGTTTGGGAATCCGTGAACTATTAGGATCATTTTCCAAGGGCCTCTGTTGTTAGTTTTTTTGGCGCCACCGAAATCCTTGCCACGGTTGTGTTGAGTGATTCGCCGATTCGGATTGACTGTGAAACCAATGTAGACTCGGTTCTTATATTTAGGATCAAGGTTTTGGCTGCATAGCAAATAGACGCCGTAGAAATCTTCTACTTTTTGAAGGACTTCCATACTTGCTCAAGGCTTAGTCTGTGACAAAAAAAAAAAATTCTTGTTAGAAGTCCTAAGAAATCACCAAGTTAATTGATATATCGAAGAACCGTGAAGGTTCTGGATGAACTACCGCTAAAATCTGCCAACTGTCATAAATTCCCCAGAATTGTGCGACGTCATCAAACTTGGAAAGACAACGGAGAACCTTATGGAATGTTCGGAAAGGTCCCATAACCTGGAGGTCTGTAAGGAGCCTCGCCATGTTGAGTGAGTCAATTAAGTTCAGTGAAAAGCAAAGATAACATGAAAGTGAATGGCAAGTAAATTTAGAGAACAAGTTCTAAAGTTAAGTGAGTTACCGTTTTATAGCTTTCGCGAAGTGATTTGTTTTGCAAGTGCACTCATAAAATCATTTGTGTGTAAGTTTTCCAATTAGTCCTAACCGAACCGCCATACGTTCTCGAGGACAAAATACAACAATATTTTGTCTTAAAACTATAAGACTTATTTAAAGAAAAAACCACGTTATTATACCTTGAAATAATTATCTGGTACTTCGCAAAACTGTTATATGTTTTAATCGAAGTTATTCTAGAGCTATATTTTTTATTAAATTAATTTTGGGCAAAAATTGTGAGGTAATAGGGGACCAACCAGCTAATGAAAAGAAAAAACACATGCAGTAGTGCATTTTTGTGTTTCATTCTCTCAAATATGCTGCTTTAGTTAATATAATGTAGGGTTTCTCGAATTAGCCTTTTATTAGATTCCACTTTGTGTCTATAGGGAAATACCCTAATTATTTAACAAAATAAAATACAATTTGTGATTAAAGATTAACAAAATTTTATCTCTAAATATACTTAGTATTATGTACAGTCTTGAACATTTAATTATTTTACATTGACTGGCCGGTGTTTAAGTAACCTTTTGCCCTCCCACACCATTTTGTTGTGGTCCATTTTGGTTAGCATTGGTTTCCATTTGGACGATTCCATTGTTAATGTTTAATAACTTCGTCCGCCTTCTGGTGTAATGCTGCCAAAGGAGGATGGCTTGATCGTCTATAAACTTACAGCACTGTGAATTTACAATTTCCCGACGGAAGTGCTCGTACTGTAAAAGATCCAGAAAGTAGAGGCACATGGGATACATCAAATAGCGAGCATATTCTGGTTTCTTCCAATACAGTAAATACTTGAGGTAGTTGATGAAAGCTTGGTCCTTGAAATAACCTCGTTGAGCAAGAACTGCAGTTTTGGATAGTTAAATTCTTATTTTCTGTTACATTTTAAATATTTACTTACAATTAAGGTAATTGGGATTCGCTAGACATTGCACGAATTCAAGCTCGACTTGAAGACGCCACTTCTGTTGTTCTTCAGATTCTATGGGTACTGAAATAGGTTTTACTAAGATGCTCGTGATTTTTTGCAAAATTTAATGTTAAACTAAAGATACTTTTAGTTGGATTAAAGTCAAAATGTGCAAAACAGATAACATTTCTCTAAAGTTTCAAAGCCCAACTTAGTAATTTAGTGTCTTGTGAAATGGGCGATAAATGAAGGATAGTTCATTTAGGAACCGTAATTTAAAGGTGTTTAAGCAGATTAGAACAGTATTCATAGGAGCTTTGAAGCCAGGACTAATTAAAAATTTGTGGGCTGTTTTTTTAATCAACTTTTGAACTTTAGGATATTCTAACGACCCTGAAGATAATCTTGGATGTCAGGGAACGTACTTAAGGGGGAAGAAATGAAAAATTAAGTCTGCTTTGCTCCCAATTTTGCGCAGATGTGGGGACGGACATCGTGGCTATCCATGCCGAAAACCAAGAGATTTCCTCTGGAGTAAATCAATTAAGAGTATAGGACTATATCAAATAAACAAAACTACGAAAATAAATTCAATGCCAACCCGATTCAGAGAGAACACCCGCTCTTCCTCCAAGTAGTGTAAATTACAAGATAAATTCAAAACTTAAAAGTAGATGGATATAAAATAAAAATGGGACTACTTACGCTTACCTTTCCCATACATCTTAGCCATAATGGATGGATGGAAAAGTAGTTTTTAGTTTTTTGTATTTTGTGTATGTACAGAGGAATTAGTTACAGTAAAGTAATTCTTATTAATGATGCATAAAAGACACAGTGTTATTTCAATTATCCTGATGGCAAATAAGCGTATTACACGGAAAATAAATACAAAATCTAAAAATCATTTCTTAATAAAAAAAGTATAAGGCTTTTAACAAAAACAGCAGCGAAATCGAAGCTTCTTTTTCCTTGACTGTGAGAAGTGTGTTTTTTTGTCTTGTGGTGTAGTTCTTATAAAAAAAAAACAACCAAAAGTCGAAATTTTGTGCCCAAATACCAAAGGTTTCGTTTACTCACAACCGTAAGAGTTCATCACAATGTCTTTATAAATGCCTTTTAATTCAAAATTATTTCTTAAAAGTGCTACGGCAGGTAAGAATTCCACAAAAATTCCTCGGAACCGACTCGACTTATTGACGTTTTCCTAAAACTGAAGTTCTTTTCAACTTGACGTTTCTCGAAAACTTCGTTACCCATCTGCAAAAATCCCACGCCGCGGCACGGTTATTTCACTTCACACACAAGTACGCTGCGAAGCGAAATTCATGCTCTGTGAACCCTTGGGAAAACCCACACCGTCTCAAAAGCTTCTGCTATTTCAGCAGGCTGGGAAAGCAATGTGTCAGTCAGAGCGGGACGATGATAGGGAATTTATTAGGTAATATTTGGGAAATTTTGGAGAAAGACTGATTTCTTGATGAGTACGTATATTTACGTATGGAGGGGGCACCTGCGACTTCTTCTTGTTTTTGAAGATAGACCGCGCTCTGTTTATATAGAAAAGATGAGATTGAGCTTTATCAAATGATAATAATATCCCTTCAAATAATTTAAAAGGCTTACGATTTTTGATTACCTAAGTGTTAATGACAAAGGTGTAAAGTGTGATAATTGACTTTCAGCACTTTGATAAAGTGAACGAAGTAAGAGCTTTTGTGGAAATATTTCCAAAATATTCTCCGAACTTTTTCATCGGCGTACAATTGAAAATGACTTGGAGGGGTTATATACAAAATGGCCCTACAAATTTGACAACTAGAAAGACATGTTGTCAGTCTAGGACAACATGGCGTCATGTAAACAGCGCGGGGATTCGCATTGAGTTCGGAAGTAGAAATACAAATTCCTGAAGTGATACTGAGCGTTTAAATTACTTGCTCACAGATAATTGGTGAGCCTATTAATAGTATCCCGTGGGAACATAAAAGTCGGACGCAAACTGAGCGCTGATTCCGGGCCTCGTTCAAGTGCACTCTCGCAATTCTGCAGCCCCTATAGACCTTACGGGTTCCCAACAAGGCCTTCATGGGGCCAGGAGGAATCCCACAAACGTCTGCACGAATCTCGCGTTTTAGCTGAGACTGCTGTTCTTTCTTAAGTTGACAGTGTAATAAAATGCGAACGCAAATGATAGAAAGACCAAAGCGAAACGCGGTTGCTTGTAATTAGCCCGACACCGGATTTAGTCGGGGGTTCACTTAATTCTCACCCCGCAGATGTCGAAGACAAAGTGGTCAGACGGCACGGCGGTACGAAGGCGACTTGTTCGGTTTGCGTAGTGTCCGGCACAGCAAGAGCGACACAATTTTAAGGACTCCCTCTATGTTTTTCCCATCGACTGCTTAGCAGTCTCAATCAGTCGGCACAAATTGGATCGGGATTTAATCACTCTGCCGTACGCTGGAATAAAGTAAAATAAACAAATAAAAGGCGGATTGTTTGGAGGCCGCGCTACCACGGGGCCGTCTCAAGTCTCAGCACTTCAATCATTTTCTAAAGAGGCAACTCAAAGACGTCGGGAATATGGTTGATATGCACAAAAGTGTCTCGGTGCAAGTAGATAGTGATTTTGCCTTACTTTTGCCTAGTGGTGTCTATGAAATTAAGAAAATGGAGCCGCGATCTAGAATCCGCACGATAATTCTTGTCTGCCTTTTTCTGGCCATCGCCGGCATCATCGGTTTTGGATACTTTTGTCAGGATCAGGTAAGTCGCTGTAGCTTTCAGAGCTGAATTTCTATTTTGGACTAGTGCCTAACGATTTCCTAGACTCAAAAATACTTAAAAATTATTTAAAAAAAGAAAAACAAAAAATAAAGGATAATTGATACTTCCCTGGGATTCGAATGTACGATATCCTGTCCGTAAATCTAGTATATTATTCGTTACGCTAACCAATCCTTAAGGGCAGGTGCGAATTTAAACTACACATTCGTATTAATTGCAAACCAAACTTTGAAAAACTTGTTTTAACTAATTTTATAAATTTTGATAAGCCTCAAATTGTTGAAATGTACACATTTGTATCACCCCTAAAAATGAGGTGTTTGTAATGAAAATTATCCTAGATGTTGACCAGAGTAATAAGCTACTACTATGCTAAATTTTATCAAAATTCGTGCAATAGTTTTTTGATCCATACACAGAAAGAAACTGTGTGCAGTATGCATTGCTTTCTATTTCATTTCTTGGGAAAATTTTTTTTTACCTAAATATTACATAAAACATTTATAAAATAAGGATAATCTATAGTTGATATGTTAAGGTATTATATTACCTTTTCAGTGGTGAAAGAATTTTGAAAATCCAAAATACGTTCTTTATAATATTAATGCAGATTAGCAATTGGGTTAGAAATCACATCACATTTTTAATAAAATAGATGAATATTGGTGTACAGAACTTGTGATAAAAAGTCATAAGGTGGTTAACAAAAAAACATATGTTGTAATTATAGTTTTTATTATTTATTACTCATCTAATTGGAGGAATTTCATTGTTAGTATTTTCTTTTTTATGAATGCTGTTGTATTCATAGCTACAATAAACAAATACATTAAAATCAGAGATTTGGTAAAATAAGGACAGTTTGCTTTTTATTAGGAAAAATTCCAAAATATTATGACAAAAATTGCATCAGCAACCGGCGAGTGGACAGATTTCTAAGTTGTGTAGTTAAACCCTGACTAAGTGGACACAATACCCTTCCAATTTGGACAAGGAGGCTATTCAAGAAAGTGGGTTATTCTGCAGTTATTTAGGTACGTTTCCATCTTTCGAGGAAGTCAAAAAGAACTAAACATTCTGAGGAGGCTCGATTTAAACTTATATACAAAAAACGAAAAGTGAGAGAACGAGACGTCTTCGTTCTTCAGAGTGCAATTACTGATAGCATAATACTTCTCTATATTTAAACCATGCGACTTAGACTGATAGTCTGGGGTGCACCCGATTCTCGGTCTAAATAAATTCGAACTTGAAACAACGAGAATCAGCCGGGCAGAAGCAAAACAAATAAACTTCTTAGGAAATCTCTAGGAAATTATCCTCATGGTCTGCAAAGTTACGGTCAGAACGGGTAAACAACCTCAACTTTGCATACTTCGAGACAAACGTGCAGTTCTCGACTAGTAATCGATTAGCTTCAATTAGCTTCAATTAGCCGTTCTTTTAAAACGATTCCAACTGACGTCCATCCAGGCATCCAGGTCCACAGCTGCTCATGCACCACATGCTGATTTTCTTATCAGCCTCTACGTAATTGTTTTATTCCCGAACAAATTCGCATTCAAGTTCTGCAGATGCATATGCAAAGAAAAATTCTCCTTAATCGAGGGCTTTTTATTTATTTATTTACAGCCAAATTGAGATAACGTGAATTCAAACAAAGCAGAAAGGTGTTAATCAACAGTTTACTTTTTACTTTATTTTAAATCTGTTTATTATCGAAGTTTACACAGAGCTTACAAAATTGCAAAATAATTTAAAATATGAGTTATCTTAAAGCCCTTGTTTACATGTTCGTTGTAGTTGTTTTAAAGTTATTTTGTACAGTTCACATTTCCATGATTCGATTTAAAAGGGAAATGATTACACAGTAAAAGAATTATAAAAAATATCGGATAGATTTACGTAAATCATCCTGTAGTAGTTAACTGCTCAGCCTTTCGAAAGAATGCGAGTATCATGTAGAACTAAGTACTGGACGCTTTAACTAAGTATGGAACTCTTGGCAATATTTTCCCCCAAAATTCTTATTTTTTCAAGAGGAATATACCTCAAGGTTTTAATCGGTATTCTTTTGTGCTTTCGGAATTTTTTCTTTGTCGTCAAGAGTACCGATATAAAAATTCTTCGTATCCAATTCGAATTGCACAAAGCACAACATTTTTAAATAACGAAGGGCCGATATGTAACCTGGAGGTACACCGTAAAACTGCCATGAAAGAGAAACCACTTCAAACTGGTAGGAAAATCTTGAAATTCACAACATGATTTACTGCAGGGCAACAATGCACAGACTGAAAGGCATTACTCTTGAATCCCCCAAAGTGAGCAGACACAATATACTAACATACAAAGAGACCGCAAAAGTTTTCCTTCGTAAATATTCCGCTATTACCCCGTAAGACCTGTTAGCACAATCCGGGAGTACCCGAAAAACTGTCGTTTTTCTTAAAAAATCATGTTCACAATCGTTCCATTACGACAAGAGGTTAAATGTGCCTCTGGCGCGGAGTGGGAGCGCTAGGAAAACAAAGCTCAATAACCTCAATCGTTTGTCTTGTTATACTCCTGTTCCCCGTTCCTTTTCACTCTTCGGAAGTGTTCAAGGATCAAAGAGATTTTCCGATAAATTCTCGCCTGTTTGCCCTTATCAATCAGGAGCGACTCTTAGCATGTCAACAGAGTCGAACTGTAACCATCTATTACGGGAAAAGTTTCGCCTTTCAGCGAACAATTTCTGGAAAATCCATTCGTTTTTTTTATAATCTCGCCCCACTCGACTCCCCTCGGCCGTATCCCGGAAATTATTTCTTACGTGTGGCGAAAATTATTAACAGTCCACGACTCCTCGTTCCTCGCTCAGCTAGTCAACCCAACGGTTTTAGAACTTGGGATATTAGACCATAAGAAGGTAGTAGGTAGTTAGTGGTCCCATCGTTTCCTGGGCCATCTATTCCCCAGTCCCCAGCTTAGCCGAAAATAAAGAAGAACCATCCCGAGTTGAGTGATGTAGATACGGCAAAATTTGCCAGGCTCCGCCCCGCGAATCCCTAAGGACATTCGTTCGGTGTGGGAGAAAAAGACGACGACGAAGGGAAAAAACTTCAAGAGTACTAACTCCGAAGGTTTTAAGTTTCAGTAAATTTTTAAACTGGTGCGGGAGCCCGATTTCGTTTTGTTTTATTCGCGCAGCGAGCACCTCGGCTTGCCCATGGGGCGCTTGATCCAAGCGGGCTCCAGTACCATTGCCGATGGTGAAGCAGCACAAAGTCAGGGCTAAGAAATCAGGCGGAAGCTCTCGTCCTTATTTCGAAGGGAATTTTCGTTATTATACTGTTGTACTCGTACAGGCACTTTTAGTTTTTAATAATTAAATAGGTTGTGGGTCATAGTGGGCTGACTTGGAGACGGGTAGACTGAGACTCAGAAGTTGGAAGCCCTTCAAACAACAGCTACTCCAGAACAATGAGAACTCGTCGGGCACCCCCGGGAGCCCTCAGGTCGGCCACCTAATGGGGTTCTTCGTGGTTCATCTGATTTGTGACGATTTGAGGGTTTTATTGTGAACTCCGCCTCTGCTCGGGACAGCACGGCCCTGCGAGGGCAGGCAGGTGGAAGCTGCTTTTGTGCAGCCCTTTCGACCTGCAGGTTATGATCCTGCAAGCGGATTAAGGGGAGTGGGCCGAAGTGCCTATTTTCAGCATTTAATTTGCTCTTTGTTTGATAAAAGTTTCACCAAGTCATGCTCTATAATTGCAAGTCGGTAACTAGCGTTGCTGGGTGGCCTCAATTTCGCAGAACGTCCTGCTTTTGAAGTCATCCAGGAATAGTCCTGATAATATTCCAAGAAGAACAATTAAAAAATAGACTTTTCGTAATATAACAATAATTTAAAATTTTGCTTTGGTTTGAATTAAGGTATTTTTTTACTTTTGAAACTTCGTCTCAAAAAAGAATATCGTTGATTTTTTTCACTCTTAACAAAAAATGTGGGATACTCTTAGTAATGTAAATGTTGTTTTTAATTGTATATACATTTTTTTAAAATTGAATTTTCTTATAGATAAGATTAAGGAATTTGGCGGACAAATTTTGCTCATCGATTTTTCAATTAAATCAATTTCAAAAGCCTATAACTTTAAAAATAAAGTTGGAAAGCTTTGGAGCATACAGGCTCACAATACTGCATTTTTTAATAATAAAGGGTAATACACACTTTTCTTGCATCGTAGAATTACTTAAACTACTTCCTTTCTGCATTATTTCTATACAAGTTAGAGAAGTAGTCCAATCTCAGGATTGCTAAAGTGGGTGGGTCTAACCAGGAAGACCCAACAAAAGTTTGATTTTTAAGGCGCTGGTCGTGGTCGGACTAGACTGGATGGCGTTCTTTGACCCGTGCCCTGCAATTGCCCTGTAGTTCCATTTGATTAGAAATCGACGTGAGGTGTTAGCTTGCATCGATTGGCCACATCGCCACAGGACTCGTCCCCATTCAGTACGGGATAATGGGAGAACGGAATAGGCGACACCGGCCGCAGACGATCGCTAAAAGGCCTTCGGTTTATTTTTACCACTTCTGCTATCACGTTCACGTCTCTGATGCTGTCATTCCCTCTGCCGTGATAGAGAAGTTCAAGGCCAGCCGAGCCTCACTCGGCCATTACGTGGAAGGGATGCGTCGGGAGGGCTCGGCGAGGAGCGAATGTACAAATTTCACTTTCTAATTTTGAAATATTCCCGACCGCCCTCCCTTGTTCTAGAGCTTGTCTGTTTGTTTAACGTGTCGAGTCACGTGTTCCATCTCCGAGTAATTGAGATTTTCATGCCAGGCACGTGAGCCTGTGAACATCGTCGCCGGAAAAAACTTTAGTGAAAATGAAAACGAACTCTGTTTGTGATCCGATCCGGCCGAGGCGCGCACGTACCAAACATTTCTTGGGAAGTATTTCCGTTCTTTAGGTGTTTACATGAATTTTTAAACGAGAACTTCGGGTCCGGGATAAATTTGGATTTTGTGTGTGCCACAGGCGATGGCTGCCGACAGTCGGCTTAGTCGTAATTCTCAGAAGAAACGAACGACGGACCCATTTCAGGCTCTTAGGATTCCCTGATGACACTGCCAGATGTAATTTGCGCAAAATTCCAGGACCAAGGATTGGAGCAAAATCGAAATGATGTTCAAGGTTGAGATTGCATAAAATCCAAAAGAAAAACTTTAAAATGGGAGCCAAGTTCAAATAAACAGGTGGGTATACATTGGAAAGTAGGGGTAAAGTTAGTGTAAGAAATACTCTTAATACTACAAAGTTTAAGATGGTTAAAAACTGGGTCAAATACTTGAATGTGCATTTTTCACGCGCAAATCTCTTGGATTAAGAAAATGCGAAAGTGTGTGCCCTGCTTTATTTAAATAAACACTTTAAATAATGAAAATATACTTTCAAGGTGGATTCATAAACAGGATTATCCAAATTAGAAAACCCTCAGTTACTTTGGTTTGTTGAGGGTTTGAGAATTCGGTTCTTTTTATCTCAATCTTCTTAACTCAAATAAGATTTTAAAGAGTTTTTTTAAGAATTGGTAATAAATAAAGTATACGTAGAAATTTTAGAAATTTGTTGTAAAATATATGAAATTAGTAGAGGACTAGAGAAGTGCTTTAGTGGGATGAAGATCAATAATTTGCAATTACATTCAAATTGCAGGATAATTTTATAAGGGGTCATTATCTGTTGTTTTTTTGTAAGGAAAAGTGATTAGATATTTTTCGAGAGCTAAATGTACTATATTCACAAATTTTTTATTAAAAATTATTTAATCGTGGGAGTGTAGGAAACACTAGCGATTTTAAAAATTTTATAGAGAATACTAAAAACAATGTAATTTTTAAACAAGGGTGCTGCTATAAATTCTATTGCATACAATTTTCGCTTTAAGACATAAATTACTTCCTCCGGAGCTTAAAATGAAATGCTACAAGCAACATTTTCCACTAAACAAATGATAGTATTTTTTTACGATTTGAGTAAAATGGCAGTCCCTGGGGTGGCAGCACACCCCGAGCGGATGGCGGCGGCTGCTTCTTGTTCCAGATGGTCCGGCCGGCAGAAGCTGCAGCCTGCATCCCACTCGTTCGCACCCAACAATTGCACGCACTTCCTAGTCCAATTAATTTTTAGTCTCGTTTTGATTGCATTTCACACAGTGCCGGCAGCCGGAGCCGTGGTGTTATTTTAGAAAACATGCAATGGCACCGCGGGTACTCCGCCGCCGCTCCCGGGCCCGGTCATGCATTCCGGCTACATTTTCCTATTTACCAGGTCTCCAGACTGCGTCTGTTTAATGTTTTTACGTAATTTAAGTTCGGTGCCAGCGTCATGTTTGAACTTTTCTGCGAATTCTGAAATGGCCAGAGCCGACCGCAACCATCGACCGTCGAATGGGAATGGTCGTTTTGTTTGCTTCCCAGCTTAAGCGCGTTAAAGTTATGTATAGTTATGCTACTCAATGGCTTTTGCATATTTCAATTTTAGAACACGGTCTGAGTTACACACTCTTTAAGATGATGGATTGCCTCTAGTCACGACAGAGGCGATCAATTAGCGTATTGCAGCATTCAAATTTCGACATTCTTTGGCGGTTTTAGCGTTTTCGTTATAGTACTAGTTAGCTAACAGCTGTTTTTGCAATTAATATTGTGATTACTACATAAAAACGAAGTATATTCTAAGTGTCGCGGACGGGCATTCATTTTATTTTCTGCTGCTTTATGTAAGATTTATATATTGGCTTTACATCGGTTTGGAAGAGAATTAAGTTTCCAATGCCAAGTCAGACACTTCCCTGGTTAGAATGGCTTGAAATCATCACGAACTAACCCTGGCTAGCTTTGAAGATTGTTATGTAGGTGACGGTATCTCCCAAAACACAAGAGTATAACAAAAAAAAAGCAATCTAAGGAATATGCTTAAATCAAATTGACCTCTCAACCCTTTTTAATTTTCCGATTGCGCAATTGTTACATGAAAATGTTAGATAATGTACAAATTCGAGCTAAATATTTACATTATTAATTTGAACAGTGCAATAATTAATAAACAAGATGACAGCAACGAATCAATTGATAATAGAATCCCCAGAAAGAGAGATAACGATTAACGAGTCCTGAGTGAATTGTCTGGAAAAAACCGCTGATGACGTGCAGTTCCCCAAGAAAACGGAAGAACGAATTTTGGAAAGTGCCCGGATGAAGCTTTTTATCGTGCTACTACTTTTAGTGACCCAAAAATTTGTGATGACAGACGCCGATAAACCTTGACACCATAAAATTTATAGATCTGCTCCCGAACAAATCGCACACTACCCCCGCCGTAGCGGGTGCTGCCAGACCATTCAAAAAGAACATAATTAATGCGAAAAAAGAACGTTATCGCTTTCGCCAGACCAAATGGGTCTTTTCGGGTGTTCCGGGGGTTCCCCGAACGGGTCATCCTGACGCCCATAGACTATGGACCATCATCATCCATCTGGCGGCGGACGATAGTAATTAAATACGCATAGTTGAGTAGTGCGGGGGATGATGTGATGTAAATTGAAAACGTTTGGTAGATTCTCCGGGGGCAGGGGGATGCCGGTCAGATGGGAACTAGATCAACTCTCGGATAGTTGGAGCGGCGTTTATCTTGTCGGGTCTGTCTTGTCTTGTCTTGGCACCGCTCTGATGAATTGCTCTGCTGCTGGGCCTTTGCACATCGCACGGCAAGAACGCAATCCGATAATTTACGCATCCGGAAACGTGTGCAGCACTTTGTAATGATGATAGCACCGAGGATGAAATGGGGATTATAACAATCATCCAGCCGGATTAAAGTATTACAATTTACAGTGCCATATCTATGTAGATACACCCTTTAAAGGTGAACAACCTTATCGCAATTGATTTTTTTAAATTCTTGAGAGATTACTACGTGTACGCCATAAGGAAACGGGAGGAAATATGTGATTGGAGATGACAACTTCTCAAGATAGTTTTTCTATGTTTTCACAGCAATTATTTGGTTACAAAATACAGAATTTAATTAAACACAACAAATTTAAGATAAAAATCTACACAGAAGGACAAAAAAATAATATAACGCTGTAATTATACTTATTTCGTAGAAAAGGTAAATGAACTCGTCGTACATGTTCCTCCTTGTAAAGAGATAACCGTCTTTATGTACATCAATGAAATTTTTAATCTTGTTCCTCAGTCAACTCTGTTAAGATATAAATTTAGAGATTCGGCGTAATTGAAAAATAAACAGTTCCAAAATTTGTTATTCAGAACTAACAAGTCTGTTTATATGAAAGTAATAAAATCTGCCCAGGTGTACGGTGTGGTGTCTAAGACATCTAGGCTGGCTTATATAAACCTAGAAATATAACGATATATTACGAAATTCTGAACTATATTTTCGATCTTTAATTGTGTTTTAAATTAAACATAGTCCTAACGCAGTTTTAGATAAAAATAGTATTTCAGTATATGCTTCAGATTTCCTGGAAAAATACACAGTGCTATAAGCCAGTTTAATTTCTTGTACGAAGTAGAATTGAATTTTAAGAATTTTAAATAAGTGAAATACTAGGTGTAATATTGGAAAAGTTTCTTAATTTAGTTTTAGTAGTTTCCTCGAGCTACTTCTGTCCTTAGGTTGAAGAAGATTGACTCAAGTCAATCAAGTCTTCAGTTTTAATTGCCTCAATTGCCAGGAATGCAGGAATCTCCTCGCCATATGGGACCGTTTCAATTTTAGTCTGGGATCTGTTTATGAAGTTATTAACACGCTCCGCATTAACCCTGTCGCTATACCAGGAAGTTCCAACAATTGCTAAGCATGTTTACATGATGCGAGAACACCATCTTCCAGCATCTCGACGGAGCCCGTAACAGACGTCATCAGAGCATTGTGATGGGGCTCATACGTCTCGGTGGCAGACTCACAAGTGGATATGTGACAGCGGAGCCCTAGAAGAATCGCATAATTGCCGCTGCCGCGTCGCCGCTGCGACGACTGTGAGGAGCCGCCAATCTTCTTAATTAATAACGAACCACATGAAAAGCAGATGTCAACGGCTGCTCTTCGAGTTCCTTCACCCTTCCTCTCCGGTTTTGGCGGCTTCTTCGAAACTTTTTAAGACTCATAAAAGAAGGAACCATCCATTGGAAACCCGGCTTAAGAAGAAAAAAATAATAATTTTTCCCCATTTAGTGGCGGTTGTGACTTTCGTCCCTTTTTTCCCGGGGAAGAGACTGAATGTGAAGTTAAATGGAATAATTGGATCAAAGGCAGGAAATTGTACTTTAACCCTTGAAACTGTTTGTGTCCTTTCTGGATCCCAGCGGATGGCGGGCTCGAGAGGAGACCCGAAGTTGGTCTGGTCCATAAGAGGCGCCTTTTTAGAGCGTATTCCGAAAAGATGAAATTTTGTCATTTCACAAGCGAGGAGACAACGACGGCAATGGTGCGGTGTACCAATTCATTTCCCAATTCCCCTGGGGGAGGGATGGGAATTTCTGGCTTTTTTTTTACAGAAGAATTCTTTTAACGCTCAAGTCTGACTAAGTTTTGGGTATGTGGAAAATAAAGTCGGGACTATTCAGGAGCATGCGGAACGCCCTTTGAGGTTCAAATTTAGACGGCATAGACGTCGACACCCAGACGCAAAAATTCCAGAAATCCCTATAATGGAGAAGAAAGCCGCTGGGAAGTGCTAGAGCGTATATAGCAAACGTAAGGAGAATTTTACATCGTCAACACCGCCGCTTATGTCTAATAAAATTTGATCCGTCATCAAATAAAATTACCTTAGGGAACCATAATTCGCACTCCCTGTCTTACCTGTTGGGAAATGTGCTTCCGTAACTTGGAAGACCCTGTGTGTGCTACAAGGACAAAATTTAAAGATTTCAGCACCTGAGATCATTATCTTAGAGCTTTGCCCTTGGTAGTAAACAGAAATTCGAATATCGTGTTCCTCAGCCACCTCTAAAATTATAGTTCCGGGTAATGATTCTTTCTTACATATTTCCACTTATTAGAGCCTCTGTAAAGCCTCATTCCAATGATGTTCTGTTCCTTTTGTCCTAAATAGACCTTAAATTTTTTAAAACGATAAGTTAGATCTTAGAGAATCTTGTAAAATGTTACGCTTTGTCAAATAAAATCTTGTGAATAATAAAAATTTATTTCGTATAAAATGTGTTATGATCCACAGTCAGGAAGAGCCAAAGGGTTTTTAATATCCTTGTGTATTTGAAAACACATTGTACTTATTTATTTAAAAAAACTACTTTAAAATACAAAGAATTGATTTTTGGTTTAATACAATATTATGCCAAATCAAGGAAATATTTTCTCTTTTAGAATTTTATCCATTTTTAAAATGGTATACTTCATCTAGGAAATAAATAAATGAATGATATGATTGCTAAAATGAGATTTCTAAGAACAATTTTCTCAATTGTATTCTAGGTGTGTGCTCTTACACGAAGGGACGTTGTACTGCAACAGGAAATGCTTTCATACAATGACCAATTGCAGCAATATCACCCGGTTAAGGCTCTACATCAAAATGTGATCGGTAATGCGGGCGGCCTGAGCTACGAAGATGTCCTTAACGATGACTTTCAGTTCGACATGGACGGACACGATGTTATGGTCTTCTTGCACATTCAGAAAACTGGCGGCACTTCCTTCGGCAGACACTTAGTACGTGACTTGGATCTTAAGGTAAAAAATTGAATATTGCTAAGATAGCTAGAAAAGTAAAAAATCGCGCTTTTGTTCATCGATGAGGAGCGCTGAGACAGGCTGATTTTGATAGGTACATTGTCTATAGTAGACATTTAGCGACTTTATGCCTCCAAACACGGCGTGGTTACATAATTACCACATGCTGTGTCGGGTGGCCATAAATTCTCCAGTGAGGAACATTCATTGTTCACCTGGCCAGCAGCAGCTACCTTGTTTGGGTCGGTGTTAATTGTATTACAATCGTCTTCCACAGAGGCCGTGTGAATGTCAACGAAAGCGCAAACGATGCTATTGCTTCCGGCCTCATCGGAATGAGAATTGGCTATTTTCGAGATACTCCACGGGATGGAAATGTGGCCTGCATGCTGATTGGACTGAACTGACAAATTGCGTTGATCAGGAGCTAGATAAGAACGAGGGTGAAACGGCAAAAAGAAGGTACTTCTATATCACCCTGTTGCGGGAACCTCTTGCTAGATACATGTCAGAATATCGACACGTGAAAAGAGGCGCTACCTGGAAAGGATCTAGACACTGGTGTCTAGGAAGACAGGCTACTCCCGCCGAACTGCCACCATGCTATGCGGGTAATTAAATTAGTAACATTTATTTGAATAGCCTCAGTTCAGAAAATAAAAATCAAAAAAAAATTCTACACCGCAGGAAAAGATTGGCTCAACGTCGATTTAGACGAATTTGCATCTTGTGAAAGCAACTTAGCCGCTAATCGCCAGACCCGGATGTTGGCTGACCTAGCCCTAGTTGGTTGCTACAATAAAACTGCAATGCCAGCGCACGAGCGTGATCGTATTATGCTGGCCAGTGCGAAGAGGAATCTTAATGCGATGTCGTACTTCGGACTCACAGAATACCAAAAGGTGATCGCGGTTACTGTCCTCTTAGAAGAGTCTGACTAATACACTTTCTTGCCATTTCAGATCTCACAGTATATTTTCGAGGAAACGTTTAATCTTCGTTTTGCTATTCCATTTGAACAGCATAATACAACTATATCGACGCAGGCCATTAACAATTTAAGGCCAGACCAACGAAAGAGAATTGAAGAGCTCAACTCACTTGATATTGAGCTTTATGCTTTTGCTAAGAATCTTTTGTTTCAGAGGTGGGTATTGTAGAAATCTTTCATGTTTGAATTTATAATTTCTGAGCAAGATTAGGAAATTATTTAAATTTTAGTAGACGTGCGGGTTTATTAGAATTCAGAGTTTTACAAATTCAATCTTAGTTATTTTTTAAATTATCCTTTTACATCAATTAATTTTAAGAATTTCGGATTTCTTTTAAGCATTTGTTTACTTGTGGATTGAATGTAATGTGCTTGATGTAAATAGCAATTAAGATTTAATCTTAATTTTTAGATTTGAAAAGCTAAAAGCCAAAGACGCCGATTTCGAGCAACGTTTTGCAAATTTAGGCAACATCAACTACCGGTCTGGTGTGACGGAGTTTAACTGGGACAGTAACATCGACGAGGCGAGCACAGAGCACTGAGGCTAGTGAGAACAACTATGAGTTGTAGGTTTGTTGCGTGAACCTCTTGTTTTTTTTTTGTAGAAATATTATACAGCATATTCTAAGAAAACCCCAATTTATAGTTAACGAAAGGCTGACTAAGAAATTGAGAAGAAAATCGAGAAAAACTTTAACACACACATATACATATACATGCATATAACTTAGAGACATCTACATATGCACCGTCCTTTTATGATTATAAAAGAAAAAAATTAGAAAGGTAAAAAGGGAGGGAAACTAAAGAAAGCTAGATCGTCATTGAAAGCCTAAGTATATGGCTGTGCTGTTCTCGTTTCAATGCTTACAGTTGTTCATTTATTTCTTATTTGTAAAAATCTTCTGAGTAATTTTTCTCAAAGTAAAAAAGACATAAAGAACGACTTAATTGCATTTATGAACTTGTAAACACGGCCCTGGAGGCTTTTTTTTTTGAATATAAGGTGTGTTTTAGGAAATAATTTAAGTCGTTAATAAGGTATTTTGGATTAAACGTAATTTTTGTATTTTCGGTATATTTCGATCTTAGTAGGATTAAAGGAAAGTTGTTTCTACAGGATTTTTGACCGATTTCTTTCTCTTTTTTTTTGTAAAGTTATAACTCGAGTGATACTACGAAGATACTCATTTTGAAAAGGTGCATTTTAGCTTGTAACTGGTTTAATATTTGTAGCGCTTCTTTGGAATCTCTGTAAGATGTAGTCAATAGATTGCAATAGCAATAAGGTTGAATCGAAGTAAAAAGAGCAGAAAGATCTATTGACAACAGCATAATGCTTGGCTAAAGATTGTAGTACAAAGTTTTCCCACAAGTTTTTGTATACTTGGTTTAAATACAATTTTTTTACTGCTATAAACATTTATAAAACTTATAGGTGAAAATTGGTTCCTGAAAAATATGACTTTTCAAAGATCTGTAAAATGACACATAACTCAATTTATTTGATAAAATTTACAAATTAATTTATTATTATTTGATTTTTTAACATGATTCGTGCAATCTTATCTATTATTCCGTCCAACTGTTACTTTAAGTTATTCGTCTTGGTTTGTACACCTTTCTTTTGAAAGCGATCGTTGCTTTTAACGAAATATGCGTTTACATAAGTTATGATATTTATGGATTACACTTACGATTTGATTGTTTTAAAAAATCAGTTGATTTTCTTCATTTTAAATGGCATTATTCTCTCTTAAGAAGTTACTGTGATCTTATGGATATTTTTTGTCATTAAAACGCATGTTGACAGCTTTGAACCAAATTATAAATGAGCAATTTTACAATTACAATTACAATTTTATTCAGCAGTATAACAATCAGCGAAATTTTATTATGATGACTGATGAAGGCAACATCCAAGCAGAAACGTTGAGTAGTAATGATTTTTACTTGTACTTCGATTTAGCCTGCATTTTAAATAGCAAGCATGATTGTACTTTTTTCTTCCTTAAAATAGTTTCTACAAAAAGGACAATCACTGAGTAGTAGTAATTACGAGCACAAGAAAAACATTAAACAGGCTAGAATTGTATTGTGTAGAATATGTTTAGCATCTTCTATAGTTTACATTTATATTAGCAAGATAAAAAATTAGTAGTGACCGTTATTGTCTTTCTTTTTAGTAATAATACTATATTTGTTTTATTTTTCGAAAAATCTCTTTTTAGTGGTCTCAGTAAGTAGTTCCTAACTCCTGGAAAATCTTTTAAATAAAAAAAATTGAATCAGAAGAGAAATAGTAAAGAGAGGGAAATTCGTAAGCACAAGCCATATATTAAAAAGGGATAATTTTTTAAAATAACGGTAGCTTTAATAACATTAATTAGGAGGTCATCCCATTAGTTTTTAGTATTTTCCTCAATCATCACACCACAATACATGTATATTGTAGAAAAATTCACAAGCAGCAACGAAGAGTGCCTCAGGCGCCTCGATTATAGAAATAAATTTAAAAAAATATTTAACGTTAGTTGAGAACAAATTAAGACAAGCAACTGAAGATGTCAAGATGCAACCTTACAACCGTTAGGAAACACATATGTGAAACTAAATTTTATAGACAATAACTTCTTTCGACCTTTACTAACCAGTATAAAGGAAAAATAATGCAAGAAAAACAATTTAATAGTAGTTGTAAAAGCCTGATGTGGGCTCATGTTTTGGGTCACTTTCCTCCTGATTTGATGTAAATATTGCAATGTTTGTGCCATTCTAATTGTTTAATGATTTTTATAATGAACTGCTCACTAATTTTTAAGACTATATGACCTTGATAGATATTTAGCGTTTAACTCTAAGATAGTAGCTACTTTTTACCATTGCATTTATCCTTTACTGCCTTTCAGTTTTGTGTTATATCACACTTTAGATTTGACTCCCTCTTTTACCAAGTAAGCTTGATTTACTCCAAGTATTTACCAGTTACAGTTATTTATTTAAACGATCGTTTTTGTATTTATTTTTAGTTTTGTTTTTTACTATTATTATTTTTTGTACGTTTTAGTTTTCGTGCCTTAAATAGAAGAAGTAGTGACTATTGGATGAATGTATGGAGTATTCACGGATATTTACAAAATCGTGGAATTTTGTTTTATTTGCGGATTCACTGTAGAAAATGTAAAATTTTTGCTAACTAATATAGAGAATTTTACAGGAAATAATTCTTTGATATTGATTTTTTTTGGATTGTTCCAGCTGGGAAAATGATTACTATAACATAGGCAGAAATTTTTTGATTATATATCATTTATCATATTTATCTGCAGTTTGGTGTAACTAACTTGAAAGTTAGGAAGCTAAATTAGCGACGTTTCCAAGACAATAGATAGAAATTATCATTGTGCTGAATAAGGATAACATACTAGTTTAAGGCCAGATTGCAGACTGATTGTGAGTCGCCATGGTGTCGCACAGTGGTATAGTTCTAAAGGCAAAGATGTAACTTTGAAATAAATCAACTTGAAACGATTTAAAACAGTCACTACTTCTTCACTACTTTGGTAGAAGGAAAATCTTCCTACATGGTCCTATATTCGGGTTATTACAAACATGAAACAATAGGAAACTTAATTGATTTCTAAAAAATAAGGCATTTGAAACAAGTATTGGTTTTTCATCACACTTTTTTGAGCTGTTAGTAAGATATTACAAAAGACAAATGCTTTAAGAAAAAAATCAATCCGTTGTTACAGAGCATTTAAAAAGGTATTCCCTTCTACCACGGCAGCTAAAAGTTAGATACGAAGTGTAAGCTATTCTATTGTTTATCTTTTTTTATTTTGTCTTAATTGTTACACATCTAAATACTTAAAAATTTTCTACGACAAAAACACAACAAATAGGATCTTAAAAATAATAAAACTATTTAATAAGAAATAACGGTTAACCAAAGATATTTTTTAGTACTGAAAACAAAAAGAGAAGAAGTTAGAAAATTGCAAAAAAAAATTCAAAAGCTTTTTGTGATCTGATGTAGACGAGATGTAGCCGACTTCTTGGTGATTAGAAAAATAATCACAAATTGGATCCATCTAAAGGCAAGAAGAAAAACAGAATTCGAAATTTAATAGAAATGGGTAATAGGGTGAAAAATAATAGACAAAAAAAAAGCAACAAAGTACTAGGATATAAACTTGTTTTTAAAAGACACTATAAAAAGTAGTTAAGACTTGTTAAAACATAACGTAATTCTAACAAAAAGAAAAGAGCATAGTCGCCACACTTCTTACAATTTATGAACAAAACATTTTTTATACGATTTAACGTTTTAGGTTGTGCGGGAGTCATTTACACATGCATGTTTTAATCGACTTAGATTGTTTACTTTATCCCAACATTAGAGATATTAGAAGAGGAGAACAAAGCGGATAGTGGTGTAACGTATGTGTCCCGTAGGACACGATCGGGGGTAGTTCAGTTGGTAGATTCTATATTCTTTGAGTATACATTAAAACGAATTTAAATTGCATATCAAGACGTATGTAGATCGAGCGACTTTATTTCTGAACAAGTATACTATTACCACTTTCGAAGGCTATAGTCAAAGCAGAAAAAAAAACATAGGAACAAACTATTGTATTATGGACGTATATTTATTTACAAAGTGTAAATTGATTTCTTTTGTAATCAAAAGTAATATTGAACAACAAATAAATAATTGTTATTTTGTACAATTAATTTAAATCTTTTGTATATCACACCTTTGACAAGATTTCCTTTCTCAAAAATATTCCTACATCTTCCAATTTTTGTAATTATTAATTATGTAGTTCCGCTTTCAACAGCTTTTAGAATTTTTTCTATATTACAGTAGAATCCTGTTTACGCGGACATTTAAGCACATTTGCTTTCCGGACTGTGGTTTGGATCAGGCCAGGAGTCTTCAAAACTAGTTTGCAAGGACTTGTTTAGGGGCTCTGGTAAAATACAACGGATATTTAAATTTTGATCTAATAAAATATAGTATTTAACGATTATTTTATTTAAATAGAGTAGATGGTTTAGAATTAGGAAAAATAGTACCTACTTATTTTATTTACCATTATGTTGCATCAAGTTATAGCATATACACGTAGTTTTATTTTGATTTTAAAGTTTAGAATATGATTTTCTTTAATTTCGGTTTTAGAATTTCAAAGAATTTCAGTACAAGAAAAAAATAATAGGAAAATAAGCTACTATAGTTTTCTTAGTCACTCCAAGGGCTGCATGTGGATATATGAGTCCTACAACTATTTCAAATCTCAAGTTGGTAACTTAAGTGGTTCCTAATCTGCTATGAGAACCGCAAGGGTTTTCCCTGCTTAAGTACAAAATCCTGAAAAAACTATCTAAACAGAAGTATTTCTTGAAAACGTAAGAAAACTTGAAAGATTTCCCTAGCTACACTTAAACGGGTCTGGAAATCCCCTTAATGGATATATCCTGCTTTTTTATATCCCAAAAATAATGGGAAATTTATTGAATGCACGACGACAAGCTCTAGTGGGGCTCCAGCGGGAGCTTCACCACTCGGATTTTCCGGTGTTGATGGGGGGCTTTCGGTTTGGGTCGACACGTTTTCCTGTGGAATGGTCGGCGGCGTCGGAAAAATCAATACCGGTCGGATGACGTCAAGCCCAGCAGCAGTAGCAGCAGCGGAGGATACCTGGAGTTGCCCACACTCGCCGTTTCCAAAGTTCCCATTGTGGAGTTTACTCAAAAAGCGTCCCATTGATAGCTTGTCTCCTATGGGGAGGATATCTTGAGGAGCTCCCGAGGCCCGCTGGAAGAGGATATCGCAATCGCTTCCTCCGCCCACCTTTCGCGCACGTCCGCTCTTCCGAGATGCGTGAGCTTTCCTCCTTAGCTTAGCAGCGACGACCTGGCACCCGCCTCTGTAAGAGCGCCCCGTGTACCCCGCTTTTTACTGCGAATTCGCGTTTCATTGTATTATGGCCTTTTTACGTGTATGGAAAAGCCTTTCTTTTTTCGCCGTTTTGGATAGCTTCGCAAGAAATAAGACTAAAAGTAAAGTAAAAAGTAGTAAAAATAACAAAAGTGCAATAATTCTCAAAACGAACTAGCAATTTTTCATGGTACGCGTCTTCAGAAGGCTTTTTCCACAGCTACGGGGAAAAATTTCGCGTTTTCTGAATACGCGCGCGTTTCCTTCGCGCTGGGCTAGCCTAGCTCAGAAATCTCTAGCTTTGGGCCAATCTTTAGATTGCTGAAGTGTGGAGCGGAGTTTTGTCGAACCATCTTCGGTGGGTCGTAGCCGTAGAGGGAAATCTTTGGTGTTGGCCTGGTCGTGTGTGGGGGGTCCTGAAGGAAGGACGACGACGACGACGACGACAACGGCGATCTGTATCCGGAGCAAGAAAAGAAAAGGCAAGGAACAGGATAAATCCAACGAAGACGAGAACGAAGACGACGGCGACCTAGCTCTTTTCGTCGACCCTCTGCCGAAGAAGGGAAAAATGGCGAAAGTGAAAAGCGCCCACAGTGTTAGTGGATAAAACTGAATTTTCCTGAGAAATCTAATTTTTTTCACGTCCGTTTTTCGCGTTCGCGTCGTTGAATAGAAGGCAATAAATGGAAAGGCTATTTTTGTGCGAAAAATGGTGGAAATCTCGTCGGATTACCTGCTGCTGCTGCTGCTAGTGCTGGCCACCGTTGACTTTTCTTTTATGGATAGACGTGTCCGGTTTGCTCGTGAACAGGAGAATTTCTGTAAGCAGCCACCGATATGATAAAAATTCCTATTTCATTCGTTTCTGTAATTAAAAACGCTGTGAAGTCGTTCCGAAGAACATTTAAATGATGCAGTGGCTAGACTAAGGGTTAACCTAGGAGTGGATATCTATCTGTGAAAGCCGTTCTCAAAGATTCGATAGTGTCTATCTCCACATTTCTTTGGGTTTTTATTATGAATTCAACGAGGAGAGCCCAGGAAATCCTTTTTTATAGTTCGGGTCATTATTTACGGGAGAAATTTAGTTCAAAGCTCCCAGAATATACGCTTTTGCAGATTCCGTGGTGAAATTCACAGTTTTGTTGTTGTTTTGTTGGACTAGCCTCGCACGGCGATGGCGGGGACAGCTGTAGTGCATTGTCCCTGGTCTTTCCATGGTCGTTTTCCCGCCCCCGCCCCACATTCCACCATTAGGGCCCACATAGCCCTCGTTTCCTTCTGGACGAAATTCACCATACTAATCTCACCTGACCTCCTCTCCCTCAGTAGTGGCCCAATTGTATAAACAATGGCAAATAACAAGCATGGTGAAAGTTTGGTGGGTTTCGAAAGCTCCTTTTTCCAGAAAATGATTAGTGTGAGTCCATTAACACTCATGAGGAAGATAAACGAAGCACTGTGGGAGCTTTTCCAGTTGTTTTATCACAATTCAACACACGCAGCTGGTGGCTCATCGCGTCGAAAAATGGGTTCAGGGAGCGGAGCGCGGGACGCGGGACACGCGATATTTTCTCCGTAGGAGGCTGTGTGGTCGTCACCATTTGAACTTTCCGACTGTGGCCGTGGGTGTTGGGATTCCCTTATTCTGCCATCGTCGTCCATATGCATGAGCCCAGCGTCGGACTTTGGTTCCCTCTTAGCCCAAAACGAAATTACTTCGTTTCTTGTCTGTTCGCCAATTTGTTTGTATTATTGCATTTCGTTCGAGTAGAAAGAATAATATACTTACGTATAGCGTATAACAAAAGGTAGAAAAATGATAAAAAGGCCAAGATCAAGTGCGTAGTGGGTGTGTGTGCATGTGCCGTACGCTTTCCCTACAAGGCATCATCACTTTCGGACGCTTCTTCCATTGCCTGGGTCCAGCTACCATCAGGACCCCAAAGAGTGACACAGTATAACACTCTCTGCAACGGGATTCAATTAGTGTGCCAAAACATGGATAATTCCTGATCGAGAGTGTGAGGTGAGTTCTACCAAGGAGCAGCGGGCATGCACCTCTCGCGTTCTATGGTGACATTTCGTCGAAATTCCTCACGAAGAGTTCGACTATCATTTGTCGTCTGACAGGCGGGGATTATTCGGGTGATAAATCGTTTGTCTTTGATGTTGCAGTGAAATTTTTGCTTGGGTTTATTTTAGCCCTCGAATGGTACAAACGTTTGGTTAGGGTAGGAAGTGAATGCCACACACGCATTGACTTACTAAATACTTTCTGGTGTTAGCATGTAGCACAGACAGCATCTTTTGTCCAGGATATACGTCAAAGATAGGTCATTTTGTGTTGGCAGAAATAATCTAGACAGCTACGTCCAACTTTCATTTCTTTATTGTACATAGAATTTTCCGCCCTTAAATCTACTTTAGAGTATCTTTTTCGCAATGGCCACTAAATCATAGTAATTCAGTGCAATTTTAATTTAAAGTATGATAGTGATCTTTATCTATGAAAGTCCTACGCTGTACATGAAAGATAATATTCTAAATTCGCAAATAACTTATTGGACATATACAATTTCTAATTCCTGAATAAAAATTGTTTTACTTCTTGTAGGTCCACTTGAGTGTGCAGTACACAGTGAATTACGCCAATATACAAGCTGCATTTTTAAGGCGAATTACACCTATTTGGTTTTAATGTTAGATATAAACTGAATGTTCATAATTTTTGAGTTTAATCCTTCGAATTCGATAGAGAAAAGGAAATCTGTTTAATTATAGTACAAAAAATGTCCGCTGGCCATATTGGGAAACCGAATTGTTTAGAAACCAATGCAATTGCTTTTGGAATTATAATCTCCCTACTTGTTTGTACTCGCTTCACTTAAAAATCGCTACTAGTCTGGACATTTTCATCTATTTATCCTCGCCATTTCTAGAGGTACTTTCGTTGCATGCAGTTCATTTAGAGGCTGCAGTATTTCTTGTTTTCCTGTCCGTGCCTTGTCGTGTCTGATTGGAATCCTCTTCACGGGTATATCTACAGATTTTCATAGAAGTTTTATTGTTAGAGAAGAAGACAAAATATAATAAAAATAAGCGGGCCTTTCAATTACTGAAGCTATATGTGATTGCAAAGATAAAACTGACATAGTTTCGACAACTGTTTTAGACAAATTGCATGTGTTTTGAGATACTTGTTTCTGAAGAAGGTATAGATATTTTCTATGATCTTCACTTAGAAATGATGAAAAATTACTAGTTAACGACAACACGATACATTTTTCTGAAAAAGTGGTTAAATTTGGATGAAATTCTAAGTGTATATAAAAAAGGATTTCAATTGGTTTCTCTGATGACATTTTCAGTGTAAATAATAAACGAATTTTATTTTTTCTAGCAGTAACAGAAAAAAAGCTATAAAAGTATTTATAAAAATTCGAAAAAGTAGAACAAACGACAAAGAAACGAGAAGAAAATATGAAAAATCGAAAAACAAAATTGCCCTCAATAGTGCCACAAAAATTTTAGCATAACAACAAGCCCTAGCTAACGGGGGAGAATCGTATGCATAGAGGAAAAACTAAGAGAAGAAGAAAAAGATAGTACCCCAAAATGCGGGAATGATAAATGATTTTTGCATGATCGTATCCCAAAGAGTGTAAAGGTGAGGCGCTTAGAAATGCGCTTCTGCTAAAAAAGTCCAAAAAAAATCACACACACGGCGACGCAAATAAAAAACACACTTCACTGTAGGAATCCTGACCGACCATAGAATTTAATTAATTATTTAGGACACCATAAAATTGTTAAAAACTTCGACTGGGAAAAATAAAGAGAGGAAAATTTAGGAAAATTGAGCACAAAACAAAATCGCTACGTAGTTAAATTTCTGTGAACAACATGGACGAGATGCCGGATTTATCACATCTTACAGCCGAGGAGCGTGCCATCATTGAGAATGTGATGATGCGACAGAAACAGGAGGAGGAACGTGAAAATGAAATCATGAGGTAATTACCAAAAAAAAAAGTTTCTCTCAAAAATGTTCTTTCTTCTCGGAAATCTTTCGAGAAAATTAGAAAATTTTATCTTAAATGCCTATTGCACTTTGCAGACGGAAACAGGATGAAGTCGCTATCCTGGAAGATACGATAAGACAGAGATCCGAGCAGCAAAAGAAGGCTGGCATTGAGCTGGAGGCGACATGCCATATTTGCCTCAAAACAAAGTTTGCCGATGGAATCGGACATGTATGTCACTACTGCAACATAAGATGCTGCGCCAGGTGTGGGGGGAAGGTGACGCTGAGAAGTAATAAGGTGAGCGCTGAGTAAATTAAAAAGGAGGCCTCCTCGCTAAGTCCGCTTAAATCTGCTGTCGGTGGGGCGGCGGAATGGGTCTCCTTGTTGTGGGGAAGTTTCTTTAATGAGTGCTAATGCGCTGTCTGGTGGTGATTTTTAATTGAGGGAGATGAGAGGAGGTCATAGCAGAAGTTAATTTGAATTTTAAACGATTCCCGTGGGTTAAGGGTGGGTGAAGTGGTCATCACCATGTTCGCGGATGTGAATCAAAATAGATTCCAAAGAGCCTCTCTAGATGAAATTCTAAATGAATGCAGTCGATTTACATATAACCAGATGTAATAAGAGAAATCTGTTCATTCTTTGTTTTCAAATTCGATTTAAGTCTGAACATGAGTTAGGAAATGTTAAGGGGCTACCCGTTTAAAATCTTTTATTAATTGAATTCAATAACACATTTGATTAAGCTAAATTAGGTGAATGGTCTTAAGTGAAACGGAAATTTTAAATATTCAAGACTTTAGATGTGATCTGTGCGGATGTTTTCCTCAATTCCAACGATCAGTCGAAAACTGTTTCTTAATGTTTTGTTTGGCGAATAACATGTTTATGTTTGTATTACATTTATATGATTGGAATTGATCTATTAAAATTTTAAAAGCAAAATAATGCTTAACGCAGTAAACTTTCAGAGTTAGGCTGCGAAAAAAATTAAAAATAAGAAAACAAAATATAAGAATAAACATTTTACTAGTAACACTACTACTACTACTACTACTATTACTACTACTACTGAATACTAAATTGCTACAGTAGCATTTTTGTTTAGTACATTTAGTAAATATGCTGACACAGTAATATCCACAAACTACTTATATATAATAAAACGTAAAACTGAAGTGTAATATAAAGTTAGATTCCTTTCTATCTATAATTGAATACAGTATACACCAACTTGTCACTATTTATATAAGAAAGATCGTAACTTATTTAGAGGTAGATCTCTTTACTGATTACACATATTTTTATATTTATTTTAGATTTTTTAGTTAACCATTGGTTCGAAGTTCAAAATTCAACTGACGTTTTAACCGAGACGATATTCCACAATTCTTTTTCGATTAACTGCCTTAAACGCACATCGAACCACTGTGCCACTTAAAACTGCATGCGACCTCAAAAGTGTCTCCGGGGCAAATAATAGTATAATTTTAAGAGCAATTTGTATTGGCTTGCCAAATCCATAATCTTATATATGTTTTTTTTTAATCTGTCAACAAGAAAAAATAAATTAAAAAGGAAAGGATAAGAAAGTAGTCACTGCCAAAAATCTTTGCAACCAAAGACGACGCTAGCAGTTGCAGAAGCAGCAGCAGCAAAACTGGACGCCTGGAATCCTGGAGTCTGACTTCGGCTACCGCAGATTCTTTTTTCATTGACGGCGTAATTTGTGGGCAAATCGCCAATTTGTACGGCCTTTTTTCAATGTTCGATGCTTTTAAGTTTGCTCCTTGAACATTTTGTTTCCCTTTTTTTACAAGAAAAAGTATTTTTCCACAAGCAATTTTTGTTATTTATCATCGGGATAATAGCAATGAAAAATCAATCAATATCTGGCGAAGGAATGTTGAAGATAGTTTACTTCTTTTCGATTTTTGGCTTTGGTTTGCTGGGTCAGGAGAGAGAGACGTGTTCTAATTTCGATTTTTAAGATTTCCAGGGAAGGATGTCTCCAAGAAATTTTATCTTAAGAGTAGTCTAGAAACTAGAAATTTTAATTGTCCTTGGAAAGAAAAATGTTTATTAAGAAAAAAGATCTCAAATTTGTGTAGGTATCGATTTCGAAAACAGTAGTTTGGAATAAAAGCGTTTAAAATTCGACTCTGTTATTGGGTTTCAAATTTTTAACCGAATATATTCATGGTCTTTAAAGGCATTAGACCTTTTTTCAATTGTAAATTAAATGAAACGCAGATAGTTCTCATAGAGAAACATAAAATTATTTTCTATATAGAACTTAATTTAAATATAAAAATCGAGCACTAGTTTACTTACAGTTGTTTACTTATTTATATTTTTAGGTGATATGGGTATGTATATTGTGTCGGAAAAAGCAAGAACTATTGTCCAAAACTGGTCAGTGGATTCACAAGACAAATACACAAGACGGTTTCATAAGACGTATAGAGCCAGATGGAAGTAGCGTAAGGACAAATTATTCTTTAAAACCAGTAGAAATTAAATATTTATTAAATTTTAGGCTATTGTGGATCCTCACGATACATCCGATAAGCGTCCAAAATTAGAACGAACCCGAAGTGCTGCCGAGAAAGAGAATCAGCCTCTGCAAAGGACTGGTAGCGTATTACGACGTCAGTATTCTCAGCAAGAGCCACCAAGTAGAAGAATGTCAACTTCGGACAGTGGTGTGGATATCGTCAGTCCTGGGAACAGAAGAATGCAGTCCCAGAACCAACAGTACATGCAACAGACGCAGCAAATGCAACAACATCCACAGTATTCAGCGCAAACGTATCCTAAAACTCATCAACAAAGCGCACTAGTTGATCATCCGAAGCAAATGTACCCAGAGGATGATCCTACATTTTACCAGGTGCGGGACATATAGTTAGAATTTATATTTATAATATTTAGCATGCATTCAAAATTTTCCAATTCTTATTACACATGGATACGATACAGGATTTAATAGATTCGTATTCCTGAAGTTAATTTTATTCAAAAATTGACCATTCTACAGGGTGAAATAGATGGTTTAATGCGACAACATCCACATTTAGTCCATCCACGTCAACAGCAACATTATGCACAACAACAACCGCCTTACCATCATTCGCAACAGATACACTACCCGCAACCGGGGCAACCTCCGTACACAGGACAAAAGACTGGAGTTTATCCTCCCGACGTACAGAAAAAGCACAAACGTCCATTGGGTGGCCAACAGTATCCACAAAGATCATACAGCAGTTCCGAAGAGGATATTCACTCGACGCCAGAATTTGAAGGTAAGTTAGAATTTCCACTAGATTTCATCTATCTTTCTCTCTGTCCTCTCTTTCTGGTTTCAGTGTTTTTTTATATAATATAATTTCCTATAAATTTCTCTTGTTGGGTATCAGTTGATTTATAATTTTCGTATTGTTTTCAAATATTTTCTTGGAGTTTTTGTTTTTCTTATGTGTAATGGATTAGTTTCTAAAAATAGTTTAGGCCGAGACTACTGTAAGTGGAAGTTGAAATCGGTTTCTACATAGAAGTTAGGGTAGACATAGATTTTTTATACGTTTCTTAGAAAAGTTGTAATGATCAATTTTTAGTACGCCCCAGTACACATACAATTCAAAAACATACAAGATTTATAAATGGGTTTTTGTTATCTTGATCCACTTTATTGTTTACAATGATGCATTACAGATTTTAGTGGTTATTAATTTTAAATTAAAACTTACCTCTAATTGATTGAAAATAGTAACAAAGTTCGACTTGTTCGTGGATTTTTAATTGCTGGTCTTTGTGTGTTTTCGTGTGAAAAGCAAACTCTTAACTATGGAGAATTTCATAGGTTAAATGAAGTACAGTGTTATAACATTTTTTAAAAGAGCAATACGAAATCCCCCTAAATCGATTTATAAAAGCGCTTGGTATGGATAAACAATTAAAGCATTTAAACATGAATTTAAAAATATGGTAAATCAGGTTTGTAAATTATAAAATACAAACAAGATTTTCTGAGAATTTCACCGTTGTACTCACAGCTGTTCTGTTACCACAAAATGTTTCGTTTTAAATTAATGTAAATAATTTTGACGCTTTTTAACTGCGTTTTTTTCGAAATTTTTCCTGTTGGAGCCTTTATTTTTCTATATTCACAACCTATTGAAAAAAAACATATTGCAGTCACCTTGTATATCGCAGACCATTATAATTTGTTGTTCATAGGGGAAAAATGATCATCTGCATTTATGGTCACTTAGACAATTACCCCAAAAGTTTGTAAAGTAAACAAACAAAAATGTTGCCGTGGAGACTTCTCTGCTTAGTTCACAATGAACCGGAATTCGAGTTTACCTAATAATGGAGGAGCTGATAGTGGTACAGTTGAATATTCCATGGCCGTTATGAATAAATCAAGAGCGGAATGCAGAAGTCCCACAGCAGGCAGGCAGCAGAGCTATTAATCAGGGAGCACTATGCACTATCCTCTTGCCGTGAACGGGAAGCTTGACTTTCAGAATTGCATCCCGGAGGAGACCTTCATCAAAACTGTTGACACAGTCTGCAGCGTTACAAAACTTGTAATGATTCCAGACACACTTACAGGGTGCACTTTAAGAGGCCTATTGGGTCTGTTTCGAATTCTTTGTTTTCATGATGAATAGTTTTGGGCTCGAATGGTTCCTTATTGCTTTTTATATCTGGGAATTTAGGAACGACAGGCAGGAGAGGAATTTTATTTAACAAAGTTTAACTTTTTAACAAAGTTCTTCTATTCTTAACTTCATGTGCACAATGCACAAAATTGTACTTGCCTAAGTTGGTTTTTGAACCTTGCGTTGTTGATTAAATTATCACGTGTAAAAATATTGTTACTTTTCTTGATATGGTGATATAAGTATTTTTAATGAACTTACAAGAACATAAACGTTCATCAAAAGAAAACAGTGCAGATTTTAAAAACCTCGAAATTATTTTTATATTTTATTTATTATCTTATTGATGACTAGGTTTTTGGAATTCATAGTGCAATTTTCTTTGAAGAAAAATTTCTTTCTAATTAAATTTTATCTGTTTTATATGGACGTTTTATAAAATCATCATTTTCTTTTAACTTCAAGCATTAAATCGCGATTTGTGATTTTTTTAAATAGGCCCCCCAACTTGAGTCTGTTCCAAATTTACAATTGCGCCCTTTCCCTTTCCCAGAAAAAATCTATCGTGACACATATTTAGGCTGTCGCCAGGCCGCGGAAATTTTATAGGAGAATTGCCATCGGTATAGTGATTTGGCTTCATTCCCAATATGTGTCGCAAATGATCAGTAGATCCATTCCCACTTAAAAATTATGGTGATGACCATTTGGGCCTCGCGATATCCTGCAATTTTAGTGCGCGCGATGCCGCACGTCTCAATATCCCTTCTTCCAACTTTTTTACAAGACGGTAAAGTCAAGTACTATAACTTTTGGAGAATAAGGATGCACAAAATGAAAGGAAAAAACGATGGGCGATTTCGAGGTGATATTTCCCGATGAGTCCTCGCGCGCATCCTGTAACTTAAACACTGTTGTCTACATTGTCCACTTTTTGGGAATGCCCACATAGTTCTCGTTCTCAGCTATAGGGCGGATAGGGTGAATTATTCTTTTTTTTTTTCTTTTGCCATAGCCTATGTCATTTTTTGGTGTCACCGTTGTCCTGCTACTATTGTTGTACTAGCTTCTACAGCTCCGATGTCCCTGGTACAGTCGTAGAACTACTGCTGGGAATTGTTGTTGGTTCCGCTTGTCTATCACACTGGCAGACGTCCAAGATATTAGTGGAGGTCTGCCAAAGGATGAACGAAACTTCACTTACAGCGGCGGCTATGAGTCTGGTATTCAGTCAGTTCGGAGCTCCATGGAATTCTGGGTTACAGCACCCTGGCTTTATCACCCTATGCGGCTGAAAGTGCTGCTGGATGATACAATAGTAGGCAACCAATGTACAAGGTGTGGCGGGGATTCTATCCACAGACTTCCAATGTAATATACTCTACAACCGTAGGGCTGTAAAAATAACTATGTTTTCAGAAATAAAAGTAAAAGGAAAAATTAACAATTTAGAGCAAAATTAAAAGAATAAGCGTATTTAAATGCAGAGCGTCGTCATCGTCTGGGGAGATGTGATGGGGCTGTGGGGAGACCCAAATTCGTTCGTCGGATTGATTGTGCATCGTCATTGTCGATATATAGACCACTAGCACTTTTAGCATTCAATTTTTAGGGCGGATAAAGCAAAAAAAAAATGCTGAGTTGAGCCAGAAGGATTACAGGAAGAGATTAGAACTAGGATTTTGCCCTCTTTTGATGTGTGACTTTTTTTCTTAGTAGGTACTTGCTTTTTTCTGCAGCTTTCCTTATGAGATGGAGGAGTAGCAGTGCATGAAGTGCACCTCATATTCTGCACTATACATGCACCCATGCCTATTTTGGAGTAGGTCATATTCGATCAAGAATTATTTCTCCTTTTTCGTCCAACAAGACAAGACGAAAAGGAAGTGGATCTTTGGAGTGTGCCACAGTGTCTGAGTGTTGTAATACCTGTGTAATCCGGAGGATGATTCTCGAAAGATGAGGAGATTAGAACAGGTTGTCGTCGGAGTACCAATTCAAAATTACTTTTCATTTCCTACTTCCGCGTGCAACTTTCCCCTGAGTGCGTTTCTGTAGCATATTAGACATATACTCATCAATCCTGGGGGTTAATAGCCCTTTAAGAGATTCTTCATTAATTTCTTGCCTTATGAAGTTGCTTGGTGCTTTTTTTATTCAATTAAGATACAGTTATATGTGAACTGGTCTTCTGGCGACCAGGGTAAAAAATTGCACTTTTGTGCCATTCTATGTAATTGGACGCAGTTTACAATGAACTTGTGGGTTGGTGATGTGGCCAGTTGAGCTTCCTACAAGTTCGAATATAAAATTAGGAATTCTCATATTTCGTATGTCCCAAGTCTTGGATGATTTATGTCCATTGATTGAGAACGAATAGCTTTTCCTGGGTCCCTGTTCCATCTGCAGCCGGTGATGTGCTGGAAAATCAGGGAATCATGCCATGTTTCGAGAACACACCCCATAGTCCATTTCCTAAGTCGAATTACTTGCGATAATACTGTGGTCTGTCTGGTAACCAAAAGCATTGCTGTCCCAGTATTTTTTCCTCTCTTTTCTTTTTTTGCATTGTTTCTGCACACCTTACGCAAATATTTCAAGTTTCTTTCTTCGCAGTCTACATGTCCTCCTGAGAGCTGAGGAAGCTCCTTTGGAGCTGGTGGTGGCTGCAAGCTTTTGCTGAGAAGCCTCCATATACGGGGGCTATAGTCCTGCGCAATGGCCCCTCGACCGGTTGTGCAGGGTAGAATACAGGGGGACGTTGACTGAAGGCGTATGGGAGTTCTATAGAGCAAATGCTATAAGGTGAAAAGTAGCTTGTGTGGGCCTCTATTCAGTTATTCATTAAACATAATATTTTCCCAGTATTTTATGTCGTAGTATGTTTACGGCGGATTGTATGTGTATTTCTACAGAGGGCGACCGGTGCGACGGGAGCGGGATTCGGACAGGGGGTTCGAAACTAGTTTCACGGCTGTATATGGCGGATTCCCTATGGGGCCTCTACGGAAGAGGTAGTCGAGAGAGAGAAAAAAAATTTTCGCGCAAATGACACTGCCGACGTCGTCTTGTGGTGGTAGAATTTTGTTGTAAGTGCATTCTTGATATAGGGGGCTAAAATGAGAGTGCGGAAAACTCAGTATAAAATCCACCTCTAAATAAATAGAAATCGGAGGGAAATTAGTTGCCATTGAACGCTTTCGCTGCAAACACAAGAAAAAAATTTCTTCGCACTTTGCAAGGTTGCTTTATAAAAAACCAAAAAAACAAAAAAAAATTAAAAAGAGAAAAGAAGCGAAAAGAGGAAAAGAAAAGAAAAAATTAAAGTTTTCCCAGTTGGATGCGAAGAAAAGATGTCCAGTGATTTTCCAGCTAGCAAAAGTGTTATTTCTGTTCTCCTTTGGGCCTGAAGAAGATTTCGACGCCCAAAAGACTTTTGATCATTTTTGGTTGAGCCGGGACGGGATTTTGACGCGCTCGCGGCGCCTAGGAAATTAAATTAAAGTGAAAAGAAAAAGGTTATGCACACGTGAAAGTTGGTTTTGCAAGTGGAAATTCATTATTGTTAATTTTTTGTCCGTCTAAGACCGAGTGGATTTTAAAAACAATTTCGCTGTTACACGAATCCATAGTTTTCTTTTCTTCGCATATAGTGCCGCTGATTCGAGTAAAGGAAATTAAAAGTTGCTCAAGATTTCGCAAGTGGAGCAAAAAAGGGCAGATTGTGACGCAGTTGGAGTTTCTAATGACTTCCACTGGTTCTTGTGCGAAAATATATCGCTGAATATGTCGACGCGGCTTTCTTTTGAACAGCATACTTCTGCGGCTACCGCTGTGCTTAGTGCCATTTGCTAAAAAGCGAAACGATACACAATACAATTGTATATGTGTGTATTTATTTGTTTTGAAAAGCCCCGTATTCGGAAAACAGGCAATTTTTCAGTACTGTGACCAATTCTTCGAAAATCTAAAATTACTCGACATCACCAGTAAACAGTTCGAACGTACAGTAAGCATATTAAGGTACCAAGGTAAACTTTGCCCTATGTTTCCCACCTTTCCAAACAGATTGTTCGACGTATCCTACCTACTGGCTCCGGTGGGTAGATTTCATTTATAGCAATTGGACAAATGTGGACAGAGAACTATCGCTTGATCTTAGATTTTAACATCTCATTGCTTAATTTCTCCCCCTCCCCGGGGAATTTGTAATATCTTTTTAATTTAGAACAACACCACAGTCACGGCCATAGGTGCAGAATGATATTTACCTGTAATAACAATTTCCTTCGGAGTCATGCTTTGTGCGCGTATATGAACTTTTCGACGGCAATTTGTATAGGCTACACATGCAGACCTCGAGTTGATTACATTTTATTGACAGAGTAATTACAATGGGTGTCCTGGCTGTTACATGCACAGCACACACACGCGCGCGTGTAACCACATTCGTAAGCTATATTTATCACCTAATGAAGTAGGATTCTCAGTTTTCATTTTGTGTTAACCAGTATTAACAAATACCTGGGGATAAATCGGAAAAAATCTTTGCTTTTGTTATGGCTAGATTAACTTGGCTAGTTCGGCTCTTCCAGGCAGGCAATTTACATAACAAATAGTAGTAAATTAATTCTATAGATATTTTAAATTGATATGTCGTATGTTTTTTACTTTTCCTTTTCTATTTTTATGTTTTGTTTTTATTATTAGTTTTTTTAAGTCATCTAATCAAACCCTTTATAACTTATCTTATTAATTTAAAACACATTTATTACACTTGACATTAAGTATCCCAGAAAATATATTTACCAAAATATTTTCACCGATATACAGAAATCCTATCAAATTAAAATCAAAATTATTATACTCGACCGTTGTTGCTTCCAGTGAAAGATACTTTTGAGGTATTTTTTTAAAGGCACACCTTTACTGAAAATATAAAAATACAAAATATTTGACGAAAATTGAACGAAAATTTCAGTGATATATTAACAATTCCTTTACTGAGGTTAACATTTGATGCGCATCAAAAACACAAGCAAAAGTATTATATCGTAACATCAAAGATTTAATTTGTATATCCTTTTTAATTTATTAGGTGACTTTAAAAATCATATTATAGAAAATATTTGAAAGTGCGACCTTATTGTAAAACTAATTTTCTAGGGACAATGAAATAAATTGTAAATATTCTAAATCTTTATTTATTTAAATAGGCTCAAGGCATTGAATAATTTGAGCACTGATTAATGTGATTTATATCTCAAATGTAATTTGTATGTTTAGACCGCAGTGCACTTTTTATATTAGCCCAACCTTTGATAAAGGCCATTGCTGTATGTGATATGAATCAGCCGTTAATAAGTAGCTTTAAGGCAGACAAGAACAGTATCTGGATTAAATCATATCCATATGATATCTACGGATTTTAGCTTTAAAATTAAAAATAAAACAAAATTCAAACGTTCATATAAGCACGGGTAAATTTCTTTTAGTTTCCGATTTGTGTTTAATATTTTCCAATGGTAGTTAAAGTGATTATTGAAACATTTGGAATTCATTAATTAAGTAAAGTGTTCAACGTTATTATTATTAATATTAACGGAAAATCCTTGCAAAGCGAAAGGAGATTAAATTGTTCTTTTATTAAGATAAAATTTTGTTTATAATTAATATCGTATTTAAAAGTTGATTTAAGAACAGTTTGTATTGCTTATTAATTATATTAGTTTTTCCGTCAAGCAAATTAATACAATACACAAAACCTAATTTTCAATAATAATTATGGAGATTTGGAGGTATGATTTTTAAACTATTGTCAAAGTTTGAAGCCTAAGAACTAAAAAATCATTTGGATAGAATATTTTATGTAAAGAAATTACTTTTTCATAAAAAACGACTGGCTCGAAAATAGGGCTTCCGGCAAGCTCCTAGTGCAAAGTATAAATTATTTCCCTATTAGACAAATCCAAAAGCAGAAATCGACGGAACATTTTAATCCAAGTTAAAAATAATGGGAACGAGTTGGAACGAAAAAGAAACAAATAATTTTTTTTTTTTAATTTTTAACCAGAATGCTTTTTTGTTTAAAAAACTCGTAATTTAATTATGCAAATTAATTAAACCATTTTATTACTTCATTTTAAATAATATGCAATGAGGTACTTTACGTTTTAAAAAAGTGTGCCCTCCTTCTTATATACTATTATATAACAAAAACGATTTTTGCTTCGTTAATTGTTTTTACAATCTATTTTAATTAAAATTCAGAGGAGTTTTTTTTGTAGAACTTCGGAGAAAAAGAGTACCTTTCAATATGTTTGATTTAATTTCTGGGTTTATTTAAACCTCTGCAGAAAAAAGCGGGAACCAGACCGTAAGGACTTCCAGTCCCAGTCGAAATTGAAACTTAGAATAGTTAAAAACTCAAAGGTCCACAATTCTGAAATTATTTTTTGTATAATGATTGTTCTATAGATTAAACCAATTTTTTTTTTCATATAAACAAGTGGGCAACAAATAATGGTATCGATAAATTCCCTAAGTATCAAGTTTTTAGTGTTCTTACAATTAGAAATTTTTAAAGTAGGAGTAATACTTTTATAATTGCAAGGGCAATGTCTGTGAACAAATTTAACAATGCAATTGATTCTTTCGATTATTATGAGCAGAGTATCTCATTTCCCTTTTCTACTCCAGAGCATCCATTTTGATAAATTCGCAATTATTCACTGTGAGACATGAAAAATGCTCTACTGACTTTCTAAACCGTACCGGGGGTCTATAATCACTGCACATAGAGCTCCGCATATGCCATTCACAGGAAGAGCTCTGAAATTGAATCTTCCGGCACAAGAAGACGTATCCATTACTAAGGGTTAAACAGAATCACGACCACATGGTGTTATTATTCACATCGCTATAGTGCCATGCCTCCTCCCTCAGTCCTGTCGCCCGTTGGTCCGCCCTTCACGGATTTCAGTCCTAGTCCTCATACATGTAAACCGAGTCGGTCGACTTGGTTTGCCTCCGACGTCCGACTCCTCGGAGCCCTTCTTATCTACAATGGTAATTTATGACGACAATAGCTCGGCCAGAAGAAGAACACCTAGGAGATCCACCAGAAATCGCTCCGCCCAGCTCTAACTTCTAGAAGGCCAGCAACCTTCTTGGTGGCGGCCCTCCTTACTTAATTTCCTTGCCGGTAAAGGATTCTCACAAGCTTCTAGGCCTGGTTATTTCCACCTTCTCCCTTTCCCTCTTCTCGCTCACTTAATATAATTTCTGTTTTCTTTGGCATTTTTTCTCTTGCAATTGCATTTTGTCTAATTTCGGCAGAGTACTTCTTTTGAGGGTGCTTTTTGGGTTTTCTTCTCTTTACGGGTCTTCTGCGGGTGTCCATGTGTGTGTGCTTCTTTTGTGTCCGCTTTACCGAATTCGAACCGCCTTCGGTTGCTAAAGAGTCGGAAGGCTAGAGTTTCTAGGCTTCCCATACTGCTGCTTCCATCGCTGTTGTTGCTAAAACCAGAGACAATACAAAAATAGTTAAGAAGGGAAAAATCAATATTGGAAATACTCGGCAGCAGCGATATATGTTTTTTTTTTTTTTTTACCCCATGCGCTCGCCCCACCATACTGAAGTGTTGCTGGTAGAAGAGAAAGCGGGGTGTTGCAGTGGTGAGGGTGCTCCGAACGAACGTCAGCTTTTCACGATTTCTAGATTCGAGGCTTTCCATTCCAGCTAGAGCGGGACTAGGAGCACTGTTAGTTCGGCCCTGCCCGCACTTTCCCCATCTCCCGTCTCATGGTGCGATGGAGCCCTCATTTGCGAATACAAGTACTTCGTAGTTGTAGAGTTCTCCTCAGGAGTGCACTGCACATACACACTTAGATTTGTGTAGGCCAGTCACAAGAAAAGATGAATGAAGGAAGGGATGTGGCCGCCGGTGCGGCGCGGCTGGTACAAGGGAAGGGGCGGTGTTTGGAAAGGGCTCGGAAGACTTCCTCCTGGCTCTAATAAGCTTTCAAGGAAAAGGCCTAAGGCAAAGTTATGAAATGGGTTTAGGAGCTCGGATCGGATTACAGGGAATTCTTCGTCGTCTTCGACGTCTTTTTCTTCGTCTTCCTCATTTTTATTTTACTGTTTTTGCTTTTGTAGTTTCGCCTGTGTCAATTTTTATGGCCTACCGATGGTTTAGTGACATTTTGAGCGCTCTAATCTCTCGGGGAATTCCTGTGACGAGTTGTGGCCACTACTTCGAACATATTTTTACCTGTTATCGTTCAAGTGCCAGGACAGATTACGTGCTAGCACCTGCACTTCATATCATCAATTTTAAAATCTCCTATGAAACCAATAACACCAATAATACCTCTATAAAACGCACCGTAGGTGGGACGCAATAGGTAAATAAATCTTACAAGCATTGCAAAGTTACTCTGAATTTTCCTTCTGAAAGCTAACAGCTTCTAAAAACGAAATGGGACATTTAAAAAAAATATATTTTTAGTTTTTTTAAAACGCTCCTTTGTTCTATGTTAAAGCTATACGTAATCGACTCTCCTGCTAGTGCTAGGCTAGTGCCTAAGCTCTTATAGCTCCTTTGAGGCCAATACCATTCATTATTGTTTTACATTAGCCTGGTAGGAAAACCAGCATAGATCGAATCAAAAGCAAGTTATGAGGAAGGAGAGTTCTAACTCAGAAGGTTTTATGTCGACTCAAGGACTTTGGACAGGCTGTGCAAGGCATCAAGGATAAAAGAGCTGTTCGACAAAAAACAATATACACCTCCTTGAACTGCTTTTAAAACAAATACCAATTTAGGTCTGCTATCACTTACTAAGAATTAAATTCGCCTTCTGTCCCCATGCTTCGTTCGTCACCATTTTCTTCCGGATTGTGCGGGGGTGGGGGCTTGAACCAGAAGTCGAACAGGAAACTACCACAAATGTTTAGTACCTCCTTAATGACCATTTGGTCGTTGACTGACGACGGTCATACTTTTGTAGGTCAACACAATTTAATGGTACAGGAAATCACAAGAAAAGGGAAACAATAACAGCAAAATAAGTTTTTTTTTGTATTCTCCCTTTACGAAAATAAGAATGAAGTCGAGATATATTTGCGCTCATAATTGTAAACAATAGAGATATATGTGGGTACCCATCCAGCCCTGTGTTGGCAATAAGTTAGAGTAAATTCAGGTAAGTCCACAAAGGTGGAATAATTATAACCGGTAGTCCCGCAGTAATGAGAAAATCCAGGACACTTGCGTTTATTTTTGGTCGCTTGATTTGTGATAATCAAAGCCGAGCGGCTTGCTTAGCGTGCTAAGTGTGACCCCATAGCCCGAGTTCCTCCAACCCCTGTGATCCTCAGCTCTAGATTAAGGTGCTATCGATTGGCGACCCACAAAGTGCGTAATGACCCCCCGACTTAATTAATTTTGACCGCACTGTGCTAAAAATAGGGACTTTTATTTTTGCGTTTAAATCAGAACCCTGGGCCTGAGTAAAATTCCGAAACATGCAACACTTTTTCTAATTTTTCTTATAAGGCGATGGAATGCTACGATTTTATTCTCGACTGGACTTGTTAAAGCCCCTTATGCTCCTCCATCAAGGTGCATATCGACCCTGGCAATCACGTAATTTCAACTCCAGAAATCTATCGCAAATATGTACAGTGGGATTGTTTAAAGACGAAAGCGCTTTACCACCACGGAGCGGCTCTTCCTACAAACGAAATGGAAATGTTTTATGGGCAAATGCATTTATTATCCTTTTTATCGATTTCCATTGAGTGGAGGTGCTCTGCTCTCGTTCTAGGCTGGTTTTGAGGCCCCATTTGGGGCCAACTCTTCTGTTTGGCCAGATGCACTTGTTTGAGACCCGTACTATTGCCTCTCTGGAGCTATTTTCGCGTTCCATTTTTTCACGTTTATTGTTATTGTAATTTTTGTTTGCGGAAGGTTTGCGAACGGACTGTTAATAATTTACACATTGTTTATACAGAAAATCAAATAAAGAGTTTTTTAAATTGCTGTGCAAGGAAACTAGGACTCATAAACGCAATAAAAAGTTTTTTTTTCTTTAGCACATTGTTTGCTATGTGGAAATATTTTACCTAAGTAAAAAACAATACGATTTTACGGCTATGAATTAGTTGTAGAGATTTTGTCACCAAATTGTTTATATTGGGTATAATGTTGTTTGTTACTTATGTTCTTTAATATACTTATAAATTTCGAATCATCATATTAATGTTGATTAGGACAATTATGTCCTAATTCGTTGATTTCAACAAGTTTTGATTCAAAACTATAATTATTCACTAATGAAAGCTTTATACTAAATTACAGTATTACTAATTACAATTACTACTTATCACAGTCATAAGATCTTTTTGAGTAATACATGTAAAAAGTCATATTTTCATTAAGTAGCAATGAAAAAATAGGTTTTACTACAATTTCATGTCAAACACTCCTCTAGAGATAAGTCGACGGTTTCAAATTTCTTTCTCTTTTGTTTTAATTTATCTTATCAAATTTTTGCTTCATGTCTCATTCTCAACGAAAAATCTTTGATCAAGTGATACTTTCCTTTTTATTAAAATTTATTTAAACTATCAATACAATAACATTAAAAAGTAAAAAATTTATATATATATATATCTATATATATATATATATAAAATTTCCACACTGTTGATGGAAATTTGTCTGTAATTTATGAATTAAATTCTATAAAAAATGTTCGTTCTTATTCAAATTTTTTATGATTTTCTTTCAATTCCAACAGCAGAACGAAGTTATACAAGTGGAAGCTCTAAAGAAGATGACACCGTAAGAATATCAAATAACTATTTCAAAATTGCAAATTTATCAAATTAACAGTATTTAAGACTATAATATATAAAAAATAATAAACAAGAAATGAACATGCTGTCTGGGAATGCTATTCGTATTGCACTCACTAGCTATTGCGTACTTTCACGATGTGGGCTTGATATATTTATATATGAATAGTGAACAATAATAACAAACAGCAACAGAAAATATAAATAAACATCAACTCAAAAACCATTCATTACATTTAAACAATGAAAATGCGCCAACAAAAAACACTTACAGAACATTTTAGATTCCATATACAGTCTGGTGCTTGATATATTTGCTTTTTATCGTACTAATTGCCTGCAACACATATGAGGGTTTCCCCAGGATGTTGTGAACTTTTTTAATTGTGTTATTTGTGTTTATCTCCTCATCATTTCTTATTGAATATGGGTAAACATTTAAAAAGTTGCATGGATTTGTGTAAATTTTTTTGTTTCCCTGACTTTGAAGACGCCAAAGTCTATTTTGCAGGAACTTTTCTTACATTTTGAATTTTTATGTTAAACAAAATGTATTTTTTGCTAGGCATAGTCACGATAGGGATCATTAGCGATGCATAGTCTTAGAACATCGTTATCGTTATAGATTAGGTAGGAAAACTAGGTGTACGTTGAGGTCTGGAGCATGGTAATAAAGGGGATCAGGTATAAACTGAACGACACCATTCGACTTTCGGTTAAATTGTCAAAATCACTTGGCAACAAAAGAAGGAATAAAAGGGCATAAGACTTGTATTTCGTTGATCTGTGAATTGATGTTAAAATATAATACTTTCGGCTACCTGTGTATGATCACCGATCTTATACTTTAAAATTTCGTCAAAATCGTATTGTACTTTCTCTGATTTGCTAAAATTGTTAATCAAGAAAAATGAAAAGCTGATGATAACTATCCTTAAAGTCTTCTTGAAAACAGAAAATTGAAAATTTTTATGTTTCCTTATTTCGTTTTGATTCTCCCGAACAAATATATTTTGCGTTTACAGCCGATCACTCGAAACTATACGATACCCATTCGTGGCTGAGTTCAGACGATAGAAATTTATATAAAAGTGTCGAAGGTGGTTACTTGGTTGGTGGTGGTAATCGCAATAGACATCTTCAACATCAAGACATTGTTCACCATCATTCGCATCAGGTAGCATCAACAATAACTGGCACAATACCAGGAACATTAGGATTAGTCGGAACTAAATTAGATGTACATCAACGTAATACGTTTAATCGCACAAATCACGATCGGCAATCGCATCTGTACGCTACTAGCCAGCAACAGCAACACTCTCAGCATCTGCAACAGCAGCTACAGCATCAGCTACAGTCGTCGTCACAGCCGCAACCGCCGCTATTGTCTCATACGCAACCACAGTCGCAACAAACGCAACTGCAACTGCAACAGCAAACGCATCATTATTCGTACCATCATCCACAAATAGTAATAGGCGAACCAACCATTACCTCATACGATCGATATACGAACAATGAGACCACCCACAATCCATACTGGGATGACTCAACATCCGCCGCACAAGATAATCGGAGATTTACGGAGCGTAGAAAGAAGACGGTGAGGTTTGATGGCCACGATGAAGAGGATTGGGCCAGGTGGGAATCCGAACGACAAGGTAGCCAAGATTCAGCTACAAAAGATTCTGGTATCGATACGAGCAGTACGTTTACAAGTAGTGAAGACTCAAATCGCGGTGACGGGCCAAAGGTATAAATAAAATTAAAAAAAAAAAACAAACACTCTATATATAAAAATCATTAATCAAATGAAAAAGAATACAAATTAAAATATAAATCAAAGTTTGCAAGCAATAGAGAAACAAGTAAAATTGAATTAAATGCATCATACAGTTACTGCAACTTAATAATAAATGAGTTTTCTAGGTAGTTAGTCGTAGATATCGCCTACTCATTCGTTACTGTTCCTAGCTCCAAAGGCAGAGTCATTTTAATTCATATATTTATGTTTTTATTCATTTTATTTTGAATCACATAATTTAGTTTTTCTTTCCAAAATGTTGTCTTTATTTCGCTTCTTTGGAGCATACAGAAATCATTTTCACATCAAGTTTTTTTTACCACAGAGTGTCAAAAATCCTTTGTGTTTTCTACTATTTCCTTTTCCATATTTATTGTTCCACCTAAAAGACAAAGTACCACACTAATACTTTTTCCTCGGATTTTCTACAGTAAAATGAGCATACATATCATCATATAGTATCAACATTCCCCTACAATTACATTATAAAAGTTTTACACTTCTACACTTTTATTTAAACTTTGCTTTAATTTTTTCCACATTACTAAGGCTAATCTAATATTTGGCAGATTTATTCTACACTTACTTCTTCTAATACTTCTGGTATGAGCATGTCTTGCATAATTCGCTATAAATTACATGACGTATTCCTTTAGAATTACACGCAAAATTAATACAAATTTTTCTAAGTTGTATTTGCTTAAAAAGTGTGTTGCCTTTTGTAGTATGCATTAATTATAATTAATTAAGTGCAACAAATATTTATTTTGTTTATTATATTTCTAATGTCGTAAGAATTTGACTACTGGCTGTAAGAATAAATCGATATCTCTTCATACAGTTCACGTGTATTAATTAAATATTAATAATTCTTTTATACTTACTTCGTCTAAAAATACTCTTGGCAAGCAGTAAGAAATTAGACAGTGGATGAAAACCAGGATTTAGAATTTTATTTATAGATTACTAATTTTCTAGAAGATATATGTGCCCTAATATTTATCCATAAGTGGTAAAAATAATGTACCTCAAGGTAAATTCCTGAAAATATGGATTTTTAGAACCAGCAGAAGCTTTATTGATTTAACCCATTTAAAAAGCAGTTTCTTAAATAAGTATATGCAGTTTAATTTTGTGATTTTTTTTTTTTACATTATTATTTTAATAAGTAGTCGTCATTTATTTGGATTATGTTTTCAGTTAAATGTTGAATATAACAACTCTTTTTTGTCTTTCTTTACCCTAACGTGGGTCTTAGACACTAGTCGTGAACAAAATTATAGCCAGTAGTCAAAGCATACTTATAGTATCAATTATTTTTTTGTTGTGCTTCAAATTTCATACAAAACGGAATCATTTTTCCAATGTGTTTGTGTCTGTGTGAAAATTGGATTTTTGTACAAAGATCCCATTACTTCATGTGTTTTGTCTATAAGTTAATTTTTTTTTGTCTTTTTTATTCTGAAACTAAAACTGGCGTACTTATATGTATGTATCTGAGTCATTGTAAATTGTACTATAAACTAGTTTTGCAACTACACCAGGGAAGGCATTAGGGCCTATCCTAAAATAAACGAAAAAAAAAAACAAATAGATATTGCAGGATTTAAAAATAATAATATAATTACTTTATTTCAATGTTGTTTGTGTGGTATTTATGTGATACTGTTCTGGTTTTCACAAGAAATTGCTTTGAAAATTCTACTTAGTATTTAAATAATCAAAAAAAAAAAAATCAAAACACACAAAAACAAAAAAAATTCATAGAAAAAATTTCCCAAATTTTTTTTACCAACACATCCCCCAAAATTACTCAGAATCCGGTTAATTGGCAAGTCTCGGCCGATAATACTCGTATGATTGGTCATATGATTTTGCGAAAAAGTTATGACGGCGAAGACATTCTAGGACTTAAAGTGGTCGGTGGCCAACCGATTCACTATAGTGGCAGCGGAAGTGGTCGCGGAGCAGTTGTTGAAAAAGTTAAACGAGGTTCAGTCGCTGATATTGAAGGACACATAAGACCAGGTAAATAATAGCAACTCCATTACTAACAATTTTTTCTGTTTATCAATTACTTTTTTATTTGTAAAAAATGTATGAGCTTTGATAAGTATCCAGTGGCTGGTAATCGATCAAATTCCACTGGATATATCTATTGAAACGCTTTATTATTGGACATACTAGTCTATAATTTGCTTAATTATATGTTTTTCTAGCTTCTGTATGTGTATAGGCACAAAGTTACTTGGGTCGGAAGATCACACAGTTAAAAGATTCGTTAGTAATTTTTAGTTAAAAATATCCTTTTTAATGAATTATTTCTACATTCTTCATATTGACCATTAGTGATGGAGCAGTATTTTAGAGATTGTTAATATACCTACGTGTTAAAATAAGAAAGTAGTATATTTAAATGTTCATAGAATGAAAAACAAATACTTTCGTACTTGAAAACCTATGAATTAACTTTGTGCACTATCGACATACAATCAGCTGAAAAACAATAGTCTTGTAAATTATATAGAAGTAATCTTGATCCATAACCATCGCAGGAGATGAAATAATTGAATGGAACGGACATACATTGCACAATAAATCAGCCCAAGAAGTTTATGATATAATTACTGATAGCAGGCATGAGCCACAAGTTGAATTGATCGTGTCGAGATCAATAGCAGCAAGTCGAAGAGCTGCACAAGCTTCCTGGCGACAATCACATTCACCAATACGAAACCATAGAAAAGGTATAACCATCATACTGAACCTGGATATTTAAAATAAAATAAAAATGATAAAATTTATTGTGTACCAAATAAAATATATTTAAAAGAAAGGAAAATTTGCAATAGAGCACACGTAGCATTTGAATAAAATTTTTATAGTTCAAAGAAAAACTAGCGAGTGATTTTTACTTTTATAGAGTGTTGTGCAAGTTTTTTACTTGTTTCAAATTCAGTATGTGTTTTTTAAATGTTTGTGTGTGTCCTGTATACTTTTGAAGAGATACAATATTATTCATAAGTTTATTAAAATGGGAGCAACAACTCACATGATCACGTCCATTCAAGTAAAATAAAAACTAATATATAATTTATTTGAAGGGATTTTTTTAAGAGAATCAAAAATTTTACACACAAGTACATAAAACACTTACAAACATTAAAAACACTATGTTTTTCACATCAGAAACACAAGGAAAAAATAATGAAAATAATCGATAAAAATAAAAGTGATATTATAACTATTTTAAACTGATGCAAGTTTTTTTAAATTTATGTTTTCCAGCTGACACGATCGAGGTGCATCGCGAAAAGCCGAGTGTCCTGATAACATCACCAGGATCACCGGATCTTCATTCGGCCGGACGCCAGGCTCCTGTTGTGTCGTCCGTGCGATACTCCCAGCGTTTGGCGCCCTCTGGGCCCACACATGACCCGAATGTTGACGGCCGGGTACAAATAAAATTAGGTTACGATACAAATACGCTTCAATTAATAGTGACGATCGTATGTGCCAGCGGCCTGACCTTACGATCTAATGGTGCTTCTAGAAATCCTTATGCAAAAGTATGACCCTTTGCCGCACGCAATACTTGTGTCGCTGATGCATTGTATTTTACAGGTGTTCCTTTTACCTGATCGTGGTAACAAATCTAAACGAAGAACAAAAACTATAGCAAATACGGGCGAACCCCGTTGGGGTCAGACTTTCATTTATTCGGGGTTCCGGAGATCGGATTTGATTAATCGATTTCTTGAGGTAAGTCTTTAAAAAGTTTACCTGTTGAAGTAATAAAACAATTTAGTAAATTCTCGTTTTTAGATCACAATTTGGGATTACGTACGCTACGGAGCGAATGACTTTCTTGGTGAAGTTGTAATTGACTTAAGTACGCACTCTTTGGACGATGAGGCCGAATGGTATACGTTGCAGCCTCATCAGGACTCAACGAGTCATATCGTATGTTTTCAAAACACTTTGATTCTTTATATGAAAAGAAAAGTTTTATTTTCATTTTATTTCGATTGTTTTGTTTTGTCAGTTCTTTGAAAAATTAGTTTATTAAAAATAATTTTTTGGTCAGAATATTAAGTTTTCGGATTACTTGTGTAATATTTATAACAAAATATTTTCGTTGAAATTTTTTTATATTCTTTTAGTTTATATTGTTTGGAATTTGAGCGTTTCTTATATGCTTACTTAACAACATATTTTGATAACGTGAAATACTTTGATGGTTAAGAAGAAAGTTTTATGTTTAGTGAAATCTTGTAAAAATGAAATTTCTATCTATGCTCACGATCGGTCAATACAATTCCATAAAATAAAATTCAAATTGTTTTCTCAAAGTATTTCATGCTTCCTTTATTATTAAATATAATTGTTCCGAATCTGTTTGATTTCGTTTTGGTAGTGGAAAAATGGAAGACATAAAACGTTCAACCAGATTTAAATCTGCGTTCCAATAGAGACCCGTTTTTGTTGATAATAATAAAAAATGATTTGTTTATATCCATGCCACATGAAAGTTCTGTTTCAATACAAAATTGTTTCCTTTTCGTTAAATTTATGCAAGCAAGAAATTGAATTTACCTATAAGTACTGAAATATTTAAAAATATCAAAAAAGGACAGATAAAAGTTTGGCTTAAAAATGTTTTGTTGGCGCTTTTTCAATTTGTTTTTTAATAGTTTTTTGTTTAAACTCATATCTCGATTTAAAAATATATATATCGTGATTTAAATACGTCATACTATACATAGCACAAACTTTAAAATCATTTGGGAAAGATATTAAGGAAATAAAAGGAGAACGTTTTCTTTAAAGTTTCTTTATTCAACTTTATGAAAAGCAACATAAAAGGAACTTGAAAGGAGGAACGCATATTTCCCTAATATTATTTTATCCAAGTAAGTCGCGATAAAATTTGGAGTACAGCAGAGTGATTTCTCCCCTAAATACTGTTTTTTCAATTTTCACCATGTGGTCTTTCTATTTTTCATCGAAATCAAATAAAAACTCAAATTTAATATGAATCAGCTAAACACTAGATTAATAATATGCAGAATCACTTTGCCCTTCTATTAGAATTTTAAATAATTATTTCATAGTCGTTACAGAACACACACATGTATATCATAGTCTTTACAATTTTTTTCCTTGTTTTATATTTTGCTTTATTAGTATTTTTTAATCATAACTTCAATTTAAGAAAAGAAAAAATTACCGCTCATTATTAAAATGAAATCAAAACGACCAACCAATTTTTAGTTGCGTAGAGATGATCCTAGTGAAATGGAAATGATCCTCACACCGACTGATCATTTGTCACCGCCGAGTACAACATCACGTCTAAGTGACTCAGATACAACGTCTGAGTGTGACATCGATGGAATAGCGGCTGGCCGGGACGGTGCCAGTATTTCGTCGTTAGGAAGTTCCTCTAGTCCACCTCCTGAGGTAAAAGCTTTCCGGACTGGTGGATGTGTTTTTTATTTCTATTTTTCCAGTCAATTTTAATTTTGTACAAAATTAACTATCTTTTCTTAACTTTAATTTCGTTGAATTCTCCTTTGTTATTTTCATTATTTTAATTTATTTTCTTCGTTTGAATCTATATTTACTTATGTTTTTTTCAGATATTTATTTCTGTTTCTTTAAATTCTTTTTAAAAGGAAAATTCGCAGTGTTTTTTATGATATTTTTGGTATTTTTATCCAAAAGTTCGACATCTTCAATTGAGAGTGATTTTAAAATTTAAATTTGTGAATACAAATAAAATGGCATGGTGTCGAATTTTTGTGCTGGATGTGATCTTTCACTTTGACAAATTTGTTTTATATTTATAATCACTCTTTTTTATAGTGAATACAAAATTTACCAGAGAATCCAACTAAATAACTCTATACTTGTCCAATAAGCAAATACAATTTTTAATTTCAGTTAATAATGAACGAAAACTCTTTGAATAACCGACTCTTATAATCTAATACTTGTTTATATACGCCAATTGTAAAATTCATTGTAAATCTTATGTTTTTTGCAAAATATTTTGTTAATTACGATCTTTTACTTTAATTGTGTTAATTTCTTCGTTTAAAATAAGTGTGATATTAACAATTTTAACCAAATACCAATTTCATCAATGGAAAGAAATGTAAACGAAATTATTGTAAACACACACAAGCACATGACATTCATGTTATCATTTCGTAATTTTTCCTTTGTAACCACAAAAAATATATAAAATTACTTTTATGATGAATATATGCACACAGTAAACGATAGCAAATGGTGTATTTCTGATAAAATTCTATGTATGTTGCGAATGAAACAGTGCTTTTATGCTTTTAAACAATTTTTGTTGAAAAACTGTTTTCAAGCTTGAATATGTTTCACAGTATTTATTTTAAAATCATATTTATAACGTAATCTAATGAAGTTTCATGTAACAACAATGGTAAACAAGAATTTTGCATTCATACCTAGACAAACTTCAGTTCGATAATTCTCCCTAGTGTACATAATATAGTTAATATTTTTAACTAGCTTTCTTACTTTGTATTAGAGCTGCTTCTAGCAAACTAAGATTTCGTTTCTAATCTTATTGCATTGTAGTTAGTTGCCTTTTGCGTTCTCTTTAAAAGCTATACTATACCCTCTATCCTAGTGTTGGTGAATACTACTACTGAAATAATCCCGAAAAAGCTGCTTTATGCCTTCTAAACTTCTCTTAAATTCATAAAGCAGTTTGTTTTGATATCGAAAAAGATCATAATCAACTCGAAGTAACATTTCACCAACGCTATTACAATTCCAGGTTGAATTACACGAGCGTAGGTCCCGACGTGATATGTCGCCACAGGGCCGCAAACGAGTGGCCGGAATGGTAGCACGTGACTACAAAACCGTATCGGGTATTGGTCAAAGCTATCACAACCAAGTAAACTTTTGAAAATTTGCCCATTTTTCAATTTTGCTTTAACTCACTTCGCTTTAGCAATCTGTTTCTTCCGCCTATTCGCGACGTAATGGTGGTGGAATGAGCCTGAATCAACGTAGCCATTCAGCAGCACCAAGCGAAAGTTACCATCATCACCATCGTAGCAGTAGCCCAAGGCGTGGTTCACTATCACCACCCGATGATCGTTATATTGATTATCCAGTTCTTCCAATACATTCATCATATACGCCACGTTTTCAATCTCGTTCAGCAACTGCCACACCAACGGGATCACCAAAAAAGCGACAACTCCCACAGGTATAGAACAATTACTGTGTAACAGTGTAAATACCTGGTGTAACAACAGTTATTATTGCAGGTACCCCAAACCTCGAGGAGCGTAATGATACGAGAACGTCTTGGTCAGGAGTTTGATGAGCGTATAAGTGGAGGTCGCTTTGGACGACATAGAACACGCCAGCCCCATCAGGCGACTTACAGAAGTACTGGAATGGGCGGCTGGGAGCGCCACTACACAGGTCTGTCGGATAGTGATTTGCATTCGATGGAGTCACGGTTCCGACCGCGTCACTCACTCTCGCCCGACAAAGATTTCATGGGTGACTTTGGTGATTCAGACATGGAATCAGTAGTTAGTGTTACCTCAAGTGCTTTTTCAACTCAATCAGAACGGCCAAGAGGCTCGCGGGGATTGAGGTAAGCGACAGTCATATGAAATTCTTTAGATCGAAAGTTGAAAGTGGGCATATTTCCAAAACGCATACAATTTAAATTATAAATAAAATCTTACAGGTATACGCAGAAGTTAAGATTTTATTTTACGTGTTACGTAAACGTTACGTTATGTATACATTGAAATTTAATAATTTTTACAATTCTCGCTAGCAAGGTATTTAGAATAATTCTAGACTTAGTAAAAATGGTAAGGAGGAAACATTTGTTTTTTTTTTTTGTATTTCTTTAATTACTATATGACAGCTTTAGGGAAATTTTGTCTGTGTGCTTTTTGGGAGTGCCCCCTTTTAATAATTTGGATCAGTGCAAAAGGACTGAAAGAAAAAATTTTTCAAAAGAAACCACCACAGAAATCACTACAGTCTTCCGTTTAATTGGCGCTCATCACTTGGTAATTTTGAGCGCCATTATGTACCACCACCGATAAATACCGAAGAATATCCCGCACCGCCACAAGAGCCAGAAGCAGCGACGACAACGAACAATATGTTTCCAAATTATTTCCCAGTTTTTCCTCGGATCCCTGATTTTATAGCCAATGCAGACCTTAGAAGTATCCCAGCTAAAGTGTTTCGTAGTGGCTCGCTGGGCTATAACATTCCTAGGCCAAATTTCGAGAGCTTAAAGCGCCTTGCCAATCCTGTTGTCAATTTCTTCCGACAAGATCACTTTCCTTTTTCCCCGGCCTACCAGACTTGTGGTAGTGATAGTTCGGTTTTGCTCGATAACCCGCATTTAGTTTATCATAGTTGCATTAATCAGCCACCACCATTTCATTTGCGTCGCCCTTCGTTGTCTGAGTACTATCCCCTATCGGAACCATCCTTACCATCTATAGATCAAATGTGCCAATTGTGTCAGTTCCAAATGCCACCGCCGAACTTTGTGAACCAGCCTGTTATTCGTCCTCCGCCAATGGTGAAGCCTATATTTGGGGCTATTGATTTAAAGTACCCGAAGAGTTCGCTACTTCACATGACACGTAACTTCGCCCCAGATGCCCTGATAAACAGTGTGCCTGTATCTGGAAAAATGTTTCCTCCGTCTATTCTCAAAAAGCCAAAATTGGATCGGCGGAAGAGCAGCACTAGATCCTTAGACTACGAAGACGTGTGTGACAGACGATGGAGAAGAGAAGAAAGACTCGAGTACGACTATTCACATAAGCAGCGATATGGCAATCTTTCCAGAAAGTACAATTCTGAGTCGAATATTCGCCAAACCTATGTCGGGCCTGCAGTTGATGAAAACCATCCCTTAAGCCACTCTCATTCGCTGGTAACGGACGACAGAATCATAAATATCGTGTACGATTCAGACGTTGGTTGGAAAAAGAAATCCGTCCAAAAAGCTGTTTTCAAGCGAAAAGACAGAGATAAAGACTTTTTCTCATTTGACCAAAGGAATCGCGTTCAGATGAATCGCAACAGTCTGTCCTTAGATCTGCCGAAAAGTCACTCTGAAAGTATGAAAAATGACCTACCATCTCCGCAAAAGCGAACAAGGTACGAATCTGATTCAATGGAACATAGAAGGCAGGAGTCTAGAAGGTCCAGACGAGATCAGCAGGAAGAAGAATATTACGATGATGGGAAAGATCCCTACAGAGAAATGGAAGCCGAAGCGACTGGCCATAAAACTGCCTACAACGAAGACGCACAACCAAAGTACAAAAGCCAAAGTCAAGACGCACGTAAACTGGGATCACCGAGCTCGTTGACCGATCGAGATAGAGAGAAGATGGAACAAGAGTCAGAATTCGCTGATTACAATGAGCCCCCACCAGAGCGACGTACATCCCAGAAATCCTCTAATCCCCCAAATAGGCCCCGTCACTCAGACAGACATCATTCTCGGCTAGAGCAGCTGCAGCGCGAAAATTCTCAAGATCGCAGCAGCTTAGTTAGTATAAACGACAAGCCCGAATACTTTGAGTACGATCAAGAGCCCCCTGTAGACGGAAGTCCTACTAATTATAACAATTGTAGCAGTCCTGTTGGTAGTAATGCTAATTATGCTTCTTCTTCCTCTTTTGCAAATTCCCACGGTGTCGCTCTTCTATCCACGTCGCCTAAACGTGCGTCACTAAAACAAAAACAAACGAATGAAACCCAAAGTGAATACGATGTTCGCGATCGGGTCGTAAAGGTCCCCTCGAATGATAGCAGTACTGGGCGCGGAGACACCCGGGACAGGCACAGGGACCGCGATCGCAGGGAGCAAGATCGCATCGAAACGGGAAGCGATCGTGACGATGGAAATGCTTTTAGCCGAAGTATGTCGAATGCCGACGGAACGCCTGAAGATAAAATTGGTAAGCAGTTTTCCTTCTTCGTCAAAGAGTACATATAAATTAAGATATTTATTTTATTATTTATTACTATATAATTTCTCACCAGCGACACTCCAACCGTTAAGATAAATTTCACTACACTTTATTTTTTCAAATTGGCTCAACGATTAAATTTCTAAATTATAACAAATGCACAATGACACTGCTTTGTTTTTTGTTTTAGATGGAAGCTTATCAGACACAGCAGTCGGCCTACAAAACCCGGACTCACAGAGAAGGAAGACTGAGCAAAGATCGCCGAAAAGTGAGAGCGGCAGTAGGGAACGGGAGAGGTTCGGCGCAGGAATGGGAAAAAAGAGCAACTCAACTTCTCAGTTATCAGCTACAGGTAGGTATAATTTCTCTGCTCCCCTCTAACTAGACAGGGCCGCCAATCAGGGACCAATGAGATGAGTGTAAAGCTATAGGGTCCCCTTCCCTAAAAGATCATTTGATTAACTCTCTCAAAGAAAGGGGTGCAAATGGCGTTTTGAGAACAGATTGAATAATGTTAAATCGTTTTAATTTGCAATTTTGGGAAAGGTCGGAAAAGACGCATAGGCTTCGGCAAGAAGGGTAAGAACTCGTTCACGGTGCACAGAAGCGAAGAGGTCCTTCCAGGCGAGATGCGTGGAGTCCTTTCGAGAGGCTCTTCAGCATCTGATGACGGCGAAGGCATCACCGATGGGGACAGGTTCGCTTTCATTTATCTATTTATTTTTTATTTCCAACTATTTTTCTTTTTTTGATTTTTTTATCATTATTTTTTCCACAAGTCATTTTGCGTTAATTTTTTTTATTAAAAAATACACAAAATTGAATCGGTTTTGAAGCAGGGATCAACAACCCCAGGGAGAATTAGACCCAGTTTTGTTTTGAGAAGGAAAATTCTCTGTTCGTTTTCAGTAAAATGTTGCTTTATTAAAGCGATGGCATTACGGTTTGTGGCGGCCGCCGTGCAAACACACGAATGCATCGCAGCTTTTAACTATTTCTTTTTTGTTCCCGTTTTTATTTATTAATTAATTTACTTATTTGTTTATTTATTCATTTTGTTTTTTACTCTAGAGAGCCTTGTTGATACACTGAGAATAGTTAAAACAAAGTTGTTCAGTTCTGTAGTGGCTCGTTATAACAGATTTACTCGTTTCATTTTGATTTGTTCCGTTTTTATTCCAATACGTTTTGCTATGTCTTAAATAATTTGTTGGAATTTTTAGAGGTCTCTATGATTTCGTTTCGTTTGAAAAGATACCGTCGATATTTGAGTTTGTTAATTTTATTCATTTGCGGAGAGGCGTCATGTCCTGGTTATGTTGAGTGAATGTCGTCCAGTAAAATTTGGGAAGCAAGAAAAGCTGCTGGTTTAAATTTTATAAATTTGTGCACAGCTTATCGGATGGAGTTTTTCGTTTATGATGCTATTTAGAAATCTTAATATAATACGCTGTATATGTGCTCAAACAATCCTTCATACACCTTCAATTTCAGTAAGTTTTTGTATATTGCCTTGCTAATATTTCGCTGCCACTTATATCTTTTTTATAATATGGGCAAATTTCATCGCCGTGATATATTTAGAATTATAGAATTATATTGCTGCTCGTACTATCGAATTATTTTGTCTAGTTTACACAAGAGGAAAGTGTTTTCTATGTTCCCCTTTGGAGATTTATACTCTTGCAGCAGGGGAAATTTGATTTAGGGTTTAATTAGGTGTTTCGAAAACAGAAATTTATAACATTACTATTTTAATTTTTTTTAATTTCGATGCGATTCTAAAAAAATTGAAAAATTGCTTGAAATATACAGACCAAAGTCAGGGAATACCACATCAGCAACGGAGTCGAGGCTCCTCTGGAAGCATACAGAGATCCGTTGAAGTAGCCCCGACATCGTCATCTTCTCAGAACGCGAATCGTGCTGGCAGTCTTCATTCCATTTCAACTAGTTCAGAGGGTTCATCGTAAGTTCATAAACAAAAATGAAAAAAACTCAATCGAATCAAAGTATTCACAGAAAATTATAAATTATTTATGTTTTAGTTCGTGTTCAACTACTCAGTTTGTGTTTTACTTAAATTTAATTCTAATTGGCAAATTTTATAATTTTTCTTTCTATAAAATGTTTGCTCACAATTTCATTTTCGATTCAAAATGTTTTAAATGTTCTAATCGTGTTCAATTTCGCATTCTTCTGATCATGTAATCTCTGTCTCTGTAACTGTTTTCTGAGTGTATTTATTTTTAAGTTTAAATGTATTTTTTCTCGAAATTTTAATTAACTTGTGTGTCAGTCAGTAATTGCTATGGAATTTAAGGAGTTACTTAAGTCTGTTGAAGCTTCCTCCAAGTTTCTGCTCTTTAACTTTAGTGTGGTTTTATTTCGCATATAAGAGATAAGTAAAAAGAACACGTATTAAGGTGTGTCTTACCTGCGAGTAAGATGTTCCCTTAGAGCGCAACACCACAGTGTCGTCTATTGACATTAGGACATGGACATGTTTTTTGAACGCCTATCTCCTTGTATTAGCCATTTCGTTAGTTTTGCCTCTTTGTGTATTTGTTCTTTTGTTCGTTTTCAAATGAGTTATCCTTTCAGTGCTTCCTCGTTTTTTGGAGTTTTTAACTGCAGGATAAAGTGAGAATTTCTAAGAAAACAAGATTTTGAAAGGAAGCCTATTCAAAGGTTGCCTCTTTCGTATTTTTGGTCGGATGCAGTGTGGGGCTTGAAAGGAATGAGCAGTGTGCGTTTTTGATTATATGTTTATGTTTCTCTTTACTGTACTTGTTATGCATTTTGATTAAGTGTAGTACATTGCATGGAAGTTTCTTCAATAACTAGGCTATAAATATTTGGTGTTAGAATGGTTCATCTGTTTACTCATAATACCCTGGATGTTAAAGAGTTCCTGTTCCAAAAAAGTCCTAAAGTTATGGCAAACCTTGAAGCAAAAAGAGAGTTAAATCGTTCATTAATTATTACTGTAAACATAATATAATATAAATTTATTCTAAAAGTATTTTATGTACTAAATGAAATTCTTTTATAAAAAATGGCCCCAACATTATCGACTTACATACACTTTCATAAGTGAGATAAATTTTCGCTATAAATTTTTTACGGTAGAGCAAAAAGAGAAATTGTTAATATTTAATTACTATAAAATAATTGTAAATTTCTGATAGTTGGGACAAATCAGGAGAAGGCAGAGCAAATTAAATTTAGATTAAATTTTGTTCTATTAGTTTTGAATGAGTTTTGAAATATTTCCAGTTTTCGAAGATACTAATGGAAAACTTCAAATTCACAAATTCTTTGAAATATATTATGAATGTACTTTTTACAAGTAATAATATCATATAAAAATTCTTTGGAAAATTTTTTATACACTTTATGTTTTACTTTTATATACCTTTTTTTTAATAAACTTGTTGTACTCTTTCTAGCAAAGAAAACAGAAATTTCAGAAACGAAATATTTTCATAGCTTTTTGTAAAATTCGGATTTTTTGCTACAAATTTCATAGAGTGCATAAAGTAATATGAAGGGATTTTGCATGGCTTGCAAAGAACTGTAAAAGTGTTATTTGTGAACACTCCGCACTGAGAGGACTCGCACGGTCCACTCGACTCAAGCTAAGTCAAGCAAAGTCAGGCTGGCTGTATTCGCTAGTATTTAGTTAATTTGCTTGAATACAGGTGCATAGAACAGTAGATTGCATGTATATAGCTTCAAACGATTTACTATGCATGAGGAATTTACTAAGCAGTAATTCTGTTTGTTTCGAAGTTTCTTACTCAGTATCTTCTATTTCTCCCTGTGTAAAATTTTGCTCTTAACATTCTGCAACACTTTTTTTTCGTTTCTCACCTGGTTCTCACACCTTTTTAGTTGTTCACCATTTGTTTATTTCTATTCTACGTATTTTTCTCTTAAAACAAAGTCCTCCAAAATCACTTACGGCTTTCCTCTCTTATTTCCGTAATGAAATTAAATCCAGGTGGTCACCGTCACTACGAATGAATGATGGTCAACTATCTGACTTTATCGACGGTCTCGGTCCTGGTCAACTAGTCGGTAGACAGGTCCTAGGAGCACCGTCCTTAGGTGATATTCAGCTATCAATGTGCCACCAGAAGGGATACCTGGAAGTTGAGGTGATAAGAGCACGCGGATTACAAGTACGATTTTTAATATATTCATATTTAACTTTATTCTAATTGTGACTTATTTTCAGGCAAAGCCAGGCTCGAAAATGCTTCCTGCCCCCTATGTTAAAGTATACTTAGTATCTGGTAAAAAATGCATAGACAAATCGAAAACAACGACCGCAAGACGAACTCTGGATCCACTGTACCAACAGCAGTTGGCATTCAGGGAACCATTTAATGGATGCATACTTCAAGTAAGTACTTTGAAATAATAGTTATTGCGCAATCTTACAGGATGACCTTAAAAAATATACGTATATTATCAACGCAGGTGACAGTATGGGGCGATTACGGACGAATAGAGAAAAAAGTGTTCATGGGTGTTGCACAGATCATGTTGGACGATCTTAATTTGTCAAATATTGTCATCGGCTGGTACAAGTTGTTCGGAACAACATCACTGGTCAGTGGTCCTCCTAGCTTGGGTCTATCTAGGCGTTCATCAATAGCATCACTTGACTCACTTTCTTAAACTCTTAAGAATAATTAAGAATTATTTAATTCTATGCAGATCGATTCTATCAAAACGAAAAGCAAAAAAAAAAGAACAGATTTCATTTCGACCTGCCATTCTTTTCCATCACTAGATATTTTCGTTAGCCACATAAGTATCACCTCTCTTAACTACGCTTCGTCCTGGATAGGATCATGAAAAAATAAACGCAGGCTTATTAGGTAGTTAAAATTAGCAAGAAAAGCGATATTTACAAGCAGATTTATACGCATACGCCGTAATACTACTAGCAACTGATCAAAAAAATATAATATCACAATGAGAGCAGGCTCCAGCAAATGGTCCGTTGTTGATTTGTTAAGCAATTTGTCTAAGCACAAATGATGTTTGTTATTGTAAATATTGTAGTAGAAAAGCTTCTGACTGTTTTTAATCGCTGTGGTCTGCGACTTATTTGCTGGAGTTTGTTCCTACTAAACCGAAATTAATCTCCTGCCACGATGAAACAAAGACATTCCTGTTTTTTCTGACAAAAATATTGAAAAGTAAAAAATAAAAATGAAAATACTCAAAAAATTATGTTAGTCGTAGAGTGAAAAATTTATATAAGATGAATACACTTAGTCCATCACATAGAAATGAGATTCACTTTTTATCCACAATATAGACATTCACCGAGAGTCACTTCCGCTATAGTCCATAGGTATGTCCATACAATGCATGTTCTTTCCATCGCACTGGGACAGGTAAAGGTAATTCTCTGGTACACTTGAACACTTTTCATATATTTGTAACACTTATTCAAATATTTCTCTTCACGGAAAGGGGAGATTTCTTCAAGCTCGAGATGGAGGGTAGTGGTGTACGTCGAGTGGAGGATACTATTCAGATATTTTTGGGCGGAGGTAAGACAAATCCGCTGCTTTGTTTTTTGCATACAAAGTACAGCGTTGGTTGTTGGAGTTCTTTAACGTTCAGCTACGAGCTGATTATACACTACTGCTGCTTAACGCTTCAATTCTTAAGAGCCATGTTACTTGAAATAGAAGTATTGGCGAGATTTGTTCTATTAAAAGTAAAACTAATTTTGAGTTGTTTTTTGAACTTACGATTGTTAAAAATTTGATGTTAAGCTGTTTTTATATTCTTCTCTTGCTTATTGCATCGATGATAGTTCAATTCATCGTTGAATGTTCAAGCACTATTGAGTAGTTCAAAATTCTTATTTCAAATACATCAGTCCACTTATTTTTCACAGTTCAGGAAAAAGAAGCGCTGTTTTAAAATAATATAAATTTCTCAGATTATAGTTTTCTTACCTTCATTTATCATTGCAGGACGTATCAGTATCAGTTTTACCAGTTATCACTTTAAAATTCATTCAATTGGAATTTTTAAAAATCCACATGAAAGCAATCGCCTTTAAGTGGACATTTTTGAATTGGCTAGCTTGTATAAAAAACTCTCTTACTAAAATTGGAAATAGTTTATTAAAAGTTGTCATACTACCGTCTGCGGCGAAAAAGAAAATCTCTCAAGCGATTACAAATTTATCCATTTACACAACATACAAATTCACATCAGACATTTAATAAAAAACATATCGTTTGATTACCTTTACCCGACCCGAGTATTTTTCATTTAATTCTCCTTCTTGCACGTATCTAGTATCATTCATTCCACTTCATAATTTTACCATCAAATGTGAATATAAATATTTGGGAAGTAGTGAAGATTTAAATGCTTATTTTAATGTGTTAAAAACTCTTCCCAGTATAATATTTGCTCGCATTTTTACATCCCAAGCAATTTCCAAAAAGTCTAAAAACCAAATTAATTTTGAAGTAATATTAATTCTATTTTATATCTTTCAGTAAATAAAAGCGCCAACAAAATTTGGGATTTGACAAAAAAATATATATAAAAACCAAAAAAAAAAGATTAGGAACAATTAAGAAAATTATCTTTCGAGACACGAATAAGCTTATATAAAAAAAAAAAAAACGGAACAAGAACCATTTACCAAGGTCTGAAAGGCTTTTTGATAAAAAATAAAATAATAAATCTCCAATTTATAAAAATGATGACAAGAAAACCAGTGATAAAATGAGAATTTTTTTCTTTTTTCTAATTGCAAAAAATGTTTGATTAACTTTTAAAAGGAGAAGCTGTATATATTCAAATCTGTATTAAACGTAGAGTAGTTTAACAAAAAATTATAAAAGTGAATTATAAGTGATTTAAAATATAAATGTAAAAAATAAAAAGAGGAGCCGCTACGAAAATGGTGGAGAAGGTACGAGCTGTTCACGGACTCTTTAATGATGATAATCAGCCGAGCTGAGTTGGTCAACGGACGAATCAGGAGGGGAACCAGCGTATAAAACTACCACTAACGTCGAGCCTTCCGAAGTAAATGTAAAGTATTATTTAAAAAGAAATATAAAAAGTATAAAGTAAAAGCAGACTAAATATTAAAAAAAAAGAAAAAAAAACTTTTTTATTTAAATATTGTGATTAGCAGTTGTATTGAATGAAAAAAAACAAAAGTGAAGGCGATTTTTTAAATATTAAACATTGTAAAAAACCAAAAATTTTGTTGGATTGTAACAATTGAAGATATTTTAATAGAAACAATTTGTACAAAAGCAAGATGAAAACAAACTTCTACTATTGCAACTGTTGTAAATATTTAAATATTTTTGCTTACTTTTGTTACCGTCGAGCTAAAAAGTGATAAAATAGCTGTTTCGGTTTGTTTTATTTTTAAACAGCAACAACAATAAGCAGACTAAGGGCTCGTTTAATGCCGCTTACTTTTCGTGTTCTTTTCTTTTTGACCTTTTTTTTTTTTGGTATCATTGTACACGATAAACAAAATTCAGGGTTCAATACAAGATACAAGTAAAGAAATAAAACAGTTAAATGCATTTTTCTAAGCAGTAAATAAATACATATTTAATAAATTTCAAGAAAAACATCGCTGATTATACATTTTACGTAAAGTGGAAAAAGTCCATAAAAATTTAGTTGGTATGGTTATCAAGTGCGTAAACATGGGTTTTCCTAGCCTTTAACTTTAGTTTGGTTTATTTTGTCTATATAAATTATTACATTTAATTACATCTTCAATAATATTGGAATATAAAATTTGTTGTTGTTTATGCATTTGATAGCCATAACCATATAAAAATATAAAAACCAATACAAGAGGAATACGAAGCCCAAAAACGTTTTATCTTCTGCCTCTGATTAAAATTTTTACATTCCTATTAAACAAGAAGAAATACAATTTATTAGTAAAACTGTTTGATTTTCAATATTTGTACGATCTGTCCTTAGAGTTGGGGTGTAATTGTTTTATTGTCGTTTATCCCTTTAACTTAATATTAGTTCCATGTTTTTAGTTTTGAATTTTTATTTTTATTTTAGAATTCGCATCTTTCTATTTTTTCTAATTCACTACTTCACTTTAAAAATATCTCTTTCATTTATCGTAGTTATATATATAGCAACAATATATCCCATCTCGAAAAGAACCATATTTCCGAGTAGTTATTCTTCATTTTTTCTAACTAAGCTTAATATCTTTGTAAATATTAATGAAAGAAACAAACAAAAACAGAAACATGCGTCACGCTTTTCACTTAATTAAAATTTAATGACGAAATGCGTGATTAGGTAAAACGTAAAAAATAAAATAAAAACAGAACACAAAACAAAACTGTAAATATGTAGTAATACAAATATAAAAGGCAAGAAGGAACAGAGAATCTAAAAAAAAAGTTAAAAAAAAAAAATCTTTAGAATATTCAAAATGGTCTCAGTAAATTAAAAAAAAAAGTGGAAAAAAAATGAAAGCATTCTTACGCAAGCAAGTGATATGTACATTTAATCGTCTTACTATTACTTTGAGGAAATTGACCTATTTTTGTGTTTTATTCTTCGATATTGTTCTCCAAAAATAACAAATTTTTGTAACAAATTTATACCTATTTTCTCTTACGCATTATTGCAATCAAGTTATCTGAAGTATTTTCAGCAAATCGACTAGCGCTAAGGTACTTATCTGAAAGGAAAAATTGAAAAATGCAGAACGATAGATCAGCCTCAGTATGAACAGATGAGGATTCAGAAAGTTTGTAAAACAGTATAGATCTTTCAAATTAAATTACTTTTCCTCAAAACTCTTTAACCTTCGAAAGCAGGTGAAAAAAAGTTTTTTATAATGTTTTCTCGGATACAAAAGAAAAAGACCCATAAATAAAATACGACGAAAGAGGAAACAAATTATGTAAGAAAGTGTATTTATAAATAAGTGGTGGAGCTATACACGAAACACAAAAAAAATTAACTTCAAAAGAACGAGAAGTGAGAAATCTTTTTTACAACTTTCAGTAATATCAAACATTGAGAATAAAAGAACAAATGATAAAAACTTAAGTATAAATATAAACAAAGAGAAACTCTATAAATAAATTAAAATGCGAAAAGATACAAAACTGTATATATATACTCTGAAACCTTAAAAAGAACAATTCTTGTAAAAAAGTCATTAGATTTGATAACACAAGAAATCGTTTAAATATAAAGTAAATGAGTAAATATTTAAATAAAGCAAGAGTGACTATGATTTCGGGATGAAATTTTAATGTTTTTGGTTGACTTGCCACGAAAAAAGAGAACTGCAACGTGATGTAACGATAAGGTACTAACATGGAAAAAAACGAAACTGTTGCTAAATTTTTCATTTAGAAAAAATGATACAGAAAACAAATGAAATTACTACACATCCAGAGGTTTCTACAGGGATACGTTTGTAGAAATGTAGTGAAAAATACAAAAGACGACAAAGATAATTGTAAAAGTTATAAACAGATTATAAATTTTTCGCAAATTTTACTACGATACAAAAAGTAAGAGGAAAAAACTATAAGAAGTTTGTAATGTAATAAGATTTAGTTTTCTCTTTATTGATTGCTTCTATTTTTCGGTAAGATTTATTTTTGTTCAAAATTATATTTTATAAAATATTAATTTGTTTAATTAGTGGCCAAGACATTTTCTGAAAGCGAAAAAAACACTACACTACACTATTGAGATATACATAGTTTACAGAAAGTTATTTAGTATAATCTAATATTTCCTGAATACCACACATCATTTTATACCAATTTTTTAATACTCCAAAATATCAAAAAGTAGAAAAATTTATCAGTTGTTTTTATTTTGACCCAAGGAGTCAAACGTAAGCAAATCTTTTGTTGATAAAAACATTAGAAACATAACGCCTTTGAAAACCTAAGTCGTGATATGACTAAAGAAATTTTTACTTTAGTTCATTTACAATGAGATAAGTTTTCAGAAAATTTCAGTCAAAGCCCACAGTAAAGTGATTTTTCCTTTTCCTGTAAGTAAAATTAGTAAACAGTAAAAATCAGAATAGTTTTTAGGTTTTACTTTCCCTTTTTTCTCAAGTTTTTACTTGTGTATATTTTTGTCTTTTCATTATTTTATATATCCCTGTTTTCGTATTGAAACAAAGTGCATTTTGAACCGTGGTACCAGTTGAGTGCGAAGTGTCCAAAAGAATAATAATAAAAGTCAGTTCGTATTTTTCTTGCCATCATCTATCTGATTTTTTAAAAGAATAAATACAGAAATAGAAACAAAAGTAAAAAAAAACAGCCACATACAAAGGAAATTTAACTAAATATAAGGAAATGAAATGAAAAAAATGGAGACAAATGAAAACGAGAAGAAATGTTAATATGTACTTAAATATCTCGGCATTAATCGAAAGTCGAGAACCGACAATAAACTGTGAAAATATAAAAAAAATTATCATGATATTGTGTTTTACTGGCAAATTTCAACTTTTTTATTGGAAATGCTATAAAAAATAACTTGCAGTTTTATGTCTCTATCATAAGAACAAGTATCTTCAAAAGATATTTTTGGTATTGTATGCAACTTTTCGCATTTTGCATTGAGATCATAGGTTATCAATGGTTTAGACATTCTTCATTATCTTCTGGTTATCCAGAAGCGCAATCTGAAAATTGCAATCTCCTTTTCAGAGAGTCGTCTATACTCAGTATGCCTCTTTTAGTCTTTACTATCCTCTAAAATAAGCATTATAATCAATATTATCAATTGCTGTACTAAATCAAAGCTTCTTTCCGAACTAGGTCATTTGTACGAAATCTTAAGGAAGATCACAAAAAATCATTCGACTCTCTTCTCTAGCTTCTAAAGTATTGCTGCTAGACAAGTTAGCTTCTTAATGATGAAAAACGAAGATGAGGTCGTAGTTCATGAATCTTCAGTAAGCTGAGAAGTCTACAAAGTGATAAGGGAAGTGAGAGTATGGAAAATGAATTCATGGAAAGCCGTAAAATAATGGGGGCTAATGATCCAGAATCAGTTTGAATCCAGGATTCAAAGTGACTTGGTCTTGTAGTTGTACATCTCTCATCTGTGGTTATGGGGAAAGCAGTCGTTTCACTTCTGTAGAAATGTAACAATATCAAAGATTTCAATATAACGATATATATTATAAAATTAATCGGTATGTTTTCGAATCGAAAAGTCAACGCACTTTGGGTGCTAACGCCAGTGCTATGGATTGTGAATGCGGCTCGTGAGTATGAAATTCCATAGTATTGTAAAACAGCCTTAAACTATTTAAAAAGCGTTTGCCGAACTGAATAATCTTAAATATATGTAAAATGTAAAGTGTTATCTTAGCGTTTTATGATTTGTAGATCTGTGTCTGTTGGATTAGAGTAAAATTTAATTTTTTTCTGCTGTGTAAAGATTATAATTAAAAAAAAAAGAAATGAGCGCAAATAAGGAATATTAAATCAATTTATTGCTTCCGCTGTTTTTTTCTTTGCCAGTTCGGTATCAGTGAACGAAATTCGTTAGGACAATGCTACTTTCTACAGTTTTTTCTTTACTTTAATCATTAACATCGTATTAAAGTGTTAAATGTAATCGGAACTAGAACACGGCAAAGGACCGTAAATATTTTAGGATTTCAATGTAGTGTAAAGAAACTGCTATTTGAAAAAATGAAATGTTTTAGTCGTTAAAGTATACATGAATGTGCGTTATGCTAAGAAGAATAAAGTACTACAAACTAAAACGAAATTTCGAATTCGAGCAGTAATGATTTTTGTAGATGAAGGACTGACAACAATTAAAAAAATAAATAGAACACTGAAAAATATTAAGAGCGTAAAAATGGGATTATCTTGAGGAAGTCAAAGCGTATATAAAAGAGTAATTTTTAATTATGAAAAAGGTAAATTTATGAGCACGATAGGTCTCAATAGCTTATATCGAAAAAAGAATACATATGTAGATTTTTACGTTCTTCTAATTGGTCTTATTCAATTCATCAGAGTACGATTTCGATTTCGAGGACTTCAGTCCCTGTGGAAGATGGAAGCCAGGCGATCCAGATCTGAATAACATGGACATGATCCGGCAATTTCAGCTTGACGAGCGCAGCATGCGGCATGAGGATGTTGTCCAAGTCACTGGTTCGAATGCGTTTCAACGTGCCTATCACGTAGAGGCGTACACGAATATGACCTACTCCTCGGAGGTCGCGTTCCCATCGGGCATACCGAACGAATTCTCGTTCGAGTGTACATTTCGAACACCTCAAGAAATTTTCATGCCGTGGTACCTCTTCCAAGTGACTAACTACCGTGAGGAGTCACAAATGAGTGTGGTGATGAATCCTACGTACTCCACCGTCGAGTTATTTCTTCCCAAATTCGATGGGAACCTGCAAACGGTTACTTTTAGGGAATCATCCGTAAGTTTGGAAACCTTGACAACAAAATGATTTGACCATTGCAATTATCTTTTAGCTTTTCGATGAAGCCTGGCATAAGGTGTCCTTTGGAGTGTCACAGGATAATGTGAGACTGTGGGTGGACTGCAAAGAGGTAAGGGATGTTAACGGCCAGTATGCTGCAGATCTGGAACCGCGAAATGCTGTAGATCACACAGGCGGATTTGTGTCGGTTGCGAAGGATTTAAATACAGAAGAGACTGTGCCGGTTGACCTTCAATGGATGGTCTTCAGCTGTGACTCTAATCGGCCGTCACAGGATAATTGTGAAGAACTGGTAACTTTTCAAAGCAAAAGTAGCCTTCAGAAGCATAATAATATTATTTAAAAGGGCTATGAAGTGAATCCAACTGGCGTGCCTAGACCTTTAGGACCTTTACCAACCTCGACTGAGTCCATAATCACAGACGCCAAATGTCCCGTGCAATGTCCTCAGGGTCCCCCAGGATTTAATGGAACTGATGTAAACTTATGAATCAAATAAGAAAATTGGTTGTTAATGTAATCTACTAGGGCGCACCAGGACGTAGGGGTCCTCCAGGACCACCAGGAATACCTGGGTTGCCAGGACTACAGGGATATCCAGGTCTTGCAGGAGAGCCTGGGCCACCCGGACTACCTGGAATCCCGGATATGGGTAGAGGTGGTGCCGGCCAAAAGGGCGAAATGGGATTCCCAGGTATGCCAGGACTAAGAGGTGAACGTGGGCCTATAGGACCTCCAGGAATTGGTGAGAAAGGGCAAAAGGGCGAAAAGGGCGAGACTATTTTCCCGCCAGATTTTGCAATACGACCTGGTCTTCCAGGACCAAAAGGTCAGAAAGGTGAAATGGGCCAGAGAGGCGAAAGGGGGGAGACAGGTTTACCTGGACTTGAGGGCCCACCAGGTTTACCTGGACTTGAGGGCCCACCAGGACGTCCAGGATCAATTGTAAGCATAAGTGCGAACGGCACCACAGGAACAACAACGCCTGGACCACCCGGTCCTCCTGGCAGGCCAGGTTTTCCAGGACCAATGGGTCCACCAGGAAAAGATGGGTTAACGGTAAATTTTACTTAGTTATTACGAAATAGCAACGGCCTATATTGTTTTAGGGATTGGCTGGTCCTATGGGCCTTACGGGCGCACCAGGTGAACCTGGGCCTGTAGGAAAGCCGGGATCAGATGGAGTACCAGGAGTACAAGGACAAAAGGGGGACCAAGGAGAGCCAGGCCAAGCTGGCCCATCGGGGTTGCCCGGACAAGATGGTCGCCCCGGTGATTCTGGGCCAATTGGAAGCCCGGGAATGCCAGGTTTTCCTGGATCTCCAGGTCCATTGGGTCCAGCGGGCCCACCAGGCTCTCCCGGTGCTCCGGGGTTGCCAGGCCCACCAGGGGAAACTGCATGGCATGAGTTGGAGAGTGGATCACGGCGCGTTGTCATTGGCCAGCCAGGAATGCCTGGTAAGAAGAACGAATTTTGAAAATCGTCGAACATTTTCTTAAATTTCGTGTATAAGGCGAGAGAGGACCAGCGGGCGAACGTGGTCCTGAAGGACAACCTGGTGCGCCTGGAATCCCAGGAAGAGATGGCTTGCCAGGACCTCCAGGATCCCCTGGCCAACAGGGCCCACCGGGTATGTCCGGGTTACCAGGACAGGATTCACAGAGAGGCTTTAGCGAATCCCGTGTGAAAGAGATTTGTATGGGAGTGGTGAGGGATTACATTGCGGAAATCCAAAGTAGTCTGGTTGGACCTCAGGGTCCACCTGGTACTGGGCGGCCGGGAAAACCAGGACAATCAGGTGCACCAGGCATACCTGGCAAGTAAAATAAACAAAATTTATCATTATATGATTGAGAGGTATTTTCAGGTGAACCTGGGCCAAGGGGATCGCCTGGTGAAAGGGGATTCCCCGGCATTCCAGGACATCCCGGTGTCGCTGGACCACAAGGTATACAGGGAATGCCTGGTGAAAAAGGTAGTCGAGGAGACGATGGCATTGGTCGTGATGGACTCCCTGGGCCACAAGGACCTCCTGGACCTGAGGGAAGAGGCGTCGATGGCATCCCTGGTCGACCAGGTGATAAAGGTGACTCTGGACGTCCAGGAGAATCTGGTCCAAGGGGTGCACCCGGTAGTCCTGGAGTTTGTCAGCCTTGTACTAGTGATGCGTTCGCCTACAATTTGCTGCTTCATCAGCAGCAGCAGAGAAGTAAGGGAAACACAAAAGGATGAAGTAGTTTTAAGATAATAATGTTATATATAATAATATTGTTAAATATGACGAAAACGTGTCTAATAAAGTAAATAATCTTCCAGTTTTGCTTTTAACATTTCTAGTGATCTTCACTTCCCTTGAGATTGGCGGTGTTTAATGGCTAATTCTAAAATCAAGAATCAAGGTCTAGAATGGTTAAACCGTTAATATTAGTGGATTTATTGGACATCAAGTTCTTTAATGCAGGACGCTATTGTCTAAGGTTCTGATGAGTGAGCGAGGTCTATCTCTAGGTGATTAGAAATAGAAGTTTGGGAGTTTTACGAAGTCAAAGTAGACCTCAAGTAGCAATTAATAGTAATGTAGTACACTATCTTCGGTCACGTGTAGACTGTGCAGATAAGAAGCTTTAACTTAGTCTAGCAATGTGCAGTTAACGCTGGGGTGCAGTTTCCGCCAAAATGAACAGTCAGGAGTTCCTGTGGGAGGAATTGCCGTCATTCCTGGAGCTTTGATTGTTGATGTCTAGATTTTGAGGAGTGCGCACGCTTATCACACCCATAAAAACGTGAGGTAAACAAGCGAGTGAGCAGCTCCCACGTGTGCGGTGGGGCAGGGAGAGGGTGCACGGCATACAGAAGATATGAGAGATGCAGGACTGGCCGACGCTCTCCTCTTGTGGATGCGTGTGACGGAGCGGGATGTGAAAGGATTCGACGATAACATGAAGGAGGGCCAAAGCGCCGGAGAGCCAGAGGTAACTCCAAAAGCTCGCTGAGGAGCAGAAGGTGAGTCCTCTGAGATGACGATGAGAAGAAGACACTTTCATTTCACGTTTCCTGTGTAGGTGCAAACGACACACTCTGGGACTTCTCGACTTTCGATCCGCCTGCAACCGAAACATATCAAAGAAATTTTTTTGTGATAAAAAAAGTCCGAACGCGGACCTTCAACCGATACATATCAAATACGCGTTTAAGAGCGTTCTAACGTTTCTGCGAATTTTACAGTTAAGCTAGGCTTAAGGAGTAGTGTGCATTATCCAGAATCTAAAAGGGGCGCTGAGTCAGAGTGCAGGGGCCATCGGGGGAAGCGGTGCAGTGGAGCCGCGACCAGAAAAGTGTACAACGGGACGGCGAGCGAGTGCTGCGGCAATTAGCGCTGCTAGATAAAAATTTAAATAAATAGAAAAACGGGAAAATGTTCGCATTGCCGTGTGTATCTGTGTAACGAATACAGCAGATAACTGTAATCCTGCCGTTAGGGTGTGTGTGTGCGGCGTGTCCGTGTCGCGTGTAGTGGCGCTGTGTTCGCGCGTGTGCATGTGTGTGCCGAAAGGACATGAGGTGGAAAAACATGAAATAAACGCAGAAACAAGGGAGGACCCTGTCGTGTTTTGCCGTTGAGCGCTTTCGCGAGGGACGTGGAGCTGCAAGGCCCAAATAACCCAGGAATAACAGAAAAACAGCCAGGCAGCTCGAGTAGCGACAGACGGGAACACCCGCCCCCCGCGAACAATTCTGAACCTGAAGGGACCTGGGAACGGGGAGGAGAGAATTGTCAGAAAACTTTGGAAAATTCGTGTACATGATGACATCACCTTAGTTCGGTGCATGACCGCTAACTCGTTGGGGCGCTGCAATTTGTTTGTTTGACCGCTTTTCCCGTGGGTGGAGGACACCCGATCCTGGTGCTTCTGCTTGGGAAACTTCTTCTTCTTCTTTGACTTGGCTCGGCGCGTGATTAACGGTGCAGAGTACCTGTGTGTGCGTGAGATAGTGCCAGTGGGGAAATACCTCTCGTTCTGTGGTGGGGAGAATTTGTTCGGGCGATTGGACGACGGCCCCACAGGACTTGGGGGTCCAGCGCCATCGTGTCAAATCTGTGGCGAGTAAAAAGAAAAGAAAGCTGAAATAAAAGTCAGGCGGACACGAGGGAAAGTTGAAGTTGCGAGGTAAGTCGTCAAACAATTTTTATGAGTTTCCGTCACTTCCTCCGGGAATTGCGGGATGAGAGTGATGTGACGCTATTTTTGAAAGAGCTAAGTCTCTCGAGAGATTTTCGATTGGCATTGAGACGAATTTATTCGAGCAAGCTCCTTTAGTATTCCATTGCAGTCTGTGTATTAAAGTGGCGATAAATTTTCGTATACAATATACAATTTAGGGTCAGTCAAGGGTTTTATGTTGTTTATGACTGTGTCAAATGCGACAAATAAAGAAAATATTCTACAAATTTTCACTTGAACAAATAAATATAAAAACAAGGTTCGGTAGTTTCTAAATCGCCTTAACTAGTTATATCTACTTTCTTACTAAGTATAACGGTCTTCGGTAGTTCACATAATACTAATACAAGCTAGAACCGAAAGTATTTAAAGTTAAAAGAAGTATTAGAAAATAAATAAGCAAAGCAGTGTAAAATCAAAGTCCTCAGAAATTCAAATTAAGATTTTCTACTTAATGCAGTAACAAACAGGCAAGCATATCAAGAATGATACATGTAAACACTGTGCTTTAAACTGGTCTAGACTTTACAATGTAAAGTAGAAAACATTTTAAAGAAATATTAACAATTCAATTTTACTTGCTGTTGTATTACAATTTTATATAGCTCTGTAATTATTTACTTTATTTGCACTATGAACCACATGGTCTAAGTGCTGGGCTCACCTCATGAAATCGACATTTACTTGAATTGGGTTGAGTTAGCTTTCTTCGAAATTATTAAGAGGCTAATGAAGCAATTTAATGAATACATCATCTTAAATGTAACAGAGAATAAATAATTCTATTCTGTGTAGTATCTAACCTTTTTCAAGTAAATTTATTTACTTTATAAATATGATAGATAGATAGAACATTTGAAATGCATTATACTTTTGAAAATGAATAATTATACCATATACAGCAATTAAACCATACTCATTATAAAGAAATCAATAGCTCGCAACCATTTCATGTTGGTTCACCCATACCTTGGGGTTAATGCGTACCTTGAGTGTGGTATCACGTTTTAGGTGTTTTGAATAGCATCACAATTAACGGTATACCAACAGCACCTTTTTACACCTGTGCAATCAACCTAGTGATCCGAAAATTCGACTTTAGATCAGTACATCATTTTGCCAGACTCAAATCAGGGAAAAGGGAAAATCAAGCGTAAATTCCTTGGCACGGTAAACAAATTACGGTGTGCCCATTATCCATTCACGCCGGGATCACTCTAAAGGTGTGCCATCATCGGAAAGGCCCTTTCTTTTCTTCTTCTCATCCTCGAAGGTGATTTCATTCGAAGAGAGAAGGAGAGGCTCCAAGGCCCTTCCCGAGGTGAACTATTCGCAAGTCGTAGCGCTTCCCTCTTTTACGTGGCCCGTTTGCATTATTGACATTTTTACTTCTAATTTGTGCAATTTATTCCGTCAACGAGTCCCGTACCTACAAGGGTAGGGCTCCGCCACCTACATAAATCTCTCCCGTTTTCCGTCATCGAATAAAACTAGTCCATTCTCATCCCGACGAATAGTACCGAGAACCTAGTCCTGGGACGACGGAGGTGGAAAACTGAATTTTTTATGAATGTTATTTCGGGCAAAAAATCGATAGGAAACAATTTGCCTCCATGTGTCAGAGCTTTAAATAAAAATTTTTCTGAGGAGCAACAAAACGAGTTACGTCCGTCGTTCACGTATACCCGTAATCCTAACTGGACTCTGCAGCCATAACAATAGACCTTCTTAAAACATGCGTCGCACTAGTAATCCGATAGTAGCGGGGGAGGTATCTCCTACAGGTGTTCTAAAGGATTCCTGTACAGGTGTGCGATGGCCTGGGTCTTAAGTGGAAAGGCACAGACGCCCACTAGAAGGTGTCCTTCCTTTGTCTGTCACATCTTATTGACTTTCTTCCCGTGTTGTCTCCTCAGCTTTTTACCACGTACGTTACCTTTTGCTAGTCGTCAAAGTTATTTCAAATTTTTACGTATATGCACACCCTGTGAGGTAGTCCGATGCCGTGTTGAACGCAAGGAAACAAGGGAAGTTTATGAAAGAAGATTTCTCAAATAAAATCGATTTCCATTCGATTTAAGGAGAAAAAAAAAACAAAACAAAAGGATAGAATTACAACAAAGTGAGCTAGACCAGGTTTAGGGGCGGGTTGGAGCATTTGGACTCGATTTTGGTTGCTAGCTGCTACCAGATCGAATTCAATTTTATAGTACCAACCTTTGCAAAAAAAAGTAGACATCTTCGGTAAAGGATGGAAAGAACTAACGTAATAAAACAGGAAATTCATCAAGGAGGCGTTTTCAATTGGACAAGTCTTTAGTATTCAAAGTTTTACCCGTTTTTACAGGGTGATTGGATAAATTTTCATTAAAAAATACCCCGTAGGGCATTTACCCCTTTGAGGCGTAATTAAAATTTACTTTTTGTTTTTAATCCACCTAAAATAGGAAATTATCCTCTTTTTCCTTTGAAATTATGTAAGTAATGGTTACGCCTTAAAGTGAATCTTAAAAATTCCTAAGTAGATGTTATCTTAAAAATGAATTTAATATTTTCCACTTTTGAGTCTTGTTTGAAAGGCTGCTGTGATGTTTTACATGCTAAAAATATTTCACAAACTGTCCTACATGTGCACAGTATTAATTATTAATCGTTCAAAATGGCAGTGCCTAAAAGGTTTCAAAGAATTTTCAAAATTTCTTATGTCGAATCAAAGATATACGAATTATTTATTCGAATTAAATATATACTTTTTCCGAAATTTGTTTTCTAAAAGGCATAGGAAAAGCAAAAATTGCCGACTAACTTTTATCTTCTGTTCTTTTCTCTAACCTTCCCATAGGGAATTTATTAATATTTTCCTGGAATCAAATGTTCTCATATACCCCCTGTTTTTCAAAATTTAACTTTATTGTTTGTATTATATTTTGTTATGTCAAGAATTGTAATTTCTAAAAGTAAATTTGGAGTTCTGTCTAAACCTATAAGAGTTTTATTTAAATTTTGGGTGAAACGTAATCCCTGCGGCACTTTTTCATAAATCTCCACTCAATTTTGAGCAAAAACTTAAGTTTTCTTTATAATGAAAATTCTTTCTTTGAATTTCTCGCAAATCTACTCAGTTACAAAACAGCTCTACTTCAGAAGCCGATGAATGGTTTGAACGACGATGATGACAGCGGGCGACAGGATTCTCTCCTTTCCGGATAAGTGGCCACTTTTACCTGAGAGGCTCTGGGAACCTCATCGTTGTCGTACCGAACGGCGGTCCTCCATTGATCCTCGAAAACGAGAGTTAAACGCGACACTTTTAAGGTATCGTTCATGTCCTCATTCCTCCAGTGGTGGAACAGTACGGCAAAAGGAAAATCGATATCCTACAAGTAAAGGACATTGAGTAATTCCATCGAGTTAATTGAAGCGGGCAGCCTGCCCACTTTTCTCGTCTCATGGCGGACGGGTTGAAGATATTCCCGGTTTGCGTCGGGAACCCTGTCCTACTGTGCGGGCATACCTATTTGTGTCGAGAGCTAAATTCTCGCTTATCTTGTCACGGGGGTTATAGCGGAAAGTTTAGACATAGATCTGTAGCATACAGACTGGCACCCGAGGACCGAAGTTGCCCCATTTTCAACCGGATATATAATTGTCGACTTTCGAGCCAGCCTGTGCGTAGTAATAATTCAGCAGCGCGAAGCAACTGACTCCAAGTCACTCCTATTGATTTTTTGTGCTCGACGTCGAGCTAGTCGACTTTGCCGATTAATAAAAAATGAATTCCTAGACAGAGAACCAGAGGGCCAGGGATATACTACTATGTATTTTGTAGAAAGACTGAAAATCGCTCTGTGTGGTGTTGCCAGAGGGGACTCTCTGAACGAAGGATTTTGAGTGAGATATTTAAACGGGGCAAACAGACGGCAAGAAATTAGGGCAGGCAAAGTCGTTTTCCTCTCGTTTTTTATTCAAAGGAACAATTCAACCATTTCTGGTTCCGGAATCCCGGAATCACTATTGGAACTAAGGGGGAGACGCCTACCGTCCCGGCCAGGAATGAAATATTTCTGAAATTTTAAAGCTGGGCAGTGACATTGAATTCGCCATAGACCCACGACCTTTAAGGACTCAAAACGTGCGAGCTCTTTAAACTTCCGCAATCTAATTCTGGTTGCTTTGGTCTATTCACTGGATACTTGGGTAGCATGCACCTGCCCACTTCGTCCTCTGGGAGGAGGCTTTTACATAAAGGTACATCTCTCGTGCCACCGGATGGAGCTGCACCGAATTAGTCGAAGTTTTCCGTATTTGCAGCGCATTCAAGTGGAAGTAATTAATTGTGAGGGAACTCAATCAAGGGAATCATGCCGAGTATCAGGCCCGCTGGGAAGTTTCAAAGTTGGAGCAGTGCTCTTGGGCACATATACGTCCCGGTCCCAACAAACAGTCCCGGACATAGAAGGGCTCTTGGTGCGGCTGGTTAATTATTCCTGTGCTGTTCTAATTTCCTCGCTACCCCAACTCCCTTTTGTGAACCAGAAGGTGGTGGAAGGGAACAGACTAGTAGTGAGGAATTTATGAGTGTTCCTTTCTGGTACAATGAACCACTTTTCTGGAGCGATAATAGGCTCCTATAACGTTGAATGGTTGCATAAAAAAATGAAGTCTACTGAGCCAATTTGGACAACGCTCCAGGACTTTCGACTGTCGTTTGTATGCCTCCCCAGGACCCAGAATATAGCTCCAGGCATAAGACGTACCAGTGGCAATTGGTGCATTGATCAAACATTGAAAGTCTTAAGTCCCATATTAGACCGGCTGCCGCCTGCCCACTACACCCCCTACGAGCAACCCAGCTCCAGGCGACCTCTATCACAAATGTTCGCGGTGGTGATTCACTTTGAACCAATTCAGCTCGACAGACTGGGTAATTCGAGTAATGCGGAGTCGATTTCATGCCGAAGCCCCATTTACGGCGATTGAAATAGAAAACAGGAATCGAAAAAGGGTTCGAGGGTTTTGAGCTTCGGAGAAGGACGAGCGAGCGGGCGGCGGGTGGAGGTGCTTGGTTGTTTTCCCTGATTGGGGCCATTTCGGAGCCACGTGAAAAATCGAATTGGACTTACCCCCTTTCGTTCTCGGTCGAGGCTGTGGGGAGCGACGAAAAGGCCAGAGAGCAAAAAACAGCGACATTTATCCCCTCATCGTTTGTACCTGCCGGCACCGGCTTCTCGGGTATATTTTATCGATAACGTCCCTTTCTGGCGGGGTTGCCAGCCCTGCCTGCCTACCTGGGGCACCGGTGTGGCACGTGAATATAATTAGCGCCGTGCTCGGTGCGGGCCCATGCAGTAGTCAAATGCTAACTATGAATGACCCGAATCACGTAAATATTACTCTGCTATTTTGCTATTCCTTCTCTGGGTTAGTCGTGGTGTGATTACTCTGCCTTGCCTGAGAGTACGGGGAGCCGGGGAGTACGCCCTGCGACCCTGCGACACGAGTGAGCCCAGGACTGGCGGAGCTGATCGGGGCTAGGGCATATTTATGGCATTGCGGCGTGCACGCATGCTGCTAGCGAAATGCTAAGATTTTAGCACAAAATCAATAGCGGTTCTTAGGGTAATATTTCATTGCGTAATTCAATTGACAGCGGTGTAATGGAGCGTAGGCGTGTGCTTTTTGGGGGAATTCCCTCCGTCACGTCACATCTTGAAAGAGAGCTGTAGCCGGAGACAGGAATCTTGATTGAGTTCGAAGGATACTTTTCGGAGGATATGATACGCTTGTACGTTATTAAAATTAAACAAGCCATTCGAGGCCATGCGATGGACGAATAAGGGGGCTCAAAACATTTTATGAAGGCATATTAACTCACATTTATCGACATTTTCCTTCTTTTTGTGTCAGCTCAAAAACCAGAACGATGGACCTTCAATTTATTTCGAAAATTACAACGGATGCTAAATGTTCTTTTATCAATGAGAATACATAAGCTGATGTCATTGATTTGTCGAATGACCTTAAAAATGAGAAGTGACCTTTACAAGTATTCAATTGAATTGCTTTGGAACGGACTGCAGATGGTTTTCAAGCTAAGACGAATATGAAGAATGAAAAAAATTAAACAAAACGAGAAAAGTTTGTTTCAGTTAAATAAAGTTTCTCCTTTTTCTAAGACCTTCATGGTGAGTTTAATTATTTGCATTTAATAAGCTTGAAAACTATAAAAATCGTACTCTTCTTTAAGCCTCTTCTTTAAGATTTTCGAATAAATTATTAGTCCTGTGGAGACTAGTATTCTCTTAGAATAATCTAAATAACTTCGGGCTTCTAGTACAAATCCTGTACTTTATGTCCTTTGCGCTTTATCTCCACATTTAATTTTATACGCCTTATTTTCTTACCAGCTTTTTTCTAAATTGATTTACTGCTATTGATCTTTTAATTTTTTAGAAAATTACTACGTTGGAACTCTTCTAGGAAATATTTTTCTGTCTATATTCCCTTGATAATTAAAAAAACATTATTATAAGTGCTGGCTGTGGGGTTCAGAGGGTTTCTATAATAATCTTGACGTGGGTTAGAAGGTTGTACTGTGCTATAATCTGGAAATACACAAGTCTCACCCAGTTACCCTTAATCGCTTTGAATGACAATACCTGTTTTCGCACGAGCCGCAAATGATAAAAGCCAAAGGTGTTCCAAAGCCGCAGCTCACTGACCTATTTCATTTCACTCAACCCTGGCCAGTGTAATGGGCGCGCACAGGGTACCCTGTGTGTTGGGCCGTCAGGAAAAGGTATCTAATTACGTTTACCCAACAATTTCCCTTAAATTATTAATGAATTTTGAAATCCTGTAAAAAGACCGGGCTGCTACCCTCTATGGAGGCCTCGCAATTTCTCGCGAACGTGAACGTTTTTCCTTAATTAAAGCAAACTTTCCAGGTGACCTCGTTCGCCTTAAGAACTCGTCGTCGTCGTAACACAGCATTTCACCATTCTCCATTGATTTTAGTTGATGAATATCACGTGTAACAACACTACACCTTATGTGCCTTATACTCCGAAAAGCAGCGGCAGGTCCCTTTAATCCAATTTGCTTCCTTTTACCCACACCTTGCATACACGTCGGATTGTGCAGTGCTAACCGCAGCGGACGGTACGGTATGGCGGCGGCCGGGACGAGGAATATTTTTCCTTTTTAAAAAGCACGCACACCCCAATAAACACGAATAGTTTCCTGTGTGGACACATTTTGTTCCCATGGCTACAAGAAAATTTTTTGTGGTAATCACTACCAGGCAAATAAGGAAAGCATGTGAGAAAATAAAGGACTAGGAGGAATGAAGCCAAACGGTGGTGTGTGCAAGATAAAAATGTTTTCATTGAAATGTTTATTCTTCCCCCATTTCGTCCTCCCCGGCGTAGTTCCTCTTTATTCATGCTCTGGAATTTGCAGGAAAATAACATAGAAATTTTATGTTTTTCAAATGGCAATGAAGTGCCTGAAGACTGGTAGCCCATTGCTTTGAAACAGTTGACGACGGGCTAGGCCGCCATTAATATTTGATGCTATTGTTGATGGTATTTAGTTCAAGCAGGTGAAATCACACTATTCGGGGAAATCCTTAAATTGATTCCTCGAATAAAAAATAGAAACGAATTAGAACAATATTAGTTATGGTTATTAATTATTTGTCTTTTCGATAAAATCCCACCATTTCAGATCAATATGCTCTGATTAGAAAAAAATCTAAAATCATTTCGTTTCTCTAGCATGTGAAAGTATTCACTTGGCTTTAGTGTAAGAAATCAATATCCTTTCAATTCGTTTAAGTAGTCCTCTGAAACATTAATTTCACGCGTAAATCTAGATGATTAATAAAATTAAATAGTTCGTTGGAAATTTATCAGAACAATGTCGTAAATATTTGACATTTACTTTTAACTTTTTTTAATTTTATTATACATTATAAATGTATTTAAATCAATAGGTAAGAAATCGAAAAATGTATTTAAAGTGTAACTCTGACTAATTGACCGTTTGACCTGTAGATCGAGTATTTACTACCTAACCACCTAACACACTGTCCGATTGATAACTCAGCTATCTAGCCGTTCGATAGGCTACTTATTGTTTAACCTATCGACTCCCTGATGACTTGGCCGCCTGGCTACCTAATCGTCTAAGCCTAGCAGACTGACTGACTTACCGCCTTAACTACTGACCGTCTATATACTTGATCGACTGATCGGTTGGTTGCTGGCCGTTTGACCGCCTAACCTACCAACTGCTTAACCAAGTGACCTACTCCCCGTCTGACCCCGTCTGATGGAATTATCAATCAACTTTTTTATAGCACTAAAAGAGATAATACTACTTATTTTTTAGACCGTTTCTAAAATGTTTTTTAAAAAAATAGACTTCTACCAAAATTGATACCAAAACGCAAATTCAATGATTTTTTGTTATTGTTAATGACTTTAACTTGATTTAAAGTGATTAACCCCCGATAATTTTCTAGTTTTAATTCAATATGATAAACGTACTCTTTATAATCTTTTTCTAGTTGCATTACAACATGTTAACATATTAAAATTACACAAATATCCCCATGTAAAAATAAATCCATGCGATCTATGATAATAACCAGATAATGAAGAGGATGTTGCTTTTTCCGAAAACTTTAGCCAATTTGTGTAAATTGATGTCCCGAAACCTACGACAGAGATTTTTGCGTTAACATAAATTATTATGAGGAACAGAGAATAATCGCATGAACTAATGAATAAAGTTTTCATTTAGTCCCAAATGCCATACCCATCCGTGATGTCTTGGGGCTAAAGATATAACACACACAAAATTCGGATGTCGGCAAGAGCAGAAGAAAACCAGTTTGATTTAATTAAATTAAACTGCTCCAAACGCAATTTTCATTCATTTATTATATTTCCAAGCGAATTTTCCGCTGAGAAGAAAAATATCTTCCAAAGAACCCTCGGAAAATACACGTACACACTCTGCAAAAACATATACCATCCATCTTCTGACTGAAGCTCGTCCCGAGTCCCTACAGACCTTCCCTTAACCTTTTTAAACTTTTAATTGTGAACATAATTCATGTGCGCTATGGAAGCATTCGCCTAACAACGGAACCACGACAGGTGTTTCGGTTTCTTCCAAGGTGGAACAGATAACGCCATACCGCCCGCCGTTGTGGGTTAAAGTAACGACCCGTAACGAGAACGAAACTTGCTTAAGACTTCCAACGGACAGAAAACAATCACCTGCAATCAGTACCGTAGCGAGGTGACTACTCGTCGTAAGCAAGTAAGCTGCTCATATAACTCGGCCCCAAATTATGTCCTCCGGTACCTTGCGGGTCCTGGGGGATCGCCAAAGAAAAAAAAAAACAAAAGGTGAAAATAATAGGGATGAACTTAAAGTGCCGCGGATTTTTAAGTTGTAGAGTTCTTTCTTCAGATGAAGCTCCACAGGAAGCTCAAGTGCTAGACCCATATAAAGTGGCCGTGCATGTGACACAGCCCAGTGCGATGCTCAGACAATTTTATTGACGTTCTTCTCAATTTTCTTTCTAACCCTCGAGACTAAAGACTGCACTTGAACATTGGCTCGATCCGAAGTTTCTTTCATCCAATTGACTCCGGTTAACCCCGCTGACCGTAATTAGATCTGAGCACTAGCCAGGGACATGCTTCTAACTCAATCGTTGCTCCTATTCTGTGACAAACAGTGCAATCTATTATACAGATGAAAATGTAAAAATCTATTTTTCTATAACTGGCTTATTTAGTCCACAGATTTGTGTAATATTGTTTAAAATGTTAGATAAACCTATAAAGGCTTATTAAATTCCACATTTTGCATAAAATTTTAACGATCAGCTCTAATGCGAAAAGGGCCCCAATACCGACTTGTTATCCCGTGAAACTCGTGGCTCCGTTCGTTGATTTTAACTGTTGAACAGTCCTAGTACATTTCTAAATATGAGCCATAAATATTGCCTATTTCTCCCGCTCCCTTTCTGTTCGGGCCTTGTTTGAAAATGCTTGCACAAACAATATAAACAATTTAAACGAAAGTGTACATCAAAATCTCAGCAGTTACATTCCCTTTAAGCCGACCGAAATGGGATTCGTTAATTGCGAAAGTTAGTGGCTCTTAATTCTCCCATCGCATGATAAACACTAAACCAACGTAACGCCATAAAACATTTTTGCGAACAATCTCAAATTGGGTTTCGGAGCCAGGACGACGTCGGCTGCACTGTGGCGGTCACCAGACATTTCAATTTAGTGTCCAGGCGACATGGGCAAAAAGCACCCGATTGCGGTGCGGCAGTCTACGTTTGTATTATTATACTTTAAACATTTCGAAGTCAGCCAGGCTGACAATCCCGGGCAATCCGTTGCAGTGGTCCTGCGATCCGTCGGAATCCAATGTGGGTCTTCTCGGCCCTGATGTCCAAGGAAACGCTTAATGTCATTGGTGAAAGTTTATAAACAATTCATCAGGGTGTGTGCATATTTCCCGGCGTTTCCCAGTGCTTCCCACCGGGTGTATCCCCTGAATTAACAAAAGCTGATTGTTGTAAAATTTGCATGTGGCTCTCGGTGCTTCCGCCCGGCCATTGTTTGTTGCTTTCGACAAACACGCAACAGTGTTGGGGCAACGTGAAAGTTTCACATTATTAAATCCGAAGAAGCATATTTCGCCGGCAGATCATTTTCATTAGTTTGACTATTTAATTAAATGCATATTTCCTTTGGGGCTGTTACCGGGGCGTGGGGTGCGGACAACCGGGTACCAGTGCCGGCGCCCATTTTGTAAAGCAAACTTTTCGCATAGGAAGGAAGGAAGAGCATGACATCGGGCCAAGAGCCATAAATCTTAAGCGAACTCGAGGCTCAAAGGTTGTCGGCAATTTCGGGCTGGGCTGAACTGGGGTCCCTGTCCCCGATGGACATTGCTTATGCAAAATGCAGTGATTTATGGTCTGCACTCAGAATTTTTAATTTCCACAAAAGTTTGTTCCAATTGCAGTCCTGGACGCGCCATACAGGAGAGCCATTGCAGAGAATTAATCGTTCAAAAATCACATATCAGCCATTTTCTTATACGCAAAGGGTAATTGTGAAATTGTGTGAAAATGTTTGCACTTACAAGTTCCTAATTCCCAGTAAATGGATTTTCAGTACCCTTTATAGAAAATATATTTCTTTCGATAATATGATAAAGTAATAGCATAATCCAATTGGAAAATGAAAAACATTGTGGCATAAAAGAACTTCCCTTACAGTGAGGAAAATAAAACAACAACATGCAAAAAAATAAAATATGTCAATGTAAATTATTTAGTTCACGTGAAAACATTAAGAAATAACAACTTTATAATCCATAGAAGATAGGCGCATATACCCAGATTTTAAGTTAATTTTCTCAAAATTAGAAATATTTTTAAAAATTATTATAATATTTGGATAATTTTTTTTAACGAAAATTTGAAGAAAAAATATTGTTTAATGATTACACTATCGATATTGTAAATTATGTTTTTAATGTTTTTTTTTTTAATCTAAGATAAAAGTTTTGTATATGATATCACTACATTTGAAGAGTGAAGATATATTACAAGACCTAAGAGCTAAATATTTGCATACGTATTTTTTCCGCATTTTATTTTAAGCTCTATATCTCTATGTAACACATCTTAATTCGACTGTTCTTATTTGTGACTTGATATTGCTACATAAAAATAAAACATAATAAACTACTGCATGATGAATTTAAAAACTAATTGTTATCTTAAAACAACCAATATCAGTTCTATTATACAATTAGCGAAATTTATTTTCATTTTCTTCTTAAGTGCATTTCCCGATATTTGGGCAGTGTATGTGCTTTTTAGACAGGCATACACAACATTTCAATTTTCTCCTCAATTTTTCGAATATGTCATTATTCCTGATGGACATGGTTAAATGAAAGAAATCCGGTGATGTCACAGAAAGGCCTTAGCCCGTGAAATATCGCAATTTTCCACTACCCGTCGCAGGACTGCAAGTGCGGTGCACCTCCATGTCCCTGCCCTGGGTCTATTCCTGGTGCGGGTTGGTATATGCCAATGTATCGACGTTTTAGAGTGCATGGCAACACCAATTCAGGCGAGCTATTTATACGCAAATAGTGGCTGAATATTTTGGTTATAACACGGGAAGAGTCCAATGAAATGGAGAAAATTAAAACTTTTCAGAAAGGGGCAGAAAGACGTACGGGTGGGAGAGACCCTGTGACATTCGCAACCCGTGACAGGCACTAGGTTCCACCGATATGAGCACTGCCAAAATATTTTGTTGCCGGGCAAGAACCCATGCGAAAGGTTTGTCAACCTCTCAATAGACAGCGTGTGATAGCGGGCCGGGGTGGAAGATCGTCGGCAGGGAGGGCGGATTCGGCTATGTCAGGTAAATAGGGGTCCATATTTTGCCGGGTAGAGGCATTTTTCCGGCATATACTGTAATATGCATAAGTGTTATTATGACCGGTGCAGGTTATACTTTTTGTGCAGCTTGAGGTTAATAATTGACGGGGTTCGATTTGCAGCCGACGCAGGGACTTTTTAATGGAATTGAAAGCGTTGGTCAGGTATGAGACCGCATTTAATAAATTTTAATTGAATGTTGGCAGATTCATCCCCGGCAATTTTTAGAGTGAACTTACACACATCTATAACTAGGTATAAGGGCGAAAATGAGGCAAAACGAAAAGCTGCTTTTATATGATTAAAAACTATATACTCACATGTAAAATTATATAATGAACCCAATAATATTAAAACATACTTTAAAACTACGAAATAAGTGCAGTTTTAATTAAAAAGCCTATTTCGGCGAGAAGTTATGTATAGAATAAAACGTGCATAGTGATTTCACTGACCGTATGTGAACACTGAATGATCTTTGTTGAATGTTTGGCATTAACAAAGATCTTGTTCTTTGCCTTATGAACAAAAGTAAAATTAGAAACATTAAACTTGAGACGGCTTTCTTTTACTAAAGGTATCTCAATTTCTAAAACAATGCAGTCGTCTAGACAACGCTATCTACTTTTGGCTAATTCATTCAAGTGGCCTAAAGCATTTATATTTTTCCCGTCAAAAAGAAATGGCATTTTATGTCCGGAACTCGTCTATCCATTCACAAGGAAAGATTGGCTCTTGGCTGCCATCAACATTAAGGAGCTCCTCCTCCTAATTGTGAATAATAAGTCACATGATACTCAACAAATTAATACTGCCTGTTATGCCTTAATTTTTCATTTCCCTGAGTCCGAGTCATTTGTGAAGCTCGGTTTTAGATGAAGGCCATCGTATGGCCGCTCGATTAGGCCAGTCCCATTCTAGCTAGCCGACAAAAGCAAGTGTTGTTTACAGATGCTAGCCACACATTTGCCATATAAGGGCGTGCGGGTGTGGCCGAGGAAATGTGTTGAAAGTCAACTTTTTCGCAAAAAACTTCAGCCAATGTTCAAAACAAAGTCACCACATACGACGGATGTGTTCTCATAATTAACGAATTGAAAGTCTATTTAATGCTGCGGCATCAGTGCTGAGAGGTCGTAGAGAATCTCCCTTATTGTGGGGGAAAAAGAACAACTTATTAACCTGGATTCTTAAAGCGTTTTCTATCTATCCTAGGTTCATACGTACTGGACACAATGGTTTAGGAGGGTTTCTTGGACTAAACTTATTTTTGCAACTAATATGCTTATTTCGGATGACGGGATGGACGTTGAATTCAAATGGGTTATTTGGTATACTTTGGGTCGTGAGAGTCTTAGAATTTTCAAAGGTACAAACGAGAACGAATTTATTAGATAAGATAATTTTTCGAAAAAATTCGTACGTTGTCTATGGGGTTCTGGTGGGTTAGGTAATGAAAATCTGCTAACACTTTCAGGCACAAAGTTAAAAAGATACCATGACTCGAGGTACAATCTTCAGAGTAATTCATATTGTAACAATTCTGCAATGGTCACGAAAACCGTGGGAACCTCTGTCGCTTTTTTCCTCATCGAAATATTTCGTGAAACTCTCGAAAGAGCGTCTAGAATTGACTTGCCCTAGTCCCCACAACCACGCAACAACTACTTTAAATTATCTATAAAACTTTTAGCAGCAATTCGGATGTTCTTAATTGAGCGCACGAACTGGCAGCAACCACAGGCACATGGCAAATGAATCTTTAATTTGCGACGACATCTTAAATGCTAATTAACTTTGTTGCTGCTGATGCCATGTGCTCCACCTCTCCCCTCGGCAGATGGCGGTCGTATGTTGGAAGAGTCCTTCATCAACGTCGGGTGCGTTAGAATCGTATATTTCACAGATTTTCATTTCCTGCTGTTACGACTGCTGTGCCATCGTCGTCGCACTCTCACGATGTCGTCCTGGTCCTGCGGCAGTTCTTGGATGAAGTTTCCGCCACCGTCATCAATCACCTCCGCGCTTTTTATATGCATTCGACGGACGCTCCCTTCGTCCCTGGTGCTTCATTGCGGTCTATAGTGCTTAATGTCGCAAATCACACATCCTACGTCGTCTCAGCTACGAAGGACTACATGGATCTTTTTTTCACCATTTCGTGATTAAATATTTTAAGAATTAATAGATGGCGGTTATAAGTTCCAACCGGTTTGGTTAAGGATCTCATCCATTTCCTGGGGGGATGAGTTGCCCGATGATCGAGGACAAGTTCCGGGATGTGATGGCAAAAATTCCAGTATCGCCTCTATGAGGTCTGTGGAAATGTTTCTCGATAGTGCTCATTTCTCATGTTTTAATGCAGTAGACGGTTTAATGCATTGGCGGTCATTTGTTCGAGGTGCTGACTTTTTGGCTGACAATGGGAAGTATATCGTGTTTCTAGTCGAGTGGGTTTTATGGCGGAAATTGATAGAAAGACGGTCTTAAATTGTGTGAGTCCCTAAATTATTTTATAGTATTCTAAAAAATAGACCAAAATGTAAAAATACGTCAAACGTTTAACAAAATATTTTAGGGTGTTCAAACCGCGAAAGATAAATCAATAAAAAGAAACTTTTGCAGAAAGATTCTGCTAATTGGTCACTTTGATATTCAGGCTATGAACTTAAGTTTATCTTGACTTTTTTTTAATTTGATAGCATTTTGCGTGTTCCGTTTGTTCACTAATTTCGAATAGCAAGTGATTTTCAGGTGTTTAGAACGCATCCAAGGACTTTGCATCTACCAAAATAAAAAGCTAATCCGCTTAGCTATAAAACATAACATACGTAGATCCGAAAGGTGCTATCTATGAGCAGGAAAGTTTAGGGTTGATAAAAAGGTTAAAGAATAATGGCCTTGCTGACGAAATTTGAAGAGAAGGGTAGTCAGAACACCTATTTTTAGATACAAAGCTTAGTTACTAACTAAAGAATACTTCCTAATTTTGTTCTGTACGCTTCAGTGGACTTCTCGCCTACTTTGCTAGTAATAGCTCTCTAGACTAAAGTATTCGCTTACTACTTGTCCTGTACCTCAAAAAAGGTGCTTTAGAAAAATAAAAAAATAAGCACTGTCCAAACTGGCAACGTTGTAGCGCAATTTTTATCTGGTTCTTTGTTGAACGAAATCTTCTTTTTACCCATCCAAACTGCTTCACCGGTCACGATTGCTGGCATGTGCACGTAACGAATGCGAGTCGAGAAAAAGAGAGTAGGAACGGGGTAAGTGCAAGAGAAGAAAAAATACCTGAGGAAAAAATGCGATGCCTATCGCGCCGTCATGAGCTAAGAGGGCAATTATTAGAGCAAGTACACGACTACACCGAGAAATTCGTGAAAAAAATGCCGTAGAAAAAAATAATACCTTCGCGTATGCACAGGTAAACTCCCCCACCTGGAGGCCCTCTAAAGTAAATCAGAGTTGCGCAGGTGAGACACAATCTCAGCCGTGGCGCACTTGGAGAAGCTTTTCGAATTTCATCCAAAAATTGTTGAACGGTGAAAAACCCTCGGACAAAGAAAAAAGGTTCGAGCCGCGCTCTGAATTTCGTAGCGACCAGTCGTAATATTCAATACAAGTAACCTTTGAGCTCCTCCCCCTCCCTTCTCGTTCATACAATTGTACTGCTGTAAGTTTGTACTTACAAAAAAGAAAAAAATTATATACAAAAGAAAAAACAAAAAAAACATTTTTCTGCTTTAATTTAACCGGCCTGCGAGTTTCTTCTTCTCCAAATATTCCGTGTCTTACCTTTGTGAGCTCTAGCGGTGCAGCCATGTGCGACGACGGTAGCTCAGGTGTAACGAGGAGAAACCCGGGGAGCTTTTTACAGTGGCCTACACAACGGACAGCCGCCCGGTTTTTGGGAAGTGCGAATAATTAGCGCCGCAAAAACCAACATTTGCAATTTTATTAACTTTCATTTTACAAAATGCGAAACTATTTCGGGCCCCGATACCGAATAATTATGCGTTTTTTTCGTTATTATTAGTAATTTTTTTTATTAATTAGCGTTAGCCGCGCTCCGTTGGACACGGGATCTCGCAATTCTAATAAATTTTACCGCGTTTATTATTAGCCCAGGTATGACTTGTATATATTGCCGTATTGTGTAAATACGTCTGCGTTTGTTCGTTATCAGCGTATTTAATTGATTTTCACACGAATCGCATGTTTAAGACTGTTTGTTAAAAAACAAACTCATTCCTGACTTTTGTCTGGTTCGGCAGTTATTTTTGCAGGTGCTTTCCAGGTAATAAAGAAAATGTTCAATAGAAACATTTGCGCGGTGCTTTGATTAGCGAATTTGTAAAGGGTTTCAAATATAATTGAAAACTTATATACACTCGTAAAAGGAAAATGTTCTAGTTCCCCCGTTACTGGGAATTTGTCTACATGGTTTTAGAAAACCATTAACACTGGCGATCAATTTCTTTAAAGCTGTAGATAGAGAATTTGAATCTAAATATGATACATATAAATAAATAAAAACAAGTAATATAAAGTATAAAATAAAGAAGCTTTACACTTGCTACACAATTTGTTGACGGGAGCTTTTTATCCTGAAATGAGTTAGATCGGCTGTATTATATAGAATATACATATAATAATATATATGTAATAATATATATATAATATAATATATATGTAGTTTTACTAAAAATCCTTTAAATACAATTGAAGAATACAAAACAACAAAAAATTCTCTTTTGTTTCCTTTGGAAAACATTTTAAAAACATTCTGATGGGAATAGCAATGTTGTAAATTTTTATCTTCAAATTTCGTAAATTTTGCCTTTAAATTAAAAACTACTTTCCTTCCTATCCGCTATACTATTACTAGAAATTGTAGAATATATCCTTTTTGGGAAAAGTATTTCATGAAAAGCCTAAGGCTGTTATTAAGTAAAAAGCACAAGACCAGGTGTAGTTGCACCCACAACCTTCTTTTTAGTTTTCATTATTCTTGATCCAAACGTTCTCAGAATTATTCTAACATTTTAAAAAAAGTATATTTTTTCCTTGCAGACATAAACAAATATCCTTGATATTATTCTTTATGCTGTATCGTGCTGCAGCTTTAGTTTTGTCAAAATAAATGCATAGCTCGATCGCAGTAACCATAAATAAATTATCTAACTAGAAATTCCTGAAAATTTTTTGGAAATCTACAGATTTCAGTAGCACAGGTGATTTCCCACAATCTGCCAACACTGTTCCAGAGGCGAGCACATGGCAGATGTCACAAATGTTATGGCACTTTTGTGACACGCTTGTCTTTCTCCCGCAAGCGTCACGACGTCTGCCACCCTCGCGCGGCCACCTCGCTGAACGGCGTGAGGGTGCACATGGCGATTGTGCGTATGTCTCCCGGATTCCAGGTTGATTCCCTCGTCGAGCGCGTCTGCCGCGGTGGCGCCGTTATCCTCGCCGCGGCCCGGAGATAAGAGTAGCGTGTCGCAACCTTCATGTTGGCCCGAATTTCTCATTCGGACGTATTGCGTGACACGCCGGCTGGCATGCGATCGTAGTGAATTAACCCAGCTGGAGACTGCACGACTTTTCTTCAAAAAATTTTATCACGATTCTTTTGCGCCGCAATTTATTCGCTGCCATTGCATGGAAAATGTTCTGAAGACACGGGGAGGAGGCGGGATAGACGTGGATAATTTTATAGGTGACTGGATAGTGGATGGGGAAATGTTGTAAGGCTTAGGACGCTTATCTGGCAAGGTTTAAGTTATTTGTGCAAACAATTGGGTAATATTCGTCTCCATTCAAAAGTACACATTTCGTTTTAAGAATTCAAATTTGCTTTTGCCAGAAACACTTAAACGGAATAGAATTTTCGTTGAAGAAATATAAATGTGCCTGCAACTGTAGAATGAATTTAGATACTGTAAACTGGAGTAACTGGAGCTCTGACTTTTATGGTTGAACTGATAACTGCATTTAATTGCAAACAAAAAACTTTTTCTAAGTTTTCGCTGGTAGCAAGAGAATAAAAAAACCATTTTAAAAGGTTCACGCCTGAGACTTGTAAAAATAACGAACTGTTATTATTTCATGTTCGTCTATTCGTCTGAGTGTTTATCTGGATCCTTAAGTTTTTCAAAAACTAGTGAACTAATATGATCGGATCTTTTCTTTCTTGCATAACTAAGTCTAAAAGTCTTTTTATAGTTTTTAGTTCAGTATTACTTCGATATCATTGAAGATGTGCCAAGGGGCTTTGGTATTCTCCATAAAATCTTCAAAAGTCTAGTTCTGTTAGTTGTCGATTTTAAGACATTTTACGCTTATTCCTTAACATTAAAAATTAACGTTGATTATTAAAAACCTAACCACGTTCATCCCGCGGAACAATTTGGGAGTATTTATTGCAGGACATAGGGAAAAGAATTAATTCGCGGATTTTGACCTCAGAGACCTTCCAACACTGGTCCCGACTGGTTCGCCCAACCGTTGACTAGAGATAGTCAAGCCAGCCCGCGGGAGAACCACCCGCACCACGTCACGCACCTATCGGCATGATGCGAAACCAGTTCCGAAATGCACCGGAGAAATCGGTTACCCTCGTGAGGGGGTTCCCCGGTCGATGGCGCCTGATCGGCTGTGGGTACGGGGGGCGGCAGGGGCGGATCGTCGTCATGTGGTCTTCCTCCACGCGGTGACTCACTTAGGGGCTCCGTGGAGCACCTCCGGCTCTCACCGAACATGCGCTCGACAGCCGAATTTTTCCTGCTTTCACGCGCCTCGCTGGTAAACACTCGAGGAGGCTGAAAAAGGAACAAGAACTAGACGGAGGAAGCCGTACACAGATGGCAGAGGCACTTCCGCTCTCTTCCGCCTGCTTGACCGTCTTGGGCCAGCTATCTACTTGGGTCCGACGGAGCACGCTGGAAGTGCTAGAGAGGCGGGTGGCGCTGCAGAGTTATGTGAGGCTCTGTGGAGCACCTCCGGTTGAACTTAAAGCTCAACTCTGCCGGCTGCTGGTCAGCTGTGGGTACTGTGCACTGAGTGCCCCATCTGACGACGGTCTGGGACCCCCCGGAGCCCTCTTAGGAACCCACAAGGAAGTCGGCTGTGAGAATTCTTCATTGAATTAGTTTTTGCTTGCAAACTCTCCCAACGTCTTAGCATTGTGGCCTTTCTGACTGAGCCGAGAAGCCGAGTGCTTGGGAACCCCTAGTAAAAAATTAGGGAAAAAACCTGTGCCGCAGGACTGGTAACATTTCATTTCGCCCTCCAGCACCGAGTCAGTCTAATGTAAGGGCCCCACTGCCTCAGACTGGGACACCAAGATCGTGCGCAGAATTTCAGCCGCGTCTAGAACGAATCCGAATCCGAATCTGAATCCAATACCGCGCTATAGGAAAGGCGACAGCGGTAGTTCGAGTCTCACATTCTATTGTACGCGCGGTGTGACGGTGACGACTACGACGACGACGGCAGCTCCGTGACGGTTCAGTTGCTCGACGTTACCTTCTCGCGCGGAGTCTCACGGACACGCCACATCGGCACCAAGACGGCACCACGGCACACACCGCCAGATTAGTTCAGCCGAAGTTGTGCGCTGGATTAGTTCGATGTCTAGGCTAGCTCCGAGTAGTGCAACAAAAAAGGTGTTGTTGAGTTATACTCTTTCGTTCGTTCCTACGGACATCGCGCTGGTGAAGAGCCCCTCTTCTGCCCGAGCCCACCCCTAAGTGGCACTGTCACGCTTTTTCACCAATCACTCGATTTGATTTATATATTTTTATTTATTTTTTCCTCATCCGAGTTGTTTTGTTTGGTTCGATTTCGGTGTCGCCTACGGGTTGTTGATTTCCGCGGGTCGTGAGTTTTCCGCAACCGAATCTGAGCAACCTCTAGCGATATCGACGTAGGCTCAGATATCAACCAGCGGCGCTCGCAGGCACAGGTCCTAGCTCGGAGCCCTCTGTTCGGCGATTGCAAAATTAACCTCACCAACGGTCACCGTTTTTAAATTAAATACAGTTGAGGGGAAATTTATTGCTATTTTTCTAGCGTGTTAAAACAATTTCTTAACATATCTTTCGTGTTTTCCTCTTATTCTTTTTTTTTTAACTTGTACAAATTTCAATAAAAAGTTGTAGTGCCCCGGCGCTTTACCAACGGAATTTTACGGCTGTTGTGGAAATAAAAAATATTTAAAAAATAACACTACGAAACACTTTTTTACTGCTAATTTTATCTAAAAAGAAGAAACAAAGCTCAAAAATTTGTGGTTCTAAGAAGCGTTATCTATATAATAATATATTATAATTTGTAATTATCTAATTAAAAGTAAAAGAGTGATTACGAAATTTCTCTCTATTTTTTCTGTCGTTTGTTGTGTGTGGATCAGTGAGCACTGTATTATTATTATTATTACTGAGAAGCAACTGCAGTGGATAGATGTTTTTTCCGGAAAGATTTTCTATGGATAAGAATAAAAACCGACAATTTTCCAGAGATTAGCAATTGCTTTTTGCGGATTGTATTCTGCTTTTGAGGTAAATATCACTTTTTGTTCAATTAAATAAATCGAGTTTATGTAATGTAAGGATAGTTATTTATCAAACAGACGATTATAATTATGATCTGCAATTTTATGTATAAAAAAAAACACTATTACTTGATACTGACCTTCAATTTTACTTTTTCACTTTTTACCTTATTCTTTCAACAACAGATTAATGAACTATAATTCATTAATACTTAATTACATTATTGATGTAACTTAACAGGAAATTAAATTAAAATAAGTGAAGTGCAGAACGAAAATAAAACATTTACACAAAAAAAACAATTTCCGCAGAAAATTGGAAGCATACCAGTACAAATTAATTTCATTATTTTATCTGCGTTTATAATTTGAGTTTGAATTATAAGCAATGTAAAATGCAATCAATCAATTGAAAAGTATTCATTTTTTATGATTCATTTAAAATTCACCAACGGAATTACGAAAAATATAAAACAATACCATACAAACATAATAATCAGCACTTATTTTATCCGATTTTTTAAGTAATTGGAACTACGTTTCTTAGCGAGCACAAAACAGGAATTTGATTTTCATAAAAATGCTAAATTACTAAACCTAAGTCAAACAGTATATGAAAAGTATATAAAAACTAAAACTCTATAATACATTTAAAAAGCGCGATTTTTTAGACAAATTTTGTTTAGTTGTTTTCTTACGTTTAATAGAAATTTTAAACATGGTATTCTCGAAAACAACTAATAACTTAGTTGGTTTTGTAAGTATAATTTAATTTGCTATTAGAACTTTTTTCCAATAACTATATTCTCTATTCTAATAAAAAGCAACTTATATCCCTTATGTTAGAAAACTAGATAATTTATATTATGCAGAAAACAGCCTGAATTCTGATGGTTGTTCTTTTGTTTGATTTATATTTTAAAAGGAGAGTTTTATAAAATGTTTTTTCATACGAAGTTAAAGAAACAAAAAATATTCCCCAAACATTTTCCAAATAGTTCCCAAAATTTCTGTACACACTCTTTATAAAGTGAATTTCAAACATTGTGACAGACAACTCAAATTCATTTTAAAAGTAAATTACTAATTGCACAACAAAGCCCATAAACTTTCCTAATGTATTAGTTTTTTCAATCAATGAAAGGCATAATAATTTTCATAATAACCTGAAACAAGGACGCGTTTGCGAATAATAACACATTTCAAGGTCCTGTCATCATAATAATATTTCATAAAGTATCTATGGAAGATATCAAACCACGATAAGCACATCATGTTAATACGTCTAGAATGCTGATTCCCTTGTGTCCACGTGAATGAATAATGCCATTTGCCCGACCTCTTCAGCAGTCTTAATTGATGATCTCAATAAAAAATGCAAATAGATGATCTCAAGTGTCCTAATGCGTTTTAATAGATGTGTTATATGCCGAAGATGCAGATATACTTTTTGCATACACTAACAAAGTTCCAAGTGCATTTTACCAGAAAATGTTAGAATTTAAGGAGGTACTTTAGGGATTTTTATAAAACGGAGGGTACGAAGATTAAACTTATTAAAATTGAAATTATCCGTATATTTAAATGATTTCCCAATTCCTTTAAACTTTAAAAATATCTTTTATATGGGTGTTTGTGCCTGTGTAGCATACCATAGGAAGCAAATTATTTCACGGATGATGAAATATTATCAAATTTACCATACTCGATGGGGACAATGATTTCATACGTTTTCCTAGCGCGCAGCTTTCTTATCACATAACGCCCGATAAAAGTAGGTGAGCGAAATGCATTCAAGTAAGAAAAAATCGATTTTCTATCATTTTCCATGTTTAAGTTCGTCGTAGTTGTGGGACTGCAAATCTCTAGGATGTGCGTTCCAACCCATTCATGACGGCGATGATATAAAGTACTAAAGAATCCAATTTCAGCCTATAATGACCCGCATGCCACATAATTGTTCGAGGTCATTCCCGGCTGGCGTCCAGAATATTTTCATTTAAATGCTTGATTGTCGGGAGCCGTATCATTGCTTAAGAGGTCACATCTGTTTGCCTCTTACAAAAGGAATAAACAAAAATGATCAACAGACCTTCTGTTTTAAAAATATCTCAAAATATGCCGAAAAATGTACAAAAAGTTTGCCAAAGAAAATGTTGCTTTTTTAAAGATTTATATGCTTTGCTTGATGTTTTTTCATGTCACAACTTTCATTTTGAGCTTCGTAGAAAATATATTCTATGAAATTAATATCATACAGCACAAATAAGTAGTTGAACTTTTCCACATCATAATTAAAAACTACGAAATTATTCTTAATATTTTAAAAATAATTTGCGTTTAAAAAATTAGCTTTATTAAAACTGACCAAAATGATTTTTTACTCAAATTTGCAAGAAAATATCTTATTTGTATTTATATCACATTGCCAAAGAAAACCTTGTCTAACTAAAGAAAAACGAAATCTTTTGAAAAAAAAAAACATATTTGTAAAGACTAGGCTATCTAAGTCGAATCCTTAAATATAAAATATAAATTAATGCATACATGAAAAAAGAAAAAACTGAGGTAAGCAAATATAATTATCTTAATAAATAAACTCGTTTCGCTTTTCTTGAGTTTTAAAGGTAGTAAATTATTTTTCTGTTTCTAAGTTTGATGCAATAGATTTTTACGAAATATCCTTTGAAAGATTTAGAATTAAAATTCATATTCAAGATTTGTTGTTGACTTTTTAAAGCATAGTATGTTAAGACTTTCTTCCGGAGAGAAAAACAAAACTATCTAAATAATACTAAATATAAAAAAATGGGCGTAGATTTCTTTTCTCAACTAGTAATTTTACTAAAACACCATTTAGATACTGTTCCGCCTCGAATTTCCTAATATTGAAAATATATTAACACAAGTAAAAGAATGCGCAATTGACTAAGTACTATTAGACAACTTGAATTAGAAAATTCATCCAGCTGTGGCGTTTGTTGCAGCCCACCAAAAATACGCAAAAGTCTAGAAGTCAGTTGTATCGACAGTTTCGAACAGGTGTATTTACCCCTCGAGACCGCTTGGTCATGAGGTGTGTCGACCTTAGCGGCGGTTACGGTTTGCGTCGGTCGTCCAGCTGCCAAAATAAAGCCTTTACCCGATGGTAAACCCGTCGCATTGGGAATTATTCAGAAGAGTCAATAAAGCGGGCAATTTCATGAGCCGCTTCATTGTCTCTGCTTTTCATTGCCTCACCTGCCGCCGCCGAACGCTATTTGCCTTATTTCCGTTTTCGACCTTATCACCTGCCGACAACATCCAACGCAAGACCCACACCTTGTGGAAGGGAACTCAGCGTCGCATCGCGGCGAACGAGTCAATGCCCAAAAACTCTTAAGAAAATTCCAAGGAGCTGAAAATTCGCCGCACGCGATATGCGGCACTCGCACTGAGACTGAGAGGCCCATGAAGATGAAGACGAACAATGGGGGCACCAGCGACGTCTTTGTCTTCGGAACGAGGCCCAATTGAAACGTCTCCTATCGGGAGCAAGGCTGCGTGGGGCGCGCGCGGCGTCGCCGGAGGCTGGAGAATGGCTGCTGGAGCTGGACCATCATCGTTTCATCTGGAGCCGCGTGATGTCATTAATTAAACATACGTCGGGCCGCACATTAAATAAGTTGGAAACAAATGGACGAGTAAATCGCTTGAAGTATTTATTGGAACAAATGATGTCGAAGTGATCATGAGGGGGCGGGGGATTGCGGTGGGGCTGCAAGTCCGTGAAGGAAAAGTTTTCCAATCGCGTCTTAATTGGGGCAAAATGGCTCTCAATGAATTTCCAGTTTTTGTTTTGTTTGTTTTCTCAGAATGTTACACAGTGAGTTATGTAAGTTTACCAGGGGGGCTGGCGGGGTACATCCAGAAACTTCTTCTGCAGTCGGCTGAAATGTAGCGAGATCGTGGATCCGCGAGTTCGTCGTCGCCTGTGTCACGGAAATTTGCGGTTTAATTCGCTTCCCGAATTTCGACTTTTTCGGGAGCCAGGATATGAATGTGTGGACTGCCCCTTGAGTTCCGCAGCGAAACTTTTCCCGATAGCAAACGGCCGACGAGGGCATTCCACTTTCGCCTTATCTCGGGACCGGGTGCCTGGTGGTCTTATCGGCCGCCCTGGATTTGCACGCCGAAATAAAATTCGCGAAATATCAGAACGCGACGAAGGAAAAAAGTAAAGGCAGGGTTTATCCAGGAAATTTAATTTTTTGGGATAACGAAGGAGGCGGGCTGTGGCTAGGGTTCGATTTCTAAAATTGGTGCCATGTGGAGCAGTGCTTTAAAAGCGACCAAAATCTTTCCAACCATTAAAAATAATCATCTAATTAATTTTAATTATTATTTAAATTAAACATTAGTTTTGTATAGCTAATGACCGACATCTCTTTTTTACCAGGCTTTAGAAGAAAAATTCTAAAGTGGCAACAAAGAAGCATAACCAGGAGCATAGAATTACTTCCCCTTTCCACTAAGTTGTCCTTTATCCTTAATTCATTTTCCAGATCTTTCAGTTACATTACGAATACCCTCGAAAAAAAATTATCCCTGTCTTATTTGCTTTCAAAAAACTCAAAATTGCAAACTTTGCTTCTTTGTCATCGTTAGGCTTCTTATTTAGGAGTTCATTCTTTTTTGGATGATAATAAAACAATTGTAAGAAAGGTGATTTAAACTTTAAAGCCAGGTTTCTGCAGTCCCAGGAAGCTGAAAATTTAAGTTCCTTGATATTTAAATTGTTATTTCTAGCAATGGAACTAGGTTCTATGTTTACGCCGCGTATTGATCCCTAGATTTATTATTTGCTGGTATACCCGAAGTTTAAACTATTTCTTAGTATTTGCATAAAATTTACTTGCTTCAGTTGTTGAATTCTGAATACTATGAATTTTTTCACTTACGGTTAGATTGTGTTTTTAAAAGCGAATGAAAGGCTGTAGAAACTGGGAACACTTGTCTACATCTCGAAGAGGGTTCCCTTAGAATGAATGGAAAACTCCTACGTTGCGTGTGGTGTGCATGTTCCACAGAGGCACCTGCGCTGATTAATGAAAGAATTGTTCCAGTAAGTCCTCGTGTCGTGTTTACATGCCTAACATAACAAAAGCGGCTCAAGTGCAAGGAAAGCCACCCTCAATCCCAAATCCCAGCCTCCAGGACTCAGGATCGTAGTCGTCACCGTCATCGTCGCATTGTTTCTCAGTCAATGGATGGGATCGAAGCCAGCACTGGGATCCAGCCAGTAGGTTGCTGCATGCTTCTCCTGCAATCGCATGATGCAGCAAGTACATTCGATGCGGGTGGCAGAACCTTTTTGAAAATGATAGAACCTAAAAAGGTCGAGACATGGAAGGCCCTCGATGGTGCTGGAGAGCGACTGCAAGGCTCAGAGGGGGATCCTCGACGTCTTCTGATCCACTCAGCAGGCACACCAGCACATATCCTTGCAACCCCTTTGCTAAGTAGCACACTTCAAAGAGGTTTTGCAATCTTATGCTTGACGGGCTCTGTGCTAATTGGTACAAGAATTCCCTGTCCCGCCTGAGAGCCGGGAAGAGCCTGGAACGAGGGAACTGGGTGTTATTAAGAGCTAGTAAATTTCCAGTTCGTGGCAATTGCAGAAATCCGAGGGATTTCAAGAATGCAGAGGGATTCGCTCGGAATAAATACTCCGACTGAGGTTGAGGTTGACATCCTTGTGGAAGTCGTGTCATTGAGAGGGAACGCTGCATTTACAAGTTTCCGGGCGAATTGAGTCGAACGTTGAAATGTTCCTGAGGAATCCTTGTGGGCTAACAACACTAGCAGACTAAGTATATCTGAGGGGTTTGCATTTTGGATAACACATTTCGAAGAGGAGTATATGCTTGTTTTGCCTGGACTTTTTATACTCCCTGGAAACAAAGCTGCATACGTTAAAGGGATTTGTCCAAGAAAAGTACTAACCATGAAGATGTACTTTCAAATTATTGATTTCCCTCAGATTCAGTACAAATAGGTCTGCGGGCAACCATTTTATAGGCAACCTTGAAAAGGTAATGTTTCTTATCTTTGAGTTATATTCGCAGAAAATTTCATTATAAAATCCTCAAGCCTGACAAAGTTATAAAGTCCAATGTAAGGATTTTATCAATATGAAATTTCCGAAAGTGCAGAGGATTTCAAAGCAATTATCTATTTTTGGTATATTTTTTGTTAAATACTCCCCGAAGTCGTATCTCAATTTCTCAAATTAAAGAAGAACAAATTTTAATAAAACTCTGGTATTACTTGCCAGGTCCGGTGATGTTTTCTGTGTATAGATTTTTCCTGCAATAAAATGATATCAATTTTCTGAAAAAAAAAGAGAAAACAGAAGAATCCACGTCGGATCATTATTTTGGATACGATTGCAGACTCATTTTGGGAAAGAATAGAAAATGAGGTGCACGGGAATTTCCACGCTTTTATTCTCACCTCCAATTAACGTGGGTGTCACACATAGGCGCATCCTGCCGGAGTCCCACTTTGAAGATTACCAGCTTTTTCTTCGCAAACAGGAAAGCTGCGGTTATTCCAGGAAGTTTGCCTTGGCTCTGCTCGCCTTGCATTCGTTCCCCTGGCAGCAGGAAGGAGATACAAAAAATCGTCCATTCCGGTGGCAGGGCGCAAACAATGCTGGAATGCCTGCCTTATGAGTTGCTCGTGACAGGTGTACCGAGCGCACCTGACACATTCTCCGGGATCACCTCAGGAACTCCTAATCACCTGACTATGCCGTGTGACCTGTGCAAGCGTGCTCGCCATCCAAGGGAGATAAACGAGCAACACGGACGTCGTTGTCGTCGTCTGCGCTAGACGGGCCGTGGATTCATTTCGAATGCAAAGCGCGACGCAGCCCCAACCACCCGCGAATCGATTTTCGATCTAAACCCACCTTTAATTGATGCAGGTAAAGGCCGCGCTGTGATCTCTTCCGCTGCACGCAGCATGCAAATGAGCAATTTTGCACAAATATTTTCCGCATTTTTCCACCATTCCCCTTTCAGCTCCGAACCTTGTCGCGGACCCCAACAGGGCCCGGAGTTGCCATTTTTAGAATAAATAAAATCACTGAGTAATTTAAAACTTAGTAATTATTATATTATTACATTCTATTTTAAATTTTACGCTTATTATTTTATTTTATTCTATTTGGTACTCCCCGACTTTTGAATTAGTTTAAACGAAAAAAATTAAAATTAACGTGAAACTTAATAAGAATTAAATAAAACAAAATATAGTGAAATAAAAGTATAAGCGGATTTATAAAGAAGATCGAAAAAATAAGTGTAGGAAAAGATGGAAATAATATCAAAAATCGCATGATCATAATTAAATCATAATAATTAAACAAAAATTAAATGTCTTGGTAACATTAAAATGGCTTGGTAACATTTTTAAAAATTTCAAAGAATTATTTACCATTTTTTGATTGTCTAGATATCAAAAATTATATTCACTTTGTTAATGCTGTATAAATATCAGCAATGAAAACTACAAAATTTGTTTCGAAATATCTTTTCAAGAAACTACTGTTAACAAAATCCAACGAAATGAATTTACGTCAGCGGTTGCGATTTAACTCCATTTAATATAATTTCACTTTTTGTGAGAGCTCTTTATACCTTTCATCGTTTGATTACAAAATGTTTAAATTTAAACGGCAACACTGTCGCTACCCAGCACGGGTGATTTCGTATTGCTAATCGGCTGGACCTGGGACATGGGCTGCCCGGATCTCCCATCGAATTACTGCAAATCACTGCGTGCCACCGATTTCACGTTTTGCTCTATTTCGCCTCAACGAAATTCGCGAAAATCGTGAACATTGCATGGGGTGTGGCTGGGCCTGGCTAAAAAATGCGAGCGAATCAAAAAAGGGCAAAAATCCAAATGTGAGCCGGCAGGTGAATAAAATCCACTGCCAATCTCACGCTCATAGACGAAACTTCCGTGCGTCCAGGTGGAGGACCTCCAATCGCGGGTGGGATGGGGGTGGACTTCATCCGCGCGAGCTCTTGTTATGACACACTGGTACCACGCGGAAAATTATTCACCAAATGAAAATTGATTGCCTTTCCGCGAGATTTTCTGGAGTGTTAAGCGGCTGGGTGGACTGGGCGGGCCGGAGCGCAAATGCACCGCGTGCTCCCATTGTTGGGCTTTGCGAAATAAAAGGGTGAAAGGTTCGTTGATTCAGTACCGTAATGGCACTAATGGCAGGTCGTGAGTGTTTCCCAGGTGGAATAAAAAAGAGGATCCTCGGGTATCAGGTGGGGAGGAAAATGCAAAATATGCTACCAATTTGATTCTACCGCTCTGTGGTGTGCCATAAAATTGCTTTACAGCTCCACGACAATGAGTGACGATGATTATTAGCGTGATCTCATTATGCGCTCGACTCTGGATTTCCACGATTTCAACACACTTGGTGCAACATAGCGGTGTCGACTTTTCTTCACAATTCTTTCAGCTTCAAGTTGTTTTGTTTTTTCACACACGAGCCGCTTTAAAAAGTACGAATGAATGAATTTTATTTGTTAAGAAGTTTTTTGATAAAAAACGTATTTCTTTATGTTCTAAACAGAATTCCGAGAAAAATGGAAAATTGAAAACTCCTGATCTTAAAGATTGCTACAGAACACTTTCGTACGAGTACCATACCACATCACCATACACATTTACTTTTATTTAAAAATTCTTTTTGACCTTCTAAAGGTACAAAGTTCGACTATTAGCTTACGCCATAGGGATATCCGCATTTTTCTCAAGGTCTATTGTAATTTTATTATTCAAAGTAAAACCACTTCAAAGTTTAAAAATAGCAACAATTCATAAAGCTCCAGCGACGCGTTGCTGTTTTTACAAACAGCCATTATTTATCAATCGCAATTGCCATAATTGCAAGCCAGAACGGAAGAATGATCCGCAGAAAAGGTATGGAAACCTCGTCAGCTTCCATAGCAAATGGTTCACTTCCCTAACTGATTTTCATTGTGACCCTCATGGAGTCAGAACATGTAGAGGAAGAGCACGGGCCAGAAAGAAAGATTAGAACGCGACGCAATTCGCAAGTTATATAACATCGGGCGTCGCAGCAGATAGCAAGAAATAATAATGGTAGAAAGGTGGGAAACACTGTAAAAACTGCTAGTGATATGAAAAAAGAAGAACGAGTCTACATGAAATCGGAAACGGCTCACGAACATGAGCGGCAATCGCATACCTATGCATTTCCATATTTTCCCACTGCCATCGTTCTATTCAAATGAAAATGCGCCAGTGTACACATGTAAAGTGCACCGGGCCTCGGTCTCTCGCTTGCATTGTTCTGATAAAAAATACAGAAAAGGTAGTAATAAAATAAAGTATAAGATGTTCGGGGGAAGGTGTATGCGCGACCATAGAAAATCTACGGCGAAGGGGGCGCCGCCGAAGTTCGTCGCGTTTACATAAGGCGCGCGAAACAATCGTCGATGCATTTGCGCGCAGTTCTGTCGCGGAAACCGCAGCATTGGAGCTATTTTTTTTTTTTTTTTCTTTGGTTGCCGATATTTCTCACCGAGGGGCGGGGATCTTTTGGGGCACCTAAGACGCCAAGATTGCGGCGATGCACGCTACAATAGACCAGCTGCTTACGTCCGATATCACATGTCCAAGAGGTGTACTTACAGTCGCTCCTCGCCGCGATTTCTTCCACTTCTCTACGTCCTAACGTCTTAAGTGTGCGCGCACAGCTTTCTTTAGTGAGCTGCCCGCCACGATGAATCGGTTTTGAATTTCCGCGTGTAGGTACCGTCTTCTGCTCGATATCTTGAGAGGCCTTCTACGGCCGTATTGTTACAACTGGTGTGCATGGTGTAATTGTAATTTTTCTCATTTTCGACTGGTAGCTCATTCACTTCCTCTTTTTTCACCTGATGAGGCCAGCGGCCGGCCATGCTAAAGTGCCGCGCGAGAGGTACGGAGATTGTGATTCAAAAGCGCGAAGAATTTTTCTAGTGGCCAACCAATTTAAACAACCGCTACTGGCTCAAGAAGGAATTCTTAAAGAGAACTCCTCTTCGCGCAAGCAGTGTAAGTACCCTCCGTGAGATGACTCGATGGTTTTTCACCTTTCACTTTTGCTGTTATCTCGCTCTCCGTACACCGTCTTACAACCAACGCCGGTGGTGCAAGGGTCTCGGACAGGTAATACGCCAAAGAAGCAATAACTTAGCGGACTAATTAGTTCCAGACAAAGAAATAGAAGAAGACGACTGACAGGTAAAAAGTGTAAGAGGAGATTTATTAGAGATTTTATATGAGTTTTGGTTACGCTAGAATTCCCCAAGGAGGAACAGTTATTGACGCCTTAATAACCCAGCCAAGAGGTTATCATCGTTCAAGTCTTCGTCCAGTTTGTTGCGGAAATGGCCTGAAGAATTATTTGAATGAAGAGAAATCACTTACCGTAGATTTGCGGGATTGGAATATAATTTTCTAAACTGAAGTCCGCAATTAGTCTATTAAGAGTAATTAAACGGTCATTAAACCCTAATGCGACTTTAAGTGGATTTTTAATTCATTTGAAGTAAAAAGCGCGTTAAATTCTTCAATTTCTAACACATTAATTTATATATTGAAAATACAGTTAAGAAACAGTGTTCCCAATCCCATTTCGAGGTTCGGTATAGAAATTCAATTCAAATTCACAGCGAAGATTTAAAAAGACATAAAAATTTTACGTTTCCTAAGGAGGTCTCACATGTAAGGAGAATAACCATGTATAAATTTACCTTAAAGGTTTTTATAAACCCGTACGAAGTGAGGACAGAAGTTATATAAGAATTTTAACCTAAGTATTTCACTAGTTTAGTTTGAGGAGAATCCGATCGCACACTAGGAATATTCGTCTAAAGCAGCTACGATATAAAATTAAAACTAATTAATAATCTAATCAAAATTACACATTAATTCCCTAGTAGCAGGCAGCTGTATGCAACAAAAAATAATAAAAGGACATTCATAAAATTAGCTTCACAATAAATCACATAACTTTATCTTACTTTAATAGAAAACAAAAGCAAATAAAATGCAATAATTACTAAAAAATAATTAGTAAAAATGGAGCTTGTTTGGCCGGAATTGCACTCGAAAATTGGATAACTTATTAAAACCGCCTTTTTCTCGTCAAAAAACATTCCAATTTTAGAAAAAACGTTGAATCATTAGTTACTTTATTTAATTAACTTGTTTATTCAGTTTTGATTAATATGAGTGTGCAGTCTATAAAAATATTATTAAAAAGCATAGTTAAATGAGGTAATAATTGGATAATAATAATAATTGCTCATATTATTTAAAAAGATCTGTTACTTTTTTATTAACCTCATTCTCCGACTAGCTCTGCTCTAAAATAATGTGTTCAAAACAAGATCTTTTATAAAAATGTTAGTTCTATCAAGTAATTTCATCACATATCGGCTTAAAACACGCTTTTAATGGACAGAGTGTAGCTTTGGGACTTTCGTGCCAGAGGTCTGCGTCTAACGTTATTCTCCAAGTTGAAGTAATCTACACTCTAAGTAAATTCCAATCCCAAGGTTACATACCTTTTGGATTACTTTTTGTAAAAACTGCCAACATTTAATATGGGTAGAATTTTTCTGGATCGTAATTTCTTGAAAAAAAGGATTTTGAAATGATTTCTAATTGTAGAATACATACAGCCAATTAACCCAAAACTGAAAAGTGGAGCATTAGCATGTTGAAAATGTCCAATCAATTTTTATGTTTCCATTTTTATTTTTTGCTTAGTGACGTCAAATGTTTTATCACATTTCGCGTGTTTACCGAAAATCCCCTTCTCGGTCGAATGGCGCTAGCTCCTGGTGCATAGCTATGCGACGAGTGTACACTACATGACATCTCATATGGGTAATTGGAGGTGAGCACGTCACTAGCGCTGCTCAGCTTGCACTTCTGGCAATTGCGTCGGGTGTAATCAATTGAAGCGGTTGTCGGATGAATGGCAAACGTAATTACAAGCGGCAGCTAAATTGCCACTTTTCCACTTTGTTCAGGGAAAGGTCTCATCGCCACTGGGGAATTTTGGCGTGGCCGGGTAGGGAAGAGGCTACACGGGTCGGGACAACAGAGGAATAATTATTTCTAGGTGGGACAAACCAACACCATCTCCCGGCTTCCAGGCCAACACGAATTGTCTGTCTAATAAATTGCAAGGAGCCTCGGTAGAGGATTTTCCAAATGTTCTATGTTCTTCGTTCTATATTCTATGTGCCAAGTATTCTATACTGTAGTTACGATGCCCTAGTCCGGGCGTCAGTCGGAAGAGCAATAATTCACGTGCTTCATGAGCTTCTGGCCATTGTTTCTCGGCACTAATGACCTCAGCGCCATAATCACACACGAGTCAGTCATAGATGATGCCGTAATGGGTCCGCTCGAAAAGACGTAGCACGAAGAGCTATGGGACTTACGTGAGCCTAATGACCTTCTTCAAACTATGATCCGATCACGATGTACGTGGTAGGCGGACTATTAGCAATTTGATGACATTTTGATTAAACCAATTGATAACAGAGAGTAATTATAGAAAATTGGATGCGATGACTATTTTCAGGAACGTAATGCGAAATTAGAACATTGACGAAGCGGAAAGAGAGTATAAAAATTAATTTTATGTTTACGTTTTTCAAATTTAAGAAGCAAATATTTAATTCGGAAACAAACAAATTTTATCTAGATAATTTGCTTTAATAGCAACAAGCTGTAGAAGCTAAAACGTGTAATAATATTGACTGTTTTTTAAGTCGTCAGTTGCTAATCATACATTTTGTTATATCTCTTACAGAAATACAGAAGTACGATAAATTACGACAAAGGGAAACTGCACAGTTCAGCAAAAACAAAAGTTTTATTTGAATTAATTACAAAATTTTGACAAAAGCCATCACCATTTCGTCGATTGCGATTAAACGAAGGCCAACGCTGCCGCAAACGCCAGCGAGTGCCCCACAGGTGCTGTCACCGAAACGACAGTGTCCAACTGTCCAACAGTTTACACCACAAGCGGCGGCAGCAGCAGTTGCACTAACCAAAGTCGGCCATCAACTACAGCATTCAGCCCTTCAGCAACTGCATCAACAGCACACACTAGGGCAATTGCACCATCAACACCACCACCATCATCATTCCGGACAGATCCTGGTGCCAGTGACGACAACTGTGGCAGCCCAAACAAGTCTACCGAGCAATTTGACCGCCGCTGCTACTGTCGTCTCTCAGGTTGGCAGCAACACTGCCACGATCACCCAGCCCAATACAAACGGCAGCAACAGTGGTGTTAGCAACAGCAGCATCAACACAGCAAACAATAACAACAACAGCAGCAATAACAACAATAACAACCCGAAGATGGAAAACCAAATGGCATTAGCCCCCCTTGGATTGTCACAAAGCATGGATTCCGTAAACACGGCCAGCAATGAGGAGGAGGTAGGTTCACTTTGCACATTCCACAAACATTCCTAAACACTTCAAACACAAATCTGTAATGTCCTCGACGAAATTGAGAAATGCTTAGAGGAAATGGAATAGTGTAGGTTGATGAATTGTCATAACAAAAATATTATCTATATCTGAATTTACACATAAATTAAAGTATTGTCTCAGGAACAATAGAAGAAAACTCTTACTGTTTAGGGGTCTTGGGCAATTCAATGGTAGCGCAACTCGTTTCCAGAGGTTGTGGCTTCGATTCTCACATTGGCTCTGGCAAAGCAAAAGAATCTGTAACGACTTGATTATTAAAATTTGCTTGGCAAGGGTCAAATGGGGGTAAAATTGCTTACATTTAAAGTTTATTCCTGTATTGAAAAATCACTACTAAGTTTTCACGTATCGTAACATGAAACCTGAAGGGCCTACCTGTGAACATACTGCTATTTCCCACAGTATGTAAAAGGATCTATCAATAACAGCCCTTGTGTATAATTCAAAAAGTAATTCTACTCTGGAATTAATTATACTTTCTAATTTAGTAATAACGGATATTGGGAGTATTAAATACTAAAGGTTTTAAAAATTGAATAATTTGCATATTTAACTATACAAAGAAATTTTTCCTACATATTAAATATTAAAAAATCATACTGGACGCTTGTAAATCTTTAATTACTGTTCCACTTGGACTAACTCTCCATCATTTCGAGCAGTTCCAACGAAACTAATTACTTTCGCTCGTGAACTGCGGAATTTACGCATAAATCTCCATTAACTTCATTTATCACGACAACAGAAAAGCTCATATTTCTGGCGTGCCAGCGAATAACTTATTTTTATTATTTACCAAGTCATAAACGCTGCGTGGACCCCACGAAATGAAATAACAGAAAAAAATTGCCTCAAAAGTCGAAAAAGGATTTCGACGAAAAGTTTCATATTTTGACGAGTTGACACTAATGAAGTCGAAAAAGAAATCAAAAAAATCTCACCATTGTCGAGGTCAGAACCGCTCACCAGGGTAAAGGTAAGTGGCGTTTGATTACCGCACAGCAAAACAGAATATTAAGAAGGGTTTAAGGCTCGAGCAGGTTTTGCTCGTTTTTAAAAAAAAGTCTTTTTCAGTCTTTCAATGACAAAATTTCTTGGGGCTAGCAAGCACCGAGCTGCTAGGAAATGACTTTAAGACCATAAACAAATGATCGACCACGGTTGCCGAACAGATGGGGAAAGAGAAAGTGCACCACAAGGATCTTATGCGAGTACACCATGATTGATGAATATTTAACGTGTGACCGAAATAATTTTTCACCACCTACCTACCACGTTGGAGTCTGATGGCATTGCTGATGGTCCCGAAAACGACCGGCCGCTGAGCCTAGCCGTGCGCCATCCATCCACATCTAACCGACATTTTCTGGCTCTTTGTGGAGGACATGTGATGCTTTTTACATGGGGAATTTATGATGAGCCAATTAAAATCCTGAAGGGGCCTTCTGAATATTTTATGCTCGGCACACTTGTCGACCCATCCACAAAATTCCCGTCAGTGGCTAGGAGCACGCGAACGGCAGCGGGCGGGGCACTTAGGGGTGGCTAGTAGGAAGTAGGGCACACCTGTATAAATTCAACCGGGGGGCGCCCCGAGTACCGCGCTTATAACGCAATCAAGTGATGCACTTTCCAGGATTAATCGAACTTTGATTGCACTCTAACAATCAGCAGCAGTGCAGAGGTCGGCGGGTTCCCATTGTGGCTGGGAACAATCGCTTTGTATGTAGGACTACTGGATGGCGCTGGCACGATCGAGCGGGTGCTGAAGTTCTCATAGTGCAATGAACTGCGCCAGAGTTGATAAACATTCGCTGTTATATACAGGAGGGGACGGGGCGATTTTTTCCTCTATTTGTGCACACAGCTTTAGTCGTGGATTGGCCCGTACCGGCTTTTGCACCTGGCAATTGTTCGTTCTAAATGCTTCCTGTGTGACTCCAGCCAAAAAGGCTTTAAAAAAAGTACACACTAAAAAACAGTAGAAAAATAATAAAAAAATGCGAAAAGTTACTGCTTGAATTATGGCAGATATTTTCCATTTATTTGCCCGCCGCCGCCGCCGCTGTGCTTTTCGTGTTTTCTACTTTCACAAAATTTCACGGTCGATTCCCAGGTAGAAATGTTCATGGTTGGAACGCGCCCGGAGCCACCATCGACGCCGCCGTTGCCGCCACCGCAATGACGACGATAGCTCCTAAATACACCTGGGAATTGGAAACGATGAACTATGGTTGTCAGGAGAGTTGTGACACGGCCAGGTCTCGGCTATTTCTCGTATTTTCTCATCTCCGGGAGGGTTTGTAATTGAAAAATGCTCTGATAGCGGCAATACAGGAAAATGTGTGCATCTGACAAATTTCTAGAATTTATGGAGTTCTACAACTGCAGGTGCGACGGGTGCACCGCGCGAACAACGGAGCTTTAGTACCCATAAAAGGGTTAGGGTTCTTCAGGATATTTCTCTAAGACGTAGAACGTGATCTATTAGGTTATAGTATATATAATCTAGGAGTTCACTCAATATAGAGCTAAGTATTCACTCGTATTGACTTTATTGAAGTCCATCCGGTATAATTCATTTTTAGCAGTATTGGATATGTATTCGATCAAAATGATACACGAAGGTACATCATAGAAAAAATTACAATGTTTATTTATATGATTAAAATTTACTAACATGACTTTGACTTTTGAATAGTTCATTTTATCACTCTACTCGTACCAAAGTAACCTTCAGAATTGAATTTTTACTGAATATCACCCTCTTAAAAATCTTTTTCCAAAGCAAATGTTAATGTAAAACAGCTATTTACATTCGAAACCACGAAAATCTATCTTTATTTTACTCCACAATTGCCCCGTTTAAATATAGTTGTTTTTTGAGAAAAGCCCAGTTTTTTTCCTAAAAACAATTATTGTATATTTTTTACTGAGAAAACGATACGTAATTTTAAATTTATTGAGAATATGACTCCAGTAAAACTTGCATTTGTAACCAAGACAAAACGAAATGCGAGCAAGCAACTAAACATAAGAGTTAACACAATGGTGTTCCATTTAAAACACTTCGAAGGTTAAAAGTGGAACAGCAAGGGGTTTTCAAAATTTCCAGAATGTATGCGATTACGCACTGTCTTGGTGTTATCTGAAACATACGTAAATTACCCCAGTCGACGCAATATCCTTCAATCCTCTATATTGAAGCCACAAATTCTGAACAAAATGGGTTATATCCTTTCTGGAAGTCATACTTATCCCCAGCACAGGGATAGGGGAGACTATATTACGTGTTCCCCAAGGAGCGCGGCTCAGTCATAAACAAAACACATTCAGCCGCTTGCTGTTGAAATTACCCGCATTGGCCCATTCATCCGTCACAAGTAAAATTTAATAAAAAATTGATAAATTCACACAACTTGTCCATTATCCTTACCTGTCCGGATACTATCCGATTCGTACTCGGAGGACACATTAAAAAACCGTAGGAAACCATATGATAGCTATTCTCCCCCTTCGGGATGTGTTTATTTCCTTGTATATGTACAGAACTCCAGGCCGGGGAGGACTATCTGCCACCGAAAGGATACGCCATTTGTGCGGCCGGCCGACAGCAGCAGGTGATACTCCTGCCCATAAGTAGTTACATTAACAACAGAGAGCAGTACTTACATAAACACGACGCAAACCTCCACCCCCGGACCGAAGCACTCCGGTCTTGTATTTCAGTTTGTTGTTCTTTTTTATTCGCTTCATTTTTTGTGCCCTAGTCCTTCTGGTTTTGATACTTAAAAGCGTGCGCCTACTGCTGTTGCTGATCCCTGGCCCGACCCTGACCACCGAGAAGCATTCACAAGGAATTAAATTAGTCTCAGGGATACACATGACATGACGGTCGTATCACCTGTCGTTGTCGTCATTATTTCCGACCATATCTGAGAACGGGATGCCCCCATTTCGATAATAAACCTGTCCAAACGGCAGATATTTGTCAGGGGCTATTAAGGTGTGCCACTATTGATTAGGAAATTTTCTGGCAACTGTTTTTGGGTATGGCTAAGTGTACGTGAGGCCGTATCGCCAGGTGAATTCAATTCGCAGTCCCAGCAAATTGGCTGATCGATAAAATTGCCAAATACTGCGCGTAATTTTAAGTCTTGCCATTTTATCGCTACTATCTGGAAAATTTAGACATTCAGAATTGTTTTCGGGGATATTAATCGATATTCGAGTGTGATGTGTGATATACACTCGGGGCAATTGGAATTTAAATTACGCAAAAGATGAAGGTATTTTAGAACTATTAACATTTGGTTATTCCTCAAGTTTGTTCAAGTACATTCAGGTGTATTGGTGTTCAAATTTTCCGTCTTCAAAATTGAATTGATATGAAAATAAATAAAACATAAAACCCCTAAAAAACCACTCAAACTCCGAAGTGCTCGTTTAGAATTATCCTTTTGATTAAACGACAAAAATTCTCTTTGAATTGAATCGTGTTTGGTAGCAGCCGCCAGTTATTAAAATAAAATTCATCACAAAGAGGAGACCCCTTGCGCAAAGCCGGAATTTTTCATGAAAACAGTTTTCCTCTTTTCTGCTTCCCTTCTAATGCAAAAATTTCGTTTAGAATTTTATTTCCTCATATTTTTTCGCATAAAATGTGTCTGCATTAAAAAAATGAGAGGATGTAGGAAAAATAGGAAAATCTCTCGATAAGGCGCATTAAATTATTTTTGCCTGTCCATTATCCCGCACCAAACGAAATGACTGGACGACGAGGATGAATTTTGCATGAATCAAGGATGATTTACTTTGGTACTCGAAAGAGGTAAAAGCCTAGGATTTTCGATGAAAAGACGAATAATGAAAAAAGAAAAATTAAAAAAAGATATAAAATAAAAAAAATGCACGAAAGCAACGCAAAGTACGCCAAACAAGCTACAAAATCTATGAGCTTTGGATTTTCACTTTTGAATCACCCTTTGCGCCGGGGCATATTTCATGAAACGTGGTCGTGGCTTATTCTTTCACTGAATTTTTGGATATGTGCGGGAAAATGGAAAACTGCGGCGTTGATGGCTCGAGGCAGGCGAGGGACGGTCGGAAAAATTGAGTGAACTCTTTTGAGAGGGAAATTCTTTATACCAGCAGCTTTTCTTGCTTATTGGGTGGCGCGTTCTACAGCGCAGAAGGGGCGAAAACAAAATTTGAAATGGAAGTCCGGGCCGAAGACGGTGGCGTCTGCCAGCGCTTTCGAGGGTCGTTGGAGTAGGAATAAAAATATTCCTAAAAGTTTGGCTAAATATTCTGCTCCATGACTCTGCCCTCTACCGTTGAGCCAGCGACATCGCTATCGACGGAGGGGGCGAGGTGGCTGGCCAGGCCTCTTTCATGTTTTGTGCCTTTTCCTAGCCCCTAACCCCATTTCCTGAGAGCAAATTTGCAAAAGGGTTCCTTTTTGTACAGTGCCAAACACCCCCGCTTAACCTAGGTTTTGCACACACGTACGCTACTGGCAGGTCAGACAGTGGTTAAACGTTGGTTTGACTTTAAGTAACTTCTGCCGAGAGGAGCAGGGGGCTCATGTCGACGGAGTTGTAGTCCTCCATTTAATGGAAAACTGACATTAAAGGGAAATTGCTTCCCGCATGTAATTGATGCACTGCGCCCCTTCTTTTAATCCAGTATCGCCGTCACTGTAGCTCTGAGACGCACTTGTGACGGAGGAGATTGAGCTTAATGTATAATTACAATGAAAACAAAAACAACAAAACCATCTTAGCATTAATGACAATAAAACCGGAGAAACAAAACAAGAAAAGCCAAAGCGAAAGACAGTGGCGGGGAGAACATAGAAACGCCGCCTTCTTGTTGTTTTAGGTTAGAGAGGAGGACCTTCCAGGAGGAAAGTGACTCAAATTACCCTCCTTAAATGAATGCCCGAAAAGGACTCAATACGATTAGCAATCGTCGAACCGAATGAGATGGACTTTCTTCTCTCAAGGCTTGGAAAAAATGTCCTCGCTCGTGTCAGGCGGCATTAAAATGCCTGCCAAAGGAAAATTTGACACTTTCCTTTAGGACTCGCAGTTCAAGATGAAATCACATTAGACTTTAATTACGGATAGCCTACCGTTCCATAATCTTCTTTTCGTTTTTTTTTTCTTCTAAATAGGAAAGCTTTTATTCAAATGGGATAAGTGTTTTCCCACTGCGGGGCTCCGAAGAAGAACAAAGGACTGAAAGAAGAACAGCGAAGCCGTTTTATTTGGGAGCATTTGATATAGTACTTTATTCATAACCGGAAAGGTCACACAGATTATTGACAGTGGTATTTTTTATAAACCTGCCCTCTTGGGGTCCGTAAAAGAAAGGCCAGATAAGCTATTGTATTTTTAAAAATGTCCTGTATGCCGCCGTATATACCTTACACTTCCTTACTGAAGCTATTTTAAAAGTATTTCTTTTTTATTTAGACTTGTTGGTCAACGTCGTATTTACCACCAATTTGTGTTTGATAGTGTTAGACCACAATCGTCTAAGGTTCCCTTAATTTCACTGGAAAAAGGCTCTTAAGAGCGCGTTCGCGAAATGAGTATAAAAATCGAAAGGGTCAGTCTAGCAAAAAACTTATCCAAAAAGACATTTCTATCCTGTCGAAATACCAAGAAAGCTCTTCGCGGCGACAGACAGGCATTTTTTTCTGACCCAGAGAGTCCGCCAATCCTTTCAGGATCTACATCAGCCGAAAGAAATGAAGAGGAGCAAAACAGCAAGGTTATCTTTTTTCGCCCACTTCCTTTCGGATTTGGCCCATTTCCCACTTTTAATTTAGTTGAGTTGCAAAAAACAGGAGGGATTATTAAAAAATTAACATGCCGATGTGACTGCTGGAGGGGATGAGAGAACGGGAGGAGTGTACTGCGAACTGGGATTATGGTTTGTCCCAGCTGCTGCAGCTGTAGTAAATTGAATTTAAAAATATATACCTATATATTTTTTGGAGCCAGCGTCTATATATCCAGTGGGCTGGATGCAACCACAGAAGCCGAGCTGTTGGAGAGTTTACGGCGGGAAAGGTGAGGAGAAAAGGGAAGCATGGCAATTCGCCTGGGTTCATTTTTAATGCAGTCGACAGAATAACGACGGAGAGGGGGATTGGGGGAATCCTACAATTCCCTAGTACATTCCGGCTTCCGATTTTTCATGTCTTCTTTTGCAATTTTTCTGGAAATGCTTGGACCCTACCGGGATAAGGCTTTCTGCCTGGTGCAATCTTTCTTAGAGTTAAAGCCCTGTTCGTAATCCAACCTGGAACGGAAACTGGGAAAGAACAAACACCGCATCCTGGGTTACCTCAGAACTCGAACCCGGGATGACTGTCTCTGCCTGCTCTATCCCCGATAGGAGGCTTCCTAATTTTTTATTGATAGAAGCAGTTCCATGTTGACTTTTGCAATTTGTGGCCAGTTCCTTATCTGCAGTCCCAGATATCCTTGTCTTGGGAGAGGTTTCGAAAGGGATAACCCCTTTCCCTGTGTCGCATTTTTAACCGACCAGTTTTCCTCTGGAGTCTCGAGAAGTTATTTGGAGCACTATCGGGAAGACCACTACGACTACGACTGACTTCTAGGGTCGAGGGGGTTGGTTATCCACACCGGTGCGGTATCAGCGGGCTGGGCAAGCAACCCTAAGATATTCATGAGCTCGTGATTAAGCTGCAGATTACCGGTGAGAAGGGCAGAATCAAATTTTGCGCTCGCAATAGTCTGGAAGGATGCAAAATAAAAAAAATTATTTTGGACGATGACCAGTCTCCGTTCCCAGGAGGGTCCTAGAATGGAGTTTAATTTCTGGACCATCGGAGCACCCGAGGCCACTCACCTAGGCCTCTGCTTTCTTGGGGCAATTAATATTCCTTTACTGCATTGTTCAACTGGTTTGGGGCTTCGTCCCGAGTGGGTTCTCTACCCAGCAAGGTATGTTGATACTTTCCACCCGAACTAGATCTATATATACAGAGGTTTGCAAAACCAGCGGATGGTTTTACGAGCAACCATCGTACCTTTCCGCCCGTGATGAATTGCCCTCCTTAATAATTCACAAGATGACAAGTGAAAGATACTATGCCCGGTTCGCGGTGGATTTCCGAGAATTGCCCCGTTCCATTGCCATTCCAGGCATTAGTTTCAGCCGGCGGATATCTATAAAAGTGCACCGTGTTCGACTTTAATAGAAAAGGGCAGGAATGCCTTCAATGAAAAATATATGAGAGTGTACCATGCGCTGGCTCACCGTGTGCAGGAGGCCTTATTCCTCTTATTCTAGCCGTTCTAGCACGGCCAGGCTAGGGCATGGACATGCATGTGTGTTTGCTGCTGCACAAAATGTGTACGTACTTTACACAAGCAATTGATGGTTCAAGTGGTGCCGAGAAACTTCATAAAGGGCACATGCAACTCCCATCCCCTAGACAATCCCTCCGTGATCCTCCCCAGTCCCAAACCCCTTGGCCGCTGGTCCTTCCTTCTTCTTGCTCCTTCATAAAAAGTTAATTCAAAATTCTGGGGCGTGACTGAATAGCCCACTCCTGGCAGTTACCTGCGAAAGTCGTGCTAATGTTATTGCCTTCCAGCACTGCCAGATGTGCGGGGAATTTATCGACGTTTTTAGCCGGATTGCCCGAGAACGGGTGGACTTGTGAAGATGAGATCCTTCGTCATCTAACCTATCTTTGGCAGAATTTCCGCATTAGTGCTGAATCAACTGACCAAACGTTGAAAACGTATTCTTGCAATTTAATAATTCTTCCATCTTTAATAAGATGGATTAAATGGTCTACAAAGTTAGTAGTTTAATAAAAGTTAAAAGAAGCAAAGCAGAATTCAAAACCTCTATGCTCTTTTTCAAAAATTACTTTTAACGGTAGGAAAAATCTGTATAGTGGTTATGAGTACATTAAAAGTTGGTGTCTAAGTTGGATTTTCAAATTAGTTTCATATTATCACAAAGAAACATATTTAAGAAATATACTCCTGATGGTTTATTAATTTCTTTTGAGCTATATGTCTTCAAAATTACTGGCTTAAAATATCTAAAAGGCTGTTATTAAACAATCATGTCCAATTTCCGTTCCGGAGCCATGATATATGAAGGTGTACGGTTTTTATACACTTTGTGATGTTTTTGATGAATTTTATTGTTACGGGACTGTCGCCGAGTGAAGCTTAATTTCCCTCTAATAAAACGAAAAGTATAGCACTCGCGATTACCATCACTTTTCACCTTGGTGAGCACCTTTATAATATATCGTGCCTTGATTGTCGTTCATTTTCCGAAACAAAACCTTGCTCAGCCCAGCTATTTCTGACGCAATAAGTGCTCGTCCATTATTTAAAGTCTTCAGAGCGTCAATTTCGTTCCAAATTAGCCTCGGCCGCCATGCGACAGTAATTACCGCTTAAACAGAGCATCACATAGGCCGCGTCTGAGCGGTCGCCGTCGCGATGTTATTAATTTCTATGTCCAGAAATGAGGACAACCTACTGCGCACTGGAATTAATATTGGACCGAAGTCATTTTCAACGTAAAATTTCCGTTTTCCTGGCGAGGTACCCTTTAATGAAGAGAAAAATTGCTATTCTTTTCCCGCCACCTGTCGGACATTAGTCGAAGTTATTACGATGAACTCTGCCTGACGACACCTTTCGGCCAGTATCCGCCACTCCATAAACCACAGGGAAATGTGCAACCGTTTTTGTTGCTGTTTTTTTTTTACAGGTGAGCCTTAAAGCAATTTACTTTTCCCTTTTGTTGCTCGGGGAAAACCTATGTTTGTATTGTATTATTTTTTTCATCGCTTCCCGGTTTTCGGCCGACAGGAAACACGGAACGGTGAGCACACGGTTGATCATAACACAAAAGTTGGATTGCGTGCTACTGACAGTGTAACTCCTGCCCCGACCGCCAGAGAGACTTGGTATCATGATGTCCGCTTCGAATATGTGTTCTTTAATTTTTTATCTGGCCCCCCTGCACACGTTCTTTTTGTACCTCTAACTCTGACCAAGCACATAATTATGACGACGATGCGCCAACACCGACCGGGGCACAAGTTAAATTAGCAGCGCCGGTCTGGTGTTGAAAAAAGACAACACCGCGAAAATGAAAACAACAAAAAATAATTATATAAAAGAAGTACACCCGCCGCAAACAATGGAGGGAACAAAAGCCGTGTAACATCGGCGTGTCATTAGATCGACTAACGCTTACGTAAACGGCTACCCTCTAATGGCGGTAGAATTACCTGTAAGTCGAGCCAGATTCTGCGCGAATTCCGCGGGACGAGGTACCGCGCGGACCGTATCGCATGGAGACCACTTCCGGCGGCGGGAGCCCGTCGAATGGACCCGCATTGTTTTCGAAAATCGTGAAATATGGCTGGCAAGTGATTTTCGAAAAATGCCTGCTCGTCTTTATGCGTCATTCAGATAAGTGGGCACTGGTACAGTTGTTATCCTTTGATAGACGGTAATGGCTACACGCTCCGCCAAGCAAATCAGAGATACCTGGAAGATATACCTGAATGCTAACGGGACTGATTTTAATGCACTGTGACTATAATCATGAGCTTCACGCTCCCGTAGATGCGTCCAAATTAGAATTTCATCTTGCCAGCATATCTAACTGAGGGCAATCTAGCCCGCGCTTAGCGGATAACTGCCTTAAACCGGCGATGACAACGCGATCACTCAGATAGAGATTATGTTGAAACTTGTGAATGATGATTGAAGGTAATTGCTCTTAAGAATGAAGAAAATAGTGGCAAACGTAATTTTTGTTTGGTCACGCTAATAACGACTTCGTCGTCATTTAGCAGAAAGCAAAAAAATTAGAAACTGCTGACACATCTTTGCTAAGTTTGCAAATCTGATCAGACCAGATCACTTCATCAGGAAACTTAAAATTTAGATGCTCGATTGCGTCGTTGCCAAACGCATTTGATTAGTTTTGAATCTTGAGAATTTTATATGTTTATCACAAAAAACTATGAGTTTTCAAATGTAGTTTACATGTGTACATTCCAAATCACATCTATCCATTTCACCCCGTCTTTTACATAGAAATCAATTACCAGGTTTAACTTCAACTAAAGGTCAATAAGTACGATTTTCTTCCTTCTACCGTTTTTGTATTGGAAATTATTTTTGAATTATAAATGAATTAATCGTTGTGACATTTTTTTAAAAGAATTTAAATTAAGATTAATTAAATCTATTGCAGATGAACGAAAAGAAACAATATAATTTTGATTTCCCAATTTTCTGGGTTGTTTTCATTGTAGAATAAATTTCTTTACGTTTAAACAAACTTTGCAAAGAAAGCAATCATACTTTTAACTTGGAACACGAGATTCTAGAAGCATCCATATCGAATTTGTTCAGGGATTATAAAATTCGTTTTGATATCTTTAAACGTCCTTAAAAAAATGGCTACACGTAGAAATTTTCATCAAAGTCAGTGATTTGGCTTTATGTCCTCAACTTGTAGGAACATCAAACTGTGGCAAGGAATTAGCGATTGTTACCTCAAGTTGGCCACTCGAACTTTAATAGGATATTTGAAAGTTCCTCCGGTAATGAGCAGGGACGCCACTCACCTCACCTGTGCAGCGTGAGAGGTACACGAGTTACAGGCACACCTGTGCATCCAGCGGGTCCCATTCGTACAAAGAAGCTTCTGCCTAATCTCCGACGTTATTAACGCGTTGTTAGACTTTAATAAACCTCTGTTTATGCAGAGTAAACAATTCGTGTTTTACCACATTTCCCACCTGGCCGCCCGGGCGTTTGTAAGAGATTAATCTCGGCTCCCTTCACCCTTGGGTGGAAGACCGCGGCGCTGCTGCCCCTGCGTATCTCTGTGGCAGGATCTCCAGGGTGGATATGAACTTTATTGCAAGTGTCTGTGCAATATTTCGCAAAAACCCAAGAGAGACCAAAATAGCACATAAATAAAGATGAATGCCGGAATAAGCTATCAGGGTGAAAGGCACTTTGTATGTGCATGATAAAGGTGCAACATTTTGCGGCTTAATGGGCTTCTAGGCTGCTCCGGCGCGGCGGCCCCGCCAAGAAGACAAGATGGGCTCCAGAATTCGCCAGGTATGATGCCAGCAGTCAGATGATGTTTTTTTGTTATTGCCCCGTGTGTTATTGCAATCTCGTGCCATTCATAAAGGGTAGATAGAATGTTCCGGTAGGCGAAGGCGCCTACCTGTCGGAAATATACCTCATTGCCAGATGTCAGGGTTTAGGCAAGGAAGCAAGAAATCCTAGGGATTGTAGATGTACGAGCACAGATGGTAACGGCGCTGTATTATTTTGCTCCTTTCCGAACTTGCTACCAGATTCCCGAGATATTAATGAAATTTTAACTTTTTAACAGATTTCTGTTTTCGGTAAGGATATTCAAACGAATGTAAGTGAGAAAGTCTTACAAATAACCTTCAAGGTTAAAGTTTATCCCGAAGTGTATCTCTTTATCCGCTTTTATTTATGATCAAAAGCAGTAGACGGCTGCGTACGAATTGGAAAAATGATCTGTTTTGTTATTTCTTCGTTTTCGATAGATTCGACTAAAATAGAATACATAAAGTAATAGAATAACTAAAGTAACAAACCTATTTATAGTAATAACAACTAGCTGATAGTATCAAGACTTAAGATGCATATTAGTATAAGAATTAGTTGGAACATTCTTGAGTCTCTATGCTGGTTTTTAAGTTAATTAGGCCAATTCAAATAAAGCTTGCAGTTCACTCTTATTTTTCTCGTGCGGCCTAGGCTAAGTTTTCGGGCTTGATAATAATAAACAGAATGATATCAATCATATGGTCATCACCAGATTATTCTATACAATCTTTGATCTACCTTTAATTTACTTAATTTCACATGTGTAACTTTCAGAGGTTCCTGCTAGAATTGTGGAATTCAAAAGATTAGATTGCGCAATGGGCGCCAATCGGAACACAATAGTTGGCGCTTACCACTGACCAGTCCCTTGCGATTAAATTATGTGGAACACCGGACGGTCGGCGGGCGGCCAATTCAACGGAGAAATTTCGTTAGCGACCGCAAATTCGTTGGTCCAGCCGACGGCTTCATTGCTTATTGCCAGAAAAGAAAAGATTGCTAGGGGCTAGCCCGCCGGAGGCAAGACGACTGCGATAAATGGCCGGAAGCTGCAGCGACGTAAGTCTCAATTCTGAAGCTATGCAGCGACGGTGTGGGAGGAACCGTGGATTCTTGAAATATTTTTTTGCATAATCGCAAACAATCTTCGCAGACAAATTCCATTTTTAGCTGAAAATTAGAAAATTGTCCACCCAGCCGGGTTTAAGTTGTCCGAGCCGGAAAGGGATGTAATTAGGTCCATATTAGTCGCTCTGTCAGCCGACCAGCGATTTACGCGCGGGATTTACCACTCGATAGAAGACAGCGTTAGTTTTTTTATTTTCTCGAGAAAGAAGGTGCACACAAAATTCGTAATCGGCTTAACATGGAAAGAGGGGTAAAAGTCGTTGGAGATAATTGCTTTGCACTTTGAGGAAACCTTTGAACAGTATGCCGAGGGTTTTACTTAAACGGTTCGCGCGCTTAGAGGAAGTAATCGCTTTTGGCGTGCTTTTCATGTTATCTCTAGAAAGTATTTTTTCTTCAGAGCCAGGAATTTCGGTTTAAACCTGTTCCAAGTACATGTAATAAAAAACGTTGGCCCGGAGCAATGATTTCTTACAAAACCCAATGGCGTAGATGTAAATTTCTTTGCAATTACTTTAAACTGGTTTTTGCCAGTGGTCAGGGCCTCTGTCGAAATTCGTGACTATATTATGCTGAATGAAATAACAGACAAAAAAGAATAAGCTGACAAGTAGAAATGAATTCGAAGCCTATATTCTAAATCGACATAAGATCTACCTAGCAATGAGAGTCTTATTGAAATTTGTGCAATGATAAGCAGGGAAGTAAATAAGAAACTTTAAGTTTAATTTTTTTTTCTGCTATAAATTCTGGTCTACTTCAAAGGTTAACCATAAAAGTGGGTTCAAATGGGTATCCATACTCAAAAAGTTCTGCACGTTGGCTACTTTCCAAGGGACTATTAAATTTTTTATTCTGTCTATTTCCTTCTGTAGTCGAAAAAATAGGTCGAAAAGGAAATTTTAAAGCCCTGTTCAGAGGAAACTTTTTCATATAATTTCCTGTGGCAAAACAAACCTGCTTTGTCACTGCCAGTTACCTAATACTTTTTTTCAACAGTATCACAGAATCCGAAGTTTTAACATACACCAGCACTTTTCCTCATTCCGCAGCAACCCAATCCTAATCTTCGTTCCAAACAACGAACGAAGGGTCCATTTTTCAACTTGTAGTCCAGTGGCTTCCCTGTTGTGCTCCATTCACACCTCGCCTGAGGGTGTGCTCAACAATAAATCCATACACAAATTAAAACCCCATAAAAGCATCCTTTTGTGTATTCGTCCCCAAACTCCCCGAACCCCTAATGTCCCGGATCCGATCCCGTGCCATCACATATTCTCTCTTGTGCTTTATTTTTATTGGGATCATCGCTCCAATTGCCCGGCTCATTACCCAACTTTCGCACCCACTCCCCTCCCGAGACGTAGTCCAGCCCCGCTTCTCATATTTTCAGGGCATTAGGTAAATTTCCTTCACGTGCTACCAGCTATTGTCGTACATCACCGACACAAGAGGTTCTGTCACAGGAATATATAAAATGAAATCGGGGTCCTCTTTCCGAATGGGTCACCGCAGTCACAATCCTAGGCCCCATATGCCCATCTCGGTCCAGCTCTACTGTGCCTGGTGTTGTATGCATGTACTGACCGGCAGCTCCGGGTGCTCGAAGCAGGACTTCACTTTACAAATGTCTGACTATCCAGGGCATCGGCATAGAAGTCGTGCGCCACTTCATCTCAATAAAGCGCACATGTCCATACATGATGAATGATGCCCAGGGTGTGAGGGTGAAACGGGAGTCTGACTGTTTTTTCTGTGTGCCACAAGATTCAGTAATATCCCACTGCTGGGCCGTATATTCAGGACTCCGGGAGGAACGTGGAGGCTAGAGAACAGAGATCCCCCTTGAATTTCTTATGAGAGACAGAGAGTGAGCTCTTATTCGGGGCTTTTCTTTAGATGGGTAAAGAGGCGGGAGAAGATGATTCAAAGAAAGAAGAGACGTCAGAGGTGCGGGATTTGTTATAGGGATTACTTTAATTAAAGATGCTTGCACTAGTTTTTGTACCGGCACGGCTGCTGTTCCTGCTGTTGCTGCTGTTGCTGCTGTTGCTGCTATTACTTTCCGTCATATCGCAATTTGTTTGGAAGTTTTCTTATTTGATAGTAGTATCATCCCTGTTACAGGGTGGTCGGGCGAAGTATGGGGTGTCTAAGAACATCACAGGAAGTCTGTGCCTGCAAGAGAATATTTTAAATCTTAGACGGAAATTTCGTCTTCTTAGTGAACGTCAGAATTGGCACATCGCGCTACAGTTTACGATTTTTAAGCGATTTTATCACGGAACGTGATGTAAAAAAATATGGGTTTTGAAATGATGTCGTAAACTATCCAAGTAATTGAGAGAATTATGAAACTGGTTAATGGCTTGGATGTCAGAAAAATCAGTTGAAGAGAAATTTATTGAGTTTTAATACTACACTTCACAACAAGGAAGTGCAGAGCAACAAAAATATCTTCGTGAGAAATTGAATCTCCCAGTTCTTTCAATTAATCTTTCTGGCAACCTAGCGAGATCTTAAGAAATTGATATATAACGCTTTTATTTAATAGTTCAGAAAAGTAAGGTACATAATATATAAATATCGAGATGGGATGTATATACACATGTTTGTCAATTGTTCTGCCACATTAAAAAACGATTATTCGGAACTCTGGGTTTACCTATCCCAGTGTATGACCAAACATTTATTCCGAAAATAAATAAATTTGTTTCGTGTTTTTGTGTATTACAATACCTGGTTCTTCAATTGTATTTAGAAAGTAACCTTTGGAGGTATAACACTTGCAAGGCTATGCATTCGATAGCTATTGAACGCTATACAAGACCCCTAATGCAAGTAGCCAACAGAAAGAGCAACAAAAACAAGAAAATAACTACGCATTTATAGGCAGTGACCTTAATTTATGTTTTAACCTTTAACCATTCGCCCTTTCGACCTCGAAATTGTTCGAATTCAATTTCTAAAATTATCTCGCCCACGACAAAAAACACTGAGAGAGCACACAGAGCCCCGCCTGCGTGCCACGGTAAAACCTCTTTTAATTGCTAATTTCAAGTTGAATCAGAAAAGTCATCGAAGAAATGTTATCAATTCCATGAAAGTAATACCTTCAGCGACGTATCTTGTAACAAACACAATTTGCATGCCATTTGCATGATTTATAGCAGCGATAGGGGATGCGGTGCAGTTCGCCCGGAGCGTTCTGCTCCGGAAGGTTCTGACTCACCGCAACCATCGTCAGTCACAATCAAGTACAGCGACTAGGCCGCCGCGCCGCACCGCACCTCCAGCGGGAGCTGGTAGCTGAGCAAATCGGGGGAAATCACTTCATTCCAGTGTTTACTCAAATCGATCATTTAGGGCAGTTTAAAGAAATACAGGGACAAAATGAAGGAGGACGGGCTGCCGAGGGGAATTTTAAATTAATCAGCGATATGAGATTTTTTGATACAAAAGCATATTTTGCAAAAATCCCTCGATTAGCAAAACTTTTAATAAATTGTAAATTCTACAGTGGACTGATTACAAACCTCAAAAAGTTTCTGGGCTATTTATAAAATGAAAAACATATCTCTGATAGATATGTTAATAGTTTACACACTAATTTTATTATCTGCTAGTTCACTATCCGAAGAATTTTCACGTTAGAAAAGAATTGCAAAAAAAAACTATAATAGAATAATAGAGCTTTTATTCGAAAAAGGTAAACTGCAGCAAATTTCGATTGATCTAATATTACTAATTTCATACACACCTCTACCCTCGCCTCTCCAAAACCGAGTTAGATATATCCTGAAATTTGGTTTTAAATATTTGCAAAAATAGTACTACGTAATGGAATATTTCGTCAGGGCTGAGGGAGATGGTGATATTAAAGTAATAATAAAAACATATTTTACCCCTGTACTACTCTTAAAATCTTTAATTACATCTGTAAGTAGTATTTCTACTTTTATGGGGGTAAATAACTTCGAAAATTAAAGTACATTTTTCGTAAATCACAACGCATCTGGTCTACTTTCATCTTTCCTTAATCCAACTGAAGCTTTCATTTCGAGTTGCTCTGATGGATGCCGCCACCTATGAACCGATATACCTCCCTTTACGATTAAAATTAACAAATCTTTGTATGAGAACAAAGAGAAAGGAAACCCGACTTCATATTTCGCAAGTATGCACTAAAGCTGGTGCTACATGGAGCCCTATATACTTGCTTTAAAGCACGTCTCAACTTAAGACCGCCTTTGGATTTTATTGTTTTCTAAAATTTCTTAACGAATCACTACGCTACGCACTACCGCCCGTAGAAATAGCTCGTGGATTCTGCTGTTGTTTGTCGCGGCCGAATGAACTGTCTGAATGGAAAGTTTCATGGCATTATACAACAGAAATTCATTTAGTTAAATGTAGCAAAATTCCCACAAAACTTTTTTGTGAATAATGAAGAAAAATTAAATGTCGTTTCGCCGATTGAGTCACGGTATGGATCTCATGGGGTCTTCTTTATATGAGGGAAGTCGGACGCACCCCTTCCGCTTTTGAATAGCAGAGTACAATGGCCATAATGCACCCATTTTCATCTAGATACTACCAATTCAATTACTAGAAAATCTAGGTGGGGCTAATCGTATTGATTTAATGTCCGACTTCCTGGAAAACTACTTCGCCATTCAGGAGTCAGTTGATCTGTCCATTTTATTTTTTTTTAATTAGACTCATTTTAGGCTTCAGTGAGTTTTGCTGGAAACAAATTTATTTATTCGGAAGCAAAATGATTTAACTTTTCCTTTTGCCAAATAGTGGAGTTGGATTTACATACATGACTAACTTTGATTTTGGACAGACAGACAGCTAAACTTCAACATTTTGCTGGATTTAGATCGTTAAAATAATATTTTTGAGATGTTTTACTTTAAGAGAGGATCTAAAAATCCACTTCGACATTTTTTGGGTCCACTTGAAACATTTTTATGAAAAACGAGAACTAAAAGATAGCATAAAGCTTTTTCCATGGTTTCATTGTATATGTTTTGCAACGTTGCTATAATTTTGTATGAGGAATAAAATTCTATGCCGAAGTTCCACTCCTCGGCATCTATGTGGACACATTTGAATTATTCACGAAGCTGGAGTAGGTACATGACCAGTTCCAGCTCACACGACACAAGAACTTCACCTGTAAGGAGAAAGAAGGAGGCCATTACCTTTCCACGTTCATATAAGAAATAAAATAGAAATAAAATTTATGTCGCCGTTCTCCATCACCACGATTTTGCCCGACTACGAAAGTTATAAAGGTAGAAAATTTACATAGCCGCAAGTGAAGAACCTTTCCAGTCAGTCAAATGTGAAGGATTTTGGGAGGAGGTTGGCAGGTCCCTCAAGGCCGTCCAGCTTGTCCAGGCATACACAGTCCCAATGAGGTGTAGTGGACAGGTATAATTGAACCAGGGCAAGGATCCCTCGCAACGCAATTCTCTAATTAATTAGCATGCCTCCATCAGGCGCTCTGCTCATGAAGGGAATGGGCCATGGAATGGCGAAGGTAGACGCCGCCGGAGTTAGCACAGGTACAGGGTGACGAAACATATACCATATGCAAATCCTCTGGTGGCCCGTTTTCCAAGTTCACTACAGTTCGCAACACCTTCGTGTGGTTTACGGTCTTTCAAGGGACCTTCGAGGGCACTAAAAATGTTTTAATAACAAGACACGCAGCTCACGGGCTATTCCTAGAAATAGGGTGGCCCAAAAGTGCCTGGTTTTGATTATTATCAGCTGACTGGCATGATGCGAGTTAAGCTGCTGCTTTCTAGAGTTAAATTAAGGCCTAAAGATGGGATGGATGAGCCTCCAGGGACTAGAAAGACCATCCTCCGCATTACACATAAAATTTTGCTACTCCAGAGAAGCAGGTGTTTCTCTTAATTGAATCAGACCTGTGGCTGTTTGTCACGTAGAAATTAAAAGCGGAACGACAAGAGACACATTTCATTTATTCGTTTGACGAGGTGTCAGAGATATTATCTATGGGGGTTTTGGGTCAACTTAGACCTAAAGCTTCAAGATTCCCGTAAATTTAAAGAGCTTGTGGATATTTGTGGGTATTCTAGCGATGAAAGTATTGAAAATAATCACACACGTGAAATTAAAACTGATCACTTGGAAAAAATCTAGAAAATTGAATCGTCTTTTCTCAAAATGAAACAAACTAACTAACTAAAACAACTACAGTTTTTTGTTTTTAATAATCCCGGTTTTTAGATCCGATATTAAATTTTTAGTAAGTGCTTTTGATTTTTGGAAGTCAACTTTATGAGATGTTACATAGCCAAATATAGTGCATTTCAGTAATGTAAAGTTATATTGCAAACTTAAGCAATCACATCATTTCCTCCTTCTTTCTTTTCAATTTCAATCATAAATTTTTTCTCACAACTCCAGATCTAATTCCTGTAAATACAAAATTGAAATTTTTATTGTTAGTAAATCACTAAGGATCGTCTTTAAAGTTCCTTTTTCAATACCCACTTCTGTCATATGATTCCGGAGAAAATTTTTGAAAAACGTTTTTTACCTTTTACCATCTTAATCAATTTATCAAAAACTAAGTCAAAGTATGATTTACCAAAGTAGCCGGAACATGCTCCGGGCTATATTACAGGGTAGTTTTCTCTGTAGTTTAGCAAGGTAAGATGATTCCTGAGATCTATCCGATTCGAGATCGTACTACCAACAAATTTTCAAAGTTTGTCCATTCGTCCAATGCTTGCAGGGCATTTCATCGGTTTCAAAGTGGATCCTAAATCTGTAAAATGTTCTGGGACTAATTCTTTGGCTAGTGGCAGGTGGACCAGAAACTTCTTAAAACTCCAAGCCCATCGTTCTTTTTTCCTTGTGAACGTTTCAAATTCAGTTTTCTGAGTAAACCTGAAGAACGAAAAGCTAGAAGGGCTAGTTGGCGACCAGCAGTAGCCCTACGAACAGCATCGGGATGGATCACTCTTTCAGACTGTATCCGATGACATCAAGTGCACTTAAGCTTTCCTCCTGCTCTAAAGGTGTAAATATCAAAGAACATTTCTATAAAGCCCTCCTTAGGTCCCTTTCCACCCGTTGAAAATTTAAACTGCCGCGACACGGTAGTGTAGGAACAAGAGCAGGAGAAGGATGCGCATGGTGCATTCACCCGAAAGGGCAAACCTTGCAACTTTACAGCCTTGCTGTTCCCGAATTCGAAAAAAGTGCTAAGGAAGATTCAGCGGTGCAGAGGAGCGAAAAGTTGATTGCTTCCTAAAAAACTTTACCATCAAATTTCCGCCTTACATAACGGTAAATTTGTGCAAGATTTAGGTCTCCTGAGGGTAAGATGGTACAGCAGGAATCTGGCGAAGTGATCAGATGAGTTGGAGATGGAGGTGGAACTATAGGATGGGGCGCCTCCTTCTAGCTACCGGAGCCACTAAGCCATCATAGCCTATTCTGCATTCATATCAGACGAGAAGCTTCTTCTTGCCCCACCTCCCGGGGGGATCTTCTTAAATAGCGTTGAACGTCTTAAGAATTCAAAGCAGACTTACTCGAGGAATCCGCCGCACCCTTGTTAGCGGCAGTCTGATGGAGCACTGTAAGGATTCTGATTCCGAGGGCCTCTAACATGTTGCGCGACACCATCTTGGCTCTGCTGTGCCAACTTCTTAAGATATTCGCAAAGACGCTACCAGTATGTGCGACACATCCATGAGCAGTTTTTTGCAGTTCAAGACTTCGGTGTCATCTTGGAGTTCGGATATGGCAGACCATACACGTACCGGCCATGCTGCTCCGGTCTCAAAATAATTGATTCCACCCCCCATAGGTGACGGCGAGCACAGTGGGTGGGCTAGAAAGCAATATTAGGTTTTTGCTGTTTTGTTGTCCAGTGACCGCCGATGTCGTTTTTGCTTCGTCATTTTGTAAGGCTGAAATTTTGTGAGGCAGTAAAACCGATTCGAGCATTCGATTCGAGTTCGCTTATCACTCCCCCTTGGCCCGTTTGCGGCCCAGGTAATTCCCGACCACTTAAATTACTCCGCAACTCTAACGCAGGATGAAACTGCAATTTGTAACGAAAACTAAACCCACACCCCTAAAATCAGCCCTCATCCATTTTGCGACCATGTTTAATCGATTTTATGCTCAATTCAGTTATGACAAATTTTGTTGTATACCCCGGCCGCCCTTCCGAGGCCCTGTTTGGGTCGCTTTCCTTGTTTACCACCTCCGCTGTGGTACTTGTTATTTGTATTTGGACCTGCCCTACGATTTTGCTAATGAATCAGTAGAATGGGTTGATTTTGTTTCTATTCACCTGTATCTAAGGTACTGATACGTAGTCCGTATAGTAAAGATAAGATTGCTTCAATTCTAGACGTGTTTTCGGAATAGCAATATGAGGAATATACAACCTTGGTTAAAAGACTCACCCTGATTTCTTTAAAGCAAAAAAACTAATTGAATAGTATAGAATTTAGTCCTATTTCCTTCGAATACTAGTTACTCTAGGTGGCAGTTAACATTTTGTTAGAGGTAGAAACCATAGACGCGAAAATTAGATACTAGAAACAAAGTATGGAATCGATTCATTCCTAGGGAAATCTGCGAGCGGTGCCTCTAATCCCGGGTTCGTCCTAAATTCACCTGGCTACTCCTGTATCCCATTGCTCTACGTGTTACGGGGAATGTGAAAGCCGTACATATGTCGAATGCTTTCGGGATGACGTTACATTTTACGGTGAAATATCCGGCCAGAAATCAAATTCCAAGAAGGGCCACACGTTCCCGACACTCTTCCGACGGAAATGTTCGCAACAAGGCGGACGTCTTCAATAAATTAAGCTCCGCTATATGGCGCTGATATCACGTTTCTTGATGGACCACCAGATGGGGCGGCACAAACAGCAAGAAGAAAGGTGGTTGAATCGCAAAATCACAAAAATGGGTTTCGTGACAGCACATCATAAAGGCGTGAATATTCGCGAACAACAAAGTTATTACTCTTCACCGAAAGGCACAACATCTGCGGAACCAAAGGAAGCTAGGAGCAGGAGCAGGAGGAGGAGGAGTCGGAATCAAGGGGAACCAGGAGGAGGAGCCATCGAAGCTGAAGTCGACAATAGCAAGGACGGTGACCGGCAAGGACAAAAGCGAAGACGACGTTGTCGACAGTGACGACGAAAGTGGATGGTTTACCCATAAATGCACGGAATTATTTTATTATGATAAATACCACCCATTTCGACGTAAATAGGTCATTGGAGAGGGCGGCGGTAGCTCTGGGGATTACCCGGCCCCGGTGTCTCCATATTCCTGAAAGAACCGAATGCCATAATGGAGTTTTTCGTTCGGCTTCAAAGGTGCCTCCTGCCCAATTACTCGACCAGTTATTGGAATTATTCAGAGCGGCTGGTTCGATCGTTAAATCGAAGGACAGGTCGCTTTTGTAACTCCACACCATTCCCAGGTTAATTGTAAGTCCCGGTCGATTCTGAAATCCTCTGGCCGAATTAATGAGGGCTACTTGATTCCTTGTGATTTGGCAATACGATTTCCTTCTTTGTAGCTTTTGTAACTTTTTTAAATAATTTTGCATTTTCTCTATAGTTATTATTTGAGAAATTGGGTTATTTCAGGAAATACTTAACATTAACTTGATTTGCCTGAATCTGGTGTAATTGAACCTGTTTAATGTGATTTAAAGCAATAAACTGACGGTTTTAATTACAATTATATGTTGTATTAAAAACGGTTGAGCAAATCTTACAAATTACTGCATACCATATGGGCAAGTGTAAGATAAATTTTCTTTTAAAAGAGAAGAGACTCATTGCTGAATAACTTTTCTTTTTCGTGCAGTTGTCGGCCTTATAATTACATCGAAAAAGACGAAATTATTTAGCATGTTTTTGATTTTATTTCCTTCATGGGAGCAATTTATTTGCCATTTATTGTCTACAGTCGTTACTACCACGCCTTTTTCCCTTTTATAATTCCGCCGTACACAATTACGATAATTCCTTCAGGTTAATAATCCATTACTGAATCTCCCACACCGTAAATAAACAAATCTCACCCCTTTTCTGCCTTACCGAGATCGGCTCTATTTTTTGATTAATGTGGCACACTCGTACCAAGGTGAACCGCTCATAAAATGCTGCCACGAAATGCTCCTGAGGAGGTAAAAAAAGACAATATTAAAAAAGGTAAAAAGAACACGAACAAATTGGTGTCACTTGGTGCCAATCGGCTGCCGCAAACAATGGCCGGAAGCTCTTTGGAAATTGTCTACGATAAAAATTTTGCCGTAAAATCGAAAACGAAAAGAAACCACCGCACCACGCGGTAGGTACTAAACGGCTTTTGGCTAAAAGTTGAGTTATTGTTTACCAAACAGAAACAAATTCTATCGTCGTGGTAACATCGGGCGGTAAGTACACCCTGTGTGTGTCACCAGCCAGGCACCGACGACGGCGACGACCATTTTCCTCGGTTTTGCTGCCTTTTTTTAGTTTTTATGCGCTTTTATTGATATGAAGGCGGATTTTCGCAACATGCGATGAAAGTCGTAAAATCGCTGAAAAAAAGCGATCCTTATCGCGGCTGATCTCACATGGAAGAGCTTCATTTGCTCCACTTGGTTAGCCAAGCGAAGATTAATCGTCACCCTGTGTGGCTTATGGTCTTACGGACGTTATGGCCGGCAGCGTACCGCAACCGCCAGATTTACTCAGACCCCGGACAGCCGCGTTCAACTACTTGGAACAACTGATTTCGCTGATAAAACTTTACCGAGGATTTCCAGTAGTTTCCAGAAAATTGTATTTATAATCGCCTCAGCCCTCACCTCGTCACCCGCGCCAGTAACGATCATGAACCTCCGGTCCGCTCTTCTCTTCGCCCTGCAATGCTCAACGCCATCTCATGAGTGTTGTCACTACTTTTTGCGGGAATTATGCAACCAGCAACAAGTGCGCCACTCAGATGAGAGGCTATAAAAATTCAAAGGAAAAGAAAAGAAAGAAATAAAAGTACACGGATCGCGCTCGGTCTTATTAAGTTACAGACCGGGATTCATGAATTCCTCCAGCTGAAAAGTGCCCCCGGCGGCATGTGGTTCATACAGTGCACACCTCGCGCTCCCCGCCCCGCTTCTTGGCATCTTTGCGCGTAAATTATGCTGCATACGAAATGAACTCAGTGGCTGGATGTGAACCGAACCTAATAAAGTCGAGAGACGGCTCGGCCACACGGCAGGGCGAGAAAACAAAACATTCGTGGCATATTTGATGTGGGCAGATTCATCCCGGGTACTTTACTGTTTTTCCCTTTTTTTATTCGCCCTCTTTTGTTTTTGTTGCCCCCGATAAAAACTGTGGAGGAACAATGTGCTGGATTGTCGAGGGATTTTGCTTTTAGGAAAAGTCCATTCTTACCGGGAGGTATAACTTATCCTGCTCATGAAAAATAAAACACTCCTGGGCGAAGGATTTCAATTGTTCGAATTTTTATTATTATCTTTTCCAGGGCGTTTTTGCTTTTAGTGTTCCGTACCCGAAATTTGTAATCAGCAACATTTATGGAATTTATGCAGTGTCTGCTGTTGTTGATTACATCTTTTTATGTTTAAACAACTCCAACTGCTTCGCGTCAGTTCCTTAAAAAGCTAAATTCGAAAGCGCCAAAATGCAGCTAACATACACGCTTGCATTCCTAGATCACTATTGTCCTTATATTTACTTTCTTAATTAAAAGGACTACAGATTAGAACAGTGAAAACTGCGGTAAGAAAATCGTCTTGAAAACGTTGCCCTTCAACCTGCTAACATTTTTATCCATAACGTTGAAGCAAAAGTAAATGCTGAACACAATGAGATTAAGCGCAATCCCTAACGACTAAGGTTTACAACTCATTAAAAGAAAGAGTTAGTTTTTTGTACGTACGCATCCTTCAGTCGACAGTGCTCCATCCCCAGGATGGCAATAGAAGAGCCAAGTATCCCTTAGGGCGTGTTCTCCACCTTTCGGAGGATATGCAAGCCTTTTATCCCGACATCGACTTGCAGCTAGTCGACGTGATACTGACTTGGATTCATTGTCGATGTGATGTTTTTAAATGTAAAATTCTTCTATCGGGATCTTAAGCTCCACTGGGATTTTCCTTTTATTTTCAAATAGAAACGACGCAGTCCGAAGTACTTTTCATTTTAGTCCTGATGACGCGACAACGCCAAACCGGCATTTCCATTTTCTCTTTCCCCCCCTGTCCAGAAATTGGCCGAGACGCGGCGAAGTGCGACTCAACACCTCTGAAGCTATTATGGGTGCAAACAATGAAACCTAATAAGCTCCACTGGCTGGATTTGTCTCGACTGCGGACGCCGCTGAAAAGGGGAGAGGTTGTGGAGTCTATTTGTTCACGTACCCAGTCCGTGTTCCGGTCAGGTTTGTAAAATTTTCAAATTCGACCATCTGACCTGACCTGGCCGTAGTTACCGGGTGGGAATAGGAACTCGGCAAGCTTTGTTTGAACAGCGATATTGCATTGAACGTGCAGCCTACCTTTAACACGGATTGCACGTTGCATCGGGTGGGCGTGGCAGATGAATGCGAGAGGGAGGTGGATGGACTTGAAATGAAGCCCTTTTCGCTCTTTGTCAGTTAATTCGCAACTGTTTACAGTGTACAATGGGATTTGATTAGTGTTGACACTTTCATCGTCACTGATGATGTTCGTTAACACTTTTTTATCGTACTTTTTTTTTAGTGGGAGCTCTCCTTGACGGACTTTGCAAGATAAAGCTGAACACGGACGGAATATTGGCGAATTCTACAGCGGCAAGTCAGGTTACATTGCATTCGTCAAGTTTGCCTGCAATTGGTTCTTTTTTGTGGATTTAATAAAGAAGAAAAGAAACTATTTTCCATTTTGCAAATGGATAAATGGTTTAATGTCGTCGGTTGTAGATGTTGACTATAGGGCAAGTTTCACGGAAATTGCCCTACCAGCATACCTATGGGTCTCTGAAAGACATGTTATGCAAATCTCTATTTATCAGTTTATCGTGGATGAACTATTCATTATTAATCACGTGTACACTATTTCCGATTTAATCATAGTTGAAGCCGTAAATTATAAAGTTATCTAACCGTAATACGATTTTTAATTTCTAACGAAACTTTGCTCGATGGGTTTCAATAACTTTTTTCTATTTTAGAACGAGTCGAAAATCCAAGTATCGAATGATACCCTATTAAAACCGGTGTAACCGTTAGTTGAGCCTCTATGAGGGACAAGAGCAAATATTACCATACTTTTCAACTTCGCAGTTATTTTAAGTACTACCTTGAAAGCAATTTTATTACGTTTTATAAAGACCTTAAAAATTAAAGATTCACAACTTCCTTTCCTTCAAAGTTTGTCTCATTTCACATGTCCCCCCAAATTGGTAAAATTCGGTCTTAACTTTTTCGTCGATATTTTCATCTTGCAACAGCACTTTGCGAGTGCTTGTCCTAAAATGCTTTAACGACCATATTTATTCTTGTCTTCTGGCTGAATCAGCAAATTCCTTCTGTCACAGTTTGCGAAACTTTCTTTTGTCGTGTGAGGGGGTTAAGTTATGTAAAAAGTGCAATTGCTGTTCATCACATTCTGCCGACATGCAAGTATTTTTTATTTCTTGGCTGATTACCCGCCGTAAAACGTCGAGTTTAAAAACTCGCCTCTTAAAACTCTCCAAAGCCATTTAAATCACATATTCATCTTATACGGGGCTTTAAAAGTATTTTCAGCTCCTTAACGGCTACAAAAATTCCATCCTTCCCGAACGAGGAAGGCCCCATCCCATCCCGGTCGTTGTCGTTTTCCCAACAAGAAACCCTATAATTTCCCACACCGTGCAGTAGTCTAGTTTTGTTGCATTTTTTCATCCTCTGTGTTTATTTTATGTATCCTGACTGCATAAAGCACAAAGGGCTTCTAGTGCTCTAAGGTCCGGCGAACTGTGCGCAGGGAGAAGAGAAGACATAGGCCAATTCTGCAGCACTAAATTTTAAGTAAGTGAGGCGAAAACATGTCTTACCGCAGCCAAAACCTTGTGTGGCCTACTTACGGATGAGTAAACCAATAAGGCACTCGGGCTCTGGTGCTGCCATCTGCTCCACCTATATCAGCACACGAGTCCGCGCCCGAAGGCTCTTAGAAATTTTTCAATTCATACGGCAAGCGACTAGAAAAAAGTATTGAACTTATCCGAACAAAGGACCTTCTATAGAGGCCCCATACAAATGCAGGATATGCAAGGCGGAGCCTTCAATGAGGGTGCCCTGACACATCTTATCCAGGCCAGGAGGGCCTTGCTAACTTGCTAAGGCGGCGACCACTGGCATCGACATTTTTATTAGGACTGCATTAAAATTCAACGTCGCCTTTGCTTATTATAACGCTATAAATTGTCCAGGAGTTGGCCACCGGCCAAGGGTAGTCGCAAGACCCATTACTTTTCGGGTCTATCCAAGGACCATGAGTGGCATTTCCGGTGCGACAGGAAAAGCGATGGCCATTCCACCAAAATAAAAGCAGATATACACAGTTGGGTAACTGGCAAAGATCAAAAACCAGGTTCCGTACTAGCCCTCTATATTTCTACTACTTTTAAAATTCAATGGAAACTACACTTTTACGAAATATTAAAATATCGGGGAACATTGAAAAGTATGGAAGGTTTTCGGAAATGAAGAATCATATATTTCCAGACCATCCCACAACGCCTTGCTTATAAGTTTGCGACCTTTACAATTTGCTAGAATAAAGCGCGAGCAAGCTGGATACACTAAAAGCAACTTTAGTCGGAAAATAGAACAATTCTGGTCCTAGAAAGCATTTTCCGGTCATCTAGACACGCCTCAACAGAAAGGGCTTTATCCCTTTTTCTCTCTCGTACCCGAAACCCTTTGAAGCAGAGATCTCTTGGCACTACGCGCAATTACCCCTAAAACCATCATCAGTTGTTCTTGCCATCTTTCTCGCGGAGACAATAGACTAGAGATATTAAGGTTCAAAAGAAGGGAAAACAAAAAGCAACCTCTTCGCATTTTGCAAACGGGCGCACTTCCCAACACCCTTAAGACTTTCTGCAGTAGTGTAACCTTTAGAGGGCGGAAACGGGGGGTTATGCTGGGTTATGTTTAATATGTTCACGTCATCTTCAAAATGGGTTGCATAAGAGATTTTACGAAGGATTCTAGGTGCGCCGTGAGCCTGTCGTCGTAGGTTTTATGTGTGCGAAAAAAAGGAATAATTGCCATGGGCTTTTCCTCCCTTTTCACAGAGGAGAACCCACGAACCCACGCCAATTCCGGAGGATCACACGAAGGTGGCCTGGGAATCTTTTGTATTTTTGTATGGTGCGTGACTAAGAGCTGTGTGCGGTGGGCTTTTTAGCGAATGAGAACATAATTGAAGAGTTTGAGAGTTCGGGGGTTCTGGGAGTTCAAGTTGTCCTAGAGAAGACCTCCCCAGAGTCTTCCGTGCTCTTGATACCCATTTGGCCGAGGACCTTGTTAGAATGCGTCGTGAATTAGCCGGGGCAGAATGTTTATGGACAGCAGTCCAAGCTAGCAAGCCGCAGAAAAATGACATTCTGACCAGGATTCCCTTAAGAATTTCAGGAATCCTTGAAATTCCCAGAATCCCAGGAATATTTTGGATTCTCATTAAAACTGTTCGCGACACAGAAAATTTCACTTTCCGTCCGTCTGTAATCCCGAAATTACAAGGGATTGCCTTTGGATTAGTGCCGAATTCCTATCGTCAGCGTTGTTGTCAGGTGCAGGGCTCGGGAATGGCCGGTTACATAATCCTCAATGAATTCTAATTCGGTCGTTTTCTGTTCGTTGTGATGTCCATAATTTGTTTCTGTCACTCGATTCGCGGGATGAGTAATTGCAATCGTGTCACATACGTTGTTGGGACGAGTCGCAAAACAGCCAGCCAGGGTCCTTTAAGATGACAAAGGGAATGCAGCTGCAAATTCTCGATCACCGCATAAATCTCTTCCTCCCGTACTAGCGTATGGTTTTCTAATCCGATCTGATACGATATTTGCTGCACAATTATTTTTGTGGCATCAAGGGTTACCATTTTACCCTTTATTTTGAATTGCAATTCTGCGCTATTTTGTCAAACAAGCCTTTGGGAGCTTTTGATGTATGAAACTTACGTTTCGTCAATTTTTAAGGCCTCGCCTGTAACAGATTCAAGTTTTTTATTAACTTTATCATATGGATATTTAAAAGAACTAGAATTTTAGCACATTAAACTGAATTTTTTTTCATCATTATCATCCCGTGCTACTTTCGACCAGCAATGTAGAGCAAGAGAGAGTATCAGACGCATTCTCAACTACGAAAGCAATGGCCTACATTTGCCTCTCCTTCCAATTGAATTTCACAGAGAGCTGATTAATTCGCTTTAGGTTAATTAATCTTAACCGTCCGCAGATTGAACTGAAGGCATTTGCCGAGCAATCTTACCCAAACTACACCACCACCCACTCCGGGTATTCCAAGATCGGGAAGGGAATGAAGCACGAGGTCTTAATCTGGATCGGACAGAAACCTTGCTGTACAGGGAAGCACTCGTGCCTTACTTCAAATTCAGCCAATATCAAGCCGACTATAGTAGAAAACCACATAATCCCCACCCTGTAATCTGTGCATGTCTGCAAACCACCTGCTGGTACAGTCCGAAATTAACAAGACCTTTAGAGACTGGGTTCCATTGACCCTACTGGGCACAGTAGTCTTCCGGACTTTTCCACAAAGGGCGATGATGCCTTTCAATCTCGGCTCAGATTGGCTACATTGGATTGGTCCTGTGTTCAACGAGGGCACTACCCTCCATCGGTTGGGCTTAGCAACTGCAGACATAGGCTGAACGCATAACTATTTAATAGCTTTGACGGTCGGCGATTAAATCAGATGTGGATCGTCGGCTAGGTTGCTGCAACCGCACTTCGATTCTGCGGTTGTTTGGCCTCAAAACCAACCGAGCTACGTCTTATCCAGAATGGCCAAGTAGTAATCCATCGCACTCGCCGCGCGGGGAGACCTACGGCTCAGTTATTCGATTAATGGAAAATGCTTGTGGATTCCTGCGGCGTCTGCGATTCGGCTCTTTTGTGAGATCATGAAAATCAAAATCACTGGGAATAGTCGCATGCAAAGCCGCCGTCAGCACACACGAAGCGAAAATCAAAAATCGAGGCTTCGACCGAAAATTAACAGAATTGTATTTGCAAAGTATCTGAAAGAACCAATACCGCTTGGAATTTTGAACTAGTCACAGGATCACTGTGCGGTCACAGCGACGCAGAAATGAAATCTCTCCCACTTGCTAGTGCCATCTCGTAACGACCGCTGGAAATATCCCCAAAGAACCGCGTGTTAATGACTTTTAATTATTTACCCACTTGAACTGCTCGTGAAGCAAAAATTGGCACCCACGCTGTCGTGCCACCGTCACTCCTACGGGGGCGAAGAGCACGGCGAAGTGGTGGTTACCTCATGCAAAGGCTGATAAGAGATGGATTAACCCCCACCCTGCCATCGGCTGGGAACGGCATATGTGTCGTAATTGGGGTGACCTCCAGCACTTGCTCTGTCGTGTCCTAAGCTCATAACTGCGGGAATTAATTGTGTTCTAAGGCAGAGATGGCGCTGCCAGGGGTATAGGGCTGAAGGTGTAGGTTCGGGTCGTTTCACCCACGATGGCGGCGTGTGGCTAAGGTCGAGCAAGAAGCTCAATTAGGGACGAGGTATAGATTTTAAAATCTTTGACCCGCAAGGTCTAGTCGGTGGTGGTGTCTAGTGGGTACAGAGGCAAAACCTTCTGCTTCTAATGAGCCAGTCATTTTAGTAACGGGTTTAAGATCAGATTTTCGTCTTAACGACATTAATGGTTCCTTCCTAAATCAAGAAATCCTTGACGGCGTCTAATACTGAAAAATTTATTCTTCTTAGGGCAAATGAAACTTTTGGAATTCTGTACGTCATACACATATATCGGTGGAATACCGTCCGTATGTCTTCATGGGGAGGCAAATTAAGGAATTATGTACCATTAGCCGCTCAAAACAGGTGGAGGGATTAACAGATTAGCAGCGCCCATAATTAACTTAGCAGGTTTCATAGGAGTTCTTGAATTCTGACAAATTTCCTGTGACATACTTCATGAAGTCTGTCGTTAAAATATCGATATTAAGTTTGATGTAAAAGTTTTTTAATACTGTTTGGTTACTTGCTTTTTAAATATATATTATGTATTATATGTAGAGTAATTTGTGCAATGTATTTGTTAAAAATTGCCACTACAGACGAGGACAGTCGTTCTACTCGACTCTATTCTAAATTTAGTCGACTTGATTTTAATTCGTCCTAGTAGAGCTGAATTGTAATATTAAAAACAATGTGCTTTGGCTGACTAATAGAAAATAATTATTGAATGCATTATATACTTGTCGCATTCAAAAATATCTGTTTAATTTTTTCGAATCGACGATATATTGCCCAGATTTTGTAGGGCATTTCTTGGTTCCTATGCTGTCCCCTGACTATGCTGTCCGCAAGCCTTGAGCTCAGACATACTCTAGCTATTGCTGTGCCCGGACATCGATAAATTTCACACCTTTCTGGCTTGTAACGCCGTTAGGGGCTAATTAATCACCTAGCGCGCACCTCGGACATCGATTGAATGGATGAAGATTGCCGCCGCTAAGACGTCGGTGCGCGGTGGCAATTTATAATCGCCACACCGCACTAGCCTTCTTGCGGCGGGAAAATGCCTTATTAATTATTGCGCTAAATTTACTGCCGCGGACCGCGTGATGCAATTCTATGATTAGCGCGGTCTCAAAGTCTTCCATAAGATTTATGGCATTTATGGTGTTCTTTTAGCGGCTTTTTACTCTCGCATTTGCTTAGCTCGTATAATGACGTCACGAAGCTAACAGGGTCAATCTAGATACCGGCCCTGATGATACCTGTGCTACCTGTTACTTTTCTTAAGTGGGGGACGAAAACACAATTTCCGGGCGTAAACGGCATAAGAGCAAATCGGTGTCAAGATGTCCGTGATAAGGCACGCCTTAATTTTTCTTTATAGGGCGAAAAACAAACACAGTTCCAGCTTCCAAAAGTAGAAGCCATTGCCTCTGTTCGATCTGATTAAAGGCTTTACTGTCCCCCTGTGTGGAATCATAAAAATTATATAGCGAAAAAATCAAAATCTCTTTTTGTTCGCAATTATCTCCTTAGTGTCGAATTTTCGTTAATTTCCGCCTCCTTGTCTGCTTTTTCAGGTCAGGACGCTGTTCGTGAGTGGATTGCCCATGGACGCCAAGCCCAGAGAGCTGTATTTGCTGTTCAGAGCATACGAGGTAAAAATAAAACATATAAAAAATAAAAAACATTTTCCGTCGTCGTTTTTCGAACCGACCCAGGAACTCATTTTCAATTTCCATCGCTTTACCCTTCGGTTCTCGTTGTAGGGATACGAGGGATCACTCCTGAAAGTTACCAGCAAGAATGGAAAAACTGCATCGGTAAGTACCCCGCCCCCACCCAAACCGCCACACCCTTCTCTCTTTGCGGAGGGGCCCCTATTGTGAGCTATTTTCAATGAGTGGGGCAATTAAAGAACCTTTGTAATTTTCCACAGCCCGTCGGCTTTGTTACATTCCACACGAGAGCGGGCGCCGAGGCTGCCAAACAGGACCTACAGGTAAAACCGAGACCTTTTGTTGATGCTGTTTTCGTTTTTTTCTTTGTAAACTACTAGAAAAATTCGTTCTAATTTTTTTTTGTTTTTTTACTCCCCTGAATACATCCAGTGCCCTTTTTACAAAATAATCGTTTTTGAGAGTTTTTTAATGAAATAAATATCTACACAATTTACTGAAATTGTGGTTAAGATCGGTTGTTTTTTATATAAAAAAAATACAATAGTTGGAAAGTACGGTTGAGTTCCTCTTTCATGTTATATGAGATTCAAACTTTAGAACTCTTGCGTTCTTTGACCTATGCTGTTAGAAAATTCCGCTGCAAATATGTATCTTTACCCACTTTGAATAAGTTTTACATTTGCAAACTGTAAAACAAATAAAAATAAAAAATACAATTTATTTGACAATATTTTATAGCCTGACATTTAATGGTGGGTATCATTTTTAGGTGTAAACCAAAATAGTTTCTGTAAGAGTTTTCTGCTAGGATTCCGTAGCTATTACAAACCTAATCAATCTCATCTTATCGACCGGTCTGTTCGGAACCTTCCTGTGTGTCTAATAAACTGTTAGTCATTTTTTTAAAAAATTTCGTAAATACATATTGAAGCTGAAGTTCGTAAAGGACTATGAAAAGTCTGTTTCAAAAAAGTATTTAAGAAAGCATTGAAGATTTTTTTGAATTTATTAGCAATATTTAATGATCTGTATTTCGGCTACTATAGCTTTACGTTAATTTTTATAGCATTTCCGAAAATTTAAAAAGTTAATTTGATAATATTTTTCTGAAAATCTGAACTAATTATAACTTTTCAAATACCAATTTACAGAAAAAAAACACTGATTTTGACAAAAATCTATATGTGTATTCGCTGATAATAAATTCATTCTTATAGAGAAATAAAAGCAACCGATTTAAACCAAAATTTCGGCACGCATTTTTACCTAGTAAAAATAAATATCCTCAAAATTATTTTCCTCCCTATTTCCATGCCATGTATTGGTTTTTTATAAAAGAAAGATAAAAACACGCTCAAATGTGCAACTGCAATTCAATTCTTAGCAAATAATGAGAAAAAAGACTAGAGTAAAAAATAAGAATAGTTTATAAAGTAAATAAATAAAAGCAGAGACGAACGCTGAAATTGAATCTGATATGCGTGCAGAACTGTTATATAAAACTTAGATTTACTTTGTACCTTTTCTACATCTCTACCTTAGCTGTATCTGTACAAAAGCAATTTACCAAGATATGTATCTTTGCATGATATGATCACTCCACCGTGATTGTTTTCATTTTTTTCCAATTGCGCTTGCACATTCACAGCCCTGCCCCTTCTCCTACAAAATAGGGAAAATCCGTTTTCTATTTGTTATATTTCTTTAAACATTTGAACAAATTTTCTTTTCCAATCACAACCTTTAAAGGTCTTCCTCATAGGCGTACACAATTGAAAATTAAACACACCACCACCTTTATTATTTTACGTCTCTTATTCTTCTTCACACGACACAAAATCGTTTGTCTTATTATTTTGTTGGATAAAACTATCTTTCCTGTAATTCTTTATGATTTTTTTTCTCCCCCCGCCTTTAAAAGACAAGTTTGTTTAGAACATCAACCAACAACCAAAGAACGAAATTTTTTAAATTATCAAAAATGCGAAATTTCTTGCACAATTACCAAGAAAAGAGCTCCCCGAAAAAACTAGAAATACTCCCTGCATTCCGCAGCCCCCCGAATGCTTTTGTTGGTTTTCTATTGAAATGGAAACTTTTTGGCGAATTTTATTTGACTACACCTCCCCCTCATCCTTCGATCCCGGCTTCAGTATCCCTAAAATCAACGTCCCTAAAATGATCCACCCCCGTACGGGGCCCATTCGTGGTAATCAATTAGCAAATGGATGGCAATAGATTAGTCATTAATGCAGATGTTACGGCAATAGGTATCACATCGCATACGTCAGCGTGATTACGGCGGGACCGGAGCGAATAAATTGCTTTTATTCAAAATTGCATGTCCAATTACCCCGCCATGCGAACGACCCGTGTCATTACCGCGATGCATACTGCAGGTAATGCAACAATTACATGCACGTCAATCGCCCGCGAAAGCGAAGGAAAACAACAGCACAGGCCATCGACGAGCGAAAAACAATACTACATTTCCACGGAAGGGGTGGGATGAATGGTCAAGGAATCGAGCTAGAACTGCCGAGAATATGAAAAAGATTCGGAGAAATTGAAAAAGTTGCAAACTCCTTACCGGTCGGCGGTGTTCCTTGGCATAATCGTAAATCAATACAAGGTGACCGGTAATTTTCGTTTTAATAATCGCTGGGCACAAGTCGCTGTTTCCTGTGTCGTGTCATGTTGCCAGCTCAATGCATGTATCTGCAAGTACCTGCGGTAATTGTCGTGGGATAACTAAGTTAGATAAAGGTGGCAATTACTTGTGGGTTTTTTCGTGTTGATAGAACGATTTAGATGATTTAATGGATTTAATGTTGGCACGGATCTTTCTAACGCAATAAAAAATAGTGATATTCCCCTTGCACCTGGTGATGCCTTTTTCAAGCACGAAAATTGCAAGCTAAAGCAATGACTGCATTTGATGCAACCTTGTGGTATCAAATTGAAGGCAATTATAACTTTTAACATTTAATTTTTCAAGGAATCATAATTTTTTTTTATTTACACTATTAGGGGAATACTAAAAAAAAACTTGTACTTAAAAACTTATTCATTTTATTTAATTTGATTTGTTACTAAATTTGAAATCATTATATACATAAATTTTTGAAAAATTGTGTTAGAAGTTTGTTCCAAAAAGGAAATAGCTTCAAATTTCTTTCTAAAAATCTCTTTCTCTAATTTCTTCACAAGTTCATACAGAGACTATAGACCATCCTAAATGGATTCAATTTTTAAAAATTTTGCATCCAGTCGTTTAGAAGTTACGTGTAAAGCAACAGTTTCTAGAACTTTTATATCTTTGTCTGAGCAATACGTGAAAACGAATAGTAGATTTTTATAGAACTTTCACTAGAACATAACCTAAATCAAAATCTACAAAAAAAGGCACAAGCAGAAGTGTTTTATAAGTATGTTACATATAATCTACTGCCATCTGCAATACTCGATTACGCTGTAATATAAATTTTCCTGCTATAACTTGCGTTACGCCATTTACTTCCTAATCCGCCTAACAAACTTTCAAACTCTCCTAGTCCTTATCAATTCTTCCAAACGATAAAATTGTACAAAAAATTTTGGTTTTTGCTTGAAAAAGAAAAGTCGAAAGAATTCAAACCTATTATTAAGCAAAAAAAGAAGAAATGTCCAAACACCTATACAACAAAAAACCGCTGTACGCTCATTTGCAGCAGGGTGTTCGCTTCGATCCCGATATGCCCCAAACAATACGCTTGGAATTCGCCAAGAGTAACACGAAAGTGAGCAAACCTAAACCACAGCCCAATACAGCGACAACAGCCGCACATCCTGCATTGATGCACCCACTCACTGGACGTAAGTAAACACAGAAAAAAGAAAAATGACTTTAGTTAGTAACCTAAAGAAAAAAAAATTAATTTCATTAAAGAAGAACTACTATGTACTACTTCTTGTAGTGTACTTTGAGTAGGGCAGTATTACTGTTTTGTTTTTCTCTTTAGTTCCTTAGTTTTTTACGTAGATTTTTGTCTAGCGCTTTGTATCCCCTCACATCCCTCCTCCACAGCTTTATGAAATATGCACTTAACAGCAATCGTACTATTAGCACCAAACAACAAATCACACAGCTGAAATATCACGATATTGAAATGTGTATTTTGCATATGGCAACACTGGTAATCTTATAAAAGTGGTCTCGTGAAAAAGAAAATATTTACAAAAAAAGTGCATGTGGCAAAGTATCCTTTAGCCCGTTCTAAACACACTCGAAACATCTCCTGCTTCCCGATCCCATTGATCCTGTTGAATGTATTAAAAATCAGCGCTTATTGTGAATAATTTGGAAAAAAAATTGTATGAAAAAAAAACAAAAAGAGAGAGATACAAGCTATAGAAATAAAATAAAAAAATATAAATATATTAACAATTTTTATCAATTGTTGTACATATGGTAAAATATTTGTTACATAAATTATTCAGATTTGGGAACACCATTCTTTCCCGGCGGGCCTGAACTATGGCATCATCCGCTAGCATATTCGGCTGCCGCCGCCGCTGAATTGCCTGGAGCTGCAGCCCTGCAGCATGCAACGCTAGTACATCCGGCTCTGCATCCTCAAGTGCCGGTCAGATCTTACCTCTGACTAAATACAGATAAAGTTCTAGAGCAGCCTATGCACCAAGTGAGTCAAACAAACTAAATACTTGATAATACACACATAATGCACGCAATTGTAGGTCATCTTACAGGGCAAACTATCGTAGTTGTCTATTTTGTAAAAATATAACAAGAATTTTTAATTGAAATGAAAATATAATATTTTGAACAAGTGGTATCAACCACGTCGAATATATATGGTATATGTGAATGCTATAGGTTTTAGGAACTACGAGTTTCAAAACTCTTTCTCATTAGGGCTAGCATATGAAACACAGCCTACGACTTAAAGTCCTGGTCACTCTATGATAAAAGTCAAATGTTAGTTGTACACATGTTGGGAAAAAAGTGATTTGTTCCAAAATTTGTTCATGTATTTCCTATGTTTTAATAATTAAGGGATTATGATTTACACAAGACGATTACTGGTGTACAAACCTGAAATCATAGTAACAGCGCACATTTATTTGATTGTTCCAAAATAAGAATTTCTCTTAATATTTAACGTATATATAAAATATTGATTCTAGGGTTTTTCTTAGTAGTTAAGAGTTCATTAGAAAGACTGTCAATTATGTGTGGGTTATTATTACAGAACGAATAGAACTATGAGTATAATCGACTACATTATTAAATGAGATAGCATTTAAATTATATTGATGGATTTTAAAAAATATTTTAGACTCAAATGACATTGCCACATCCATCAGCAATCCACCCGGCGTCGATGCATGTATCAGCCGGTTTACCAGCTGGACACCATTTTTTACCAAGTCCGGCCCTAGCGAGCCCAGTTGGATCAGCTGGTAACTCACATCCACCCAATCCACCACTTGCCGCGAACGCCCCATGTTCAACACTGTTTGTCGCCAATCTAGGGCAATTTGTATCGGAGCATGAACTGAAGGAAGTTTTCTCCAGGTAAGTTCAAGGCAGCATCTCCCTTGAGTATCACACGTTCAATCCTGTAAATAAATCCCCCCGGCGCCCCGTAGAATTGAGAGTATAATATAATTGTATTTTTCCACCTCTTTCACATCTTTCTTCTTATCCTTCGTCATATTGTGAGACAGCTAAAATGCAATTTTTTTTTATTCTATTTCTCTTTAGGTTTAATTTTTTTGTTATGATTTCCCCTTTCACTTTCCACATATTTTGTCTCATCTTTTCCAATATGATTTTATTCAATTATGTTACCTGCCTGGCGCACACATCACAATTCGAAACGTAGTGCGTTGAAATTGTGTCGTGCGAGGCACCCGATACCTCGGGGCTCTTTTCTAATTGAAGCAATTTTCGAAAGACACACAATTGAACTGGTGTACACAAAGGATCGACCTGGCTGGGAGATAATTTTAAGAAAACAAATAAACAGGGAATAAAAGGGTTGTTTCTTATTAAAACACAATGGAATTGTAGACTTTCGTATTGGGGTAGGTGTTTGAATGAAATAAAAAAACGGAATCGGATGAGAGCTCAATCATTCCGATTGATTTTTTGTAATCACCCTTTTTTTAAAAGCAATATAAAATTAAGGTGCAGTTTTAATATCAAAGTTCGTAAAGAACTTTTAGCTAGGTTAAATTTGTACGTAAAAGGCCAATTCGAATAAATAAACCCGTAAAGCTAATTCAGCCCAAACCGAGTTAAGATTGTTAAAATTGTTGAGTTCATAAGAAAAATTTGATCAAATTCAATTGGAAGAGTCCCGAGGAATTTTAGCATATTTATAACCCCCCATTTCATTTTTACTCTTAGTAAAATCAAATTGTTAAAGTATAACACCAGAGTATGTTGCTTCTTTTGTAGCTTCCCCTTTTCGTTAAACTCTTTTCCATTGCTATGCGCCTTTTAGTGAAATAAGTAAATTTTGCACAAATTAATGGCCATATTTGTCTGTAACCATCATTTCTAGCAAATTACTTTAAGTCACTTTTCTTATTTCGTTCTTTTCTGTTTTTTGTTTCATCGTTTCAATGTAAAAACTCGACTCAATCACCACAAAAAACCGAAACGATATAAAAATTTTTTGTTGAACTTACTAAAAAAAATCGATAAAAATGCGTAATATATGAAAACAAAAAAAATGCACATACAGTTTGCCTGGTTTTTGCCGCCTTCGTATGCACAATAACGGTCTGCACAGTACAGGTACTATAAATCAAGGTACAGGTACAGGTAGTACGGGTAGCAATCCAGTTGCATTTATTGAATTTAAAGATTCAGCCTGTGCTGGTGCCGCTATGAATCAACTACAAGGTAAATTTCTGCTATCGTCTGATCGTGGATCTATCCGTATTGAGTATGCTAAATCGAAAATGATAAATGAATTAACATCACCAGCACTATCAGCACTACAGCCCGTAACAGCACTACAGCACCACCACCAACAGCACCATCATCATCACTTTAGAGACGTATGTATGTAATGTTTGTATGTATGTTTGTTTTTAAAAAAATGATACTATGCACCGTCCTCCCTGGAGAACTAAGAAAAAATGTTCTTTTTACCACTAAACATTTTTTAATTGTGTTTACGTACGATCTCTTTTTGTTCAAGATTAAACCTTTTTGTTTTAAGAGGACGGAGATTAACGTGGTTAAATTTTTGGGTTAAGATGATAATGCCGCGATTATCTAGATCAGCTTAACGCGCCTGACTCAGCACATTTTTTTGGAGATTTCGGCTCTAACGTAGTCTATGTGATCGTGCCGCGAAATTAAGAGAAACCAAAAGTAATTTGCTGATGATGTAAGAGCTTAGTTTTTGCAATACCTTCGTACTGCTGATAAATTTGAGGAAATTAGGCAACCAATGAGGAGTAATTCTATTATATCAAGGTCTCGTTGATTACACTTATTCGAAGAGTTTGTGCAATTCCTTTTTGTTTTTTTGTCCATAACATGTGAACTAATCAGACATCTTTTACCTTTCTGAAATTTCAATTCTCTTTTGGGTATGCGTTTAATTTTGAGCAATAATATGGCCGTTATAAAAGATGATTATGTTGAAAATGTTGTTGCTGGGCATGTGGCACTATTTAAATATGAAAAAGTCGTTTCGAATCGTTAGTTTTTGAAGTAATCTGAAATGAGCTTAGTCTTGCAGATCCACAGAGGCTAAACACAATTTTTTAACTTAACTCTTAGAAGTATGTTTAATCCTACAATGGCAAATTGTCATAAAATTAACGACTCGAGAATGTGTCAATTTTAAGAAAAATTACTCACTCGATGATTCCAATCCTTCCTGTAGTCGAAGCATATGCAAAGAAAATATAACATGTTTCACTAAGCCTTGTAAAATGTACAGGTGCTTACTATTAATTTTAATATAAATAAAATTACCGCTATAAAGCAAGCATTTTGAAAATTGCAATATATAATCATAAATCACTTCTTCTTAGCTCACCTTTTTATGGATAGATGAAAAAGCTACATGAAGACCAATTTTGCAATTTTTAAAAAATAAGTGTTTACAAACACTTCACAAGCAAGATTGTATTTTGGAAAAGACTTTAAATAACAACACAAGGAGTCTTCGTGGTCCTAATGTCTGCCCGTAAAATTTCTGAAAGGATTTTAACAATGAGACAATAATTTGGCGCCGCAAATAAAGTTTAGTTTTATTTCACAAACCCTTCTAGCTCTTCTAAAACTATACCAAAAACCTTCTCATCCCCACAGACAAGCCCTGGAAAATGGGACGAAAATTTAACCACGCTAAACATCTTCGTCCAAGAGAATACACGGCAACTATCGTAATAAAGCAGAACAAACAATGCCCAGAAAAGACTACAACATAAAAAATTCTTTTTAAAAATTTCACAAAAGCTGCACTGTTTCCATGAGTTTTTCGTATTTTTTCTTCTATTCGAAACAGAGGAGCGGGCGTGGAGTCAAGGCAGGATCTCTTGAGTAAAAAAACAGAACGTGAACTTCATCCATTCTTAATGACAACTCCAACTTGACCCGTTTCGGCAGGAGGTGGAATTTACGTTTTACCAGCAGCATCACATGTCACGGCATGAGAACACGGACACATTATTTTATCCAACAGCAATTTTATTTCTATTCGGCTAATGGACACCAGAAGAAACTGCAGAGACCTCTTCATGGGCTACAATAGGCAACGACGACGACATGTGTTTGCGGATTGCAAATTAGTTAATTGTTAGCGCATCACACTTAACATTTATTATATAGTTATTAATTTATTATATTGTGACGCAAAACGAGAAATTTTAGGATGTGGCGATTCTGCTGGGGCAGGCTGCAAGGCCATCGACAAAGGTAAAACTAACAAAGGAAAAAAGCAATTGTTTTATTTTGTAGTAAATTCAATAACATAAAAGTATAAATAAAAATAAAACTATATATAAAGGCAATGAAACCAATGAGGACGTGTAGAGAGAATTATTAACTTGAATAGTAATAACATAAGAAACAATCAACAATTTTTTTTTACATGTTTAGAAAAGAATTGCTAAAAATGGTGAAATTTCGCTTTTGTTTTTAAATTTTGCGACTAAAAGTGAATAAATGATATGAAGTTGTTTAAGAAGAATATATTAAAAAAATATATAAAAGTAAATTATGATAAATAATGCATAGTTCTTATGACTGTGAATATTTAAGCGAATGTGAGTTAATCTTGTGAACTAGAACTTGTAGCAGAAGACGTTTATTCCCTAACATTTATTTATTGTATTCTTTAAGACTTGTTTTTATTTCAAAGTTTATAGGCAATAAGTTGACACTAATTTTTGTTTTATATCTTATTTATTTTCCCGCTTATGTTTGCAGTTGATAAATTCACACAAAAGTAATGAAAACAAATCTGAAACAATTATTCGAACCTTGTGGCATCCAAAATTTAGTAACATGTGTTTAAATTTTTGATTTCCTTTTATATCGTAAAATTATTGTTTGTAGCTTGTAATGTGAGCGGTCCAATACTTTACAATGCTTGTAATATTTAATGAAACAGGACAAAAAAGGTGATTACTTGTATAAAAAAATATGACACTTTTATTGTTAAATAGATTTTTTGCAAACAATTTACTTGAGAAAAAGGTTTAAACAGACGTAAGCAAGTAAATGACAATTGTTGGCTTTTATAAAAAGGAAAAGGTGCAAAAACGAATGAAAAACTCTTAAAATACTCCGATTACTTTTCAATCCAAAAAACAGATGACGACGACGACGTTGGCGTAAAAAATGAATAATAATTGTAAAACAATTTTATAGCTTTTAAATATCTCGTACAAATCTCAATTCTATCTCAATTAATTTTGTTCCTTTTTCATAAAATATTCAAATCGACAATAATTCCTAAAAAACCATTCTTTTCTCGAATAGTGACGAGCTTATTTTTACGAACTTTTAAGATTTAATACAATTATTTGTTGTATTATTTTATGCTTATGTTTCCTTTATTATTTTCTTAAAGCCACAAAAATTGTATAAAACAACTGCACATTTCTCTTCTGTTCATCTTTTTCTATAAAATTTTATTTTCATATTCGATTATTAAAAAGACATACTACTACTATTATTATTATTAGGTGTTTTTGCACAGCGCTCTTGTTGATTTAAACTTTAATACTAGAAATTCGTCATAGTATGCTACGGAAATAAAAATAAAAAAAATCGTGGAGAACTCGTTAGTTACCAATCTGATTATTTTCTCATATTTATCATAATCATATCATACTATTTTTTGCCATTTCCACTATAATTATCAACGTTACCGAAACTGTGATTTATGCGAAAATATTAACAACATTTAAATAAATTAGAACAATGTATTGATCAAATTTTTAATCATTCCTCACTTTACTTTTTAAGAACAAACGAATAAATTGAACCTTATTTTAAAAAAGGGAAAGTTATTCTAAAAACTAAATATTTTATAATAATTCTTTTCCATTTAGATTTTGCATCACCATATAGGAAACAAGCAGCATATTTAAAAATAAATTATATTATTTATGCTTCTTCGTAACATTCGTGACGCTTGAAAACTAAAAGATTAAATCAGCAAGAGATCTGTGTAGCATCACCCAATATTAATTATTAATTATTAAAAAAAAAAATCTAAAAAAAAATATATAAAAAAAAACATTTGCAGCTTAACCGAATGTGCCCTTTACATAGCTCTCTTTCTAGACTAAAATAATAATTATAAATATATAAAAGTTTAAGGAAACTTTTTTCGAACATGAAAAGGCAACAAAAAGAAAATTTACCAAAAGAAAAAAAACAAGAAATGTGTGAAAGTTCGAAAAAGCAGTCGTTTTCATAAAAGACAAGCAATTTTATGAAGAATATGAAGAAAAAAATAAATAAATGAGGGTTTCATAATTTAAAAAAAAGTAACTTCTTTATAGGTAAATAACTAAAAATATTAATTATAGACAACAAGTGAAAAAAGACTCCTCTCTCTTCAGAAAAAGACAACCGAATATCGACTAGAAATTTCAATTAATTTCTCAAAACTAATCAACTGCTTAGAGCATCTTAAACTGAACATCTAAAAAAAACAAAAGGAAATAATATCAATTACTAACAAGACAGAAAGTTTTAAAAAAAATAATAAAACAATGTGAGAATTTTAGCGTCAATTTCATTTTTAAAAATTTTAATCTAGAAGAAAGCAAAAAAAAGACCCTAGAAAATATTTTAGAATGTAAGATAAAAGTTAGTATTATCAAAAAAAGGGAAAAAAATAACTCAAAAAAATATATCTCGACTAACTAAAAAAACATACCAACAATGAGAAATGTACCATAATTGATGTCGTTTCAAAAAAGCATTTTCGGTGTTTAACAAGGCAAATGAAAATTTTGTCGGACTAAGTCCTGATGCGTTATCGGGTGTGTGTACGCATTCAATTTGTAATAAGGATTCCTCGAACTATCCGCCCAGAGTAAATGCGAATGAACAATCAATCGAAGGGAAACTGAGAAATGGGAAGTGATTAGAAACGCGAAGGGAATAGGCCAGAAATCGACAAAATCATTCTTGGTACAAATCCACTAAAAGCGAAAGGGAGAAAGACACATTTGACCGATTACTAGAGAGACAAGCATCGTGTTGCGTACATAGGACAGAGCATATCATTAAATATAGGGCAGAACATGCGTAGAGTAACAGTCAAACAAAATTTGTAATTAAGGACATTTTATGTGTAAAGCAAACTAAACGGAGAGAAGCTGTAAATATTACTTCGCATTACTTCAGTGATTCGTTATATTGTGTTTTTATATTTAGACGCTTGGTAATGCTATAATTTGAAAGTAATTAGGCTTTCCAAAGAACACCGATAAAATCAAAACCCCGCTCACGTAAGTTGTCAGTCAATCAACGTCGCGGAAAACGATATTTTCGATTTAATGACTATTTTTCAATTCAGGATATCGAACATTGATCAATTGGTTTTAAAGCAAATTATTTCCAAGTCTTGGCTAAATCTAAATAATTTCCGTTAGGGCTCTAAAATGAGCAGTAGAAGCAATGTTCCATGTTCCAAGTGTACAAGATACCTTATAAAGCATAATATAAACAAACTTAAGGAGTTACGAAAGATATAAATAAGAAAAAAAAACACACCCACAAATAAGTAGGTAATATCATGAAACTTCTCCCGAAATATTAAAGTAGAAAAGGTTGCTATACTCAAAAAATAAATAATTAAAAATTCGAAATGCCTGTTTAAATTTTAAAAATTAAAATCCATTTTTTGAACATTTTAAGGCTTTTAAAATTTCAGTCAGAGCTTATATTAAACTTGAATTTTTAAATATAATAATTATGATGTCTATTTCTCTTAGGAACATGGAACCAGACAAACTCCTTTCCATTTAACGTACATTTCCATATATAGAATTACCAAGCTGACAAGACGCTTCATATTTTTGAATGTAAATTATGGATAAGTCTGGATTCGGTTTACTTTCTTAACGATCAGAATTAAATTTTATTAGAATTTATAAAATACCTTCAATGTTTTTAAAAAATATTGATTTTTGTGGAAGATTTGAAACATGAATTACGTGAAACGAGTGTCCCAAATCGCGGAGAAAATAATTAAAGTGATAAATCTGAAAAGACAAATATAGAGAGCTGTACCGTAGAAAAGTAATTCAATTTCTTATTAACTATATTTTATCAACTAAAAGTATTTTAGTGACTAGTTGCCCAAAAGAAAATATTTACCAAAGCTATTATAATTTAACCTCTTTACTCTGTCCAGCTAATATAAGTTTTATTTTTATTTTTTTCATTTAGTAACAGATGTAATAAGTAATATATTTTCCGCAAATGTTGTGAACTTCACTTATATTTATTAACTTATTAAGAATGTTAATTTTTAAGGGTTACGGGAAAATTTATTTCACTAAGACAGATGAATAGTATTAAGAGAAGCGGACTACTAAAATGTGGAATGTTTGAGAAAATTATACAGGAACAGCTTTGAAAATTAATTAATTAATGGGAAATTCTTTTGGAAGAGGATTATTTGTTGAAATCCGTAATAAAAACAGGCTAGGGTTATATCATGTAAATGTTTCTGTCCTGTCTTAAATGTGCAAATAATTTTTATCGTATACAACAGCAGTTATCTTTTCCTAAATGAAAAAGAGTAGGCGTAAGTAAACCAAAGGCATGTTTCAAATATTCCAAAGTTATATTTTGTTTTAATTTATTTCCAAATAATTTCCCCGGTTTTTTCTTTAGTTGCATTATATTATTTACTTTATATTATTCAATGATGTAATGTGCCGGTGAACAGTATCAGGTAACCAATTGACTGATTGTTCACCTGGTGGAAGAAAGGGCAGATTTCGTTACGGAAACAGAATTCTGTTGTAATGTATTTAAATGTTTACATTAGAATATACTGCATAAAGAGACACTTTAGGTATAGTTTAACTCTAATTAAACAAATTAAATTATTCCGTCCAAAAACGTAAACATATTATAACTATAGGACATATAATAAACAGCAATTATGTTAGTTGCGCTGTGCCTCTGCCTCTTTACTTGTGCCCGCTGGAAAATATTAAACACGTTGTTTTTACTTTTGCCTCGTTCTTTCATAGGAAAAAAAATTCTTGTAGGCCAGTCTATGAAACTGAGGGACTCTATCACAATGCATATCATGAACGCGCCTTTCGTTATTTGTAGAGTTAGTGTAAAAAGTAAAAAAAAAAAAAAGAAACAAGTTAGTGATACTTATGTCCAGTCAACAGCAATATCAAAGATGTTGCAAACGTAAGGGAGCCTTCAGTGAGAGATGCGTTTACAAGTTAAAAAAAAAAATTGTATCTATTTAGGAATTGGCTAAAACATTTTTTTTCTAAACTTAATTGTTATTACACGTGTAAGAGGAAATAAACTGTTGAGAAAAATTGTGAAAACGCAAAACATATCATGTCCAGTGGGGCAACGGGGGTGCAGTGATTTAGGCAAATAGTGTACAATTAGGTGAAATTTAACAAGCTTTTAAATCAGAGAAGCTTTTGTAACTTATTCGTGTAACATAAATATAAAACATTGCATAATACAATGAATAATCATTGAAGACGACATATTCAATAAAACATCAACTGAATAGAAAAAAAGACATAAAATAAAAATAAATATTTAAAAAAAGAGCATTTAATGTGGGAACATACAGAAACAACAACAAAAAACATATCAACCTTAATGCTATCTAAGCAAGAGAAGCGTAAACCAAATAAATTAAATTATTAAGGAAGAAAATAAACAAAAACAAGAAATATTTTATTGCATTATTAACTAATTATAAAGAAGTGGAATATATTTATTAATATATTGTATTAGGAGAATAGTTAATATATGTTAGTTGATATATTCGCCCCTCTAGAGTGTAAACAGGTGTTCCCCGTGTCCCAGATTACTCTACCTAATTTAGCTGTCCTTTGATTTTTTTTTAACTAAATCCCTTTTCTCCATTGTTGTAATTATGATAAGTCTTTTATAGACCTAGATGTTTTCGTACTATCCTAGATGCCTATCTTGCTTCCGAGTATTTTTCTTTAGTTCGATGGATGTGAGTACTATAGTTTTGTCCTTTCCTTGTTTTATTTGAATCTCTCTATTTTTTAATCAATAAACATTTTATTATTGCTGACTATTGTTTCTTTTATTTTTATTACATTTTCCACATCTTCCTGATTCTATTATCTCTAGACAATGTAGCTGAAGATATTTTAAAGAGCACATATTTGAAATTATTACCAAATTTTTGTATACGTAGACATTTTTTTAATTTTTGCGTGAACAAGAAAATAAAATGTATGGAAACGAAAACCCCATTCAGAAATCATAGCTACGGTCGAAAGGCAACTTTCGTTGAAAAATAAGTGGAACATTTTATGCAACTAAACACTTTAACCCACTGTGACCTACTGCAATATGACGAACTTACTTAAAGACAGTTTCCTTACTCTTGTAAAAAGCTATATTAGCTTCTTTTCCTCTCTCCTTATATCTGTACTCTTGATAATTTTTTTAAATACGTAACAAATTAAAAAATATCCCAGATTGTTATGAAAAGATACAACATTAAAATCAAAGCTAAACTCAACGACATTTTCTTCCACTCTATAGATTTTTCAACGATCGTTGTCTCCTTGAATGACAAACTCTTTCTACAAATTTGACCAAGCGCCTTTCATCGAAGGCCAATTTTAATTACTTTCAAATAATTCTAAAGCCCATTCAGCTATTTGTCTAGCAATGTTTTTCTTAAACTTAGTTCCGCCACTTCTTCACATTCATCACATTTGCCCAAATTTCCTCTAATTTTATGACTAAAACAGGCAATTTTAATAACCAAAATCTAGCCTCTAGTAACAAAACACATGAAACGAATTTTCAAATAGAGAAAAAAACATAAAAAGAACAATTTATATAACACATAAAAATATATACAAAAAATATGCTTACTAAGAAAAGACCTTGTAAAAAAACAAACAAATTATGGAGAAAAGGCGATAGATATCTAAAATAAATGTAAAATTAGCATTAGACCCATGTGAAAGGGATCCGCGATAAGGCGCTGTATACCTTTTGGCGTTCGTGCAGGCTATAAGAAAGTGAAGTGTGGTGAACTATCGTGAAGTAAAGTAAGGAAGTAAACAATTACTAGAATATTTCGATAAAGAATTCATACAATTAAAACATATCAGCTCGTGCCCGATTAACAAAGATGAAAATTATAAGAATATTTATATAATATTTAGATTGAATTGAATATTGAATATTTAAAAGAAAAAGCATTTTATTACTGTAATTTTACTATAATTATTTCTTACGAAGAGATTAGGAGGTGCAACAAAAGGAGACAACAAATTAGTACTTTTTTGACAAAATGCAAATAAAGAACATGAGGCATTTTTCATATTAATGTATGGAAAATTGATGAGTCTTTTAAATGAGAATTCATTTTTAAAAACTTGTTAACAGAGGAGGCAAATCCCAGAAAACGGGATAGCAAAACTTTTCATAGAATTTTTCAAGCTCTTACAAGGAAAATAACTACAATACTTATGATAAACTATTACTTAGCGAAACAGAAAACGAAAAGCAAAACGTATAGACCAGATATGTCCATGTCCCTTTTAATTCCCAATTCCTAGATTTATAATTTCCTGCTTTCTTATCATCACACAACCTTTTGACTCTCATTTCTCTGATCATCCTTCCCTTGAATTCTTTCCTTTCTCGCAAAAAATAAGGATGTATTTTCATTTCAAACCTTCTACCGTACCAGTCATGATCTTTCTATGCATATTATATATATTATATATTGTAAACGTGTATAAAATTGTTGTCGACTATAGGATGAAACAATAATTGAACTCTAAATGCGTAAACCAATAATGAAACCCTGTCACTTGACCAGACAAAAATGTACGAAAGAGAGATATGACGTTGATATGAGACATAAAGAAATAAATAAGATTTTAAAATTGTTTTGTGTAATTGTAACTGAAATATTTCATTTATATCACTTGCCCTTACCTTGAAAATCCTGGAAGCCCTAAACAGATATTTGCTGGTGTTTTTTCATCTCGTATTACTTAGAGGAAAGGGATTTTTGGTTGATTCAAGAAATAGTAAAGGTATATATTCCTTTCTTGATACTTCTGGAAGGATTCTAGAATTTGGTTTCTAGTAAAGGGATTGAAGAAAGGAATTGCAATATATTGGCGAAGTATGAATAAATGGAGGACTGTAAAAGGTGATAGCATGTAGTGATTTGCTTACAATAAAAAATGGCAGCGATTTGCTTACATATTTAGCTAGATCGCCTTGGTGAAAAATTAGCTTAGGCAAAATCTTTGCTTAGAATGCTCTTGTAATTAGAAAATATTTATTGTAAATTTCTTAATTTACAATAAATTAAAGAAATAAAACACAAATGATGTCAGCATGTTTACAGTCGTATTAATTAAAACAACCCTAGACGATTTCTCATAAAATGCTTGAATGTTTGATATTTGAATAGTGTTATTCTTCGCGACGGCATTTCTTAATCTTCATTGGCAGCTTGCACCAAACTACATCATATTGGAGAATGAGTTGTTAAAAACTACAGCAAAGCTGAGAATGTGTTGCTAAATATTTGCTAATAGCACCTCAGAGGTTCGTAGTTGAGATATTTGATTGAAGTCAGCAGATTGCTGGCAATATTTGTACTTTTCACACTTACCTTTAAATGCGTTTAAGAAATTCCTTTCTCTTACGAACCAGCAGCACTTATTGAAGCAAGAGCTTTGGGATGCTTGAAAGCTCTACCAATAGACCTATTTGCATCCTTGTCATTTTGTGCCCGCCATTGAAGTGTCGCTACCTCATTATTATTCATACTTCGGTATTGGCTTCAGTCTGAAAGCAAAATTGCGCAGAATAAGAGAATTTTGTAGGAAACTTTTGTTTTCATCTAATGAACTTTGAAAAAATACGAGTGGGAAGAGTTTATATATGAGATAAGTTAATTATTAGCAGGATTTTATATTAAAAGAAAGTTTTTGCAGTAAATCTATTTTACAGAGAAACTTGTTAAGAGGCAAAAGCGTTCAAAAATAGATATTTATTAGGAATATTCACCTGAATCCAATAGTAAAATACAATTAAACTTATCTTCTAAACATGAATGAATGCTGAAAATTGGAAGTAATTGAATTTCCACATTCGCGATCATCAAGGACCCACCCTGTAAGTATTGAGTGCTGCCATCTGACTTCTCATACATTAATTATGTCTTAAGTTTTATGATTTAAATAAGATTTTAATGCTAGGGACACCTACCAGCAGCTAGTTGCAAAACCTGCGAAATTAAATTTTCACAATTTACCAAATGTTACTTACATCAAGATTGAACAATTGTACAAAATAATTAAAATAAAATTTTAAAATAGAAGCATATATGTATTTTTTATTAAATATTTTGATACTCCTTCTTTAATAAAAACTATTCTACAGCTGATTATGCTCAGGAGGTTATGTAGACACTTTTTGAGTGATTTCTGCGTGATGTTGATTAACTCTAAAGACAGTGCTATATAAATAAATATGAGGGCAATTATCCAGCGGGTCACCTCAGCAAAGGTTACTGGTGAGTTAATACAAAAAATCACATTGAGAAAGCATGAAGTTCCAATACGGTTATTCTCGTTACTTCGAGCATAGTCACATTCAGAAGTACAATGGGCTCCGGACCATGTAAAATCAAAAAAGGAGTCAGATCTTAAAGCTGCAGGCATAATCCAAACTGTAATATATTATAATATGTTACATATTTTCCAGTCGGTGAAGAGCTCATTTCCAGCATCGGTCGAGGCCTCTGCGTGCTGGTCGGCATTTGCCAGGACGACACAGAGAAGGACATGGAATACATGTAATTATTCTTGTATAGACCCACAAAGGAACGCGGGTCCTTTCTACTCACAGAGTACTTTTTACAGTGTAAGAAAACTCTTGGCATTGAGATTGTTCGAAGACACGTCTGGAAAACGATGGATGAAAAGCGTTAAAGATGAAAACCTGGAAGTACTCTGCGTTAGCCAATTTACTCTCTACCATCGCTTGAAGGGAAATAAGCCTGATTTCCATTTGGCCATGCAAGGTCCTGATGCTGAAACTCTATATAAAAAATTCCTAGACCGGCTGGGAGAAAGCTACCAGAAGGCGAAGATTAAAGGTAGTGGTGCTTTCTAATAGGCGTAAGGAATGATAATAGTAATTATTTTTCAGATGGGAAATTTGGTGCTTATATGCAAGTGCATATCCAAAACGATGGACCTGTAACAGTAGAACTAGAATCACCCAGACAACATGAGAAAGTCAATGAAAATTTAATTAATTAGTAAATTAGTTTTTTGTGTAAATAGCTTAAATGCGAGTCAGTAAAAATTTATGTGAAACCTTCCTAATGCGTTTTTAAATTCACAGTGACTTTCATAATTTTCCAAAATATGAATTTATACTAATTTGGCAATAGCACTGAAAGAAAAACGTATTAATTAGACTTACTAAGTCTAGACAAAAATTATTGGTCTACAAATATTTGTGAAGTTATTACCTGGACCAGAAATATATATAATAGACTAGATTAGACTACTCTGTACGCCAGTATATAAAAAAAACATCTGTGGGCCCCAATACAAATTTGACTTTACAAAATGCACACGTGCTCAACCTACATTTAAATTGGAAGCCAAAAGAAAAGGAGACCTAGTGAGACAGTGTATTAACAAACTTGTTGCTTGTCCTTCCTCCACCTCGTTCTTCTGGTCGTTCGACCTTATATACTTCAGCTCGAGAAGTGCATTGTCAGTAGGACTCAGGCAGAACAGAAACCAAAATTTCTTCTCATCTCAGTTATCATTCATTCATTGACACTATAAAGGCCTCCTAATTGAATTTTTAAAGTAGGGGAACAACAAAACTGCTGTGAATCCATTCACAAAAGGTAATTTAGGGTTAAATCACCATACGACATTGATTTACAAAGATTTAACTTTATTTGACCAACAGATTGAACATATTCTTTCTATTCCATTTCCATTCACTGCTATTGTGTCTTACATTCATTTTTTTTAAATTTCCGATTGCTTTTAGACTGTCGCTTTGTTCTAATTATTATAAAATACAAAAACGAAAAACAGCAAAACAACGGTTGCATGCTTTCTTCTGCAGAATTTCTTCTTCTCAATTTTATTCGAATTTTGAACAATGTTGACCTTGAATAACTAATTAACAATTAAATTTTTGCCAATCTCTTTAAATTCTTGTTTTGCGCCTTTTCCTCAATAGGTATATGCTAGTTTAACTAGAGTGTATAACAAAGTTGATTATGTCGGGTAAATATGTATATATAAGTATACATATGTTGGGTAGATACAATATATTCCAATTCAATTGGTTCTCAATGAGTAATGCTTTCTTCTACATCTAATTAAATTAACGTGAAATATTTTAACGCTATAACTTCATCCTCGGATTGTTTGGTCTTCCGTGAGTTTTATAAATTGTAATTTCATTTTCTAACATACACATAATTAATAACTATAAGAATAAAATTTATTTTAATAAATACTTTAGAACTACGAAGGCAATGTTACTCACCCTGCATAGTCCCGCATTTACTTAATTTTAGATATTATTATTAAAATAAAAATTAATTAATCACCAATTCCTTGTACCTCTCACCTGTAAAGCGATCCCGTTTTACGAGGGCAGATACGGATTTTTTTTTTCTTTTAATTCTTTAATCACTGTTTACCGATCAGATCAGCCTATTCTACAAAGCTCTAAAATTGTTTAGAAGCACGTAGAAAACGGCTGCTCAAATATAGAAGGACTTTTTAGTCGACTTCTAAATGGAAGAGTCTTCTTGGTCCTTTCAACCGCCGATCACATTTTTTTTTTAATTTAAAAAAAAAAACAAAATTTAATAGTTCTCGGAAGACTTACAACTCTTTGGAACGCACACCCATCCAACGACAATCTCTAGATTTCAAAAGTCTTATTTTCAAAGTTTAGAAGTCACGTCGTTCCACTTCTTATAGCTAAAATGTCTTCTTTGTCTCGACGTGTCTTACTACCTGATCATTCCGGTAGTATTATATAGTACTGTTGTGTATGTATGTGTGTTTGTTGTGTTTAGAAAATAACTGAAAGCAACAATCGAAAGAACGGAACACAAAAGAAAACCAAAAGTATTTTTTACATACAAAAATTTGTGTTTATTATATTTTCGTTTTACATTTTAAAGCCGAAAGTATACGTAAATCATATTAAATAAAAGTAACCGAAGAACTACAAGTAGTTCGATAGCTTAGTACGTATGCAATGCTGAATATAGTTATGTGTATGAGAGTATATTACGACAGGAATACAATACATAAATACGCCGACAAAAATATTATATAAGGGTGGTGTGAGTTGGAAATTTGTTTTATACTAATTCTATAAAATAAATCGTCATGTGCCTACACAAAAATCAAATATATAAAAAATACAAACCAGGGGCCAAAAATCAGACGAGACTTTTGAGCAAAATCAAGGCATCTTAAAGCGGATAATTTTATCTTTCATCAGTTCTTCTCTAGCCCCACACCGAAAACAAATTAAAAATTATTAAAAATTAAACAAAAAAAAAAAAAAAAGACAAAGTGTATTGTAAACGGAAAGACACTAAATCAGTCGTGAAAAATTAAGAAAGAAGGGAAAATTAATCTAAGCGCGATGATCGTTAGTTGCGCCATTATTATCCGCATTAGATTATAAGGAAAATGTTAATTTCGTATGGAACCCTCCCGTCTTCGATTTTAATATAATCCTTGGAAGTTATACATGAGAGAGAGAAGGAGATTTCCTAATTAGTTAGTGTCTGTTCTCATCCGTTATCATCTAACCGTCTCGTTGCGTCGTCCTTTCCACTTGAGCTTCCTTTTTGGAATTTTTCTTAATCTAGAATTTTACTTGTTGTTTTTTTAAGGGTGATTTCTTAATGTATATTCCTTCTATTGTGTGGAGACAAATGATTTTTTCTGACGATATCTTTTTTTTCTTGTTTTTATTTTTTAGGGGTTTCTGCGGTGTACATATCGCTGCTGCAGGTGGTCTACCAGAGGCCGGAGGAATATCCACCAGGAGGAATGCGATTTTTGTTGATCACTTGATTGGCACCGTTTAAACAGGGGATGGATGTGTTAATTTCTGCAGCTGGTTTGTAGCCCTCTCCAGTTACTGGGTTTCCATCTGTAAGAATTGCAAGGCTTTTATCAAATTTTATCCAAATAGTAGCCATACAGCTAAATTTAACGAAATAAGTATTTATGTAGGTAACCATTTGTGTAGGGAAACCGAACGTAAGCTGTGGCAAGCGTTTGTACAACTTCGACATGTGCTTTCGTGATATTTAGTCAGAATGAAATAGGTTCATCTTCTATTATTCTCCAATTATTGAAAAAGTTTTTACTAATGTGCTTCATTAAACCATCATTTGTATAAGGATAGTATACAAATTAAGATTCTTCAATTTGTTTCGTATTTTGGTCTATCTTGATTTAAATGATTCCAAAAAATGGAATTTTGAATGGATATAAAAAATGATTGCAATGAACAGTGGTAGAATATAATATTAAAACGTTTTATAACAAATTCAAAATTAACTGGATTACCATAGTGAAGAAATCTTTAATTTTAAGACATGTATTTAGAATATTTTTGGAGAACAACACTTCGATACTCTTTTTAAGAGGCCACTTATTTTTTCGAAACCATTCTCCTGGACGAAGTACAACAGAAAAATGATGAGAATTTTTATAAAGTACTCCACAGCATGCATTTCAAAACAAGAAGCAACTCTTTTTTAATGTAAAACCAAAAGAGTTTCATGCAAAACTTCATCCATAACAATGAAATATTTAAAAAGTGTCCAAAGCCAAACAAAAAGAAAATAAAGAGTAGTAGAGTAAACTTGGTAACCAATAAGAAAAAGAACGAGGAACAGTAACGCTTGAATTTTGTTTCTTAACGAAAATACCTCTGCGGTTACTAGCCATTCTTCTTGGCCTTTGGTCTGGTAATTCAATTCCCATTCCAGTAACTGGATTACGGGGTGGGAATCTTGGCGAACGCATGGTATTTAACCTGATATTATTGTTATTGTGATTATTGGCAACGTTACTGGATGCATTGGAAGGAGTAGGTGACACCGCTGAAGATGGTGCAGTGCTGATGTTAGTAGATGAATTTTCACTGATGTTACCATTAATTTCCACTGGTTTATAATTGTTAGTATTGTCCTCGTTTGTCGAAGGACTCTCATTAATAACGCCATTTATTTTTGGCTCATCCACCATTTGTTGGGCATTCTCTGTGCTAGTATTACTAGTGGCGTTATTATTGTTTCTTGGTGAATTATTTGTTGTTCGCGGTGAGGATTGAGCAGTTTCTGATGCACCATCTGTATTAGTTAAAGGAGTTTCTTGAGTTTCTTGAGTTTCTTGAATTTCTTGGATTTCTTGTTCTGTAATTTTGTTTCAATCCTGATTTTAATGCTTTTAAAAAATGACCAAAAACTATTGAGCTTTAACTATTAACTACACTTTTAATTCAAATATCCGACATTAGTTACTGTTTTTACAAACTGAACTATTTGGAATCTAGTAAAAGATTTATTTTTTTAAAACACAACAAAAGCAAAGAGTGAAATTTTATGAGAGGTAGTTTTATATAATACAATTGAAAACTCAATTTTTAATACTTTACCAAGATAACGTAGGATTTTTTTTTTTTAAACTGAGTTTTCAATCAAGTTCTAGATTTCATTCATGGAGGTATATTACGGAAAACGAATAAACCATATCATTTCGAAACATGCACTCGACTGAAAATTAAACAAATAATAGGTATTATTTTGGCGATGTGATTCGAAACCATATGATTGTTTTTAATCTCCTGATGTTAAAACTAAAATAAATAAATTTTTCTCCAACATCTATTTATTAAAGTTATACTTTACTTACGGCTGTATTTTCGGAAGACTGCATGTAAAAATCGAGAAAATTCCATTTTGTTAGTCAATATCGAAGAGGGGATCTACTTTACAATGATTTATACAATGAGGGAAATGAGAAATGATCACAACTGAATTAAATGGACCATGTCACTACGCCCCCTCACGAAGTCGTTACAAATAATTCTGTACATTGTTTCCATTGATCTACACCCCAATCATATTACATTTTTGTTTGCTATGTGAAAGGACAACTCAAAGTCAAGTTTAAGCGGGCTTCCGGATCATTCAATAAAAATAAAAGATCAATTGTTTAACAAGGCTGACCTTACACCTTCGGGTATAGGGGAAAAATAAAGAGTTTGGTGTAAATAGTGCATCTCTAAATGGCTGTAGAGTAGATATACTTGTGCAAATTTAACTTTTGCCACTTTAAAAATGTCAATAAATTACATCAAATCAAATTCGCATAAAGAAGTGCTTCTGTAGAACTTTGTAAATAGTGCAGTTGCAGTACGTAGTTGCATTTACATAAAATGCAATATAAAGTGATGCACAAAATACAAAATGAAAATTATAAAATCATTTCTATTTGTATGACGGGAAGCGGTGCAGATCTCTTACCGTCCTTCTCAGAACTATTTGGTTCTGGAGAGAGTGGAACAGCAACCATTGTTGCAGGAAGGGCTGTAGCAAGTGCTGAAATAGTTGAAATTTAGAAAATAGCGACCAACGACTAGTTTGTAGTCGTGTATGTGTTCTCCTCAAACTATAGGACATGAAAAAACAAAATTCCAGCAAGTGTAGATTTTCCCTTTTTGGAAAGGGGACTGACATTTAGTTTAAAATAAAATATTTAAATTAAAATGGAACGTGAATGAAAACTCAAACTATTGAAATCAAATTTAAAATAAACCCCATACTTGATACTAAAATAAAAACTTTGGAATTAAAAAATAGAATCTTGCATTAATCAATTTGTTTTTCGATTGATTTTATAGCCAGAATCTATAAAACTAGCCTATTGATCCAAATTTACGGTCAGTCTCATTACTTTTGATTCTTATATCACATACCCAAACGATCCAAAAACCCTTATTTCGGCGATAACGAAACAAGAAAAGTTTTTATACAAATCTTTTCCATAAAAACAATACACACTGCCTCAAAAAATAATAAACAAAGCAAATTCCACAATTTTTATAAGCTTGCCTCACCAAAACAAGCATTAACCGAATCCTCTAAGAGTAGTGCAGGAACAATCGACTCTATGCCTTACCTGTTTTTGTGACGTTGTTATGTTGATCCCCATTTTCGATTTTGCCATTTTTCTCGATTCCATTACCATTAACGTGCGCTGATGAGCCATTCGTAGCTGCTTGGGCCGTGTTCTTATTGCTGTTATTTGTGGTGCCATTATCTCTAGTATCAGCATTTGGCCCAATCGGAATGCTACTCTTCATATGATTCTTGGCTGGAGTGAATGGACGCTCTGGTTCTCCAAACAAACGGGAATATGAGTCGACATTTTTCTGAGCACGTCGAGCTACATCTCCTGAAATAATTCGAAACAAGTTTTAAAATGTAAAATAATAAGATTTTCAAGTATAAACAAAATCGAATTAGTTACAAGTACTATCATCATGCAAAAATTTTCGTTTTGTATGAACAATTAATATATATATTCACAAAATAATGTGTGATTTTATGTTTTTCAATCCCTTTCAGCGCGAGAGGTAAGAAACTTAATTCAGTACGTTGAAGATTGTTTAACCTTTCTGCTTTTCCTTAAAAGTACATAATCAGGATGAGCACTTCAAAGCAGGAATCCTATTAGACCTATGCAATTACACTTGTGGTTGTAGACAGGTGAAATTTAATTTTTGGTAAAACACACCAAATTTAGATCCTTACCCCTCTCGCATACATTTTCATTTCTTTTAATACGTCTTAAAGTATTGATAACACTTAAAGTGATAAAAATGCTTCCCCTAATTTTCCTTGAGCGTTTTTCAGTTCTAAAATACTAATTAATGATCGTGCACATTTACAAATGGAATATATGGATAAGTGCACTGAATCGATGAACTGAGTGCATATTAAAACGTATTTTATTATTTACTTGTTGCTGGCTAAATTCAATGGTTAGTGAAATTTACTACAAATAGTAAGTTTTGAATGAAAACTTCGTTCGCATGAATTAACCATGTTTACGTCCTGTGTATTGGCAAACGTACATTTTCTATGAAACTATATTATTCGGAAAGTTTTCTCATTCTATTTACGTTTTAATGTGAAATAAATTGGTATAAGAAATAAAGACTTTACGTAATTTAAGGTTACAATTAGCTTTTTTATATTCCCATCATGTTTTCGCTTTGCCCATGCATAAAACAATAGGTAATTCACTTTATTGGGAATTAGTTTTGTTAGTTGTGTATAGTATACTTCAACTAAATTTATTGATCTTTCGTAACAAAAGCCCCTAGACCTTCATATTGAAAACAAACAATTGTATATACAAATAATAAATTTATTTATTTTTTTAAATTGCCCCTAAAAAAAGTATTAATATAAGTCTGACTTGTTTCTGCAATTAACACAGAGTATGGATATCCTAATTTGCGATTTTTAGAAGTTATCTAAATCGCTTATTCTTCTTTAAAAAATAAATTTCAATTGTAGTATTATTTCAAATCAAAAATTCATTACTTTCAGGATGCAGCTACTATAAACAGTGATATATAATATATGACATCTGAAATAAAAATTCAATACTCAATCTTTCATATAATATAAAGCTCGAATAAAATTTACCCAATATTAAATATTCGCATTTTAAAGTGCAAAAGAGAGAAGGTCAGCTGCAAACAATTTAAATTACACCCAGCCGATGTAAAAACGCGATAGACCACGCGTTTATTTCATTTTTATGTTCAATCTAATGAGGAGGACATGAATAATCAATGCTACTACACCATTTTAACCTAGGTGTACCTTAAACAGGATTCAAGACGAAATTGTGTAAAGTAGTATAATTGCAGTGTATTAAGAATTGTATGCCTTTTTTAAGTGATAATTTAGTTAATAAAATTTGCTGAGGGGCGGTTCTGTGTAAAACTATTTAGGATCTATGGTTTTTTGTGTGCTACTGTTCATTGTATTTATACATTAGTTGCACAAAATAAATGACATTCAATTTTGAAAGAAGTAAAGAAATTTTTTGAACGAAAAATAATCCATATTTATATACCAATAAAATAGAATCTGTGTATTCCTTGTCGGACTGGAAAGAAACAAAATGTGAAAAGGAACGATTAAAAAATTCCCCTTTCCTCAGTGTTGTATTAAATAGGGGAGAAAATAAAAATAGCTTTGTAACGAAAATATCAATAACTGTGTTGTGAGGTTTCGACAGAATCTGGTACCATATTTTAAATAATTACCCTACATTTTTGTAGAGATCTTGAAAATATTGTCCTTAGAAAACACTATGTCCAAACATCACAACAGTAAAAATAAGGCAAAGAATGCTACAAAAATTTGCACAAATAAACATTTCAAACTTACCATTATTTTTAACTACTGTGTCTGTAGTGCTACCGAAGATATTGGAAGCCATATGATTTCTTACAGCCCGGGGTGTTGTTGGAGTTTCTGAACCGAAAATATCGCTGCAACCACCTCCTGGAGGCCTTAGGACTCTGGAAATAAAAAAACAGAAACATTCGTTGAATCAATAAGTGGATTTAAGACCTTAATAAATGCAAAAAGATCACTCAATTCCAATCTAATATAAATTTAGGCAGTACAATAAAATAAATGATGACTATGCAACTGTATCGACTTACAGAGGACTTCTTGCACAATAAGAAACATAAAAGTATTTCTTTTCAAGAAAAGGGTGATCGCAAGTATGCTTAATTAACAGCACACCTGGCTAGATCGTATTCGGTTCAGCTATTATCGCATATCTTTCTAAAACAGTAATTCTTTAATAAACTGAAACAAATCTGAAATTAGCGGCTAAACTACTAAAAGTACAACTAAAGCACTCAACCGAAATCGTAATAGTTTTCCTCGAATAACCTTTCAGATCTCACAGGTAGAAAATCTGATAATGACACATGGAAACAGATGTTATCCGTACTCATTGCTGTTTTTCTTTGCAAACATCTGCGCTTCTAGTGAGCCCATTATCGTCATCAAGACAAATTCTGCCATCTCAGCCGACGCCGAGGTGTGATTCTCGAAAAGAAATCGTAATCGCATCAACAATCGTACAGCAGAGTTCGCGGTACGGAACTATGATTAAAATCAATTTCTCAAGCTCTAAAGCATCCGAGCCAGCGAACTTTTCCAAATGGGAAAATCACAAGTTGATTCCCGAGTTTCTTCTTCTTGAAAATTACACTTTATAGTGCGGCGCCGCAGACACACACGATATTAATTCTATCTCCCCATGATACCATAAAATTAATATCTCAAATATAAGAAGTTCAAATAAAATGTAAATGGTAAGAGATGCATGGGAAAATTCCGCAGCAAAAAGAAAGGTGTTGCCGCGGCGGTGCCTTCAGACAGCTGCGCCAGTGTTTTATTGTAGCACGGTGGTGAACTCGTTTTGTGATTTATAGTCGACATATTAACTAACTACTCTTTGCAAGTTATCTTGACCGCCACATCCACTGCAGTATCTTCCACATTTCAATTAAGCCAACTACACGTTAAAAGATTTCTTTTATTAATTCAATTTTATTATAAGCTACGCGAGCAGAGTTCTAATTCGACATGCTCTTTTCTGTGCCGCGATTAATAGGGCGATGAAAATGGATTTTTATATATTAGCATCGTTAATATTTTACAATGATTCATTAGGAGATAAGCAAACGTAAATAGTGCAACATTTACGATTTTCAAGAACGTATTTTCTTTTAATATTCACTGTGCACGGCAATTTGTATATCAGAAAAATCAAAACATTACAATCCGTTAGAGTTGTAATTAATAATTGGGACCCCGCTGAATCAAGAATATCACAACTTTTTACCACTTCAGATGTTGTAGGTTCACTTCCCTTTTTGACCTTGATCCTGCGTTCTTCAACCTTAATTGCCTGTGAAGGAAGTGTCCCAAAAGGAATTGGATTTTCTAAATTCTTTAATATGATTTGAAACAATTTCACAGTAAGTACTAAAAGCAAACTAATTCATCGTTTTATGCTCAAATAAATGTTAAACTGCTACAAAATAATTGAATAAATAAATTAAGAATTATAATTCTCTTGAAATTCTTTTAAGATTAAAATTTGAATTCAAATTAAAAGCTAAATAAAAGCCAGGGAATTTTTAAAAATTAAATCATTACATTTAATATGAAAACAAATATATTGTTATATATATGAATATTATTACATATGGATTTGTACAATAGAATAAAAAAATTATCTACTGTAAATCCTCCTTCTACGAGAAATTTCTTGTTATTCTCCCAACTTGAATACGCCCAAATATTCATTGAACTTTCAATACCATCCGTCGATCAAATCAGCAAGATCATATCTTCAAAAAAGTGCAATAGAACTAGACGAGCAGACGGCTTGCACAGTACACCCACATTAGCGTGTCAAGATGGAATCAATTACCCAAAACCCACGTAAACAAGTACTGAGATGTGCCAGAGTCGCTGGTAAAAGACATGCATCTTCTATTAACGTCGTCTCATTATCAGCATCATTAAGCCTTTCCCTCGGATCCGCCCCAGCATATAGTCGATTAGTTTTTTAGAAAATTACTGGGCCAATGCACGTTAATTAACACGCCACAAAAACGCCATCACACATCGTAAGAGTCCAAGAAAATAATACAGTGGAAAATTTGCCGCACTTGAATTGATAATTTGGCATCCAATTAATAACGAATAACTGTACTCTTTCAATTGTTATGGGCTATTAATTTGAAAGTGTTGCAGTTCTCCATCATCCATAGATCTCAGGAGCCAAGAATCAATCTTAACGCCACAATTGTCTTACTTTATACTTTACCTTACACCGGTCTCTGGCGCTTCTCGTCGGTGGCTGAGGTAACAAATTGTAGCGGTTGATGATAATCGAAAGCGAGGTGTACTTGATGCATGCCGCATCGAGCCAATCAGGAGAAATCTCCCAGGTATACTGTGCTACAGTCGCGGCTAACTCATTTTGTATTTATTGATTGCAGCCAGATACGCGATATGATATGCGCCCCAGTCACAGCAAAAAGCCACCAGATCTGTCGTAATTTCTGTTGAACTTGCTTGCGTTACCTGAACACCTCTACTTGGGACAGATAGACAACAGCCCGGTCGTTTCAGGTTTCATTATTACTTTTCAACAATCTTCAGATTTTTCTACTGATTCTAAAAAAAGTTTATTGAAAATTTTATGGTCAGCTGTCAGTGATTCGATTTGGATTTTTATTAACGTCCATTGGACACATCATTTCCTTTTTACACTGATTTCTTGCCGAAGCGCAGGTTTATTAAATTTTTCTTACACATGTATATTTATTTTTTTGGCTTTCCACTTTCTCCAGTCGTGAATACTTGCACACGTTTACGACCCGCAATTTCGACCCATTAAGTGAAAAGGGTGGCACCTTGTCTTCGCCATCAACCTTAAGCTGCAGCAACAGAAGCAGCAGCAGTTACTAAAATTTAACGGAAATTACCGGACCGGTCGTTATATTGTGGGTGTGAAGGCATTTTTCGATCGAGGCTACTTTAAGACCCATTGTAATCAATCACTTTCGGAGGCCCTGCATGTCCAGATTAATTAAAGAGAACTTTATGCGCGTGATTTGATTTATTGTTTTCTCTTTAACGGGATTAACTGTAATATAAATGGACTGTTAAACTCGATAAACGGAATAAATGCTACTGTAAAAAACGGGGAACACTAATAGGCACAGACTCCACCAGAAAATGGGTAGAACAGATATATACGTGGCTGTGTCATTAGATGCAATCCTAAGTAGACCTTTTATAGCAAAAGATATACTTAAAATATATCCAAGGTATTGGATTTAAACTTAATAGACATTATTTCAATATAGCTGTTACCATCCCTATACCCACGTAATGATCTCTCAGACCTATGACTTAAAATTTACACTACTTATTATGTTCTTTAAAATAACGAGCTCAAGACATGTTAATAATAATAATAATAATAATAGGAGTGTAGTAACAAAAAAAAAAAATAGTTTGAATTTCACTTCATCATCACACGAAGCAGTTAAACAACACAAGACAATTCGAAGTAAATAAGTTAAAAAGGCCGAGTTCAAATGTTATTGACCTTTAGCAACTGAATAAAGAAATAATAAAAAAATAAAATTACGTATCCAAAAAACGTCAAAATTTTTGGTAATTATAATTCATACGCGTTCATCGGACCGATAAATCACAGTAAATTTTTTTGTAAATAGAAAAAAGCAAACAAAGGTTGCTACAATCAAGCTCAGAATACACCGTGGATTTGAGACACATATAATCAAGAAACTGCAAGATGGAACACAGCACCGTTACGGTTAAATTCTAGAAAAAGAAGAACACTTTTCAGTCATTATCCATTCAGAGACCATTTAATTCATGCTGAACTAACTGCTGGTCTGATTGAAACCAGATAACCACCACTCAGCGGTTCTGTGGTCCAGGAAATATAAGGCATAAAAATCTAATGTGGCCAAAAAGTAGTAATAACCGAATCATTTGAAATGACTCACGATTCCCGGATATTTCACCTGGTCTTGATAAAAGGGCAGAGGACAGGTACCCTCCTTTCAGGCACTGACATCCAGCCAATGAATAGACTGACTGGGGCTGAACTGGAGTGGATGGCATAGAAAAGAGAATTAGGTGTGGTCTACCATTATATTGTTTTTGTGCTCGGCGAGGGAATTGTACAAAGAAATCACTTCATTTACGGGAATGCAACTTCCGGTAAAAGTGCTATTATAATTTTCATGGCTAAATGAGTTAGCTAGCCAGTCAATTAAATTTTGTTACCTGAACCTGTCTGGAGAGAAACTCTGGGAAGTTTAAGCACAAAAAGATAGGTTATTCTACAATATGATCAAATTACAGTGATTGATTTCCCATTTCACACACTTAAAACAATTACTTCTTTCCATTAAACAATTTTTGTTTTAATTTTGTGGTTTCCTTTTTCAAATTAACTATCTGTCAGATCTTTAGCTGCTATTACAAAAAATTAAGATTCAAGTATATAAATAAAGTAACCTTTAAAAATTCTTACCACTTCTTTAAACCGTATTAGAAATTTACAGTGCCTCTTCTCAAAAGTAGGAAAAAGTTATCTAGTAAGTAGACAATTCCATCAATAAAATTGTGACATTCATTTTACTGAAGTCCGCCTTTGATAAAAGCCGCGAATTTTGCACAATTTCCCTTCATAAAAGAAAAGACCGAATTCGGTTCTTCTGATGGCCTATGTTGATATATAAACTGAATGAATATATGATAAAACAGTGTCTCACTAACAAAAATAATTTTATCTTATCGTCTGAAGCGATATAGACTTTATCGAATCTAAAGAAAAATAATAAATCTTTTTTATAAGATAAAAAAAATATGGGAAAAAAAAATTACTGGCCATATAAGTTCAAGTTCCTGTCTACAAATATTTCAAAGATCATAGCGTATACACAAGATCTTTAAACGAGACATTTATTAACAAGCATGAAAAAAGTGCTGTAGAGAGTTTTCTGCAAAATTTGGGACGCAATTAGGAGACTTTCTGCCCTAAGTTAATTTCCTCCCTATGACCTGTATCTTGAAGTGAAACATCAGCCCGAAGAGACCGGAAAACCCCAGAAAATGTTTTTCAATTATCCATTTACCATTCGGACATTATCTTCGAATTATCCATGCTAGTGCTAATGACACGGCGAAATGACAATTACCGTGACCAGCACAGTTTCCGTATTTCCGCTTGCACTTTGCTAAGATTACCTGAGAACGCGAAAAATACGAAAAACTACAGAAAAAATGCAACTTAATTAACAAAAAAGTTTTGTGCAAGTTGGAACTGTTGTTATATCTGTTGGTATTGGCTTGCTTGCTTGCTTGATGAGTGCCGGCACACAACATACGAGAATATATCTACTCTTCTGCATTCGCCACGGGCTTGTGACCACGAAAAGATCAAGCATGATGCACAGGTGAACGTGCCTTAATTATTTGCATCAAACTCGCGGGAAAACAGGTGAAAAGAAACCGTTTTTCCGTTTTTAAAGTTTCTTTTAATTACCCTACTGTTCAAGATTCTGTAACGAGATGCTTCGGCCCAGATAGTTCTGCTGTCATTGGAAAGGAAGTAAATTGCGAAAAAAATTTTTTTTCATACAATTTTTCACCGCAAAAATTGTCGATCCTTCGCCTATGTTCCTCGTCTACCTTCTTGTTGTATAAGAGGCAGAGCAATCTACACATTCAAACTATTCGATTCGGCCACAAACAATACTACTTCAATAAAATTGCACCTCGTTTACATTGAAAGCCAATTCTTATCGTATGAAATTTTCAAACGGGATAGCTTCTTGGAAGCTAATTGCTATGAAGGGAATACAATACCGCAAGAGGCGCAATGAATTGGTGGAAAGATTTTTTCTTCTTGCCGCGTAATTCATTCACCGCATGCACTCTGCGGGCACCTCCTTGGAAGAAAAGGCAAAAGACTTTAAGAAGCCAAGCTGGTTTTCTTTCATCCGTGGCTAGAGTAAAAATATATTCACGCCGCTAGTAATCATATCACGTTAAAAGCAAAAAAAAAAAAAAATTCTTCTAACTACACATCTTCCTGCTGACACTTTGGTATTTTTCCTATAAATTCAATTATGCTATGCTTCGCTGTGCTAGCAGAATAGAGTGGCCAGGCTAACTCGAGACGTGCATCGCTCTCTTCTTTACCACGACGTCTTAGTCGTGGATGAATACCAATTTGGAAAACTTAATTGATTCCCTGCCAAATTGAACCCCTTGCGCGCGCGCCTTTCACTTTGCTTGGAAATTGTTTATATCGCCTAGTCCGATGTCTTAAGTTCCCATTTTGTGTGATATGCTGCTTCTCAATAGTAAACACCAAGCGGCCAAACAGGGAGACGTAGACTCTTGAAACCTGAATCAAGTCCAAGAAGACTCAGCTGGATAGTTTGTGTATCGGGCTCCGATGCAATTTGTAATGTTTTCGCTTTGATTTATACAATTCCGTGTTGTGTTTGATTATACACCTGGGCCAAGTGCATCATGTCCGTCGTCATCTCTGGCTGGAATCAAAATAATTATCCAGAGAGAGAAGAGAAAAAAAATAAAACAAGAAATACTATCACGGACTGTCTGGTGTCAATCTTGATCTTTATGTTAATTAATTTGGAGAAAATTCGACACTCCTCGTCACATGCGGCAGGTTCACATTTTTTTGGTGTGTTGCATATGGAATTAATTCGATTTTCAAGACACGGTTACGAATATACATCGGTGATTAAAAATTCAAGATTCACTTTTCGTGTAATACAATGCGCATTTAATGACTTCCGTTTAAACGACAAAATTTTTTGCATCTAATTCCAGGTAACAAATTTATTTATGCTAAATAGTGAACCTGCTGTTTTTGGTGTATAAACTTATTATACTGAAATTCATGCCAACTGATCAAAGTTATCATGAATTTTAGAGTTTAGTTTTTAGGACTATATCACACTCGTACAACATAACGATTAACAATGCTTTTTTATTCTTGGATTTTAGAATCTGTAACAGAGAGTAATCAACTTTTTACTTTACAACTTACTAATAGCGATGAAGGAAGTGCGAGATTTTTCATAAATATTTTTAAAATATTTTCATTTTGTCACATGTAATTTCGAAAACAATAAGGGAAAAGAACGTAATTACTTCCTCTATCAGCTTCTAATAGCATTAAGTCGAAATTAATTTTACATTTCTAAAAACATTAAAACTACAATAAATTTTTTATTCAGGTACCTAACTTTTGAAAAATATGATCCATTTGAAGTCGCCGAAATCTGTTTAATTTGATGACCTCAGAAATTTTCTTATTAACTAACACAAATATAAAAGTCCGAAGATATGTGAAATACTTGACATATTATTACAAGAGCCTAGGATTTTTATGTGCTAATTTTACATAAACATAAATATCAATATTGGGAAACAGCCAGTACTCCCTTTTATCGAGTAAACATAAAACAGAATACATATAATAGCACGCAACCACCGTTTCTAAATACTCCCCCAATAGAAACAAATCCTACAAGAGTCGAGAACAAAAATGAAAAGAAAACTTTGAAAAATTCCACGAGTCGTCTTAAATTTCCATAGTCAGCTATTTTGCATACACTTATAGGTGGGAAAGTCAGCCAGGTGCATGCACGAGGTTCACTACACAAGAACAGTATGGGTCATGGATAGTACATGTGAATGCAATTAAGAAGTCCTTAGCGAAAAGGAAATGTGACGAACGGAAAGCACTTTAAATTTCCCTAGAACACTTTTCCACAATCTCATAGATACGAAACCGAAACAGAAACAGCATAGAAGATTTTCATGTTCCATGTTTGAAGCGTATTCATAACTGCGGTTAACTATCGATTCACATCAGTATGATATATCAAAATAGTAAAGGCAAAAAAAAAAAAAAAACATTCGTGTGCCTCAAAACCTAAATATACCCAAAGCAGAGAAGTCATTTGATAGCATTGAAGTGATGAAATGGATCACGGGATGATGGTACCAGTCACCAATTATTATTTTGTGTGATTCAAGTAAGGACGGCGCGCGACGTTCCTGGATTGATAGAGCCGAGGGCTGTGGGAGGATTGAAAACAGCCTTGAACTGAACACAAAAGAAAATTATGGAATAGCGATTCTACAGAACGCGACTATAAATTTCAGCCAAAAATTGCTTTTGATAGCTATCTTTTGACTGATGTAGCGATATTTATACTAATTACATTATAGATGCATTATGGGCTTTGTGAGCAGGTGCAATGTCTTACTTAACTTACCTCTTTTTTGTTTTTCCAACATTATATAGTTCAACGTGTTTGAATGCAGCATATGTGGCCATTGTGAATTTATCTTTGTTTTTATATTTAAAAATGAAACGATGAGAGCTTTCTGAGCGTTAAGAAAAAAAAAAATCACTGGAAAGGTTCCCTCTGGATGTGTTTGGTTTGTATACCGTCGTCGCGCAGCAGAGAGAGGATGCTTTACTGTAGAGATATAATAAATCCGAGTGGGATAAAATTAGTTTATAGTACACAAAACACTCTATTTTATAGAAGGTTTTTTTTCCTTATGGAAAAGGCTTCTGTGAACTGTGTTCCAAAAAGGTCCTGTGTATACTAAGGCTCAAATGGCACATAGGACACACTGACAACTGCGAGAAGTTCCTTAGGGATAAAATGGGGAAGAAAACAATAAGAAGCTCTGGAAAAGGAACAAAAACACGAGAAATCGATATGCCGGAAGACGAGAGCGGAAACTGCAACCCTTTTATATGCAGGGAACACATAAATTCCTTATTATTTTCTAAAGAGGATCAATACGACAAACAGTCCTTTTTGGAACTACCAGTCACTTAAAATAGCCTTTTCCCACTAGAATCGACCAAAAACACTCCACTGAAGGTGGTATTTTTAAAATTCGAATTTAATATCGCACAGAACTCAAAAAAACTTCCTTCCAATATTACTGTAAAATCAAATGTACTGTATTACGTTTCTGTCTAATCCAATCCAATGCTATCAGTCCGGGTATGAGCTTTCAACTGATTCTCATTTGGATGGTACCAAACATTTTATATCTGCCCCCAGGTTTGGAGTACACTACTCCGCCAGTCTTTTATCGTTTCGGTCTCAACTTTCGTAGTGGAAGAGAAATGCCGTCCATCCATGGAAGACATCTATGCTCTTCGGAAACGAAGCGTCGAGGTTGAGCCATGCCAAAAACTTTACGGGCACGGCCTGCACGAGGTGTATTGCTAAGAAAACGAGGAGGAATCACTGCAAACCGAAGAAGTCAGCCGGTCGGCGCTAAAAAACAGCTGTCTGTGCTGAGGTTGCTCTCCTCCCTTCGGAGCTTTTGGTTGCGATAAGGTACAGTGGTCTGTCTATCTACCTTCTCACGACGAGCAGCATATAATTAAGTGCAGAATATCGGTTTATTGTGAATGGGCGGAAAAGCTTTTCTAGCATTTTCCAGTGAAGAGAATTATTCAGAGCATGCTAGAGGAACCTTGGGGTTTCTCTAGCTTCTAAACATCCCTCTGGACCAATCAACATGGGAAGTATAGCGTTTTACTTAATAAATCTTGATTTTCTATCATGGCATCTCTTTGGGAACAAAAAGATTTCGAATGAAAACAATATGTATTATTAATGGATGTACTGTTGAAGTGGCACTTAGGTGAAAAATTTTTTAATTATATAATAAAACGTAGGGAAATCAATATATTTCATCCTTTTGTATTAGCTTCATTAAAATTGTTTTGAATAAATATTTGCCCGGGTTAAATAACATTAAATCCTCTTTGGAAATTAAAAAAAATAGCCGGTAGTTCTTGTTCCTATTTCCAAACCTGTGATGGAAGGATAAATCACTTTGGTCATGTCCGCATTAAAATATTATCGAAATTGTGGGATTAGATAAAAATAAGTGAAATGTTCAAAATTGGCGAATCTTTATAACTACATTAGTCTTGCTATCTCCAGTCAACAAAAATCACAAACGTTTAGATACTTTAAAGTATACTTAACACAGTTTTTGTTTATTTTGCCAGAGGTAATCTCAAAAATTGAACCAATGTGTATAAAAGTTCTACTAACGTCTTTCTTGCAAAATCTGTTTAATAATCTAGACTTGCATATTACTAACCGTCGCTTATTGCATATTTGTAAGTATATTGTTATATACTTAAGAAAAAATTAATGAGCGGTTTTAATATGATTTTTTCTATACCATAATCTTTAGACGATTTGTCTGTTTGTTTACTAATTCAGAATCAGACAAGAAATACTTCCGAGTGAAATCGCGAACTAGTTGAGAAGTTTATCTTTAGGGTGAATTGTAGTCGAATTAATAAGGAAATCATATAGTTTTAATGGAACGACTGCCGTCATTGTAGACAGAGGACATTGTTTTTTCAATTATACGAGCCACTGATTGTTTCACAACAAATTCTTCATAAACACCAGTCAGTGAATTTAGAATTTGCGAAAAATAAATACTAGTAAACCGAAAAGCACATTATGCGTAGATATTTTGGTCAATGTCAAGATTCTATTCAGTTTTCCATTAATCCGATCACAAAATATTCAAATCTTACGTTCTTCGACCGAAAAAATTATAATCGTAAGCAGACGGGGCAGGCGGGACGGAGGCGCATGCGGACACAAATCGCCATCGTAATATCTGACCTTATAAAAGAAAACAAAGGCAGATTATGCACGGATCTTGATTTTTGCTCTGTTCCATTCGATTGAATTCACCCCTTTTTCTCCTTTTCTACATATTTTTAATGTTCTTGAAGACACCAGAGAAAGAAAAAATATATAAAATTTCGAACGTTTTTATCGCGTGCATTAATCATTTGCGTGTGCAAGTTTATTAAGGGAAAACAAAGAAAAACCAAAATGATAAAAAAGGTAAATCAGCTCCACGAAGAGAGAAAGAGATTTGAATCGTGCACTTTTTTATGCACCGAATAATTCTTATAACGGTAAAAATAATATTCAATATTTCCACTAATTGTGATTTACTTTTTGTCTCGATTTTTTTTTTAAATTATACTGTACTTTTTGCAGTAGGCCATTGCAATACCTGCAGCAAGGTGGTTAGACGATAAATTGTAATTGAATTCGATATGAACTGGTGTTGAAAAGGTGAAAAAGTACAACAACAAAAATCTGCTGAAGTGTTTCCCGGCGATTACATTAGAAAATAGGCTTTAGACGGATTGGGGCTCCCAATGTGAAGCAAGTGAAAAATTCGCCTGAGGTGACACTTTAGTGGTCTAATTTTATATAATTCTACATCTGTCTGAAACGATTACCAAGCTGCCACAAAAAAATCGAAAGAAATTGTGACTTATAGTCTCTAAAACGAGGCTGTTTCTTAAAGTATTGTATTCTAGTATCTAGAAAAAATTTGGTGACCAACAAATCATGTCCCTTTGGAACGAATTTAATTGGACAGACATTTAAGTGTCAGGTCGATGGACGTCTCTCCAGGAACACCCAGAGCAAGTTGCCAAGTTTTATAAATACTTTTCCCAAAAAGAGACTCACAAAGGGGAAAATTAGCATCCAGGGAATAGAAGATCGCGCACAGTCTAGAAATATCATAACTGGACAGATAAATTATTTTTAGACCTTTGGTACGACTGCTGGTCTGCTGTGGCTTCCTGAAAATGATACTTGTCTCCAATCTAGCCCTACTGACACTACTTACTATACTAGTCGGCACGACTAAGGGAAATTTGTGTCAAGTACTGAAAAAAAAAAACATAAATGGAAGAAGTATAAATCCTTCTCACCTGCGAAACGAAATGAAATGGTTCCCACTGACTGGTTCAACAAGAATAAAGCGAAAAAAAAACAAAGAAACACACGTCAAGGAGGAAATAAAGCGATGTGTTGCATTAATAAATTAAAGCATGTGATAAGAAATCTCTTTATGGCTGTACGGCGCATAAAATGCGATGATATTTTGCGAGTTTTCCTCGTCTTCAAACGAAAGATGCGCCGCTAGATGCAGTCTCTCACCAGTCAGCCACCAGTACTATGAAAAGTTAGCCTATAGCTATTAGCCTAGATGGACTGGAGGGCGAAGTTATACATACTGCATTAAATTTAGAAGCACCACAACTTTTATGAGTACGCGCCACATTTACGTGCAACTTAAAGGGAAGGGTCTAAATAAGAAAGAAATGAAAAAAAAAACTACTAAGGAGGTTGGCAACGAGATTATAACTTGGCTTGGATGGATTATGATGCTTTCCTTTATGAGGCGGTACCACTCTGTGAAAATAACCACAGGCTGTTTGAGGTGTCGCGTCCAAAGGTAGTTTGCGAAGAAAAGTTGCGGCGTCATTTGTCTTTCTTCTGTATAGTCCGCTAACGACGTTAGAGAAATTAATATTTACAGATTAAATTAGTAATTATTACGGAAGAATCTGACAAGCCATCCCGCCAAAGTCTTTTACATAAGTAACGTGGTTTAGCTACTTGTGTTATGAGGTAAACAATTCTGTTATTATACCTGGATAGATCTAAAGAAATACCTTAGATTTTTCAAAAATATATCATAAATACGCTAGAGATCTGTGATAAATCAAAAGCTTGCATAATTTGAGGTTTAAAATCTGTAGTCTTGAATCAAATCCATCTTCCCAAATTGTTTAATGAAATAATTTGAAATTCAAAATAAAATGTAAAATCGGCGAACAGACGAATACGCCCCTTCATCCCATTTTGGTTAAAAATTTTAGTTATATTTTTTATTTACCCTACACCTTCATGTAACGGGGATACAACGTAGCTCTCCTTGAAAGGAAGTTGTGCACGTTTGAAGCGCAAAAAAATGCTACTTCACTTGCAGGTACAGATAGTAAACAAAGGCGACGAAACCTGCAAGCCATGCCTGGAAAAATCAACAAGACATTTCAGGCACGCATTCAATCAAAATAACCTTGAAAATTGTTCCACTAACAAGCCTACGGGCTTTTGTCGAACGTACTTCAGCAGCGGAGGAGGGAAAGGGAATTAGTTAAATGGCAAAATTCATGAAGAAATTCATTTAATTGTTTTTCCAGTCACTCGATTTTTTCCATGTTTATTTGCTTTGATGAAAGTACCAATATATGGTAGCCTTCACTATGTCACTAGGCAACTCTTTAGCACCGCAAGGGAAATAGTAACCTGAAAGTGTTATACGCGGTTCATTACCTGCTGGGAACTAAGTGTTAGAGCTCCTGACTCTATCATCAAAAGAAAGTCGATGTATGTTACATGGCGTACATCTAAAAAATAAGCGGAAAAAAGTCGCGGAGGTGTTTTGAGCGTGTGCTAGATTTGCATTCGCTGCACTTTACACCGTGTTCTATAGAAGCTCTAACAAAAGCGCTTAAAAGTCGAGCCGAAGCAGGAAGGCAGGTTAACGTGCCATACAGAAGTGTTAGCATGTTATGCCCCGCGTGTAACAACAAGGATTTGTGCTGAATTTCATTTTCTTATGCTTGTTATGATTTGGTCTGTTTTGTATGCACCACTACGTCTACAAAAGTTTGCACAGAATTCCCTTATCGCGTGCATCCCACCAAGGGGGCACTGTTTTATAAAGACGTCTGCGACGCGCTCTTATTCTTTGTCTTCCCTCGTTAATAAATAATTGAATTGATGGTTAAGTGGTTAATAATGGGGAGGAAGCCACGTTTTAATTGGGATGTTCCTCCGTGCTATTGGATTGTGCCACTGTTGGAAGGGTCTAGACATTATACGCCAAATTCAAGAGGGGAAGGGAACCAATTCGCTCGAAGAAAATTAACATGCGAACAAACAAATGAGTCGAAAATAATAGATTGAAAATAATTAAGTGAGTGGGAGGCAGACAAAAATTATAATTTTGTACTGTACGAAATTGGACACATCCGAGTAACATCTAAAAACCACCTCGCTTGGATATTGAGAAATAGCAACTTTAATTATAATAATTTGAAAAAAATACTTATGTCTAACTTAAAATTAAATCTCCCATTAGTTCCTGACGACATTCCTCACGTACCACGTCGTCACTAAATGCCATAAAAACGATAAAATGATCACCGCTTAAATGCATTGCGAGGATTTTCCGAGATTTCACAAGCCACCTGGAAGGTTCACAAGTCAAAGGCCCTTTGTGCACGTGACATGCGTACGCCAAATGCGGACTAGGGTCACTTTTCATCTTTCATATTCGAGGCGCAGTACCTTAGGGGGCACGGTCGAGTTGACTTCTCTTAACTCTCGCTAACCAGACACATTTACACTACCTGGCCAAATAAAGAATGCGAAATTGAAAAGAAACAAGAAAAGCCAAAGATTTTCACATTTGCATCTTCTTGCCAGCATAAAAGCGTGGCTCGTCTCATTTCACTTCATTTTCCGAACATTGCAGCACCAGCAGAATTCCAAGATTAATTAGACGCTTATTGACAGCCGTGATTTCTTGTTGCTCTCGGATCTGGTAGCCGGTCCCACCTCGCTGCCGGAGGTGAACTCATCTCCCACCGTCGACAACTATCCAATCTCCTAATTGATGTTATGACCTTTTTCGCCTTTATTTTCGACATTCGCTACACTATCCATGGAATAAACTTAGAAAGTGTCCAAAGGGTTCTTCTTCTCGACTCAGATCGAGCAATAAAAATTTTTAATGAAAATTACTTTAGTGACCAATTCTGTGGAACCGAATAACCGACAAAAGATGGTTACCAGCTGGATGTATAAACCGATTATATCTTGAAGACGTCTTTCCCGATTTCTTTCATTTGCTTCACTTGGTACATAGCCATGGTGAAAGGGCTCTTGTTGTTGCATCGCCAGACTAGAGATGCATACTCACTTTGCTTAATGGAAAATTAATTTTATCACGCTTTAGTAGCTTTAGCTGGCAGTTGTCTCTAGGTTCTCGTGATTTGGGTCTTAAAGCCCCTTTCATAAAGTTTAATCCAATACAATCAAATAGAGTATAACTCAGAGCCGGAAAAAAAACTATTCGTGAATAGACATTGAGTAGTCCATTCCATATTGATCTAGTGAGTTTTCAAACAATTTAATGAAGGGTTATCTATCTTCACCTGGCCAACACTATAAAAATTTCTTTAAATAGCCCTTCGTCATAGGTAGAAGCAATTTCAGTTTCTCACGAATCTTACGTTAATATTTATTAATTATTCGGGAATTTTTATTTTCAAATTCCCTTCAACTTAGTATACTTACATAAAGTACGGACTAATGCAAATGCATACAGATTTTTTCATCAAAGAAAAAATTAGTGTCTTGCGATAACATAATTGAATCATTTACTAGAAAATGCCTTGAATGCCGAACATTAACAAAGCAATTTTCCGAGCAAAGTAATAGTCCAAATAAATTCTCCGAAACATTTTATCCAAAGTCATTTCAAGTAACTACTTTTACGTCTTATTGTTGCTCTTATAGTACGTGAGTCAAAACAATAATTAAAAAGTGTAGACAGAGTCTAGCACTAAAACAATAGACACCATATCAAAATACAACCAACTTGATATAGTTCGATTTAATTACGGCTAATGACAGATGATCTATCTTTAATTAATCGGTGCACAATTAAACTGCGGACGGATATGGATGGAAAACTAGCAAATTAGCCAAGTGGACCGTGATGTACTACTCCCGATAATAAAATTTAACGAGTGCACTGCATGTAGGCTGACCTGTTAATTTTCGTGCTTTGTTGTTACTTCGATCGCTTATCTCTCACCATTGAAAATGAAGTTGTCCTTTCCTAGCCCAAGATGAAGTGATGCATGCAGATATAGTCAGACCTGCAAAGCACGTCATCACATCCGCAAAACTACAAACTACACGTTACTTAATTGCGCCTGGTCCGCTGTACCATTTTTGTACCATTAAAGAATTCTGATGGAACTATATCTGCATAGATCTTTTAATGATAGCATGAAATTACGATGATAAGTGGGCATTAGAGAAATTTCTGAGACCGATTACCGTCGTCATCATCAATCTTACCTCCTTTCATGACACGACAGTCGTCGGCCGAGCATGGCTGCATCGCCAGTAATTTCAAATATTGGTGATTTCTCACTTTTTCATGATCAATGATGCGAAAAGTTTTCAATAATTCTCATCAGGTATAGTTGAAAGGGAAATTTCAAATTCTAATTGACATTGTTGGTATTGCATGCGATCTTTCCTCGAAAGACACCAACTACCAACTTGTCGAGACCGACAGTATAAAGCAGTAGTACAGAAAAGCATCACCACCTTCTACATTCAAAAGAAAATTATGACTGTGCGGCTTGCATGATCTTGAAAATCTCAATTCAAATTTTCTTTTAATTCATCCTTTCCCGGAGCATGCAAATTAGAATTGCAGAAGTACAATCTCACGGATTCCTCTCACTTTTATTATTTATGAGGATTTTTTTTCAAAGATTACATGGAATTATTTGTGATGTTTAAGAAATTCGTGTCGTTTGTATCTTCTTCGGTGGACTTTCTATCTAATGACTTGGATACGCTAGCATTTAAGAGGCTACAATAACTCATCTCTGAAATCTAATTGCCAGGTTACCTAAAAAAGCATAAATCAGCTTCGCGCATCGAAGATCATTGTTTGCAATTTTCTGGGAATATTAAAAAGACATTTATCACAATAGCTACCTGGGAAGAGATGGTGTTTACTTAACCTACTGAAAATAGCAGGAAAGTTTATCTATCCCCGAAACGTGACATTTATTACAAATTTAACGATTATTGTGTACAGATTATTTGAAAAAAAGTTGGGTCTTTCGCTAAAGTTTAATAAATCGATATATATGTCCAAAAATTTGTTTTATCTCTAATAGCAGCTGGAAGTATATTTTATGAATATAGTCCAGAAAAGAAAAATTCTTTAACCTTTGGATTGCATTCTCTAAATTTCAAATCTAAGAACAAAAACTTTTCTTTAACCCTTTCATTATTATGGGTGACTATAACCACTCGCCGCCGGATGCTCGCTACATACTAACAGTGAATATAGTCACTAACTGTTAAGCGTTCTTTGAGTTCTGCTTTTTTAACTTTAAATAGTTTTAGTCGGAAAATAATAATTAAAGAGCGCAGGAAAGAGAAGAAAAGATATTTATTTAAAATCTTCCCTATTGAGAAATCATACTTGCGGAATTATTCGCAGTAATGAAACGGTCAAATATTTTAAACGTTGTTCATCAATTAAATTATTCAAAAAACTAGCATAGACTCTCTTGGGATTAAGAATAAGCAATTACTCTCGTCTTAATTAATATTTCGTAAAGAAGATCTTTAAACCGCATGTTTTAATATTGAAAAAGTGAAGAAAACTGAATAATAATCTACAAATTTATTATACTTCATTATACATTTGGATTAGGTAACGAAATCAGTCCCATTTTCTACACCAAAAAGCTGCCGCAAACTGGTTCGTGTCTCGAATGGACTTGAAATGTTTCAGCATCATGTCGCCAGCTCAGAACTAGGCATGCGCCTCCTACGGACCGAGGGAGGGAGCGAGTGAGCACCACTTCGAACGTCTTGCCGGTTGCTCGAACCGCTGCCGGAGTGTGGCAATCACTTGAAAAACAATAAAATGGAATTCATATGGCGCTGCGAGAGCAACAAAGCACATGGCAGGCGCTAGCTTCTCAGCACCAACAACACGACAATACCGTGGGCCACTCGAGAACAATTTAATTGCGAAAAGCGACGTGTGTTCGCGCGCCGGGCTCGGGCTCCTCCGGCGGATGGCCATTATGCTACTTCTGTCCCAATTACATCTGCTTTTAGGGGCTCTGCTCCTCTTGGACAAGAATGAAGGGAAGTGAAAGCGCTATAGACCGATTGCTAACATATCCAGGATTTCGGTACAGTGGTGTAATTACCGCTGTTTCATAAGACCTCCGCATCGCATCTGTGGAAAATCGGAGAAACGCTCAAAAACTCGCAATTGACGCAATTATGCTGCGAGATGAAGACACACTGAGCAGACAGTCGTCACGCCTAGGCATGGATATGATCCCCCCTGATTTGTCGATTTAAAGAAAAATAGAAACTGTCCCGGATCAGATGAAATATGATGGACTGCCGGCCTGGCACAGGCTTTCTAAAGAATTTCTCCTCGACTCTGTCGCAACTGTAACAGCTTTCATTAACCAATCGTCTAATGGACCCGCCGCTTGACCTGGCCATACTTAGAAATCATAAAAAAACGAACATTCCCCTTTACCCGTTCGTTTTATAGCACTGAAGATCCCATAATTGCTATCCCGGCGTTCCCTTCAGTTAATTGAGACGTGCAAATGAAAGTCGCCGCGTGTCACTGGGAATGATTCTCGCGATTCCTATCGAGTGCATTTATACTTCACTCGATGTACGCGCGTAAATTGAGTGCAGAAATTCCTTGGCCTCGTCGTCGTTGTCGTCGTCTCAAGGAAAACGACGTATGTTTGTGTCTATTAAGTGCCTTGTTGCTGCCGATAGGGAATCGCTTTCTTAATTGTCAATTTATTAAGCTTTTGCTTTTTGCCTTTCTTCCACATATGACTACAGCGACGACGATATCCCGCGTGACACTAAGGAAATTAAAACCAGCGGCAGGACAGCAGTTCGGTTGCCACCGGTAATCTACAGCAGCAGCTGGCCTGGTCTCCGTTCATCAATGGAATTGTTGACATCGAACTACAGCGAAAAACATGCATCAGCAGGCAATTTATGTCAGAGGAGTGACAGCCATGAGCCCCGGATTAATATTAATAGCAATCGATTTTTGAACCCTTACAAGGGAAAGTCGCTAGCTGTCCCATGTCGTCCCATGTGTAATGTGAGAGCCGTTCGAGCGTTCCATAGCGCAATGAGCAGATTAGCACATGCAAAGGAACGTTTCAAATTCTTTCAGGGAATTTAGACGTCTTTGACCTTCTCTAAAAGCCGCGCTTCTGAGGATTGTGCCTATTTAAGCACTGCTTGGAGAACAAAGTACTCGCTGGTAGGTGTTTAGTAAATTCCTCCAAATGTCTTAGCAACACCACGTTTATTTCTCTTGAGCTAGACAAAAGCAATGATTAGCTTTGCGTGCTAACTAGGGTTAGGAACGTATGATTATGATTCGCGCAGACTTCCATTTAATAAGTTTTTTTTTGGAACTATTTATAATTTACCGATCTATCAAGTTTTATTCATTTATTTAATCTTTTCTTATAAACAACTTACAAACAGAAAAAAGGACGTAGGCAGGGATTTATAATCGATATTTCCAGTTGAGCTAGAAGCTATCAAACTTTTGAATTTCTGTTAAAATTCGTTTTATTAAATAATATAGTTTTCATGGTACTCATTAGGCGAATAATGTGGGATTATTAAAATCCAACTTTTTTTCACCCACATGTTATGACCCACTAGTCTTCAACATCCCAATCTGGCGCCTTCGTACTGCCTAAGAAAATGTTGAAATTAAAGTAAAGCCGCTGGAGAGATTTTAATCGAATGAATCCAACACGTGACAAAGTTATTATCGGAACAAATGACGGGAGCTCAACTGTCGGAATTTCAAACTTTATGAAGATGTGACTGAAGTGAAGGGCCTCCAAAAGGAGAGATGAACTCTTTCTGATGGGGCTCCGCTGATATCTCAGCATAACACAGCAAGAGGAAAGCGCTTGTCGTGACAATAATTATTTTTCTTTGACTTGGTTTAAGGTACAACAAAAGATCCTAATCAACTTGTGTTCAGGATTAATGGATAAATGTTAATTTCACGAAGAGCAACAAGGCGTTATTCGTGGAGATATATAAGCCAGTTTTACCAATGTCCATAAAAGTGCTTGGCGCGGCTTGAACCGCTTCTTGTACAACCGGTTTTTATACTTAAAGACAAAACGATTACCTACAAGAAACCAAACGAAAGAGCACAATTGAACAGTACTTCATTTTTTTTGCTGGGTATTGGCGGCCCTGGCTTTTTACTTTTATTCCATTTTTGATTTTTTATTTAGTATTTATGAATAATGGAAGCGCACATTCCTCTGAAGAACAGTAGGATGACTCACAATGTCGCGGATCATCGAGAGTTGAATACTAAAAATCGTTCGGAGACGCAAAATGTGCTCAAGATTTTTATGGACGACCGCCACACCATTAAGAGCGGTTCTCACTTTCAGCGGAAGCACTCGATAATTTTTTCTAAGGAGTTTGAACTTGAGATTTTCGTCGCGGGGGAGTGACTCAATGGGAAATGCCTGGAAACGATCGAAAAATAGCCACTGGTATTGTTCCCACCAACCGATTTTGGCCTGAATCACTCCTCTTGCTCTCTTTTCGAAATTTTTAGCGAATAAAAGGAAGGAAACTTCTTGGCATGAACACTACATCAAGTTCAAACTTTGGGCTGAATCGGTCTAGGAGTGCAGTAAATGCAGTAAATCTCCGCCGAGATCTTCCGGGGATGAGACTTTAAGCTAATTAAATTAAGATGCCTTTCTGCGATGCACGCGTCTAGTTCGCTTTAAATTGAAATTGACAAATGAAGGGCAACAAGTGAAAACGGACATGATTACAAATAGCCATCTGCTGTTCGCCGGCCAGACTAGGCACATTATAGCCGGCTATTGGCCGACAACGGTCTTCTATGCCCGAGTTGACTGACCGCACGATGATCACCCGGCCCCGGAGGCCAATTACGCTTAGAATGCCTTGTGCGGCTCGGCCAGAGAACATTCCAATGGCGCGCTTGAATGCGGTTCAGATAATTCCGTGATCCATCCCGTCCACCATGCGGCGAACTATTCGTCTTCACGCCGTAGTAAATTTTCGCAAATTTCTATAAAATTTCGCACCTCTCTAAGCAAGCAATTTAACTTCCCAATACAACACGTGGTTTTCTTTTATTTTCGAACTCTGGTCATAATCGACTGCAATAAGAGGCAATTTTCACAAATAATCTTAACTGCGACAAAAGATACTGACGGCTACAAATCCAATTTTACAGTGCAATTATTACCAAACAATACAAAAAATTCCAGACACATATGCAGACGATGCAGAAATTATTAGACCAAATCAACAAAAAAACAATTGCCTCTAAAATATTTTGTAATATTTAGTTTAAATTACTCGATATCAAAATTTCTATAATGCTGAGGAAATCGAATTATTTTTTAACATTAAATATCCTCAAGAAAAACGTTTTCAATCTTTTGGATTAGATTAAAATATAAATTTCAATTCATATTGTCAAAAAAACTGTAATATTCCTTCTTTGTAGTCCCTCGAAGGTACAAATATACACGCTTATAATTGGTGGCTTTTGACCCATCCATATAAATAATCTATCCAGTTTGCTATGAGTGATTAATTTGGTTGCAGTTTCCATCCGATTGGGCTAAATAAATTAGAGGCGCCCGCAGTTTCACAGACAATACAGCAGCAGCCTCCTCAGCTGTTACAAGAACAAAAAGATGGGGGAAAAAGGAAAATGGTTTAAGAAAACACGTTCTACCCACGAAGCAGCACAGCAGCCGCAGGGAGCAGGTTTGAACACCCATAACCATCTTGCAACTTTTTAACTCGCATAACGCAAAGATGCAGTTATTGCAGGCCACAGGCCATATTCCATATCCAGTGAAGGGGAAGTGAGTTCTACTGTACAAAAATCGATCTTTCCTGCTCGTAGGAATAGGCGTCGTCCGCTGCAGCCTCCAGAGCTCCGATTTATTTATTTTACATTTGAATCGAAGAAACAAACATTTTCTAGAAATGCAAGGTGTTGCCAGATGTCGCCTTGATGCTCTTGCACCAGCGCGTGCCTCTATTTATTTATTATATGATCGCCCATGCATGAAAACTGCCTCCAAGGCCCTTCGCGCCTTTATTAAAAAATAATAATTGTTTGCGTCAATGTAGCACAAGTACAGCAAATGTTTTGCTCGAAGATATAATTTCTCCGGAAGTGAGTCAACCGAGATAATTTTAAGTTTCTCTGGAAAACTAACTGTGGGAAACTTCAAACAAATTTGCCCTGAATCATATCCAATTACTTGCTGGCTTTAAAAACAAACCAATCGAATGCGACATATAGTAAATTTTAGAAGATACCACACACTAACAACATTAACAAATTGGTACAAAAATTATAACGATTTCATCATGTGTGGAACAAGACGGGATGGGTCTTCATTGAATAGATATTAACAATGGCTAATAATTCGGTAAATTTAACAGCTAATTATTTGCAAACAATCGGATTAAAAAACGGTCCAATGGAGTTCTTTGTTCTACCCAGAACAATACAAAAAAATTATATCGCCTTTATCAAAAAAGGATAATAAATTAAAGAGATATTTTCAGAATTAATCCACAATATTACGTTCCATTTAAACATTTTTAAATGGAACAGTAGTTCCATTAGTAGCAGTTCTTTGAAAATCGTCAATCATAAAGTGTAATAGTTAAATTCATATTAAAAGTCTTTATTTTAAAAACAAAACTATTAAGAGTTGTTAGCATACATCTATTATTTTTACTACGCTTTAATATTATTTTTAAAAAGATCAATGAAGTAAATCATAGAGGTGGGAATTCAAGTAGTCGATGCGGTAAACGTCTTAGCGTTACTAGAATAAGGGAAAACTTTATCACAATAGTCGCTAGTACGCAAAACATAAAAATAAATAGGTTTTCACTTATATAGAACAAATAACTGACCTTCGGATAATGTCCTTGGAACAGAAAATAAAAAATGTCACGCCTTTTTCTCTTCGAAAATAAAGTTTTTATCTGAAAATTATTTCTTCATAAATTGTTTCGTTTCGGGCATATGCCTTTATGTCCACTTATACTTTATTCTGCCTATACAATAAAAACAAAAATTACTTTAAATAGCAAGCTTTTTAAATTTACAAAAATATCAAAGAAGAAACGTTTATCCTTGACTAGTCTTAAATTTATAATATAACAGTACTGAAAATTTTTATTGAAGAATCCTGTGAATCGAAAATAGCTTCTATTGATTTTTAAGTTCCAAATTGAATGCAATTAGTCATAAGCAACTGCTGGGAGCTTGATCGATCACCTCGTTCTAATTTTGCCAAAAAAATTAGGTACCAAATTAGGAAGCAAATAAACCATTGTGGGCTGTTTTTCCCACTTAAGGAAATCTGTCCCACATACAGTCTGCCTCGATATCGGTAGCCAGACTGTTGCAATTAGTCCACCGGAAGTGCAAAAGCAAGAACCCGAAGTAGATTATTGACCAGGCCAAAAACAGCAATACAGAGATAGTAGAGCCAAAAAGTCAGCTCATCGGCATGCTTATTGTAATTCATCATTATCACCTGCGCACCTACGCCGAAGTCAGTCAGGTAATTTGCGTCAAAACCGACCTGAGACTTTCGTTTTTTCTTGGCATTTCTTAATTGTTTCCCGTCAGCAAGACGACATAAAGACAGGTGAGGGGCGCCCATCTGACACGGTGCTTCACCTAAAGATTACAGATGCAAATTTGCATTATACACTATCATGTTTGGGAGCTAAACTTTACAGTCTAGAGGCGGCGGCATGAGAACTGAAAGTCTGGCTTCAGTGTTTTGCGAATGAAAAGACATACTGACGAAATCCGAAAGAGAGTAAATGGAAAAGCAAGCAAAAACACGATGCACTTACTGAGGCTGTGCACCACTGCCGGTGGATATTATGGAGATCTCAAAAGGCAGGGCTGAGCTGGGGCTGAGGCTGAGGCTGGGGCTAGGGGCGCTGCAACAGCAAAACTAAAAGACAATTGATCGAGCAGAGTGTCCCGGTTGAATAACTTTTTGTTTGGAAGGTAATTTTATGACTACTGCCGCCATGAGTTGGCGCGGTGATCGTGGAGGAATCGTTGAACTCTTACAGGGCCAGGGACGAGGCGTTCTTTGTTTTTTCCTTATTTTGTATGTTTCCCTCTTCCGTGCCCCTCGCTTCGACCGTGTTGAAAACAATCGACAGTTTGTTGGATATACCGTAGAGTCCCATATAAGCCGCGATCAGTGATCAGCCAGCCCACACGAAAGGAAATGATTTCCAAACAAAAATATGATAAAAACGTGCGGCTTATCTCGGGCTCGATTGCGGTCAGGTGAGTCACGAGTGTTCTCGACGCGCATGAAGCAATGCCCAGGCCTTTCGACGACATACTGCTGTGTCGGTAGATTAAACCGAGTTCTTGAAATTTGGCTGCTGATAACTAAGTCTTTCCAAGACTACGGCCAACGCCGGGCGACCTATTTAGCTCTTATCACTGGATGGAGCCAGGCTGGAACCGGCAGACGGTTTCTTCCGTCAGTTAGACTGCTCTGCTTCACAGAGCACAGGCTCGAGATAAGACAGAAACTACCAGTAAAAGATGAGGCTGATCAAATATTAAAGCTAACGGTGCAGCATTTAGCATGAAATTCCTGTAAAACCGGATTTCTGCAACAGTGCGGAATTCACCGGCCATTTGCTTGCATGATCCAAGTCTGGTACTTCGCCACTCGCATACACTGCAGGTCGTGGAAAATATGGAAGAAACCTATTACTTACTTGCTGGATGTCTTGTTGTTCTCTCCCAAACCACTGACAAAATTTGTCGAAGTCATTTTGTCGTCTACTTGCAAAATACTTTCCACACAACAAAACACAACCGAGGGCAGTATCGAAAACAGAAGCTTCCTTTGTTTCCCTTACTGCAAGACAAGATCCTTCCCTTCTCGAAGAGTCCTTTGTTTAGGGTGCGCCCGTCTTTCACGATTTTTTTAGTTATTTCGCAACCAAACGACGCTTTGTGTATTTAGTAAATCACAGCCTGTATTAAATGAATACGTGAAGAAAATTGGCCTTAAATAAACCAAAAATATCTCAAAAATCTCCCTCAACGAGAAAAACGAACTCGATTCACACCGCAGCGGTTATGAAATTAAATCAAAATCGAACGCGCTAGCTGAGTGGGGGCTTGCTTTGCTCTACTCTATGGCTGTTCGATGGACAATCTGTTGGAACTGGCTTGGACTACTTAAGGTCTTTGCCATAGCCTATAAAAACACCAGAACTTCAAAAATTTGTCTTGCAACTAACAGTAATTAATATATTATATTATAACTATTTTTATTTACTACAATATGCAGTTCTCCGTATAGTTTAGTCGTAAAAGACCACCGAGTGCGTTCGTGAAGAAGTCCTAAGAAATCCTCAAGTGTTCTATTATGTTAATAAACCTATTCGGACTGACTGCAACAAGCTCAATTTCTCAATTTTTTATAGTTAGTTCAAATCTGATACCATTTAAACATGCTCAAATTTTTGCTATTTTACAACAATTCCATAGAATTTTCTAAATTAAATTGTCTGTCCATAACTTAATTACAGGAAAAAATTTTATTTGATAAAATTAACGAACAGACCTGCTAGAATTCTGCAAATTTCCAATTCATTTCTTGGCGGATTCTCTAAATATTCTATTAAAAACAGAAAACTTCGAAAGCTGTCAATTTTTGTGCTTCGCGTTGTATTGAAAACGGTGACACCATTTGATTAAGTGAAGGGGCTCCATTCGAGGTGGGACTTCTTGGTTTGTTTAAAGGTTTCAAAAATGTTGAATCAGGTTGCTGTTGAGGCACTCTATTCGGCCACTTACGTGGAAAATTACCTCGATTCTGTGGAGAATCTGCCCGATGATGTGCAGCGGCATCTTTCCAGGATAAGGGACATCGATGTCCAGTACAGAAGTAAGTAAATACGCTTTCTGTAGCGCTAACGACTCAACTAATCTTCAAAGTGAAATTTTTAGACATCCTACTACAGTAAAATTATTTGTGCGTAAAGATCAGGAGTGTAGACTGCAACTCTTAGTCTCTTAGGCTTCGAGTAGCCAGACAACTTTTAGCTAAAAACATCAACGATACCCATCTTATTATGGCAGAAATGATGGTTTTTATTTATTTTATAAGTCCACACAAATTTCGGACTAAGGGAAGTGGTGTTTCGTGGAGACGTATGAAAAGTCTAATAATTTTCCTCTAGGAGTCTAATTAAATTTGGCTGTTTAATTTCTGAATTTCATCTATAATTTAATAAACAATTTCAATGCAGGTCACCTACGTGATGTAGACTACTACTATGAACAGTGGAAGAGTTGCTCAGCAAATCCCAACGACTCGACATCATCGAAGCGAATTCGATCAATAGCTCGGATGCAACAGAATCTCATAGCAGCTCAAGAGCTCGGGGACGAAAAGATGCAAATTGTGAATCAATTGCAGGAGTTAATCGACCAGAAAACCCGACAGCTCGATTTAGATTTTAAAAATCTTGACTATGGGAAAGAGGAACAGAGCCCTGAGATTGCACAAAAGATGCCTCGACCACCAAGCCCTGCAGTAGTCGTACCAGCAAATATAAAAGTTGAGAACCAGCCGTTTGCAGCAACTCCGCCAATCACCCAACGGGGTAATACCCCAACCAGCCAGCCGTCCGAAAGGACACCAAACAACAACAATAACAGTTCGAGCGAGCGGTCCAACAAGAGGTCGAGGAGGCCCCGAAATGAGGCCATGGCCATGGATGTTTCGGGAAATGAGCCGAACTCCGTCAACGAAACTGTAACACAAAAACAGAGCACAACGAGTCAATCGTCCAGCAGCTCCTCCCAAAAGAAAACATCCGGCACCAGTGGAGGGAAGAAGAAGAAGCGCAAAGCCCGAGGACAAAGCAATACCCAGTCCAATGCCAGAGACGCCCGAGATGAAACTCCTCCACAAGAGGCCATTGACCCCGATGAGCCGACCTACTGCCTTTGTGATCAGGTAAAAACTTCTGGAGAATAGTGTCCCACGTTTTCCTAACACCTTTGCTTGCAGATATCCTTCGGTGAAATGATCCTTTGCGACAACGATCTATGCCCCATTGAATGGTTTCACTTTTCCTGTGTTTCGCTCATGTCCAAGCCAAAGGGGAAATGGTTTTGTCCGAATTGTCGTGGTGAACGGCCCAACGTTATGAAGCCGAAAGCCCAGTTCCTCAAAGAGCTGGAAAGGTACAATAAAGAAAAAGAGGAGAAAACCTAAGACTCGGGCTGCTGCGGCCCACTTTACATTTTTGTTTTGTTTCACATTTTTCCCTGTTTTGGTGCGCGGCGTATTGTCGCCTTGTTTTAATTACGGAAAGTCAAAATATATTTTTAAACATAAATTTTTTATTCTTTCTAACAAAACCTATCGAATGCCTTGAGGGATGTGGAAGTAGATAGTAAAAAAGCACGACTGTTACAAAACCGAATTTATTTCGTCAAAGTAGCAAATAGAATATGCGAAGATACTTTTTTCCTCTGCAAGTTTCAAATGTGACTTGCTACAAAAATTAAGTAAAAATCAGTTCCACTCCACTTGTGGAATAAAAAGGAACTGTAGCCCTTCAGAGGGCTTATTAGCCCAGAAAAATCTGCTTATAGAAAGTCTTTAAATTTAAGTAAATTCGTTCTTTGGCTTTAGTCAAGTACTAGGTCTTCGGCAGTTGCTAGACTGGCAGTTTTGAAAGATTCTTCAGCGACTCGCTTTAATCGCTCAGCATCATGTGGTCCAGTGGCATCCACCATTTGGCGGAGAGCCCCTTGTAGACGTTGCAACAGAATGTGTGGAATGTCGAATTCTTTGGCCGATCCGGCATCCATTACGAGGATCCGATCAGAGTCCATGACTGTATGAAGTCGATGCGCAACAGTTAGCACGGTGCAGTGCTTGAATTTTTCTCGAATAGTTTTTTGGATAAGGGCATCGGTTCTGAAATGAAATAGAAATTTATTTAATTTTCCACATCCCGAAAAAAGATTTCAATGGTACTTACTGTGGGTCGACATTAGCAGTGGCTTCGTCAAGTACTAGGACTTTGTTGTTCCGCAAAATTGCCCTGGCTAAGCAGACTAGTTGTCGCTGACCTACACTAAAGTTGTTACCGCGCTCCGTCACCATGTAATCCAAACCAGGTATTGCCTGTTTTAGTTCCACCTGAAATTCTCTTTTATTATAAAATTCCATTTCTGTGTAAGGAAGCCTACTTCTTCCAGTGCTCGCCACAAATCAATGTCTGGATACATCCCGAATGGATCCAGATTGTACCTAATTGTAGCTGAAAATAGTACAGGGTCCTGTGGGATTATTGAAATCTTTGTTCGGAGGTCATTCAGAGCTATAGAGCCTGTTTCGACGTCGTCGATCAAAATATCGCCCTCGATATTGGCGAGTCGGAATAAGGCTCCTATGAGGGAAGATTTGCCGGCTCCAGTTCTTCCAACGATGCCGACTTTCCAACTAGGCTCAATTACAATGTTCAGGTTCTTTAGAACTGGTGCACTGTTTTTGTCGTATCTTAGAGACATATTCTTAAATTGAACCTTCCCTTTTTTTGGCCACCCACTTGGAGGCATTTTTTTCAAACTAGGCTCCTGATCTAAATCTGTGTACTGGAGCACCCTTTCTACGCTAGTCATCTGCTGCAGCGATTCTGCCACCTGCCTAACTCCATACTGAACCATTCCTGTAAGTATCATCGCCTGGGACATTGCAAGACCCACATTCCCACTAAATGTTGCTAATAATAGCAAGCATACGTTATAATTCAAATCAAAAAACAACTTGCAATTTCTTACTGTGACGAACAGCTATAAAGCTGAAGGCCACTGCGGTAACGAAGGCACAACTCACGCAATCTAACCAGAGACCCAAGGCTGTATTAACAGACATGGTCAATTGCCATGTAGCGCTATGAACATCCTGTAAATTATCAAATTCCTTAGCTACTACATCCTGGAGATGACGGGCCCTAATTGTTGAGATTCCAGATAGAGATGCTGAGAGGTGTGAAAAAACTGGACTTCTACCTACGAATTATGGGTTTTAAAATACTAACAGTTCTTGATCTCTTCTTCAAAAAATTTACAAATCCCCTCTAGTCTTTTTAGGTCCTGTGAAGGTCTCAAATACAATTTTAAGATAAGAAGATAGATTATGACTGCAATCGTTAAGGCAGCGAGAAGAATAGGGTTCACGACACTGATGAGTATCAGGATACCAAACATAACTAGGGCTATTTGAATAAAATCCATCATGGCTCGAGGTAGGAGTTCGTCAATGGCTCCCATGTCTTTTGAGAATCTGTTCAGTATGCGCCCAGAAGGATTTGTATCGAAAAATCGCATAGTTGCATGCAAGATCTTTGAGAACATTCGATCGTGAAGAATTTTCGAGGCATGCATGCAGAGTTTAAAGAAAAGATAGCCCCGAAGAATAGTCATCTGTAATAAATATTTTTTCAAATGTTAAACGCAATAAACAATTGTGAAAATGAGGATAACTTACCACCACAACGCCCACGATCAGAGTTCCGTAAATGTAAAGACACTCATATGTTGTAAACTCCGTCGTCTGATTATTGATCCTTAAGAATTCCTGTTGAGTCCAGACATTCACGAAGTAGTCAGAGCCGCTCGCAACAATCTGGGACAATACCAGGACAAATACTAAGGTGAATATCGTGACTATACCTCCTCCAGCGCTAAAATACTTCCTCCAAACACGTGTGGAAAGCGTGCCAACAGCTTGGTCCTCTGCAACCTCTTGGTCTTCGCTGTCTTTTTCGGAACTTATCTATAAGTAAATTACAAAATTGTCTATTACATTAAATTATGGGCTATAACAGAAATACCGATTTCCGAAGTGATCCAGAACTGGAACTACTTCGTTTCCTCAGAGCCTGATATCCAGTCACGCCATCAATATATGGTATATCGTCTTCTTCATAAATGTCGCCATTTTCAAGAATTTTCTTTTCTTGTTCCTCTTCAGGCTTTTGGAGTAACTTGGCAAAATCTAAATTACTGTTTGCTAAATCATTATACGTTCCCTGTCTTGAGATTTTGCCATCCTCAATGATGACGATCCAATCGGCTTCCTTTAAGAAGTGGACTTGATGAGTTACAAGTAATCGTGTCGATCTGTCCTTCGACAAACGTCCTTTAGGCCCAATTACTTCGTCGAACAAATGTCGGCCCACATGGGCATCTACTGCACTCAAAGGATCATCCAGAAGATAAATAGCGGCTGGCTTGTACACTGCACGTGCTAAACTTTTAAAAAGAGAGAAAAGCAGGTGAATAGATTTATTTTTACACGCAAAGGTTAAAAGTTTCAAAATGAGAAACTTTACACAAAAACATTGTATTTATGAAAGGAGTGTTTTTTACCTGATACGAGCTCTCTGTCCTCCAGACAATGAGGCTCCCCTTTCTCCCACAATAGTTTTGTCACCGTTTGGAAGCTGTTCAAAATCTGTAGACAAAGCACAGCACTTTGTGACCTTAAAGAAAGATTAAAAGATATGCAATATGCTAATTTAACAGATGTCTGCACATACGTCATGATAGCGCTTTTTATCGAAAGTCTCTCCAAAGAGAATATTATTTCGTATGGTGCCTGTGAAGAGCCAAGGCTCTTGAGAAGCATACGACATTTCTCCATGAACCGTCACTTCGCCCTTTATGATCGGCATCTCACCTAGCAGCAGTTGCAACAGAGAACTCTGCAAATTGGGAGCAACATAATATTCGTATCTATCTTTTAGTATAGTCCTTAAGATTGCTTACCTTACCTGCACCAACAGGACCGATTATTGCGCAGAGTTGCCCCTTAATTATATCCATATTAATACCTTCTAGGGTATTTTTCGGACCTACTTCCCATGTCCCCGATATCTTGTCCAATACAATCGCTTTTGAGGTACTGTCTACGACTGAAAAATCAGTCTTTTGATTCAGACCGCGTGCATTTTCGTCATGTTCCTCCATTAATAAATAATCCTGGATTCGCTTAATGGATACTAGCGCTTCGGCTCCAAAAGATATAGCCAATGGGTACCAAATTGCGGCAACGAGCTATAAGAATACTACTTTTAGATGGCAGTAAAATAACGTAAAAATTCAGATAAAAAAAATCGAAAAATTGTGTAACGACCATAGAGTGTGGATCTAAGATCTCAAATGGCTAGATGTTACCTGCAATATATTGTAAAATTGTGCCATTGAGAACACAACATCGGCTGTGATTGGCACTCCCAAAAATACACAAGCTGAAATTGTGATGAATAGCGTAGATCGTTCCGTGAAGACCATCGTACTTAGATAGAATCCACGTAAGTAAGACGCATACCTGATTTGTTTAATTTCTCTTCGCCTTGCCTCAGCCACTACAGACTGAAACGGCTTCTCCCATGCATACATTTTAATAACCTTAGAAAGATTATAAATTGTGAAAAGAAATCCTTGCTAGTAATATTACAGAATTACATGGATGCCTTGTACAATTTCATTCATAATCCCCACCCTCTGATCGGTCCTTTCAGCGATCTTCATCCTAAGTTTAGACGACAATTTACTAAGTCCAGTCTGAACAGGAACAGTTTTCAGTAGAAGCCCAATAACTCCGACAAGCGAAGCAATCCCAATCTTTTGCCATATTAAAAAGCAAATAAGAACAGACTGTATGGGAAGAATCCATATCCAATGGACAAATATAAAGCCATAGTCGAGGCGGTTAACATCGTTTGAAAGCAAATTTATCAAATATCCAGCCGGTGTTTGTCCAGCTGTTTTCTTTGAGAGACGCAGCGTCTAATTGAAAAAATAAATATATCTAGTTAATGAAAATGAATTTCCGGTTAATCAGTCACCTTTCTGTAAATTAGAGAACAACACGCAATTCTCATTCGCGCGCCTAGCATTCGCATTCTAAGGTCTACGTGATGTATTAAGAAGCAGCAGAAAAGTGTTAGCAGAACCACCTCGCTGGCTAGCCAGAACACGTCGGTCCACATGTAATTGAAGAAATTTAGTACACCGTCATTTTGTGCAGTTGCGTTTTCTGGTTGCTCTTGTATGGTCAGGCGATGGTGCTTGAAGTCTTCTAAAGATGAAACGTCCTGGATAGAACTGGCCCCTATAAAATATTATATTTAGTACTACTACGAAAAATTAGACAAGGGCAAGAGGAAATTACTCATTATTAGAAATAGTGTAGTGAATTAAATTAGGAAGAACTCAAAATTGTATTTTGAAAAATATTATGTGAAGTTGATTTGATATGAGAAAATGCAAAACGAAAACCATTCAGGGATTAAATTACAATCGGACACTTATGTGTAAGGACATTTATAAATAATTGGTGGCGCGAACCTGCTGATTTGATATCAGGAATCAAATTGAAAAGACCTTGTCGTTTTGTATCACTTCCATATTCAAATAAATTATCCTCAGGAAGACTGCGTTCATATCGATGGCCATGTGAGACTGAAACAGTCGCATTCAAATTATCGCTACTATTCAAAGAAATTGTGTTCATAGGGTGCTGGAACTGAAGCAGAAGCTGAGCAAGCACAAATGGTATGCTAGATCTAAGTGCAAAACAAATCGTTAAAATTATATTGGTGCAATCTTTTTAATTGACTCTGCTCACTTAATCACTATGTAAATTAGGCAGATCAGACCGTCCACGACACTAGAGCTCCAGAACGTCCAGAACATGGCGTTCTTTAGTTGAGGATTTCTCCCCTTTCGGTGCGCTCTATCCAGTTCCCTGTACCATTGTCTGTGAAAGAATATCAAACAACATCAATAATTATATGAATGAATGAATCATTTCATTAGTATTTATTTATTAAAAATCACTACTGAGATCATCTATATCAAGCAATCTTTTTGCGTTCTTTACAATGTCGGAACAACTAGCCCTGGGTTCGGTCGATCCTCTTTGATGGTTACGATGTAAAACTCAATCGGAGGTTCAAAGCGTTTTGATTTGTTGATTTTTATTAATTGGCAATTTGCTAATATTAATTTTCATCCCCAGCACGAAAAGATAAGAGTTTTTGCAAAACACGGAGTTATTTTCGGAATTGTTTAATAAGAGTTGTTATGATAATGGAAATGGGCGTGCAGAAGGTACACAAGCAATACGTTTTCCACTTCCATATTATAAACCTATAAAAGCAGACTGTGATACTTTCGGAAAACAAGCTATGATTTATTTATGTTTCTTTTATTTTTAACAGATTCACCGGATTAAAAGTTTAAAAACAATTATTTTGAATTCTATGTACAATGTAGTCTAGACTTTTAAAGCAAAATCAACAATATTTATATAATAAAAGCAGCTTTGTAGACGAAAAAACGTCAGTGACTGATAAACTTTTTTTGAGGTACTTGCAGGGTCTCAATCAAGGAAATGTAATTTCGGATGCATTATATGTGTTTCCACTATAATCTCTTATCTTATCAGCCCGACGTTAAAGAAAATTGCGAAAATATGTTAACATTTCAATGTCATAAATGTGCTAGGAAGTGTACGCTTTTGCGTAAACCAAACTACGCTACTTTTGGAGTAGTAGTGATTTTATAGATTATAAAACCTTTTTCCAATAGTTGATTGTTAATTGGAAAAAATCTGAGATAAAACGTAAACGATTACAATATTACAAATATTAACTTTTCAGTCTTAATTACGAAAAATTATAAATCACAATGTACTTACCCTTCTAGACTATCGCCTAAATCCTCTGATTTATCCTTCTTAAGGCACTTTGTCAAGTCATCGGATGTAAGGCCATTACGTGAACCTCTGTACATAAGAGGTACTGCCCAAAAGAACAGTACTTGTGATAAAATATTTGCCCCCTTTCTGGGATTTTTTTTGTTCGGTTTTTTTGAACTGTCCATTATTAGTATAATTTTTGTGTTAAGAAAGCATTGTTATCTGAAAAGAATGAAAAAGACTTCAAAGTTTATAGTAACAAATAGTTTTCACGAAATAGCCCCATTTTCTAGCACCTTGAACCTCTTTTAGCTAATTTACTAAATACTGCTTAAAAAAATGGTAATAATATCTTTAATATAGGTATTGAACTGAACTTCCCCAAGCTTCTACATATCCAATTTTTTTTTACTATTATATTTAGTTCAGTATACGGATATGGATATGGATATTTTAAATACTTTGTAACATTACATCTATAAAAATCCTGTCTAAACCCCAAGGGCTTCAAATAATTACAGTAGATCCCCTTTAATCCGGCAAAGTTTTGCAGGACAGTGTTGGGTTATCGAATTTTCCGAACTATAGGGAACTACCATCCCCGGGGGTTTTTTAGGGGAGTATTTTGTAATCCGACAAATAGATTGAGATTGTAGGGCCGCGCGGCCGGCAAAACGACACATGCCAGTAACAAGTCACAATCTGCATTAAAATATTGAACTTTGTTTCACCGTGATTAGTGTGTCAAATTACAAGGTGTCGGATTTAATTTTCATTATTACTATTGACAGTAATTGAAGAATAATTATAATTTCCCAACTACTGCGTATTTCCTGAACTTACTTTTTATAAACATAGGTTTAGTATAGAAATAAAGGTAATGATAAAAGTTATTAATACTGCCTCTAAATATAAATATGATAAACATATTTTATTTGAGTAAAAATAGGGAAATCAAAACGCGATTAATTGTTATCAACATGAACGTCGTTATCTATGTACATCTACATCTTTCCGGATTGAAGAATAGTTGCTGAAAATCAAAATCGTTCCAACAACGCAAAATCACTTTACACGGCAATTAATTCAACTCCGTTGTGCAGCAATTACACTGAATTTCAATAATTTTTCAAAAGATAAAACCGGAATATTCGTGATACGGTGAGGCATGTGGAAAAAAATGTTTATCAGTCCAGTGTGATCAAAGAAAACAGCCATAGTCATTAAATATCGCATTAATAGTCGCGCGCATCATTCGTTCTTCACCCAAATTACACCAGTCCCTACAGACACTGGACGTAGAAATATTAAATCACCATATTTCTGGGTCATGCCCTATAATTGCACTGCATTTTTTACAGGTCCACTAATTACACTATAAATCTTTTTACAGCTAAACTATAATTAACCACAGTGCACTTACTTAATTTAACTTCAATTTAGTCTTGGGAGGTTCGATTAAGCGTGGTCCTTGTCTAAGTACTTTGCAACCGAAACCGTGGTTTCTACTCCACGTATTTTATGTCCAGCAATTCCCGATTATGTAAACCGCTAAAACAATGAATTAAACTTGCACGACAAGAAAATCAGCGAGCGAATGCGTACGTCGTGCACGATTTGTCTTGATAAACCGACCGTTGAGAGGCGACTGAAGTTAGCGGCTAGCTCGCGATATCTCAAGACTCTCGCCTCACTCAAAGAATATTATTAAGATTTTTGTGGCGCGCCTCGCAGAGATCGCGGTATTAAATTCATATACAATTGAGTGAGCGATCACTTTGCTTCGATTATGCGGCGATCACGCTGTATTCCAACTGCGCACGATCATCGCGGTAATCAAGCTGGAGATTGTGCTTTAATTGATCTTCGTCTTAGTTTCATCTTGTGATGGGACGATATTCTCCGCTGACACGCTTATTGATTATAACGGATTGCTCGCGCTCATCCCAGAGGATCATTAAGATCTTGTTTTCCTATCCGACCAGATAGATGGTATTCGTCTATTGTGGCAGATGTGGTATCAGATTTGTATTGAATATTCATATTATGGTATATAAGCGCCGATCGAATAAAAGCGCGAGCAGAATACGGATTAGTTCCACAGAGCAAGAAGTAATCAGATATGCTTCACAATGCAGATCAAGGGAAGAATAGCTTTCGGCGCCTAGAGGTGATTGACATCCGGGGGTTTGGAAATAAACCACAATGCAAATTGTAGGGAAATTGTTTTCTTAAATTGCATCAGTTCTGGTTTGACTTGGAGCTTTTGTAACGACTTGATCTTGCTGGCGACAATAACCCTGTTAGTATTTTAGGAAATTCACGACTAAAACAGAGTCTTTACTGTGGGTCTATGTGTAAAATTAATATTTTTTATAAAGAAGGTTCTTTTGTCTTTGAGTTCTGACTGGGGCCTTAAATGTAATCAACTCGAATATAACAACTTATTATTTTGTGTACTAATCTGTAGAAAATATACAACGAAATAAAAAAAAATATTTTATATAAAATTCTCTACAAAAATCTATAAAGCGACTTATTTGATATAAAACAAAATCTATCTTATTAAACGTTTATACAATTATTTTGGTGTAGTTTTATTAAAAATTCCTAATTCTATATTTTCAGATATATGCTTATGCGTATATAAAAAATAAAACTAGAAAGTGAAGTAGTACAGAAGAAGAAAAACCACTTAAAGACATTTAAGTCGTAAAGATTGCAGACAGTGTTATCCTCCACTAGAATTTAGAATAGAAAAAGAAAGTTAAAAACAACCTTTCCGAATTTCGCCGTATTGGTAGCGAAAAAAACAACGTCGACAGTAGCCAGGGTCAAAATAGCAATAATTCTAGCTCCACTGATTTAATACATTTTGGTCTCTTATGCATTCAGCCAGATCTGATGAAATCGGAATTTCATATAAGATCCGAGTGTATTTAGCAATGTAAATCTCGACAATCCCTGGAGCACCAGATAAAGATCCGGTGCCCGTGGCGCAATAGTCGAACAGGGACGAAATTTTCCCAGGTAAACACCGTGAAGCCACTTGCTTCACAAGAACAGCGCTAGTACCGTAAGTCTGAGCGTTAGAAAAGACCTGAAAGCGTATTTTTTCTGGAGTTCCCAAGCCTCGAATTTCACTTTCTCAAGATAAAAACGAAGAGCCCACCTTGCGATCATCATCATCCCAATCACATCGGGATAGGCCTGGGAATTAGCCGATCGCGCTATCGTCGTCGTCGTCATCATTACCTATCCAGCAAAGCGCGGCGTTTCTCATTCTTCCGGGGCCCCATCTTCGTAACTGTTATCATTTACTATCATTCAAAGGCGCGAATCGACCGCTCTTCTTAGCCGTTGTTTTCATATGGACTCTGGCTCGAGTTCATTTCGTGTCGCTCAAATGGTCAGCGATCTGGAGGAAGAATAAGAATAGTATCGTCAATTCGCGACTGAGTTTCTTATTGCCTTCTTTTTGTCCCCAAGACGCGAGTGTTATCATCTGCGCTGGTCGGGAATCGGTTAGGTTTTTAAATCAGTATATCACCGAAGGGCGGGATGATCACATTTGGAAGGAATTTGCAGTTGGGACAGAAAGTTTTCAGTTTAGTGACCAGTGCCAGGACCATGGCTAGTTGCAGCTATAAAGAGCAGAATGCCCTTGCCTTTGAGGATATTCCGGCTGCCAAAAGTTTACCAATTTTTGGTACAACTTTTGATCTTATAGCTGCCGGGTCGGCGCCACAGTAAGTTCTAGAATCTTTTAGTAGCATTACAACGGATTTAAGAGTTTTCAGTGATAACATCTAAAGAAATATAACCGAATATGGCATAATGTCTATTCCTTTAAATATTAATCGTATTTGTTTTTATGGGTTGCGTATTTGATTAATTTAAGTAAAGTAATAAAATTACTTCTAGCCTGCCTTTATGAAAATTGGCGGTGTACAAGCCGAAAATATTACAACACTTGCATTTTCTATTAAAAAATAATAGAAAATTGGAAATAAATGAGTGGTGATCTATGGAACTAAACATTGAATTTTCTGTTTTTTTTTTAATTTTTGTTTTTCTCAAGAAAATATTAAGCAACTACTTTTATTACAACGATTTCTCTGGAATATTGCTTTAATCCGATCCAATAAATATTTATTTAGCAGCCAAGCAAACGTGTAATTATGCTAAATGTTGTATATCATTCTTTTGATTACAGGCTGCATAAGTACATCAATAAGCGACACAAGCAACTGGGTCCAATTTTCCGAGAGCGATTAGGATCTGTTAACGCCGTATTTGTCTCATCTCCAGTTCTAATGAGGAATGTGTTTCTGTACGAAGGACAATATCCAAGCCATCCCCTTCCAGAAGCATGGATACTATACAACCAGAAAAAGAAATGCCGTCGAGGATTATTCTTTATGTTAGTGTGAATTTAATATTTCAGTACTTTGTCCTAGAAGGAAATTTAAATGTTGATACTTCTCAGGAATGGTGAAGAATGGTTGCAAAATCGGAGGATTATGAATAAAATTTTATTGAGTAATAACTGCAACTGGATGAGACCGCATATCGACAGAACCACTCAGAAATTAATCGGAAAGTGGTTTAATCTGATTGAAGGGAATGAACAAGGCGTTGCAGGAATAGACAATTTGGAGGAGATGCTGTACAAATGGTCAATCGATGGTAAACCGAAAATTGTTAAAAAATATTAATTTAATGTTTACTATACTATCACTGTAGTTATCGCTGCCTTAATGTTCGGTGATCCCTATGAAAATATTTCGAAGAAATTGCAATTAACGGTGGAGACCTTTTCAAAAGAAGTTCATAAAATTTTTGAATACAGTTCGAAATTGATGAGTTTCCCGCCAAAAATTGCGGAATTTCTGCAGTTGAAAATTTGGACGGATTTTGAAAAGACTGTTGATGAAGTACTAAGACTAGGGAGGAGTATCATCGACATGAGTTTATTTGAAATTCCTAATGGGAATGGGATGTTCACGATGATGAAGGAGAACGGAATGTCCTTGGAAGACATTAAGAGAATATTTGTAGATCTTATTATTGCAGCTGGGGACACAGTGAGTTTATTATTATTTTATAATATGGCATATTAAACGGTCGTAGTATAAAAGTTTCCCATTAGGGAGTGACTAAAAGCCAACGATACAAAATATAAAAGATATCAACTTTATTACAATTTGTCAGACTTCTAAAATCTAATCTAAAAATGATTAACTTTAAAAAATGGGTTCTAAAAAAGTGTCTCTTAGAGAAGAGAATACCCTTCCTTTGTATATTATTACTACTTAAATATGCTATAAAATATATAAATAATTTTAACAATCATTTTAGCAATCTAAATATGAACTCCTTAAAAGTTAGCAATCAGTAGCTAGATTATGATACAGAATTTGAAGACCTTTATCTTAAACAACTTAAGAGCTTACTTTGGAAACAGTTGTTCTATCTTTTATTAACCTTTATTTTAATTCTCTCACTCTAGTTGACGAAATTAATTAAAGGCACTGTATATTTACAACAAACCATGCAAGCCTAAGGCAAACACTTCCAGATCGTCGGGAGCCCTCAGCTGTTACTGACAGCTTTTTCTTCTTCTTGCTCGTTCCAGAAATAGGACTAGATGCTTTCTAGCCGCTAGATCAGGAGAAAGTTATGAGGTTTCATAAAGCTTATGCTTGTGTAGCCTAAAAAAATTGTACATTTTAAAATACATTTCTGTACATTGAACATATTTGAGAAAATTTACATGAAAAGCAAAACCCATAGGTGATGTTTTTTATAAAATAGTAGTCATTATAAGTTTTTTGGCTCATACTTGGATATTTTTGATCCAGTTCGTGTTTCGGTTGTTGTTTTCTCAGATCTACGGAAGACGCTTTTAAATTTGATACCTCACTTTGCAACCCACATATTTCAAAACTTCGACTCCACGGCATAGGCCATATAATCCTTTGAAATTTTGCATTCCATTTTTTCGACACCAAATGAAAGTAGATAAAGAGCTACTCAGAACACTAATCCTTTTGGTTCGGAATTGATTTTCAAATATGTGGAAAATGCGAATCTTACGCCTTTTTTAACAATTATAATATTCTTTCGTAGCACTAAGTAAAATTTTCTTCATAAAGATCTTTTACAAAAGTTAAAGTACTAAACTGATTTATCTATTCACTTTGAGGAATTAATCCGTAGGCTCAGTTGCTACAAGTACTTCCAAAGATTAGTAACTAAGATAAGATTATTAGCTTCAAAAGGTTTTTGTTAGCTTTCTGAATTCGCCAAATTATTATACATGTAGAAATACATACTTTTTGTTTTTTATATGCACTAGACTCACTTTTGGTTAATTATTTGTTCTAATATTCCCACAAAAGTTAAATCCTACGCAAGCTCATCTTTGAATTATATTAGAAAAGAGCAAATAAATGATTTCAGTATCAGACCCTCATGTGTCCATCATTATGATATTTATAAATACATATTTCAAGCCGCCGACTAACTAGAAGTTGCACTGTAATTCCTTTTCTCTAATCAATTCTTACCTTATCAACTTATCCAGTCCGGCTTTTTCATTTTTAACGTAATACTAAATCATCTAGATTATTTTTTACGTGCACCACATAAAAGCAAAACTTTAATTCTAGACAGCATTTTCGGCACAATGGGCCTTGTATCTAGTATCGACTCATCAGGAAATACAAAAGAGGATTCGAAGCGAAGTAAATGAGCTAGCGCCTGAGGAAGAAAGTCTCTATATCCGAGGTCTAATCCGAGAGACACTACGACTGTATCCCGTTGCCCCTTTCATTGGAAGGTTTCTAGCAACAGATGCTGTTCTAGGAAATTTTAAAATTAATAAAAATGTTAGCCATAGACTAATATGAAAAAGTAAGGATACTAATTTGTTATTTTCTAGACACTTGTCTTGCTGTCCCTATACACTTCTGGAAGAGATCCCCAGAGTTTCCCGGATCCCCTCGTTGTGAGACCTGATCGTTGGTTGAGAAATGAGAACAAGGAGCTAAGTGGAGTTTTTCAAGCTCATGGGACTTTACCATTCGCAATTGGCGGCCGATCTTGTATCGGACGGAAAATTGCACTTTTGCAAATGCATTCATTACTGAGGACTGTAAGTGCATGTTCCACAGTTTACATTTGAAATCGTTAATTTTTTTCCCAGGCCGTTCAATGTTTGGAATTGCGGTGTCTGAATGAGCATCCTGTTGATATAATATTGCGTCTAGTAGCTGTACCAGACAAAAAGGTTCGGCTTGAAATCCGACCAGTGTCGAAGCAAAAGAATATTTTGAAAAAAAGAGAAACAGCTGGGTGATTGAAAAATCCTCGTTTTTAAAATATTACAAAAACTAGTATATTATTTTTTTCATGTAATCAAGGCTCGTATAAATAAATATATACAAATAATCGCAACGAGTAACAACAGACCGAAGCTTGGTACATGCCACAACAAATGCCCGGCTAGAAGGGCCATACCGATTAAAAGCAAAGTTCGATATGATGCCAAAACCCGAAGACATATTCTTGGAGGAAGTTGTTCTTCACATAATTCACTGTAACCTGGAATAGTTTTTCGGACTTTAATAATTTATTTTGACAAGGGGTAAGGTTTAGCTTACCTTTTTGTTTATCAAACCACTGAACCGTCATGGGAGGACTCAAAATTTGTCGGGAAATTTTGCCCCAAATATCATTCCTATGCCAGAATATTGCCATTTCGGTTCCAAACTTTGTATAAAATATTTAAAATAAAATAAAGTTAGAAAGTAAGGATGACACTTACCATTTCGTTCAGTTTACACGACACTTGATGTAAAAACCGTACTAAAAATTTACACTCATGATTTTGAATAGGCAATAAGGCTGGATCCATGTTTGGCTGCATGTTATAAATTGCATTCCGCATCTATTGAAAAAGACGTTGGGAAAAAGATTCAGCGAAATGAAAACAGTGCTGTACCAAGATGGAATTCGGAAGTCGAAATATGCTTATCACCATGAAAGGATTTTGGGAGGGTGGGTTGGAGCTATGGAATTAAGTTCTTGTAATAGGTTTTTGATCAGAATGTACCTGAAGTGGCGAAATTTTGCTAATATCCAAATTTTCACTATCTTCAGAACACGAGAAATTGACTTGCGGGTAGCTAACTTCTCGGGGCTCAATGTGCTCTATAGAGAGATCAGGCATGCTAACCTGCAGTGACGAGGAATTAGCACTTAAATCCAATCGAGTGGAAAAATCCTACCTCAAACATTATAGATAATGTATTGACGCAGATATCCAATAGATCTGGGACCTTCTGCAGCTCGAACAGCTTAACTTGTGTCGTAGACACCTCTTCAAATAAGTTTAAAAAAAGTCGTTTGAAATAATTCAGTCCTCGGTTTTGCTCGGCAAGCTCCTTGTTCAGTGCTTCGATTTCTTGTTGAACGTACACTCGTGCAATACAAACCTTTTTCAACAATTCTTGTACCTCACCGCGAATTGCGTCGCCGAACATTGGAGTGTACATTTCTTCATGGTAGATACCATCATGTCGAATATGGTCCCACTCCGAAATTAAGCCCTGTCTTTGAGGACTGTTACAAACATTTTGTTAAGTAGGAAGAATCATCCATTAATTAGAATTGTATACCTATAAAAGGATGAGCTCCTTGTGTTAATCTGAGCCGGAGAAGTTATGGGCGAGAAGGAGTTTGGGCGTCTTTGCTCACAGTTTAGGATGATATTTAGAAGATTGTCTTGACTGAACACCTGCAAAGACTAGATTTAATAAAACTTCATTACAGCGCGATCTGCTTACCTTCACGAGCCGACTAAGCATAAGCGCGTTCTTATGCGTAGTGAAATCTAGTCGCTCGAATCGAGGTAATATCTGCACGAAAATCTGAGTATAAATAGGAAGATTATCCGAAATAAAGAGTTCGTACTTGTTGGTGATTGGTATTTCTACGTTCAGAGTCCTACAATTTATAAATAGGTTAACACTGAAAGATCAGAAGTACACAAATGCAAAGGCCACCTGTAATCTCTATCGAAAGTGTACCGCCAAGGTTGAATGTAGCTTAACCATAATTCTAGAACAACAGATAAGGAGCTATCTAAGGGCCATCTTCCTATTAAACTTTTTAAAAATGAGTAAATTCTTGCTCTCATCATTGGCTGTGATTGCTTCCTCAAAATTGACATTGAGGTGTTGTCTAAATCGCTTGAATTCCCAAAGGCATGAATTTGTTTTACCAGAATTCTTACAGATCGCACAAATTCACTGCTGGGAAGCTCCTGAAAAATATTAGCTGTGTCGTAATATTTATTACAGGCACATCGTTAGTTTTACCATTGTTTCATCCACGTCGAACCGAAGCCAGATGTCCACAAAAATGTAGAGCACTGACTCCGACCTCCAGGCGTAAGCTCTCGGAGACTCCGGGGTTCTCTGGTTAATCGTTTGATTGGTGTTTGTAAAGTGTGAAATTGGTGACAATTTTAAATACTTTGGAGAGCGCGTCGGTTGTAGTGGTTGAACTGGCATAGGTTGTGGCGCTTTGACTGTTCCACAGATGTTTGTTGGTAATACAACGGCGTCAGGACTCGTTGGTAAAAACGAACATAAGTAATCGGCAGTCAGCCAGAAGTAGGCAGTTTTCAGTCTCTCATTGTGCACCTGCAGGGCTTGTGGATACATTCGGTGTAAGGGAACTGTTCCATGAATGGCAAAACTTAAAATGAAGTAGTCAAATGCATTTAGAGATAGCGAAGAAACGATTCGTCGAAAAGGATCTATTGTAATTAAATCAGCATAAAACATTGAATACTGTCCACTGAGGATCATTTCGCTTGTTTTGCGCTGCAGAAAAACTAAAACTAATATAAATCATAAAAACTGCAGCAGTGAATTAGTACCGGCAGTTGGTCGACATTGAAGTCAAATTTGATAGCATCATTGAGCAATCTGTAGCATAACCTGAACATGGGTCCTAGTGGTATAAAGAATTGATATAGGATTTCATAATTTTGAGGAGCGTTTTCCTTGGTTGTTGTCCTCAAGCCCCAACCCACACCGCCGGTATTGATGCCAAATATTGAGTTCACTAGCGGCACAAATATATCCTGCAGCTCTCGAATACTGCACCTATCGAAGAGTAGGGTCAATTCTGGACATCTCTCTGGTACCGGACAATTTAGTAGTTCCAGGATACGGTTCTGTTTGAGAGAAATATGTTTAGAAACAATTTCGACCGAATTGTGATTAAAATTAGTGGTCACCGAACAATTTTCATTGTAGAAACTCATCACACCGGATTATTTGATCGACAGGAATACGTATTACAATATTAAAAGGCTATAAAGTGTTTTTGCTTCATAAAAGCAAATCTGTTTACTTTCACACCGGTACAGCGCGGGATTTTCAATATTTTGACAATCCATGGAAATTGTCAAACGGCAGCTGGCGTATTATTATTATTCTTTAGATGGCACTGTAGTAGCTAAAAAGAATTTCGTTCAAACGAACTGTTATAAAAACTATACTTTTATACGAACTGACTACAACTGTTATAAACTTGTCTGTTGAAAGATTTAATTTTCCTTTCAGTAAAACACTCTTGCAGAAAAAATGCTAAGCTATAACGCGAGTTTAAACACTAAAACCTTATCTCAATAAATGCCAGCCCGATGTTTAAAAGAATTTATGTTTTATTTAGTCAAAGTATGTAAGTAACATAATTCTTTAAAAACTTTTTTTTTTAATTTTCATACCCCCTTGAATAAATTTATTATATTTTCTTAAAAGTGCTAGAGTGTTGTATAGAGTCCTCGTTTTATTCTTTATAGGCGTTAGTTTACCATAAGCTTCCCACAAAATACAATTTCAACTTTGCTGTCATAGCTCGTTTTTTTGCAGATAACCTGTTCCTTAAAAATGTAGAATTTTTATTTTTATTCCTTAACTCTCTTCTTATATATGTTAATTTCGTACGCATCTAAATCTGTTTTAAAAATAGACTACGAAAATGTCTGAGTATCGCATAAAAATCGATTCATGGACTCACCAAATAATCAAAGTATGTAGATAGATGTAAATGCTACGCACATAAATAGGCTTTATAAACATGAATTTAAAAATTGCCCACACAATAGCCAGATATATCGTCATGTGGGAGTTATCCGCAAAACATACTTTTTTTTTATGAAGTAGCTAATTAACATAGAGTTCTAGTTCAATTTTTTCCAAGAGTAACCTCGGTAATTTATGAGAAATATATTTTTCACCACAAATTACATCGAAGCTTGACCAGGGAAAGTTTTGAGATAATTAAAGCGGTGGAAATATCACTAAACAATCTCCGAGTAATGAACGCACATAATCAATTTGCGCTGCGGCCACAGCTCACCCTGGTAACAAAGGCACACCTTCACCTTAGGCAGACAAAATGATTGATTACCTGTTGCTGATACCTAGTGTACTATCAGCACGATTGCAGGTATGGATATAGTGGAAGATAGCTGTTGGCTAGGTAAGGTAAGGTAATAGGTAATCCTTTCGGATGTTCCTGCAAATGTCTCCGTTCAATTCAATCATTCCCCCTTTCACTTGATTGCCATCTTAAAAAAGGTATGTGACTATTAGTCTTGTTGACTACAGTTGTATAATTTGCCCCGCTCTTCGAAATACGTTGTGGATTATTGCTTTGGATTTGTTTACATGCGTAGGTATCTACTTTTCATATTACCAGGGGCGTATTCCGACTCATTAAATCGAATCACATAAGAGCATACCTAAATTAGCACGCTCAGTCGTCAGTAACAAAAATATCCCAAGGACTCGTCTTTCTTTCGGAGTGCGCATTTCATCCCCGTTGAGGAGTCACAGGGCAGGTTGCCGACAACATTTCTTACCCCGTGAACCCGCAAACCCGTAAAACACAATCACTAAGAGTAAGGTTTGTATACTTTGCTTATAAATAGAGGGATGTCGTTCGTCTTATCAATTATCACGGACAGAAACGGCTTATCTACGTTGAAAACGTACTCGTGTCTTGGTCCAGCAGACAGAGGGATGAGAAATGATCCTGTTGCCGCCGATGCTACTGTTCCGTTCTCGTCCACAACCAGCGATGCTTGCTGGATTATATCGCTGACTTTGTTGCTTCCGCGCAATCCCAATTGCGGCAGGCGACTGTTCGCATCAAAAAGGTCAACAAGGCCCATCTGCGTTCGTCAATGGAGAAGAATTCGGATTTACCTGTATTTCTTTTCTAAATATAATTTTCTAATTTACCTTCAGCAGGGAGTTCACAACAGAGAAGCGGGAATTTATCTGAAATTTGGGCATCCTCAACGTTACGATGCGGGGAAGTTTCTGAGGGCTGTATTTAATTATATTTTCTAACTTCCCAACGGCGAGAGCGCTGATGAACTGATCCAGGGTTACATTGGCAGCGGGAACTATTACAAGCATGGAATAGTGTTCACCCTGTTTTAAGGGAATTAATTAGAGCATTTGTTTCATTTTCTTTTCAAGTTATTTATGAGTAAGCATAAGACTTCAAAAATATTTATTCGAAAATAGCGCCCGTTTATTATTGTAAAATAATTGTTGATAATTCCATATCATCAATGACTAAGAAATAGAAATTAATTATTAATGATTTTTAAATAAAAACAGTTATTAAACAAATCACCGATTATAAATACTAAAAAGAATTTAAAAAAGTGTTTATCATAAGAAAACAATTTTAGTCATTGTAACAGAACGTAATCGTTTGATATTAACGACACCAACGTAGGAAAATCAAATTTTCTCTCAATTTTCACTTTAATAAAGGATTCGTTAATATTTTTGCTCACATGTTTTTAAAGTTAAATGCATTTGCGGTTTTTGGTTTTTGTAACAGTAATTATAATAATTGTGATTAAGTTAGGTAATTCTCAATCCCACGCTTTAGGGTATTAACTAACGGGTTTTTAACAATACCAAAAAATTAAGTAATTAAGAAGATTCTCAAAAGAGAAAAAACATGCTAAAATTATGAATCATTTCGCTGCCTTTTTTCTAAGATCATATACACTTCTTTATCAGGTTAAGCTCGTACTTACGTCGTATGGTATTTCTATGGAACGTCCGGTAATACCCTTTCCAAGATCCACCTTATCAACAACGAAGTTTTGCTTGACCGTCATAAAATCAGTGGGTATTCCCGGCTGGCCAACGTATGTGTAAAAATAGTCCCTCTCGGACTTCGTAAAGCGATACAACCAGCTGCTGTGGAAGTAGATCGCCGTGATCAGTATTATCGAAATCTGCTGGATGTCGTATGCTAAAAACAGGTAAAAACGAATTCCTTTCATTTCGATAAAGACTCATGTAATAAACACCTTCGCTAAGTAAATTATTAATGGTTCCATGTGTAACTTGGGATGCCCACTTATTGATTACCTCCTTTGTCTCCTGCGGGTAATTCCTGAAGTCGAGTGAATAGGTTTCAGATCCTAATGATCGCGCGTAGTTGGCGAAATTCGGATTTAGATTTTCAGAGGCTTCAACAAAGATGCCACTGGCTGATTCCAGCTGGACACTTCTTGAGGTTGGCTTGAAAAAGGGCTGCAAACTTTTAGCCGACTGTGCATTGAGGATTTGATGAAGCTGAGCTTTAGTTTCTCCATCAGCAGCAACTTCTAGGATCGACAGCAAGTACTGCAGTATTACTGGACTGAGGACCAGATTGCTTGCTGAATCAGAAGGCTTTGAGCCCTTGAATAGTTTCCATGCGAAGGATACTACTGGAGAAATTCCATGGTTATCTCCCGAAATTGTGTACTTTTCTTGGTGTTGCTGGGGATTCTGCGTCAGCTGTGAATTGTGCGCTAACTGTTGATTCTGCGCCTGTTGTGGATTCTGTGCTAACTGTGGACTCTGCGCTAATTGTGGATTCTTCACCAGCTGCGGATTGTGCGCTGAGTGTGGATTCTGAGTTGACTGTGGGTTCTGACCTTGTGGAACCTGTTGAAAATGATTTACTTGTGGCTGTAGCGGCCGCACATTCAGTGGAACGTGTTGAAAATTGTTTACCAGTAGTGGTGCCTGTTGGCTAGCGCGGTATTGTATTTCTTGTGAGCCCTGTTCATTTTGAGGGAAGTATATAACATCGGTATTTCGATTCTGAGCTGATGATACGACGATTAGAGCTGCAAAGAGCACTACAAATTTGATGACACCTATAAGATAAAAACGGAATAAAATTGATCACTAAAACTTTATGAGACAAAACGTGCATCATTGGAATAAAATTAATTAAAGTTAATTTTGTGCAGAAACCATTAATAAACAAAAACATTTCGAATGTACAAAGATGTGCTTTGTAAAGAATCTCGTTCCGTTTGAGTGGTGGCCAACCAGTTTCTCAGTAACTACTCATGACTGGGCTGCTATTCAAAGAAAAACTTGTTTTGGAGCATTGAGGATTAAAAATCACTATGGGCTCGCTATCAAGCAAAGCTTTATCTCATTTTCGGCACAAAGTGGCTCATCGTGATTTTACAAATAACTCGCGGTAAAGAAGAAAAAAGTATATTAAAAAATAGTTAATCTTCACCACTGATCTTTGATACGCCATCCACATAGAAAAATAATGAGAAGTAATTACTCAAACACACCTTTCATGGCGCCGGAATGTTTAACGAATCGCGGAATGTGCTAGATATGGACCACAGCAGTGATAATATAATACTACAAATACGAGACAACAAAACTAACCAACCGAAAAATATCTGAACTCGCAGAAAATCTAGCTTCTCGCGAGAAGGCGGCTAGGAGAGTACTGATGAATTGCAAGACGAAGAGGCTTTTACAGGCATTTCGTCAGTTTCAGATGTTCAGATATAGCAGGCCATTCAGATATAGCATAAGGCAGCATTGTTAGTCTTCTTAACAACGATGCACTTGACTGGGAAATTGCGGGGAATCCATGATTACCTCATAAACCTGTTCACGTCGACTTCGACTAGCAAGTCTACTACCGCGGAGCGATACTTAGACTTGCTTTAGGTTTATAGCGTATGTCCAAAGGTCTTACAATTAGCAAAGATGTTACTTTTGCTAATTTTCATGCTGCATAAAGAAACCTATTCTGTTCACGTCCATAGCAACTGACCCCTTGTTTGCTCAAGTAGTTTAACGACACTAGCACCAGTGGTAGGGTTATCTGGCTAGAGAAGATGAGTATTTTAATGTTTGGGAGAATATCTGTCGTAAGCAGTTTGGAAGAACAGATATTTTATGTTACGTTGGATTCCCGGAACCAGTTATGGCAATTATTCCACAGTCACGGTTAACGCGATTAATTTGGTTAATTTGTGCAGATAAATTTACTACTGTAAGGACTTAAAACATTCGTAAAGCCTCGTAAGCGTGTTAATTATGGTAAAAGGGGTTTCTGGACACGTTTGTATAGTACGGTCAAAAGTATTATCTACTACGGAATAAAAATAAACCATTTTGAGATGTTTCGTGTTATTTTATGTGTGTAGAGTATTGTATACATATGAAGGTATTTTGCATTCAGCTAGAGTGTTATTCAAGCAAATGAAAACAACCCACTTCTAGTCGGCTTGCTGCTGATTTATTTCCCATTTTAAACAATATCTTTTTAAATACTTCTTTTGCTGACTATCGTTGTATTACAGTATATAAACAATCTTATCTATATTACATCTTTCATGCATCACTTTCAGCGGCCATTAATTATTTTAATGTTTTCTTATCCCTCTTAGCTTTCTTTTTAAATTAATATATACTTCACTTTGACGTAAATTAAACTTGTTTTACACTTTAATGCTACATATTTTGCTATTGCTTATCAACTATTAGAATTGTTCATGAAATTGGGGTTGAGTTTGGAAATATGAAATATAAAATATTTAATTAAAAATGCATGCCTTTGTCAGAACTATTTAAATTTCGTTTTTAAATCTTAATAAGAACCATAAATTATCCATGAAATCATCGATTCATTAATATTATATTTTTTAGACATTTTCCAAAATAATAAATATACTATATGTTCTGGATTGTTGAAGCGTTAATTTTGAAAAGTATTAATCACCTACTTTTCAACTAAATAAACAAGATAATACGTTAGCACGTAGTAATCCAAGATTTACCTATATGGTCGTTTCCACCATTAAATAGCCTTTTTCTTTTCCATTATGGGAATCGATTCATTTTGCTTCGCTGGGCTTTTGCTAGTTTAACACCCTCTACTACTGAAGAGTATAAACAAACCAAAGCTACAAATTATATGAACCTGTCATAAGGTGAGGTGAGATGAAGTTCAGGTGCAAACGATTGCACTTGCGCTTGATACAACAGGGGAAAGAAATATTGAAAACTTCATGCTATTGTGCGAGAAGTTCACGGTTATACCTGGACGTATAAATCAAGATCTAGAGAAGCCGAAAAAACTTGAAAATGTTTGATAACTTCAATAATAGCCTATTGGTAGTCACTGACCATAGCGGATTTTGCTTTTTGCGACTTCTCTTGCTTCATTAAGGCGCTTATTAGGAGCGCGGCGGCAGCAGAAATTCAGTCCACATCAAAGGCTTTTAAAAATAAGATGCACATGATCAACTACCCGGCAATCAAGTGCGTCATCTGTTACATTGGGATCATAGGCAGGAATGCGATTTTGCAATTCAAGCAAAAAACCCATAGTATTTTTCCAAAAATGTCGGAAATTCAAACTACGAAACGCAACTCATGGATTTAACTAAGGAACAACTTACTTAACTACTTAACTTATTCGTAATTTTTATTCAAAATGAAAATCGTCAGTATGGTTGACATTGAACTTTGTATATTGTATGGGAAGTTCGGTTCATGTTTACCTTATGTTTACTGGAATTACCAATAATCTTGTGTTTGTTAGTTCAAGTTTATAAGTGTTAGCTCATTTTGTTGTTTGCAAATTAAAATAAGAGCATGAAAGCAAAATATTACAATGATAATAAAAACAAGAAAGAACTTTTTGATCTTGATAAATCATCTGTTTCGCTTTTGCCAAAAATTCTAAAGACATTCTAAAAATCGGACAGTGCTCATTTTGCCGTCGACTGAAAACCTCTTTAAAGTCAGAGAACATTTGAAAAAAGAAATAGGACGAAGGTCTACCTTGAATATTCCTCGAAGATTTCCAAGGTCCTCTACTTATACAACCAATATACATATAGACAAGGTTAGCACATTCTTTGCTCACTGATACCTCCTCCATGTGTGCAAATAACCTTCACTTCAACAATATCGCAGTTCTGTTCATATCATTCGTATAAATCTCCCTATAATTAAATCTAAAAAAAAAATGAAACAAGTATTCCTGTGGGACCTTATTCCAGACATTTTTTATTACCTGCCAAGCCATAATGCAGTTCGCCCTACTCTAGATTCTAAACATTATATTAGCCAATAAGTAGCTGCACGCCAAACCGTGGCTAACGCTGTGAGCTTGCAAATTAGGGTTTCAAATTAAATCGTTTAAGTCCACCTAGATGTGGGCTGCATGCCAGAGAAAGTATATGCATACGAGGCACGCCAGAATTAGATAGAGGCAACGGTAGAATGCTAAAATGTGGAATGGATTTTTTTAAGAAAGTAGAAAGAAGCGCGCCCGATGACAGCGAACGGGCGAAAAGTAGGGAAACGCTGAATTAATCACAATCTAGATAATTTGCAATTTAGGAAACGAAATAATTTTAGAGGAGAACTAGAACCGGTTCTGCGGAAGATATTGCAATCTTTTTCTTAATTTTTTTTTCCGTTTTTTTCTTTTCTTTCGCCATACCCCTCGAGTCGAGTTGTGTACACTTCTCAAATGTGAGACGATTTTATTGCACAATAATTCAGCAAGGCAAGAGACTTGTTCTAAGCATCACCGCAAGCCAGAGAACCTAACCAGTTCCAGAGTTCGGTCTAAAGTATTGCAATTTTATATCCATCTTAATATCCATCCGTACAACTTCCTCGGCAATATCTCTTTAGGTTCTTTTTCTATTTTCTTAACATCTGGTCGATGTGATATTTTCTGCTGCAGCTGAGAGGTTCACTGGCCTTAGACCTCTTACTGAGTGGCTTCTTATGTTCTATAAGAAGGTACAGGTACCCTCCTCCTCTGACTCTGACTGAGTGGCCACAAAGTCCACTTCCAAGACAATTTCCTCTTAGTGTAGCGGATATATATTCGAAGGCAAAGAAATTCTGCTAAAATTTCAATCACAACGAACGACGTTAAAGGGGGTCACCGGCATGCCATTAGCATCATTAATTGGAGGTTGATGCTCCCGCCGTCGGTACCTACTACCGCAGGGAGGGTCAACCATGGCAACTATATATTGTAAAAAAATAAATAAATAAAAACAGACCGATATATGCGAGATATGCAAAAAACGAGTAACATACCTCACGACTAAAAAATGAATAAGAAATATCAAATAAAAAGATTAAGAAAGATGTAAGAAAGGCAAAAAGGCATAATCTGGAGTGGCTAAATCTGCATGAGAGCGATATACGAACTTTAAGATAGGTTGACCATCGGACCGCCGTCTTCGACGGTAGATACGTACCTGTGCAGATTGAAGGCGCCGTGGTGTTGTGCACCTGGGCCTCAACTTCTTCGTCTTCGTCTTCGTGGACAAGAAGAGCATTTGATTCCTCCGAACCCATCGCACCTAACAGTACCTTATCCGTTTGATGCATAAAACCACTCGGCTTAAGTTACTAGAAACCATTCAGTGTCAAGGTTTTGCCGTGAAAGCGTCATGAAGCTGCTGCTAAGTGAGTTTTTCTTCAACTACAACTTTTCCTATCTGCTCTGCGTAGGCCCTTTGCGATTGAAGTTAGAAGAAGTGCTGCTCCATGGTTGAGGCCTTCTTGCAGAAGATTCGGTCGTTATCGAGGCCTTTGTGCTATCCCAGTGGATTTTCAGTATTTGTGCAATTCGTTAGCTTTGTCAAGTGCAAATTCTTTCTAGTGAAAAATTTATTATAAAGGTCAAACACCTTGTTGACCAAATTTAACGATTCAATTATTTTTGTGGTTTAGAAAATCTTTTATTAATTTTAAGTAGTGTTATAAATCTGTTTTTGAATTATTATATTTAACAAAAACTTTAGCGTTATGGATTTTTTACATCTAAATTATATTTTAAATATTATATAAAAAATTCCACAATCCATTTAATCAGTACTTAGCAATTTTTAAGATTCCTTGATTGTTTAAAACGCACATTTTTGTATCTAAATAGTATTTAACTCTCTAGAAATTGATACAAAGGAATAAACGTATTTCCTCTTAAGTAAAGTGCTTAGCATCGAATTAGATTTTCATCTTAGGAGATTGTTTTTAATACTGTGGTCTATAAAACTAAACAGGCATGCGAAGCCAAAAAATAATATGATTTCAAAAATAAAGGTGGGGTGTTTACAGTTCGATAGATTTATAAATAAAAAAAATTACCTTTAGATTCTAGAAGTAGATAAAAATAGTGGTAGTACAAGAACCCGCTAAATTCTTGATTTACGATTTCGTAGAATTTCGTAGATATCTCATAAATATTCAACGAATTTTGAAACGGTCAATATTTCAATTAAGTAGATTAAGTAGATGTTTTTTTATATAGGGTTCTATGACAACAGCATGAACTGAAAGCCACGTAGCCAATTCTCCGTGTCATAAAGACGGGACACGAATCCTTCCAAGAAAAATGCCTCGTGTAAGCCGGGAGATGTTCCTTTCAAAATAAAAAGAAACCGCAAATACTACTTATGATGAAATTTTATTTTCTGTCTGTTCCTGTCCTAATTTTATCTTTAAAATAGAACGAAATTGACGGATGAAATTTTTCATAAAAATTGTTCTTTAAAATTTTTGCGCATTAAAGCTAGATGCAATAATTAATTATATAAAATTATTGGAAGGATTCAAGAGACTTGTTTTAAAAATACTAATTTTTTATACTTGGAATAACTTTCTTAATTAAACAATTCAATTGAATCTTTTTCGCTAAATATATTATTTTTTAAATTAATTATATTAAAATATTCACCGTTCTAAATAAATTTCAAAGTATTTAGCTAATTGCTTAGCTTGATGTAATATAATAGGACAAAAATAAGGTTCCGAATGCCATTGACCTTCTAGTTGAAAGAGGGTTCCGCAAAGGATGGAGTTTGGGGACCTTTTTCCATTTTCACGCACTTTGTAGGAGTATTTACTCCACACACACACAAATTTCAGTGAGCTTCGGTTTAAGGACCCTCTGTCAAAGCAGAAACCCACTTCTTGCAAAAATTGAGTTATATTCAAAGCAGGATATGAAAACTTTTAGATCCCTCGTGAAAATTTGCTTAGCTATTGAATTTTCCTAACAAATAACAAATAATCCACACTTGTAGCAATTTTCATAACATCGCTGGCTGGGACATGTCTCAGTTTACCGCGGGTACCACGCAATGCGGCCGTGATGAAACCCATGGAGCCCCAGCGTGCCGCCTGTGTATCATCACAAATCATCGCAGTAAATCTCCTTAAGGATACCATGGAAAAAGAGGGCAACAATGTCTTCTCGCCACTTGGCATATCCTCAATTCTTGCCATCCTGGCAGAAGGTGCCCGTGGAGAAACATATGACGAGTTCATGGCCGCCCTTAACTACCCGGAGGATCGAACACAATTGAGGGATTCCTTCAAAGAAGTCCTCGAAAGTTTATACCAAAAGAACTTAAGCAAAGCACCCTCGTTCAGGACATGGCTCTATATCTATGGAAATAATTCGGCTAGGGACGAATACAAACAAATTCTGCGGGACTACTATCTGGTCGATGTGAAGGATGTGGAAACGAATAAAATTTTGACCAGAGCTGATAGCAGCACAGACCCTGATATCATGACCTCAACTACTCCGGCTAGCAACAGCAAGGATATCACTGGGTTTGAGGCATTAAAAAAATCTCAACCGCTCGAGGAAACTCCAAGGGTTCCTGAAGCGCAAAAAGACGCATCCAAATTCGATCAGGTTGTTGAGGATCAGCAGTACGTTGAGGTGCCTGTAATTAAAGAGCAAATAGCTAAAGAAGAAATGGTCAAGGAAGAAATGGCCAAAGAAGAAATGGCGAAGGAGGAAATGGCTAAGGAAGAAATGGCCATGGAAGAAATGGCCATAGAGGAAATGGTGAAGGAAGAAATGACCAAGGAAATAATGTCCAAGGAGGAAATGGCTATGGAAGAAATGGCCAAAGAAGAAATGACCATGGAGGAAGTGAAAAAGGAGCAAATGGGTAAAGAAGATATGGCTAAAGAAGGGTTGACTATAGAGGAAATGCCTATAAAAGAAGATGTCAAGGAAGAGATGCCTAAGGAGCAGATGGTGAAAGAGGAAATGCCCAAAGAAGAAATGCCAATGAAGGATATGTCCAAGGAAAATATGCCTGAAAAGGCAATGCCTAAAGAAGATATGTCCCAAAAAGAAATGTCCAAAGACGACATGAAGAAAGAACAAATTCCACAAGGAGAAATACCAATAAAAATTGAAATGGATAAAGGAATGATGCCTGAATCTGACAAGATGATGGAGCAAAATACAATGGCAACGGAATCAGTAAAGGCTGTAGAACCGGCACCTGAGAAGTCAGAGCTTAATATGGAAGAGAACGAAACTGTCAAGGACGAGGAAAAAATAGAAGTTCTAAGAAAAACTAGTGAGACTATGCAAGCCACTGAAGAGAAAGAATCCAATGAGCCTGAAAAGATTTCTATCCCCCTGAAGAAGCTGGAGGATCTCGAAATAATGCAGGCTTTGGAAAGTCACTTCGTATCCAAACGGGTAAGTAACTTATATAGTACAAAGAGAAATAAATGCTAATTATTTTATTAAACCTTTTCCAGTTCAGTCAACCAAGGAGTCTTCTCATGCCCGAAGATGTAGCGTCAGCTCTCAGCGCTAATTCCATAGTAGACAACAAGCAACCAGCAACTACCAAGATGCTTCTTTTCAACGGACTTTACTACCGTGGCAACTGGTTGCATCCTTTCCAGGAACTGAGATCTACTAAGGACGATGTTTTCTATGTAAGCTCCGAAAAGTCTATACCTGTTATTATGATGAGAACTAGAGGATTTTACAATGTAGCTAAGTTGGAAGAGCTTAAGAGTCGAGCGATCGAAATACCATACGAAGTAAGTTATTTTCAGATATTTTTTATGAAGTTATCAACTTATTTTTTTCTCCAGGATGATAAACATGTTCTGTATGTGATCGTCCCCAATGAGCGTGACGGACTTAAAGACGTCATTAAAAATCTGAAGACAGACATCTTTGAAGAGATCCCGAAGAAGCTATCGAACAATTTCTTGAACCTAATGCTTCCTAAATTCTGCTCGGAACAAACAAACCGTGCTGAATCTATGCTTAAGAGATTAGGTCTTAAATCAATCTTTACAAAATCCGCCGATCTTAGTGGTCTCTCCAATATGAAGGGTCTCTTCGTCGAGGGAGTTGTTCAACACGTGAACGTGAAGGTTGACGAAGGTGCCACAAGGGAAAATGCCCTCACAGCAATTCAGTCCCGGTCAGCAGCAGAAGCAGCAGCAGCAGAAGAAGAAAATATGGAAGAAGAAAAGCTTATTGTGGATCGTCCATTCCTCTACTATATAATCGACAAACAGACAAAAGTAATTATGGTTGCTGGAAAAGTTACAGAACCTAAAACCGAGAGCTATTTCGACAGAGAGATGTAACGGTCCTTGGTAAAAGCTTGTGAATGTATTCTATAAGATAGCTTAAGATGGGGTCAGTGGAACATTTAAAAGACTTTTCGTCGGATGCCGAATCATTTTACTAGGGTTGCCGATGAATAGCCTTTTAAACACTCTTGGGTTTGCGTTGCCGTGCGAGTAACACTTGGATTAAATATATTTAGACATAGATGAACTGAATTCATACAATAGATAATTTGAAAAACAGAAAACATTTTATTTTTATTTCAAACAATCTCCAGAAATTTCACCCAAATTCTAAAATATAAGGTGATGTGTACTAGGTGACCTAGTATTTCTTCAAGCGATTTCATTCAAAATTTGCCATAAATTGAAAGAAAAATCACTTAAAATTCCTACCATCATTTTTGCATAATAGATACATATAATCAAAATTATGCCCTGTATGCGATATATTCCCACAAAACGGCATAAACTAGAGGACTTTACATATTTGGCTTAATGTATTAAAATTTTAAATAGTTATTGAAAGTTTTAAGCTGCTAGTAGTAAAACAAGCAGGCAAACAGACTGGGAGACCAGATTTGAATAGGGTGCCGGTAATGTTTACATTTTCTTAGCATTTGCAAGGTCGTCCTTGGCTACAGGAAACTATTCTACTTCGTTAGAGCAACTTAAGATAAGTTCTAAAAGTACGCCACCCGAAGTTCATTTAAAATTTTCCTCCTAGTAAGACTCCGGGGACTATTAATGGCCATGGCCCATTAAACTTGGCAACAAAACCGAGTTTCTCTAAAAATCTTGAGGGCCAATTTCAAGTGTGTAACTTCGGAAGAAAAGACGGTGCTTTCTCATCCGTACATTGGACTCCACGTAACGCTGGTCATCCTGGCTTCAGTTCAAAAGGACATGTACCGCAGAAGAGTGTATGCAATTGTTGGATTAAGTGGAAAGTTTTGAAGCTCAGAAATGTACATTTCCCTTGCCCGTCACTCCTTTTTCTTTCATCGTATTCAACTTTGTTGTGTCTAATTTTCGGAAACAATATGCGGACTTGTCCATTAACAACTTTTCTAGCAAACTCACAAAATTTTAATTGAATTTCCTCTAAGAAACTATTTTCAGCAGCAGTTGCCGTTTGTTAGGATTTTGCATGAATTCAGCAACAATAGAATTTCCTAAATTTTCTCTTTATTACACTGAAATCTTCCAGCGAAGCAAGCCCCAATTACAAATATAAAATATTTTGCAAATTCAGTGTTAAGTAAATGTAGTTGCGGAATTAGGGATTCAGTAGTGGTCCAATTTCACAAAAGCGTTGGAAGAATAATACGAAAGCCGATCGATTCAAAAGGATTTTTGCAAGCCCTGTTTTTGATACTCCACATGGGGGATTTTAAAAATGTTTACATTTCCTAATTAGACAAAGTGCTATTGTACTACACAAATATGAGACTTAATGTGTATGACTAAGAGTATAAAAACTAAGTAAAATTTTCTTTCTAGTATGAAAACTATTTTCACTGGTTTCGATGGAATTTTCTTGCTAGGGTTCGTCAGACATTTGCATAAATTAACAACAATAAAATTTTCTGAATTTTCCTTCTAACGAAGAAAGTCTAAACTTAAGGAACAAGACTAAAACAGTTTCCGGGTTCAGTCTCCATTTGTATGCACATTTTTGGTATGCAGTCTTAAACCGATTCCGGGATTCACAAGGGTTCCCGGTGCGGAATAGCAGAAGAGTTCGAGAGGGTTAAATCGCGTCTTCTGTGCAACCCTCTAAATTGTTCGTTGTCCTTTCATACAGGGCGACACAGTTCTCCCCAAGAACAATTTGCATCGTTATCATATTTTCCTAGGAGTGAATTTGTTTTTAACGAGCTACTAACGCAGACAGATGACAGTGCTGCCGATGGTGTTATTGAAGGTTTCCCCACGTGGGTGACTAAACCCAAACCATGAAGAGATATAAAGTCTAGGAAAGTGTGTTGCAGGTTGCTTTTCTGGCGGGATGGTGGGCAGATAATCCTCGTCGAGGACCCTTGTTAGTTTCCAGTGGCCTTTAAGAACCGGATATACATGGATCCTATCAACAATAAACTGCAATTTGCTGCTTAGCGCTGTTGGGGGCTTAAATTGAGCGCTACAAAATTACCTTGTAATGGCGCTTTTAAGATGCTCTCGCGTAAACATTAAATGACAGTTATAAAACTCTAGACTGCCGATGATGTGAACGACACAAATGTTGTTCAAAACCTTCTTAAACTTTCTTACAGCGATGCATCTGCGTTTTGTTATATTCATACGATTAACAGGAGAGTAGCTACTGCGAGTGTTTACGGCCTTATTTTCTGCCATTGTCTATGGAAGAAAGGATTTAAGTGTTTTTCTTCCTTAAAGTTTAGTTACATTTACGATCAAATCTTTACATGACATAAAATGCAGCTCCTAAATGGAAATTGTCTCTAAAAAGAATGATGAAATGTTTTATCAGTACGGTTTAGGGTAGATATAATAGACAAGGGTTTTATTGCTTGCATACTATGGATTTGTTCATATAATTTACAGCAAAATATCGTTTTGGCCTTTCCGATCTACTTTTTAATATTGTGGTATTTAAGTTTTTAAAACCATACGAAACAAATTTAATAAGAAACATGATCAAAGTATCTATCCTTTGCTTTAAATAACTCCCAAGCGTATTATTTTAAAAATTACTAAAGATGACCTCAATTTTTGACCAATGAGTTTTTATCTTTCTGTATTTCTATAGGTAATAACTACCGTTTCAAATTGATTCCGTCCCACCTTACCAATAAAAAGTCTACTCTCTCCTCTATAAATTTAATTGCACCTTCTTTCCCATGTTGAACTGGGACGGAACCTTTTATTGAGTTTTCTAATGAAAGCAATACCTTTTGGAGAAGTCCTACTTTCAACGCGACCTCACCAAGCAATTGCGGGCTGTTTGGTGTTCTTCGGAAGGGGTGCGACTAGTGAGGCACTTACATCCACCTCTGAGAAATTATAAAACTTCAGGTTTCGCAATCGCCAGCAACAGTGAACACAATGCAGGGGGTAGAGTGAATACAGCGAGGGTGTGGCAAACTTGGGCAAGGTGTGGCAGAAGTATGGCGAAAGAGTTACTAAAGTGGTGCAGATTGCAAAGGTAGTGGAGGTGTCGAACACGATGAAGGTAGAGTCGCGGCTAGAGAAGGTGCACGCGGAATTAGCATCATCATAGCCACCATATCGACAGCGGGAACGAATTTGTTTGCCCAGTTTACTGCACTGGCATCGTCTTCTCGGCCTAGACTCCAAAGACACACTTTACGATAATGAGCCTTCAAGCCCCAGCAGTTGCTTGAAATGGAGCTTCTCGTTGTCCATAAAAGCCCATTCAGTCCTACCATCATCGTTCTAGTGCTAGTGTTGGAACGCTAAAAAGAAATGAGAAAACTTTTTGAGTTATTCTCACAAAATAAAATCAAAAAAGGGAAAGAAAAAACAGCAAATTGTGCCAAGTGGAAGGCAAATAATTAGAAAAGTTCGCCCTGCGACTTAATGAAAGCAACCGGCCATGTGCCGCCTCCACACCCTGTGCCGGGACGAGGCCCGCCGTACCGATAATGTGACGATGAACTCGGAAATATTCTATGGAAGAAATGTTTTTACGGATTCAATTTTTTGATTGGCAGAGGAGAATTTTAATCAAATGAAATCCATGATGTCTGTGGATGGGCTCTGTTCGAGGCCACGGGACGACGACGAAGAGAATGGAGAAGTTATCTGCGTCGGAGGACGTGGTGGGTGTTCCCGGACTGCTCCGATGGAAGTTTGATCGTAGCTTCCTTAAACCCACGAAAATTTTTCCAGAAGAAACATTCGAAAGCACAACGAGTTGCTCCCGTTTTATTTTTGCTTTATCCCAATTGCAAACACGGACAATACTTTGAAGAGCACGTGTTGTGCTAAAGGATTTTAACAGAGCTGAATTCTCTAGAACTAGGAGCTACCGTTTTCAAAAGCACAAAAATTTTTCTTCAAAATTTCATCTGTAGTACGACTTTTGTTTTCAAATTTTTGTTAATTTTTTTTTTTTAATTTGTGTCTGAATCGAAGCATCTAAACTTTCTATACTATAACAAACATTTAAATTTTTCAAGGAGTGTATTTTTAATTACTCTTAGATATGTTTACAATCGTTCAAGTGAAACGTTCCATGAAAGGACGCTAGTTACATATACTACAATAATAATCCTTAAAATTTAGATTGACTCTTTAATTATTTATAATTCTAAATTGAAAATGATTTGACATTCTTCAAACTTCTTTAAATGGTATACCCCTTTAAAATTACAAAGAATAATACACTAATTCGTTAAAGTTAAAGCATAATAAATTATCTCTCCAAAATTAGCTCAATTCATGGGCATGGATTAATGAGTTACGAATTTCAATACGGAGACCGAACGTAGAGAAAAACAAATTTATAATAGTTAACTATTAAATGTGATAAAAGTGAAAAAGAAACATGACTGTATATAACAAATAAATTAAAATAAAAGGAATATGTAGCCCTTGGGGCAAGAAGAAAGTGTAGGTACTTTTAGTTAATTTGGCTAAAAATATTTCTTAACATGTTTAGGGGAAAGTTTGTTCTATTGGGCCCATTTGTTCTCCACTTTCTCTCCGGGAAAGTGCTTTTCTTTTCTTTTATTAAATTCCTTTCTAGGTTTGTGAAGGCAATCTTGTTCGCCTGAATGGTGCCGATGTTTTCAACAATTGCTGGCCTATAAGAATGCCATATTTTTATCGCTTTAACTGCCATAATCTCAAAGTAGGACGGATGTTAAATTCGCATAAAGCCCTCAGCACATTGGCAGCGACTTACAGGCGGACCCTCAGAGATGGCCTATATCTTTATTATTCGGGAATTATTCGCAATTCCCCTCCCACGTCGCTTAAAGCATATTTCTGCTAATCCACTCACTGGCCATTACCACTTATCTTTGGGGGAGGATCTTTCATTTGAAATAAAACACAAAAACCCAGGTCCTTAATGCCCAATTTTGGGGCATAATCAACCAGCTCGCATTTCCTTCTTGGCCCCTCCCGTGGCAGCCAGATGAATTTTATTCCTCGGAGGGTTAACTCAGCCCGGCTTATGTCGTTTCCAGCTAAACTCCCTTCAAACTCTCTTAAGATTAAGGTGAGTCGCTGCCAAAGCGCGAAGGCACCACCGAACTTCTTCAGTGCGCCTCGAAATGTAAATAAGCCCTCGAGAGCTATTGTCTTACCTTTTTCGTAATTTACAGGAGTATTTGCAATTTTTGACGGATTATTACAGCTTTAGGGTGGTAAAACGAATTACCCGACGCGCTCCCCCTCCGCTTGAGCATCCATTCGGCGGTTGTGCATGTACCATGGAATTTGTAGTCATAAAACTTCCAGCCATGCTTCTTTGAGGAGAATCTTGACAAAATTTTGTTTTTCGAAATTGTGAGTGCTCTTCGCGGTACGCATCGGGATTTAATTTGACATCGACGTCTGCGCGTTTTATTGGATTAACAATGGAAGTTTCCTGGTCCATAAACTTCTTAAGCATATGATACAGATTTGCATAATAATACAGCAAGTGAATGGTTTGATTCTCTTAATATGGATGTATCATTCATTGGTTCTTTTCTAAACTGCTCCTAGTTGTATCATCAATATGATACCCATTCCAGTTTACCTCTAAATCACTCAGCGAAAATGACAACGAAATATATCAACTAGTAGTTCTGATGTAATCGGGGAACAGAGGGGAAATACTGACTATGAATATTTTAATTGTACTATCATAAATCCGTGTAGAAAATGTTCATTACTTAGATGTGTCGTTATTTTGTAAGTGTTTTTCTTAGATTATTTGTGTACATATTTTTGAGGTAATCGATTATTTATTTAATGACACAATAGGAAGAACATCGATTACGGGGGGTATTTGCCCAGAAGTGATTAGTTGCGAAAATCTAAACTCGTAATCAATTACTATGCCGACTGGCGACCTGGTGACTTACGCTGGACGAAATTAATCATCCAGCAGGATTACGTTTATTAATTAACATGTCAGCGCCATGCACACGAGAAATTCATCCATTCAACGTCAGAGCCAGTGGAACCTTCAATTCTGGCCGGGCTGAATTATGTCCCATCACTGCACGGGGGCTCCCGGAGGCTACTGGGCCCAGGAACGAGGTGACTCGTCTCCTGCACGGAATTCCTGCGGGACGTGTGACAGCCACTGGCGATAACGGAGCCCCTACTCCCTGCCACCCTTTCTCCAGCGGGTCTTTAACCATATTTTCAGCGTGAGCAGTCGGGCCTTATCGATGTGTGCATGATAATGAGGCAAACATGACATGACGAAACCGAATCCCTAGAAAGCAAGGAGATTCTTATAGTCAAACAAGGCGAACTCCTTGAGAAGTTGCAATAGGTGGTAGGCAAATAGTGTTAGGAGATCGGGTGAATTTCTCGCAACGTGAGGAAATTTTCGAAATAAAGTGGTAGGTGATGATAAAGGGGAATAACAATTCCTTGAATTACTAAACTGTGTAATTTAATTAATTAAGAACACCTTTTCCTAAGTAATCTAGAACTTTTCTTTTCTCCGTTGAAAGTCAAAATGATCTACAACAAATTTTTCTGTATTCACTTCAAAAGATAAAAACAATAGACCGTTTGTTTTTGTACATGTTTAAATTCTATCCAGACATTGCACAGGACCTCCTTTGCCAGTAGTTACACGGTCCTGCAACATCGTAACCACTGGTTTCAACCCACAGCCCATATTTGAATTCCACGACTTCAAATCCAACATCATAAATCATAAATATACACGCTAGGTGCGTATGCCACACCTCCGTAGCTTGCAGTAACTATCAAAACTTGTTCCAATCCACTACTCACAGTCTTTTTAAAGAGAAAAATAATTTTTATACTCGAAATTCACCAGATAATTTTTCTCAATTACAGTACTACTTGTGGAGCGTAAGTCGGGTGGGATAGAGTCCAAGTAGTTTGTTGATCTATGGGGTCATCCTCACAGCAAAAGAAAAGGCACATTATTTGTAGACTGGTCGTGGATTTATAAGAGACAGATGAAATAAAAGAACAAATTGATGTAGATTATACCGGCTGATATCTTTCCGCAGGTTACTCACATTTAAAGACTTTGTTAGTGTGATTGAAATTTAACTAATAAAATCTGACTCCGACGCATTGACCTTAATACTGCTGATAAAACGACACTGGTTATTGATAAGTCGAATAAGTCGAGGAGAAACACAACGTACTGAGATTTTAATACGTGCCTGGCTAGTTTTAATACGTAATAAGTGTGAGTAAGTATCAATAATTTTTTTCGCAAAGGAAACTATTTCACTGAACTGTTAGTTTTTTTTTTTCAAACAAATACTTTGTCTTCTAGATAATAGATTTATTTTATAATGAATAAACACACCATAAGGTTTGATTGTTTTAATTAGAAATAGATAACATTTAACCAGTTTTTTATTGCTCAAAGTGTTTTTGCTGGAAAAACCACCCAACACTGGCCATAAAGCAGCTTTAGTATGATTTATGGATCAACATTAGTCGTGGGCCTTAGCGTGAACCGCAGCAACTGAAAGGGGATGGAAAATAAGTCAGTCACGAAGATTGTCCGACGATCCTTGGAAGTGGTCCTTTCCTGATTAATGGACTGAGAGAAATTCTTTCCTAAAAAGAAAAACCACTAAAACCTATTTCTTTCTGGATCACAGGAAGAATAAAAAAAATTAAAATAAAACATTCTAGACTTATGCGAATTTCTAGCATTTAAAGAGCCACGGAATGGATGTGGATCCACTTTCTTTTATTCGCGCTATGGCGGCTATGACGATTTATAATGTAAAGCGTTCCATTTTTTTTGTTGAACGCTAGGCACAAGAGAAGCCTCCGAAATTTGCGAGTTAATAAAGTCCCCCGGCTTTATTTAGGAAACTTTCAGAGGCCTGTAACGGCCGCCATTCATCAAAACCATTTTGAATTTTTCAAGTTGAAATTCAAATCGCAAAACACTCGTAGCCCACAGGGGATGCGAGAGCTGTCAGTTCTGTTTTGCTCCTCAAGGGGGCTCGAGGGGCTATAATCAAAAGGAAAACTTTCTCTGGGAGTATCTAAGCCAAGTTTTCGGGTGAGTGCGCACAAAACCCCTTTCGTTGGCAGTCTCATAAATTAACGGAGGAGACACTTTTCCCTTCTATTCCAATTTAAACAATAGAGGAGCCCTTCGGTTTCCTCCGGCATGCCATAAAACCAATCTTGCTTTCGGCTGTCTGTGAGGTGGCTCATAATTTTTAAAAAGTGTACTAACGTGAGAGACGTGTGGGTCTTGGACTCCATGAACACCCAAATCTTTCCCCGGGAGGAGCGGGACGTGCGTGTCTGGGGGCACTCTTCATGTTCACCTCCGACAATGTCAAGAATTCTGATGAGTTCCTCACGTAACACACGTCATTATCATAAAAACCCTAAAACACGTGTTATCCTAGCACAAATGACCTTGCTGCTCTTCCCGACCGCCGCTGATGAGAGGGCGGCCGTTTATAAAAAAGGGCCTCATATCTACCTCTGCTCGCTGCCCCTGCTTTTGCAATGTCTGCTGTTGAATGTGCAAATTTAACATTGTGCCAACAGTCGAGGGCGGCTCCATTCGACCTGATACAGGGCGTAATCGAGGTGGGGTTATCTAGGGTTTTTTCCCCTCAAAAAACTATGGGCTGTCTCAGATGATGGAAAATTATTCGCTCGTAAAGGGCTGGCAGGCGAATACAATTTGTTTGAAGAATAAAAAAATAAGGCAGGTTAATGCTGAGGCAGTGTTCACTCTGGGCCTTTTATTCTATCTCATTTTATTTTTGTCCTACCGAAAAACTTAGGTTTTTCTGATTGTACATTTTTAAGATTGAGGGAAGATTTAGGGGTCGCGTGAAATCCTTAAGTTTAATCCTCAAGTTTGCTGAGAAATAGAATTTTTAACGAAAAACAATCGCATACATGCCAAAAAGGCTAACCCACTAAAGCTTCATTTGTTAAAATTCGTATTTTTTAAAATTCAATACGGTACTAGTAAGATCATCCTGTGATAGAAATTTTGGATTAATCGATTTTGACGTCTTTAGATCCCTTTAGATCTTCGAACACGTGAAAGGATCATCCATTTTCTAATTCTATTCTCTGTATTAGGTGAAGACTTATATTACTATGTGGCTTTCAATTTGTCTTATTTATAGTGTATCAAACGATGTTAGGACTTATTGTCAGGTCTACTCAAAATGCACACGTGCCCACACCACTTCCACTTTGTGTCGCGGTAACAGCATAAATATTTTATATGAAATTTTGCTCCGAAATTCACAGGTTGTTCAAAATCTTCTTTATTACACAGCTTCATATCCTCCGGCCATTTGACTACGAAAATCTCCTGTAACTATTTCGAGACCTTCGCACATGATATGCGCCTTTTAGCACATCCCACACGATGCTACCTTTTTGAAGTGGATTCTTGCAGCCAGGGTAAGAGCAAAATCCTTCCACAGGAATTCGCTCAGCTGCATCAAATTTCATAATCCACACCGGAGAAGCCCAGGATAGGGGTCGGGAAACTCAGGCTGCATATTTAAGATTAAATTTTATCTTCATTCCTCAGAAGCCCAGGCATTGGGCTCCGAAAGACAGTCGAGAATCTTTGCAGGATTGAAATATTTTTAAAAAGCGATTTAATTTGCTACCCGCGCAGGGATATTCTTGGAGTGGCAGGGCTTGGCGACTTCTGTTTCCCTGATTGAGATATTGAAGTGCAATAGAAGAAACAGTATACTGTAATTTTGTCCACTGGGTAACTCAGTTTCTATTGCGCCCGGAAGCAAGTGCGCCCAGGACTAAGACGGGAATCGGAATTCGGGAGTTATCTCGAAACCCAGGCTATTCTCATGCCAAGTGCATTTCAGTCGTAAATTTCTGAAATACATTCGGGAGCTAGGGCACGCTTTGTCTGGAGTGCTGGGGCCACCAAATGCAATATTTCCCTTTTCTGCGCCCGGCGTAATAGTCAGGAGCTCCTATTCTGCTCGTTGAACATTTTAATTACTCACCTCTCGCCCTGCCTTGCCCCGGCCACAAGAGTTGCCTGGCTGGTGCGGCGGTGCCGGATTAGAACATTCAGAAATTACGATTCCAAAATTATTTAAAGTGGCAACCGTTGCATATGAGCCTTTGTTCCTCCAGCCGGATTTAATCCTGCATTGTCGGAGTCCTAATGTGACCCAAATGCACACTGCTTGGGTTCGTCAGTGATAATTGTGGGTGGGCTTCGCTGTACCACAAAGTCGTACATTTTGTCCTTTGCTGTTTCCAGACTTTTTTAATAAGAGAAATCATAACTAAATTCTGTAGTTTTACTTTTGTTTTAGATCTTATTTTTTATTTTTAAAGCACTATCAATAAATATTGTAATATTATGGAATAATTGGGAAATGGTCTTTTAGAATTAAACTGAATATTTTGGTATCTTTTCTCCTTGAATTTTGATTAAATCCTGGTTTTAGTATGACCCGAATTTCGACTTCGTCAGGTGACAATCGTGAGTAGGTTTTGGTGTACCGCAGGACTGTGCATTTTATTCTTGGCTATGTGCAAACTTTTTATTTTTTTTATACTTTTATTTTGTTTGGTATGACGGAAATAATTAAAAAGTTCTGTAACAGTGCTGGTTGCACCATCAAAGGACCCTACATTGCAGCCACTTGCATCATCATAGTGACGCTTTTCAGTTGTATACCCTTTGAAAGCTTGCGGTGAGCAGCACAACGACTGGAGGCGTGCACTGTTAGAGCCCGCCAGAATCCTATATTGCATCCCAGATCCTGGGACTCTTTGATCCGGTGCGGCTAGAGAGATATACGCCAGGACGTTTACCTTCCATAGCCCATTTGAAACCAATGCCAGTGTGCAGGGTGACTAAACATACGTAAACAGAGTAGCTGTGCGTTTTATGCCGCCGGCATTGTGTCCTCGCGAAAGGGTATCCTTCCTGGAAGTTAAACAATCCTCATTTAATTATGGTAGAAACCAGCACTGCCGCCAGCCTGAACGCACGGACTCCTATGTCATTGCTCCTGTAAATACCTGTGGCCCCGTATGGCCTTCTTAACCAGCTTATGGAACTGTCTCCAACTTTATGAATTATTTGCCAAGGTACACTAGCTCTGGTCTAAATCCAGAGCTGCACAAATTTTCTTTGGCACTCAGAAGGGGATTTTATTCAACTGGGACTGCAAGTGACGCTGTCTCACCGGCTATTAGTGGATTTTCGCTGTAAGCGACAGTCGCTTTAGTTGAAAAGTTCGTCTTGCTTTCTTGGACTCAGCAGCAGACTGAAGAGCGCCCATCTAAGCCGGTCCTAGAAGTTGGATTTACAATGGAGACCCAATGTTAAACAAAGTACTAACATCCTTGCAGTAAGTCAGTAGGGACTGGCTACTAGGAAAATTGAATAAGGGTCTTGTTAAGGTCTTAGAGAGAATACTTTAACTATTCCCGGAGAGAAACTTGAAAACGCATTTGATTTAAATAAGAAGAATGCGGACGATTTTATAAATCACTAACTTTATCTGGCTCTTTGTCCAAGTCTATTCAGTTGAATAATAGTCTAATTTTCGTAAGTGAATTATACTTAATTCTGGTTCTAAGAAGAATATTTCATAGGTGTAACTCCTGATCTACTCTCATGAAATTTGGACAGAGACCATTTTTCCTAATAATAACCGATTTTTTATATAACTTCTTATTGAAAGGCTGTACTGGGATTATTCCCGGCAATGAATTAATCTTCCATCCCAACACTTTCACAGGAAAACAAATATAATTACACAGGAAATCGATTTCTCGAAATTAGCAAATATTCCAGCCCTCTCGCACCTGTCGCCAACCACCACCAGCCTCATGTGTTCGGCCGGAGGGGAGAAGACGGGCAGCCGCACAGATTCGGAAATAGATCCCTACTTCCTGTGTGTGGCCTCTGTTCCTTTCCTGCTACTGCCGGCGGGGCAGGGGCGCGGTCGCAGATATTTCCGACCGTCAATTACTTTGTTATTACAAAGCGTTTTCATGGAAAATTGCAATTTTGATTTCGCCAACTTCAAAAATTGGCAACATAACAGCGTTTTACGCATCGAGAACGATTACGAAGGGTTGCTCCTACGACAAGTTAGGGGAAGACGGACGGGGGCTTTGTTCCATGGAGTTCCTGGAGGGCTGAAAGAGTTTTGTGTGATACACCTGGGAGAGGCTCTTTCAAGGTAACGCGCAAATCGGGATGGTTTTGAATTGCCTGTTTTGGAGAAATTAGGGAATGATTTCCGTGTTAAGAGCGCGCCGTGGTTTAGCCCTTGCTCTAAATTCGTTCTATCTTTTGCGGTTTTTTTTTTTTTAAGAATACAACCAAGGTTACAAGGAGATTCTATTATTGTATAATCATAAGACACTACCGTATCATATACATCATATATAAAAATAGAGGCTAGAAAACAAGGAACCGCTGGTAGCAGGTTCATGAAGTTCGGAAATAAAAGTTCTAAAACTCACAAAATTGAAGAAGTTGTCTTTCAAATTCATCTTATTAAAACATCTTCCTCGGTGAAAATGGCTTAATCCCCGATGGAGATGGTTTTGGTTCGTCAGGTGTATGGTCAATAGTGATATTAATCCGAAAAATTTGTGTTAAGAAATTTCAGGAGAGACATCGCCCGGAGCGGATTCGATTCAACGTAGACCGACCTGGCCGAAATCACCAGAACGACAAACTTACTGGCTCCATTGTGATGTGCACAGTGAACGGAAGCCTCACCCGATACAATTCTGTTTCCTGACACAGGGTGTACGTACAGCAATAATACGAAACCAAGCAACACGGGGTCGGAGATGAATAGAGGATGGCAGGGATGTACTCATCGCGCGCGCGGGTGCATACCCGGCACGTCGACCGGATAAAGCGGAAATCCTGTGCAGCGCTATCGAATGATGAAAAATTGCGTCAACGTAGGGCCGAGGGCGCCACGGCGTGCATTCTGCATATAACTTGATCCCCTTCTAGTTCTCCGCCGCACCGCCCTGTACCGCACCGGAACTAGCCCGGTGGCAAAGCATCCACCCGATAACCGCTCCATCTGGGAATGAGTTGTGCGCTGCATAATTTCCTGGATGTCCCTGCGGGTGACATCGTCCCAGGCCCCGCACCCATTATCTGCTCGCGCAATGGGAGCAATGCGGGCACCGGCTCGTCGGAGTGCTCGCTGCTTTGCAGCCAGCTCGTTTAATCTTGGGCGGCCCCAGCCGGGTCTTTTAATGAACACCCGCTGGCGCGCAATTCCAGTCCGTGCATTCATCAGACAAAAAGAGCAACTGAGACATCAAAGGGAAGTGCTTGAATCTGATTCCTGTTTTTGTTCAAAGTAGGTGTAATTGTAAATATCGCTATAGCTTTCAGTTCTAGTTCTGACTTAAATTGTCTATCCATATCATCGAACATTTATTATTTATTATTTTTTGCACTGGTTTTCGAAACTTTTAATTCGAAGTAAAATACCTGTGAAAGAAGTCGTTTGGTATCGATGTAAACTCTTTAGGTCGTTACAGGTGAAGCTGTACTTACGGAAATACGCTAATAACACAAGAATAAAGTAAAACCAAAAGTGCACACCCCGCGTTTTTTTTATTAATATTATTTAAACAAAACACTTAAAAAGAATGTAATTTTAGATAATAATAAATATTTTAAAAAATTAAAAAAGTGGTTTCATTTTTTAGATGAAGATCTCCTCTTTTCGAAAAGCTATTTTTTATATTAAAACTTCATTACTTCGAAATTGTCCGAGTTATAATTACGTCTATCGCGCTAAAAAAGCACACACCCGCAGGCTGCGCAAAATGTTCAACACTTTAACAAAGTTTTTTTTTTCGAATATAATTATCAAATAAATACTCTAGCTTTCAGAGTTTTGTACCAAAGGGATAAAGGCATAAAACGAAACAATTTGTGAATCGTCACACAACACTTTTCTCAGAAATTACTAAAACTAACAACTTTATTTAGTAATAGTTATGAAGCTTACTTGCCTACATCCGGCCCAAAATTCTGAATCTAGAAAGTACTGCTTTTCTATTTTTAGGAAAAGACCCCATTAAATTATTTATCTTTGATCTGTTATATTGTTTTTATAGTTTTTAAAGTAGAAGTCTTAATAAAATTTACAGAAGGTATATAACGAATTTCTGACTTTTAATTTTTGATGAAGTAGTTTTCTAGTTTCGGTATATTTGTTACTCCACGGAACCTTTAACGCCAAGTCACACTCGTTTTTGACTTGGTTTTTAATTGTGAAGGAAGAGCGTTAAAGCCGCCCTCTTCCGCCCTTTGGGAAGGCGAACCCTTTAACTGATGTTGGCATAGACGGAATGGGGTAATTGCCAAACATTGCAAGAATGTACATGCTTGAACAGAGAGCCGAGTACATGCACTAGTAATAATATTATTTTAATTGAATAGTTTCCGTGTGTATGCGATGGAGGGGGTAAACACCCCCATTACATCATCTCCATGGCCTGCGGGCATAGCCGGGTTCGCGCCCCACCCCTCCACTGTTTCACAGGCAAACAAATCAATAACAACAGCGCTGGTGGCAGAACAGCTGAACCGCACGGGTAACATTTCATTCAAACAGTACTAATTACAGCTCGTCTGTTCGATGTGTTCGGTCACCTCCTGGGGGCGGGGGCAGACCCACCCATGGCTGTTTCCATGTCTACCGAAGCGCCCCAGAGCATGGACTAATTCAAGGAACTTGCCCGAGCGGTGCCCTTGTACGGTGGAGCGTTTCAGCAAACAGTTGTTACTTGTGATTCATTGCGGGATGGGGCGGGTAGCGCCGGAGACATGGGGCACCCGCTAAAACCAGGGCACTCCGGTCCGCAATTTAATTAATATAAACTCCGCTGCGCTGCATTAAAGGGGATGGATGGCTGGAACACAAAAACACCGCCACCAGATGCGGGGCACCGGGATGCGTCTCTGGAGTGGCCCTGGAACGACGACGACGACGAAGACGAAGACGAACTGGAGATGGAGTTGGTGGCCACTGTCGAGTGGGTCGTTCTCTTTCCGACTGAGACAGGTCCTTTTGATTTTGAAGACACCCTAGAGCAGTGGGAAGAGCGCGATTCTGTCAAGGAAACAGGATGATGCGTATAGATTTTTTCGCACTTGGTTTCATCGGAATAGGCAGTCAGAAGCCTTGGAGCACCCTGCAAGCAAGGCCAAGCGTTCGTCCGGCCAACGTCCTGTTCCAATTACTTCAATGTCTGTATTTTTCTCTACGGGTCCCCAATCCGAATGTGGGGAAAGACGGGGAAAGGTAGTCTTCGGTTCAGATATTAGAACTTGCTTCTCCACCTCCACCATTCCCAATCCGGGGGGAATCGGATCGGTTCATACAACTCTTTTCAGCCCAAGGATTTAATCTGCAGACTTAAAATTCACAACATCTGATTTATCTCACATAAAATTAACATTTCTAGAATTGGGCAATCCGATTTGGAGGTTTTCTTCGCCGGCAGCAAATCCCACGTAGTTGTGAAAACGGAGGTAGGAAGAGCCGCGTCCGGGCGGCCGTCGATGACCCGCCGCAGGTAATTCTAACGAAAAACGACCTAAAAAACCAACTCCGGCTGTTTGCTTTATTTACTCCTTCATAAATACTCGATTCTATTAGTCCCCCAAGAATACTTCGTCCGAATTGAGCTCGAACGGGCTCTAACCTAGTTTCTGTAGACCCAGGGGGCGTGGAGACTGGGCGGCAGGTTCCTCTACAGGCCTCTCCCACGGGATGTCGGAAGAGGGCTTTCAACGAGGGCAAGCGGCCGAAACCCTTCTAATTCGCATTCCGAGAACCCCGGCAGAAAATCGTTCAAGCGCCAAGTGTCCCCCAGAGCCCCATAACATTGATTTTCTCAAATCAAATACACACCCCCAATATATGAGTGAAATATTTCCGGTAGACAGCTTCCCTCGACTGGCACAGGAGGAGAGCGGGGGACACTCCATCCTAATCCAGAAAAATAGGGCTGCCACTAGATTAGCAGGCTTTAATGGCATTTCAGGAGTATATCGGGCGGAAGGAGAAAAACTGCGCGGAATTGATTTTAAAGTATCCCTAAAAGCGATGCAGACCCGGCTACGTTTTTGAAGTGAAATCAACCGGCGTGCCCCACTTGTGGCACTGGAAATATTTTGACCCAAACTACTACATCTACAAGCAATTGTATATCAGATAGTCTAGAACACATTCTGCTTCATCAAAAGAAAAGAACTATTACAGAAAGATTTATCTAGGACGAGACATGTAGTCAATTAGGTCTAGATTAATTGCTGGCTAGAAATTTCATGAAATATTATTTAGATCTCCTACAAGAGGAATCTTTTGTGAAATACGCCTAATGATTAACTTGGCAATTTTCTCGGATAAATCTAAACAACCTAGACCCTTAAATGCTTACTTCAAATCACAATTCGGGTCGAGATGAAGACGGTGGTCTCACACAGGAAAGAATTAACAACATTGTCACATTACTCAAAAAAAACAGGAAGTATCCTCGCCGTAATTAATGAAGAATCTCCGAGTACACTCGGGAATAGAATCCTTGTGGAAGAGGTGACGACACCAGCAGAAGAGTACGGGCGCAAGGTCTTCCCATTTCCCGGGATTATGGAGAAGGAATCCCCGTAACAAACTGCCGGCGATTTACAAGAACTTGTTTGCTGTCACAACAAATAAACCGAGGAAGGCTCTAATTGTCTCCGGTTGGTATCAACTACCACCAGTGCATGTAAATTAATTGTTACGCTGGTTCCGAGGTCTCGTGACGCGGATCCGTCTGGCCCAGTCTCGCCCAAGGACACGCTGCTGAAACACCGGGACGGCAACACTCAAAAATCACTTAGAACCCAACGGGCTACAATGAAAATTTTCCATGGTTCGTATACAGTACGCTTGTTTAAGCATCGGGCTTGGGTTGGAAGGGAAAATAATTTAGAAATCGTCGGTCCACAGCTCCATTAACGCCTCACCGAAATTTGCGGCTTCAAAGAGAATTAACATGTCCGTCTACTAGCTCAACAAAGGGACGAGCCTGCGGAAAAGTCCTTCGGGACGTCGACTTCTCTGCAAAATTTTCACAAGGGCTGGTGGGGCTCAAAATTGGGGCTGAGCGGCCCAAAGTACAATCAGCAGTCTAATTGAGTTGCGGTTTTTCGAAAGCGTCACGTTTCTACCATTTTTCCATCTTACAGAAATTAGCAAACCGCTTTCACCGAAGTAACCTTTTCAATTACACCGTATTTGCGGAGTCGGGACGTACGAGACGGCAGCAACACAATCAGCGAAAAAGCACGTTCCGTCGGTTGGCTGGAGATTCTCGGATATTTTGTTAAACTCCGCATTCATCTAAAGAAGTTTAGATGGAGGCCATCTAAATGGAAAGTATTTGCATGACTTAGATCTTTGTCGTAGATGACTTATTTAATAACAATAATTATATCTCTTTTCTGATTTCAACACCGGATTCCACAAGGTTCGATGCTTTCTCCTATTCTTTTGACGTATCTGTTACGCAATAATGTGAATAAGGGAAAAAAATAAAGTAATCACACATTTTCTTTAAAGGGATAAAATGTGAAAATAATAACAAGTAAAACCACGTCATATTTCTCGCAGAATTGTTTAATTGTTAATAATTTCAATAACCTAATCCTAGAGGTTTTCTAGTTTGTAATATATACGATACGTATGCATTTTGGTTGATACAACGCCGTTAGTTAAATACTTTGTGTGTGTTCCATATCATTTTTTTTCTTTCTTTATTTTGATTATGAACAAGTTACAGTGTTACATCTGGATTGGATATGTATAATATTTAACAACAACATTACTTCATTTCAATCTGAACAGTTCCATCGAACGCGACTAATAAATTCTAGGACTTGAATATATTTTAAACGCAAAATAGACCGGCTCGAGAACAGAAAGTGGGATAACGTATATAGTAATCTATATCTATTTGGATTCAAGTAAATATAATATGTATATTATTTACAACACTAGACTTTGATAAAATTTGTAAACGAACAAACGAAAACATTGCAGTACCTGCACTATTCTTAACGAATAAAATAAGACAACAACAAATCGGTTAACGCTAGCTACCACTCACTAAATAAATAAATTTTTACATTTATATAGGTTCTTGTTTTCAGACTAATCAATATATCATATTTATTTTTTGTATTTGTTACATTAAACAAAACTATTACCTTATAAACAAACTTTTAATTTTATTTATTTATTTATTTATTTTTTTTTTTTGTAAAAAAATTATAACAACGTCTTTTTTATGGATGAGAAGCAGACACCAGCTCCTCGAGGTGGCCAACGGCCTTAATAACAAAAATAAGAGAACACTCTCGTTACGCCCAATATAAAAAACTTACAACGAAATACACATTGCTTTGAAACGCGTTAATACATTTGTTAATATTAATATCACTGGTTTACCTCTAGCATTATGTTTTTTGGTCTATAGATCCCTTTAGAAAAAGTTTGTTTTTGATCGATTCGTAAAGTCTTAGACACTTATTATGTAATTCTAGCCCTAACGCCTTTACTAGTTTCAATAGGTTAGTTCAGCTTAATTTTCTTAACATTTATTACATTCCGTACATATTTTTTTTTTTCAATTTATTACCCCATTTTATTAACAAATTCGGTTTAATCGGTATTTTTTTGTGCTTTTATTTATTTGATGATAATATTGAAAAAAGTTTTTGCTACTAGACAGACATTTTTTGACGACACTTAGACGAGACAAATTTCAAAAATGGAAGGAATATAAAAAAGAGAAAAACTTCTAGCGTTCACATTCAATTTTTAAGGAAATTTCGTACAACAAACAGCTATTCCAGTTAATGTTATTGTAGTGTAAAATGGGTAGATACGGTATTCAATTTCAAGAGCACTTTAATACAACAAGATAGTGTACACCACATGATTTGATATTTACTATAAAAATTTTTATTAGGATGGTATTTTTAAGGTGAAAAAAGGCATTTAAACGAATATGACATTAATTTACTATTTGTTATTTTATATATAGGTTTGTGATAAAGTGATAAATGTTACAACAAATACTTGAAAGTGCATAAATAAAAAATCTGATTTAACTAATTTGGAAAAGGGATAAAAATAAGCTTTAGCGAAATATTTGGTGGACGATAAAGTATATCGGGTATAGTCCGTGTAGCTTCACAAATGTGATATTTTACAAAACCTCAAATACATCAATTATGAAAAGAGAGAATGGCTTTTCCCCCACCGTTCAAAACGATTTTCCCATTAACTTTAACTTGGATTAACAAAAATGCGAAAAAAAGTACAATGAAACCTGTCACATAAAACTTTGGTTAGATTTGAAGACCTTTTTTCCCAAAAAGAACTAGTATTTGTTCCAATAGAGAAAGATGTAACAAGATGCTATAAAATTAATTCTCAAGAAAGGATTCGCTACCACCAATGTTGGACAAAAAACTACGAACCTTTGTGATACAATAGAAAAATTGCAGCTAGGGTAAAGAATCTTCAAGGTTGTTTGGGATTCCGTGCAACCATACTGGAAATGTCCTTCAATCTAAGTAACTACAATTGCAAAGAAAATCCAAGAGGGAAACTCTCGAAAGGTTCTTTTGTAAATGTTTTTGCGTTAACAGGCACAAGACGACAAACAAAGAATGGACTGCTTTTTATTGAATAACCTTTGAAAACACAACGAAAAGGGAAAATAACAGGAATGATTTAACAATTTCAATATCTTGAAAATATAGCGTTCTTATAATTTCATCATTGGGATTTCAGTGCTGGACATTTTCTTTCAACCTTGCGCCTTACATTCAAAAGCGTTAAATGTTAGTTTCTTAGTTAGTTCCACATTTTTAAGCTGGTTTTCCAAAGTATATAATATATCGCAATATGAAATGCTTGGACTAATATTTAGTACTAAAATTTCGGAAATTCCAAGACTGGAGTATCTTATTACGTCTAAAACTCCAAAGCTGCCTCTTTGCTTACCCGACTATAGAAATCAAAATTGAATTACTTGAATGAAATCAAGTCTCACAGGAAATATCCATCATAAACACTTAACATGGGTTTTTTGGGGTTCTTTTCAGCGCCTAAAAGGTTCTTCTCGTCTTTCATTTTCCTTCGAAAAGTATCATCAAAGTTTCATAGACTCTTTTAGACAAGACAAATAAGCAATTTTCCAAAAAAACACACATAGAAATAAGGTCCTAGGGTATTATTTGTAATAAAATTGACATCTGGAGAAGTTTGATTATTTTTTAAGTTTCCTATATTTGCTTCACTTTTTATTTTTGGCCAATCTATAGAAAAGAATTGACTATTTCCAAGTAGGATAAACAAACAGACTCCGATTTTTAGAATTCCCATCTATTATGGAATAGCATCTTTTATTCTTCTTTTCTTTTCATGTTTAATGATTAGTCTTATGTTTTAGGTTCAACGAATTCCAAAACTAGTTTTACACCTTTGTATATACGAGGGTCCAATTTTCGTCTATCAACCTGAGATGGGAAACTCTGTGTAATTAGCTTTAAAATTTAAAAATTAACTTAAGTCGAATCAAGTGTGCACTTGTCCCAGGACCGTCAAAATGTCCCAAGGCATCTTTGTCTCCGGGCAGTTATTAGATTTAAAGCGCTTACGATCTGTCGCGCCTAATTCCAGAGTCCCCTAAGTGCATGAGAACAGATGCTAATTACAGTGCGGCTCGAAAGCAATTCAGACACATTACGAACGTGCACTCAGCGCCATTTCATCAAGTGTCTCACGCGAGGGGGAATTACTCACAATATAAATTTAATTAAAAATGTTAATTGCTCGCTACATATTTTCGCGCTGTTTTGTAGCAAGAAGACGACGACGGCGCCAAGGAAAGTCGGGAGTTCTCCGGCCACACTTTAAAATACTTCTGCTTCGCACATTGCTTTTGTTCAAGAGCCCTATACCTCCTATGCTATACCTTACCTTGCCTTACGTATTCGCTTATACGTCGGTCGATGGTATCTACCGACTAGGTACAAGCATCTCGGGAACGCCCCATGAAGTGCTCTTTCGTGCCATGTAATTTTATTTTAATTATGAGGAGAGATATAGCGCGTATTAAGACAATACGTTGGCACAATTTAGGACACTAAGCCCTTGTCGAGCAGTTCGGCTATTAACTTCTCTCTTAAGTTGAAACATTTCGGCGAGTTCGTTCTAACCCAATTTTTGCGGGGTGATGCCTCCGGGGAAATCGAGGCAATTTTTCCCACATTTGGGTCTGTCTGTTTTTTTCATGAGCCCGACGGGGCTGTAAGAGATGGCTTTTTCATTGATCTTATGGCTTTTTAATCGACCCATAGCTTTACAGCTACTAGGCGACTTTCACTGTGTTTGTGAAACAAATCAAAAAGAAGCCGAATCATAAAACCTCTCAATTCCCTTCTGGGTTTTACTGCTGTTCTGCTAGAAACTTTCAAGGACGACAACCCCCTCCCATAGTCCAGAAAGAAATTCTACTAATACATTACGGCTAACTACTGTGGCGCACTGTCACCAACTTCTAGTAGATTTTGGTGAATTCCAGAGAAAACGTTTTCATTTCATTCACATCTGACGGAGTTCAGCAATTTCAGATTGACCCAAGATGTGTAGGAGGGTTCGATCTAACACGATTAACTTTAGCACACTGACTGGTCGAAGAAGCGAACGCAATTAATTCTCCCATGGACCCGCTGTACTCCTTCATTCACTTAATCGAATTAGTGATGAACTGGAAACCATTGACTATGGCTGCTAGCCAAAGCCCCAGAACTACAGACGTCATGGTATACCTAGGTAGAAAAAGTTTTGTTTATCATTTTCCCAGGAGTGTTCCCAAGTGCTAAAGGATTGCAGTGCTGACAAAGTGGAAACATTTACTGGTGAGGTACACGGTCAAGAACCCAAGCTATGATTGGGCAATTTCCAGAAAGAAAACTTCTTCCGAATGCAAACTTAGGTAGCCCTGATTGGCATTTATTCAATACGGACTAATAGGTTATCGTTACAATCTACGTTCTCTGGAGCTTCTAAGGGAGCATGAGGAACTTATGGGGGAAGGACAACACCATCGTCATTACGGACCTGAAATAGGGTACTCTTTTGACCCCAAAAGCACTTTAGTCGAGCACCGTAAGGGATCGTTATACACTTCTGTGTTGTGTGTGCTTGGTGCGATTAAATGACGAATTTATGGTCGTCCTAACTGCCGACCGGCCGCCAGACGTTCTCTATGCAAAGTGCGCGCCGTTGGAACTGGATCTGAATGTAACCACAAAACCTGGCCGTTTTCAACTCGGTTTTATTGAAAATTACATGAGAATTTATCTCGAACAACCCTAGCCGATGCAAGCCATTTAATCACATCTCTTTTTGGCTTTGTTGCGGCCCATAAGGCTGGGGAGTCCCTAGCAGATTAATCGATACCCGGACAATGGCGACGGCGACGGCGACGGCGACGGCGAGTAAGCAGGCATTTTAATTAATTCCGTTCTACCATTGTTTGTTTATTTACTATGCCTGCCAGTGACGCATGCAGCACCATTCCATTATATGCCTGATTTATTCCCACGCACTTTAAAAGCATTACGCCAGGAGTCTATCGATTTTTTAATCTCTGATTAAAAACCCTCTCAGATTTGGAAGAGCAGATGATTTTGGAGACATACAGACTAGCTGACTGGCTTGACTAAGGGTGATATCCTTGCTATAGTTACACGCTGTTGCTAATTGTAAGGTCAACAGAGGCCTATAACCCCAAAAAATCCGAGATATCGCCTTTCGTTAGAATTTGAAAAGTTTTCCTGGCTCTTGGATTTTGAGAAGGATTTCATTTTTGGACGACTGGTGATAATAGGATTTCATAGGTTAAAGTAGCTAAAGGATGGAGAAGCACAAAACACATAGAAATAAATAAAAAATAAAAAAATATTGTGATAAGAGACGCCTACTTCACGGAAGGTGCACACATCGATTTATCTAGACTTGCGAACTACTTACGATGCACGGGTGATACTCAGATCAATTGGCAAGGGAAGCAGTTAGACACCCGTTTAGCCCTCAGCCTGGCCTGAAATATATAAGAAATTAATTAGAACAGGTACAGGTACAGCATCTGCTCAGTCTTCCACAAATGGACAGGACTGCTGAAACAGGGCACCTTTGTTTGATTTTCCAGAGCGCCTCTAAAATCAAGCCACGTGTCTTGTTATTCCTGTGCCCACTCGGAAAATGTTCTACTAAAACTTGTTTGCTTTTGCCGAGAACGAACACTTTTATGCACGTGTCGGCCAATCTGGACTTCAATTAGAGGATAGCCTCAATTTGTTTGGAAATTCTCTGCTCTCGTTTGCAATTTACCACAGCAATTGGGGCCAATTTGTTAGCGGCCGGACTGAGGCAGCAAAATCGTGTCTTTGATGGCCTTTTGTTGTCAGACCTTGAAATGAACCAACAACGCCCCTTAAGTGTACATATATCCCTTTCTTCTCTTCAAGAGACGCGCTTACATGCTATAAAAGGAAAACAAAATTCTATAATGGCTTGCAAAGGATTCGCAACAATTGCTCCGCACTTATAACGGTGGGGTGGACCCCGAACGCACTTACTACACACCCTGTACTTCTAGCAAATCCCTAACTGCTACTACAAACTTCTATGGCGAGAAAACTCTTAAGCTGCGCAACAAGGTCGCTAAAACATTTGCCAAGCACTCGGCTTGTAGTGCCAATTGCCCGGCTCCCAGGGGTCCTATTTGCACACCCGCCAACTCCCTGAAGCTAGAGGCAACATCGTGCACTTTTAGTACGATGTTCCTTGTCTGAAGCGGCGAGGAGGTGTGTCTCGTAATGTCCTGAGTCAATTCAGTTATTTTTCTAATGGCGGTTAGGCACGATGTCAAATGCTCCGGCAGGGAAGACAGCGTCGGGTCCGACATCGCAACGACTAGAAGCTTCGAGGCCGTGACTAGGGCTAATGTTTGTTCAGTGAGCTCCTCTCGGGCCTTCTCGAATTTCTCTTCGTCAATATTTGTCCCGCCCCCGGCCGACTGTGCAGCGGAACACTGTGCCGCCACCTGGTCCAGTTTAACCAGCAGACCGGCCATAGCGATGTCCGTCTTGGCCAGAAGTGCCTCCCCGTTTATAACGTGGCCGTTTTTGCTTACGATGACTTCACCAGCTTGTACCGCTTGTGAATTCACGGAATTCGGCTGTTGTACTTTGCGCGACATTTGTGGCGAGTAGAGCAGCGAGAGTTGGGGTCTGTTTTCAGCACTGGGGTTTTTTAGACAGACTGGGGGACAGTCGCTGTTCGAGCGATAATGGCCATTTGCCCTCGGCTGGGGTATGGGGGAGGATGTGAATGCCTTATCAATCTCTTTGTATACACTGAGATTTCTATGAAGGTGCGGTGATCCTATCCCAGCCACTCTCATCGGAAAGGCCCCGTTTTCAACGAGTTGCTTGGGCTGAGGGTGAGGGCTCCGCAGAGCTGGCCTATTCACTAGGGGTGGGAGGGGCGGTTTCTTTGGAGCGCTTATCACGGGAGGGGGGCTTAAATTTAATTCTTCATTCCTAGGGGGCAACATCGGAGGGTTGGAGTCGTCTTGGGGTGGAAATTCGCCTCTCTTTTCGCTACACGGCCTTTTTACTGGGGAATTCAACTTGTTCTGAAGCTCAGCGCTTTTAGGAGGACGAGCGGGAGGATTCAAATTTTCCAAGTGCATGCATTTTCGTGGAGGGAGCTGGAGGGGATTTTCATTTACCTCGCCATTCTCCTTGGAGACAACATCGCGCTTAATTTTGGCGCAACAGGAAAATGCACCCTTGCGATCAACGGTCGGGTACTCTATGACATGGGTCTTATCCCCGTTCTCTTTGCTATGATCCCGTCCACCGTTTACAACGGGAACATCGCTGTTTGCATTACTGTACAAATTTTCCTTCGAGGAGTTCTCCGAATTGCAAAAGCTAACTAGAGGATTCGTGTTGTCTACGTCTAAACTTTTTCGCTTCTCAATATCGTCTAGATTTGGGGGAGGGGGTATAATGTACGACATAATTTCCTCCGGGGTAAGCTCCTTAGCAGGGGTGGCTTTCTGTGTGGGTGGGGCAACAATTACCTTCGCTAGAAACTTATCCAAATCACCCTCGTCTTCGGATTTGCTTGAATCGTCGAAACCTCTTGGCGCTGCATTCAGTAGGGATAAGGCATCTAATTCGTCGGGCGTTTGGGGCGGCGGTATCGCCCTCAGGTCGATAAGGTCTGGGTCAGTCTCAATTAAAGTGTCTTCGCCGATTTCGAAACCGTAAAGCTCGGACAGTTTCTTGGCTGCGATGTCAGTCTCCTCGGACTCGTCAACCTTACTTATCTCCTTTAATTGGCGCAGATACTCACGCAAATTAGAATCCTTCGAGTCGGGACCCAGGATAGAACTGTCGGGACTATGAAGACCGAAACTTGTCCTTATTCCATTATTCTTTGGCTTTGTGTGACCGTTTGATTGTGACGACCGTCTGTTCGTTGGCGAGGTGCTCGGGGTATGCACAGATTCGGAATCACTTTCACTCTGGGAGCAATCGTTCCCCAAGACCTGCAAGTCGTGCAACAGTTGACTCAGACCATTTACTTTTCTTTGGGATTTATTTGGTTCACACGGATTCGCGAAGTTGTCCTGCTTAGACCCGATTCCGATTGAGTTAAGACCCTTTGTGATGCCACTTAGGTCTTGGTTTATGGCTTCTGCTAGTAGGATCAGTGAATCGCTATGCTTGAGAGCTCCAGGAGGTGGGGCATCCTCGTTCGATGACACCTTGCTGCTGTTTAAACTCTCGCAATCGCTGTCCAATTCTATTGAAGTATTGCTCCACGGCTGGCGCATACCACTCTTGCTTTCATATTCATGTATTAGCTCACCATGCTCGTTCAGGTACTGCTCAGAACTCTCCACCATTTTTTGCATTTCGGCAACCCTTCTAAGAACCTCTTCATTCCTAGCTTCGATGACACCATTCATTGGAGCGTCTTTAGCGTTCTCTAGGAGCTCCATAGCCATTACACTGTGGATATCCAGGCCGAATTCATCCTCCTCACCCTTGTGGTTGTGATTCGTCAACGATGTGTTCATATTCCGATCACAGTGGTTGATGCCTCCTTCGCCTTTTGTGGCGAGCTGCTGCAAGGAATGATATGGTGGTGACATTAAGAAGTTAATACTATGCGGTCGATTGTGGAATGGAAGTAGATAGCTCCATGATGCTGGGATCACAGTGTGCTGCGACAAAAATGATGGTGGATTGTCCTCCTCGTATTGTTCACGTTCTCGATCAACTCGCAGTTCTTTACCTGAATAATATAAAAATATCATTTTAATAAAATCCGTTTACGGGAAAAGTTCAGGGGGTTTCTAAGTACCTGTTAACAACTTGTAATAGCCAGCTAACACTAGGGAAAATTCGCATGCATCGCGATCTTCCATGGAAAACTTGATTACTCGATCAGCTTCCATGTGCACGGTGACCGAATGTGTAACGTCGTCCTCACGCTGGACCACTACTCTCACCAATTCCGGGATGTCCGCAATAGGCTGTGGCTGCGCATAATGAGCACATTAATATAAGTTCTACAATATTATAATAATACTAAAAAATATAAGAACAAAAAAAGAGCCTGTATCTTTATAACCTTATCACAAACAATTCCAAAAAGTTTTAATGTCTTTCATTATTAAAATCGGCGAAAAAGGACAGTTTTAACATATCTTTCTTAGATATCTGAATGTAGGTAGGTCGGTACTCAAAATTAGCTTAATGGTGGAACATCCTATGCTTTAATAGGGAGTGATGGAGTATAATAAAAACTCCGCAGCAAAATTTATTCAAAATTTTATCTCTGATTAATTCCGAACTTAGGGCAAGAGGAGACAAGAAACCCTCAACATAGAAAAAGAAAGTTGAAGACCGATCCTATGAATCACTAAAAACCGAACAGATGATGAGAGCCCACTGTTCTCCGCCCACTATTCCAACGGAGCCCCAAGAACCCCAAAATGTATGATGAGTTATGATCCGGTCGTAAGTCATCCTGTCACGAAAAAGCAACAACAATAATCCGCCAATGCGGTGGAGACTTACCACAGAATTCCGTACGCCTGTAATTTGGCTGAGTCCGAACCGAGGGCTAATTAGGAGCACCCTCTCAACACCGTCTCGCTGGTTAGTGCTGAAACACTTCGCCCCGTAGCTGGGGAGTCCTGATATGATATCGAGGTAATGGATTTTTGCCTGTGAATTATTGATTTAACCAATTAAGGGTCTGCGGCTGGTCAAAGACCCAGGGCTCTGACCGTATTCGAACAGAGCCCCGAGTTTTACTCCGGGATGACGAGGGTGACGAGGTGACTAGCCAAGGGTGCTTAATCCCATGATGACCATGATTTTTCCTTCTTTTTAAATGGCCTCAAGTTGCTCAGGTGATAATTGTTGGTGCATCTGGGCAGGGGATACTTCGACACTCTTCGTCACGCCCGGAGAGACATGGCGAAGCACGTACCTGCAGCTGCGTCAGCATCTTGCTCGAGGAGCCCGTCATCTGGGAGTTTAATTTAAGGAAGTGGGCAATCAGCCGTCTGAGCTCCTTCCGTTTCATTCCTTCGATTAGGGATGAAGGCACAAAACGTTCCAGGCCGAATTCCCGTCTGACATGTCAAGGGACAATGGCAGGGTTAATAGCGCTTCTTCAATGCTGTGTCAATGTAAGGGGGCCCTCTTCAAGCTAAGCGGAGGACCCCCTTGAGGCTTAGGGCTACTTACTCGACTGTCTTCACGGTGAGCTTCGCCGGAGAGACATTGTTGGCGAGGGCGTGCTGGTGCATGTGGAGGGCTGCTAATCGGAGCGCGACATCTGGCTGAAGCTCGGGGGCGAATCGTTCCTGGGTGACGTCGTTGCAGCATTGCATGTAAAGGTAATCGAGCCCGTTGAGGTCCTTCTGAGCGAGCTCCGCCGCCGATACCGGAACAAAGGTCACACGAAACAAACATCGCAGCTTGTGGGCACCGGGGCGTGCCGCTATCTGCGGGAGAGGATATAAAAAATTCATGAAACAGCGCAATCTAATGCCGTCGGCTTTAAATGTAGAAAAGCGAAGATGGAAAGGACAGCCCACTAGACCAAACAATGAAAGTAAAGGGGGGATTCTCCTCATTTACTGCCATCGGATCGAAGCTAATGAGCGCGACTGAAAGCCTCCATTTCAAAGGTGGGAGTAATCAGTTCTTTAAGAATTCCAGATTACAATATCCAAATAATTGGCAGTAGTTTCTTTGTTTCAATTTCTTTCTTGAAAAATTAATCGATTACGTGTCGGAATATATTCCTGACTCTCAAATATTTTCAGAATTATTATAAAATAACTGCTTAAATCAATTATGGATTAAAATTCCTTGTAATGATATTGCGAAATGTTTTAAATCCATTGATTTATTGAAATTCCAAATACGTCGTACTCGTAATTTTAAATTGTACTTACGCACAACTATGAGAAAACTTTTCTACATGGAAAGATTGATATTTTGAATAACGTTACGTATTTTTCAATAAAATACTTGGAAATAAAGCTTCTACAAGAATGTGTAACATTTAAAAATAGCCATTCAAATATAACTAAAGATGGATATTCCTCCCTTAGACTTATTAGTTTTTGTTCGTTTCTTAAAAGCTTCTAGCACACAAATATTTTTTTCTCATTACACAGGAACTGATTTAATACATATTATTAAAAATGCTTAGACTCAAAATTTAAATATCGATTAATTTTTTTATATTTACTTCTATCGATTTATTTCCGCTACTAGGATCTGGTGATAGAAGCACAACGAGCCTATTGGCTGTAAAAGGAAAAAAACGCTGAATTAAACGAAATCCCTAAGGGGCTGCACAGCTATTGACTTGGTGGAAAATCCGATTCTGTAAAAGGTTAAAATGCCCACCATAATTCTCATCGTCGTCCTTCCAGGATAAAATGTAAAAAGAGTCGCTACTCCGCTGTCCTGTTAAAAAAAAGAGGGTACAGAGTGACCCATGCGACCTGTGACCTTTTCGACCCCATGCCCCATTTATATAAAGAGAGAAGAAGAAGAAGCAGAAACTTCCCAAGGTAAAACGGACAAACGAATTTTAAATAAACCAAAAGTGAAAACACGGGGCCAGAGTGGTATACAACCGAATCCCAAGGAAAAGCGGTAGGGTAGCAGGAGAGACCGGGAAATGGATCAACACTCACCCTTGCCAGCGTCTCCTCAGGGTCCAGCAGTGTCAGCTTGTTCCTTTTCAGACTTTTAACGTGTTCTAGGACAAGGCTGAAATGCTCCCCAGCGCTTAAGCACAACTTGTCACGAAGCGATGTAACAACGTCCTGGAAGAAAATTAAAGGGGTACAAGATTAGGCCAGATACTTTAATGAATGATACTCTTGTGATGTGATATAATGTTTCGGCAATAATTCCAGATAATAAATATTTTAAGTTCCGCTTACCTGCACGGTCGTGGTTGCATCGTACTTGAACGACTTTGTCTGGCCATTCTCAAGGAATACCTTGAGTACGTTCGCCATCGGGGGCACACAGAGGTCCCCAAGGGAGAATGCCGATGGCTGCAAGAAAATATATGTGAAAAAGGATAATTAAAATGATGAAAACGAAAATATGCTCCAGCTATACAACAAGAGGATAAAAAGGGGTGGGTCGGGTGGTGTCTACAGAACGTTTGTTGTTGCTCCTTGCAAGAAACGTTGAGTTCTATCTAGACACACCGCTGGGAGGCGGCCGTGGAGCTTCTAAGGAGCGCTAAGGAGCAACGCAATTCGAGTCATTAGCATAATTACAAAGTTCTCGGGAATTGGGGGTCTAAATGGGTTCCATAAATAAAGGAATCGAAAAAAATTATTTACTCAGAAATTAGACGTGCTCCTGCTTTTAATGTAGTGTTCCGCTGTGCCTCCGCCCAGTAGCTAATGATAAGTGGGTCAAATGGCATTGGACTGGAATTAATCGTAGACAACTGTCTAAAAATGGGACTGGTATTCTGGGACCAGGACTGGAAATTATCCCTGACAAAGAGCTTATTAAGCCGACTGTAATTAACGCCCAGCTAAACTAATTTGCCGCATTTTAATTTAATATTAGCCTTCCTTTACATTAAATTCACAAACAGTACAAATAGTGAAACAGAAATCGTATTTAAAAAAAAATATTTTATTTATCTTGTAACCTTAGGATGACAAATATCTTTTAAATACATGTTTTTTCTCATTATTCTACCGAATTGTATATAATTGTCACAAATTCGGGGCTTCAACAATATTTAACAATTTTATTTTTAAGTATTCTCAAATGGAAGAAATATATTTATTAAATTTTTAATTCTATTTTTTCCAAATCAGCCATTGCCAAAAATTTTTCCAAAATAATCAACTTTTGAGAAACTGAGATGAAATTAGTAAAACAATGAAAATTTCCAGTATCCATATCGATTACATCTTTCACCTTTACCTAATACTTTTCTATTGTCGTTCAAGACAGACCTAATGAATTCCTAATATGTTGTAGACTAAGGTAAGTCCCAAAAGGTACGACATAGGATAAATTGTTGTATGGTAAGGCGTTGGAAAGATTTTCCTATCAAATTAGTTGAAGACCGTTTAGCATATTCAAAAATCCCCCATAAGCTCAGGCGGCCGCCCCAAAATTCCAAGCTTCTCAATATTTCACGTTAATGCCTCCCCAAGGATTTTATTAAAATCGCATATCCTATCAGCCGAACATTCTCTGCATAGACGCAAAGGGACCGAATTCCTGCTTGTTACGGCCATCAAATAAATTGAAATTTTCTTCATTAATCTCCCGGGCGTATGTGCGGAATGTTGGGCAAAGAGTCTCTTTTTGGACAATCAACATTTTGTTGAAATTACTCAACTTTTACTGGAACCTACTACAAAGTCTTATGTTCTAGCCCGAAGGCACCGCGACAGAAATTTTTGAAAATAAAAACAGACGCACGCAAAAACTCAAACCCTCCTCATTGTCTGAAAAGGATTCACTTCGTCGCTTCTTTAGTGGCGCGCAAGAAAACAACTTGAGAGGTAGTTACAAGTGTGAGCCTTCGCCCCAGGAACATGTCTGGAATAGAATTAAGGATTAATAAAGGAACGTGTCGGGAAGATCGAGCGACATGTTAACCTGCTAATTACACGGAAACGCAAACTTTATTCACATTTACCGGGAAGAGCGGCGCTCCGTTGACACAGACACTTTCTGCGAATCGCACTCTGCTAGGCCTTGAACGTAATTTAGCCCGTTTCCCTGCTGACAGGAGGGTCGACTTCCTTCCTGGACCGACATTGCTTGTCGGCTGACACACTAGCAACGACACCTGAGATTCACAGGAACGAACTAGCTGGATCACATGGTCTCGGGGTGCATCCTTAACGTCTTCACCATTTACAGCAAGAATTTGATCACCTGGCTGGAGCTGGAGGGAAACAGATTTTATTTTTTAAGAGAACGAGTTAAAGAAATTTTTCTTATATCAAACTAACTAGTGTCACTAGGCAGTAAAATGTATCTAAGTTATAAATATAATGAATATAGTAGCTTTCTTATAAATTCTAACATAGTTCTTAATATCTTTGCAAATGTCATTTCTTGGATAATTATACAAATTTTGTGTCAGCTGTGGCTAAAATATCATATTCATTATTAATAAAAACGACCTTTGACCGACTGGCCCTTTAACCGACCTACCACCCGATGAACTGTCCGGCTAATCTAACTTCCTGCTTGTATAACAAGGTGGTTGTTTGACTTCCAGGCCGATTGGCCCTTTGATGAGTAATATGTTCCTAACTACGAATTTCCGATTACATTAAAGCTGATTATTTTAAGACCTATGTAAAATGTGCACGTATAAGCTTAAGAAAATTGCATGAAATTCTTTGATTTGCTTAAGAATTCGAATTTTTTAGTGGTATCTAAGCTATTAAGCCCGTCAATGGAAAACGGTTCATTTAATTAGTTTGCCACAATGATAAAATAGCCACAAACTAATGTTCCAGGTCTCAATACACTTCACTAAGAGTTAAATTGGTTTCCGGATGTACGTTCTACATTATTCGATGAATGGCTTATAGTGGCCAGAACCAGCTTACTATTCCTTTGAATATGGATTGCAGTAGGATCCCCACATTATCTCAAAGTAATCCTTTAGAGTTCACCCTGCGGCCAAAGAGCTTTACACTAGACTAAGGGTTTCAATCACTTACGATTATTAGAAGACATTATCGTCTGATTCTATCAGTTCCCTAATAGTAACACAATTTTGACGATAAATCCTGACGATAGGTCGAACAAATGTGGATTATCGTCCATCAAAGGATGACATGAATACGCAAAAGGACCAAAATCTCAGACTTTAACCCTAGAGTGCTCCAGAGGCCCAAAGGATTACCAGGCAAATTTGTATTCATTTAGCCCCAGAGGTGATCTGAGGAACCTTTTGCGAGATAAACTACGGACTAAAACGTGCAAGGCTGTAAATTACTCACCTTGTTGACGCTGGGACCCCCCTCGGTCACAAATCGCACAATCACGGGCTTCTCGCTGCCGGCTACAAAACCGAATCCCATTGTGGGGCTCCGCTGAAGCACAGCGAGTCGCGGCTCCGGTGGAGCCTCGTCCCATCGGACGCAGTCAGGCGCCTCATAGGTTGTCGTCTTGTTCAGGTGGCTGCAAAAACGAGATTGTTTTTAATTACATTTTTAGCAAAATTTAATAAAGCGATGGCGCAACAGGGTTGCCATTTTCATATTGTTTCAAGGATCAAATGTTGTAACTTGTTTTTAGGTGTCTTCTATAAATAACAGAACGATAGATTTTCTTTTTCTGTGATAGATTTCCTTTTTATCCTTTTTTAAGTATGAAAGATATTTTCAAATTTAATTCAATTTGCCAATACCTTGAATATTCTGATTTTTGGCAACACTGCTTACGGTGCAGACTTACTTGATGAAATATGAGCGTCCTTTGGAGTCCAACGCCTTCTCCCAGCCGTACGGGAGCTCCTCATTAGGTCCCCAATTCTCAGACGGTGGCAGCCAGCCAGCGGCGCGGGTTATGTGGCTGCAAAAAAGTTGGAGGAGAAACACATGAGCGGTTTTCGTGAAAAATGAAAAATTAAAACAAAAATTAAAACCGGCGAACACATGTACAAAAAGTCGATTAATTAGAACACACGAGACCTTTCCGCCGGTAAAGATGCGACACATTAAAAATTCACGCTGCAAGGATTTTCGAGAGTGCCGAGACCGGGAGGGGACACATTGGGGTCAACCGTAACGAGGTTAATTTCGGAGCTGGTGTCATTTGGAGTAGAAGAATCGCTTTGTAGTTTTGTTTGTGCCGGGAAAGTCCCGGGGTGGGTCTATTGTGACGCCGTTTTGTTCCAAGTTTTCCGAGAAACAACATCGAAGTGCAAAGAGGAAATTTCTCTATGAGCAGCGTTCCGCACAAAAACATTTTCCTTTTCCGCTAGTCTCCCATACGAACGGCCGACCCAGACTCCACACCCACCCCTTGCTAATGGCGGTACAAAGGATATCTTAAGCCGCCATGACTCGGGCTTCGAGAGGATCTTATTACCTTAATGGAATTGTGCCATTACGCTGCGGGGCACTCTTTGGGCCTTTGTTGTTTTGCGAATGTAATTTATGGATTTCTACCGGGTACGCGATGTGCATTGATGTCATGACCTTCATACACTTGCTCCCTTATTGATGCCGCCATTATGCGGGACATGTAATTTGGGACAATTGTTAGGAACACTGTCTCGCCATTACTGTCCCGGCATTCGTGAGAACACTGAATTAGGACACACCACTTCGGTGACCATGTCGTTCCCCTATAGACACACACGCATATTTAAAATAGATTGAGGCTAAATGTATCAGCGTGATTAAAATCAGAAATTATTTAATTATGTACAGAATGGATAACAGAAATGTAATTAGAATTTATAATGATACAATGACTCTAATGGATCGTATGATTCTTCTCTCTAACTATGGCTAATCCGATAAATCCGATAAAACGCATACATATATTTTTTTTTGGTGGAGATAGCACATCTTCGTCTATGATAAAAATAGCAATTTCTAGAGGAAATTGGAAAATAGCACACCTCAATTTAATCACATTAGTCTGCATGATTTTTGGCTTTGGACAAGTGATTTATGAATTCGATAAAATTTTTCCTTTAGATTGTAAATTTGAAAAGCATCACGTCGAACTACGTCAGAGAAAAAATTTGGTTAAAAAATAAAAAAGCAACTTTTTCCCTATATGTTATTTTAAAAATTATCATTCTGGAGATACGTACAAATCTTTCTGAAATCAATTCAATTTTCCAAGCTCGGAACAGAAAAATATAATGATAATATGTGATAAGTGTATTTAAAAAATCGTAACATAAAACATAACTACTTTCTATGATACTAAAAGAGGTTTCGAACTAATCAAGCACTCTATTTGCTAAACATCTTTATTTCACATGCTAAACATTAGTACCCTTAAACTAGATTTCTAGAGAACACTAATAAAAACATTCCATTTCAAAATCGGATAAGTTCAGGGAGTGCTTTATGGCATATTACATGACACTAAAACTTGTATCTAGACGGGTACCAATAAAAGTTGGGTTATTGAAAGAAGTACCACGCGAATAGGTGAGGTTTAACTGGAGTTACAACTCATATACAATACCGCACAGAACTTAGCCCCTACTAAAACCATTTACAGCATTTATAGTAGCACGCTGAACGACATCATAGTGTCGCAAATAGGGCCTAACCTCTTCGCAGTGTTTAAAAGCTGGAATCTTGTGCCCTTTCGCTCGTAAAGATTGCGTTTATGTCGCCAGTAAAGTGAACGTATAACGACTAAGCAACGATGGCGCCCAGTGTACCCAGCTCAAGGGCGCAACATGGGCTGCAGGTGGGGTTTGGGGGGAATCAAGTTTAGTCGGTACTAGCCATAAGATATGGAAAATCAAGAGTTTCTCTAGAAAGGGTAATTAGAGAGCCATCGGGGCTCGTTGCACTTCTTAATTTCCTCTCCGCGTGGCTTCCCTCTGAAAAATATGAAAATTGTTCCTTTTTCCGGCACGAACCGGAGGAGGATTCCACCGCAGAGGATTTTTGCTCGAGATTACCTGATGGGGCACAAAGCCAAAATAAAGGTGCAAAACCGGGGGTAATATAAAAAACATTCCTTTGCAAAAGATGGCAAAGAGTCCTTCTGGTCTAGGCGATGACGCTGGAGACAAAAAATGGATGACGTTGGAGACAAAAAGGCGATGGCAGCGGAAAGACCAAATTCGGAGTTGCGTTGAAATGGGCAAATGAATGTGCATTTTTGTCGTTTTTTTACAAAGTATTGCCCCCACTCCCCGATGCAACCAGGAGTGGAGGAGCCATGGTTTCAACTATGGACTTTTGTCTGGCAATGGCGAACAATGGCAGTTGCCAGCAGAAAATTCATAATGCACTTTTGCCTTGCCCCTTGTGTGCATGTGCATATTTCCGGCAGATCCCGATGGAAAACTTGCCAGAGCTAGAGAGCAGGATTTTCCCATGATAAAAAGCATGGTATCATGTTACAGGAATGCTGGGACTGATATCCCTACGCCATCGCAACTTATGAGCTTCGGGGGATATCATTTTGCAAATTTTTCAATTTTTAGCTGTCCTCCGATTTAGGAGCATAGTTGAGGATTTCGAGTTTTTTTTAACTAGATGCAGTTGTTAGCTGGTTTAAGCGATAGTTTTATGCTCGTGTTTAAAGCATACATACAGAGATACACAATGCTGTAATATATTATAGGCCTAAAGACCTTTGCAATAAATTTGCTTGTAAATAGATTTTCGCCATTAATATCTGGATGTAATTGTTCAGGGTTAAGGTGGCTTATTGCTATAATAAACAAAGTGAGAGCAAACACACACCTTTCAATATAGCATACAGTTTACATAAAGAAAAAATGAACGTATATCGTGCAATCCACATTACTACGATTTCTTGGTTCTAACTGCCACAATATCTGAGCTTGCGAAATTCCCTGGGCACTGGTTGCTGTTGCCCTATCCTTTCTTAGGAAGTTGAGAACGTAATCCAAGGGATCAGTCAGGGACATTAAATTGTCATCTCGGGCCCTGAACAGGGGTGTTTATCGCCCGGGATAAGGTATAGGGTCCCTGGGCGAGCAGTGGGAACACCTACGTAATAAATGGGTTGCCACACCAACCACGCCAAAAATAGCAACAAAAGTGCAAATGAGCCCCCGACCGAACAAATGATGGGAGGAAGGCGGAAATACAGAGTTCTTCCTTTTTGCTCGACAAAGGCCTTCGACGAACCCCATTTAAGCATGTTAATAAGTCTCCCATAGGCTGAGGCGCACTTCAATAGTTAGCTCCCCAGGTAGGCACAAATGCGTGCTATAAATCGTTAATTACCCGCTAAACCCGCTAATGGCTTATTAATCGGCTGCTTAGTGCCCGACAGCCCAGGGATTGATTGGGGCTCATGGTACCGACATTCACGGCCTTGCCGCAAGCAAAGATTACCTGTAGAACAACAAAGGCGTTTTCATATAGAACATTCAGGTAAAAGTAACAAGCCCAGTTCGGGTATACCGGGAACCACCAGGCTTTCAAGGCCTCCCTACAGCACGAACCGGGAATCGATCAGGTACAGGAAGTTTATAGATGGGATCCAGAGGGAACTCGTTCGCTCGGGCGTTTTGTATAAAATTCAATCCTTTTCCGTGGTGCCTTTTTTTACTGAAGGTTACCTTCTAGTCTGGTGTTTTAAAAATAAAAATTTAAAAATAGTAGCATTCGGTGGAATATCTTTAAATTTAGAAATGTAGAAAAAATAGTCTTTTACTTCTAAATTTAAAAGAAAACATTTTTCAGTCATTTATGATGATGACGAAGAAATCTTGTCTGGAAATCCGATCAATATCCTTTTCTTTAATTTACAAACCCCAAAACAATTTTTTTTTTTCGTAATTCTAAACCAAAGGAGCCATTAAAGCTGTTCCAAACAAATTTTCATTTAATTTACCTCGTAAAGAAGTCCCTAATGCCCACTCCCCCGCCGTAAAAGGAACAGTTGCAAGTTATGGATACGACTCTAGATGTGTTGCAGCCCTTTTCTCCCGGAGGGTTTAGGAGGGTTTGCGATTCGCCCCACCGACGACAATGGAGAGAGAGGATTTTTCCGCTTTGTTAAGAAGGTCGTTCATCCTTTTCGTGGAATTTATTAAAGCGACAGAAAGTAGCATTTTTCGAGGACTTCCTGCTTCTGAAAATTTAATTTTCGATGGAGTTTATCGACGGTGGCCCTATTACCGGGCCTAGCTAATCCGATAACCGTGATTTTCAAATAAATACGATTTATGGATTCTAACAGCCCGTGGAGTGTCTTTGGCTTTTGAAATTACATTGGGTCTTGGTACTTCTAAAAGGGAAGACAATGTCGGGTATGATTAGCGAGAAAGTAGAGACTTTTGCAAGGAACAAGGGTGATTACTGGTTTGTCCAGTTGGAAAAATTTTCTAACCCTCGGTAAAGGCGTAATCAATCAAGCGACTGAAGCGATTCCACTAACTCTGGTGTTAGAAGATGGATGATGGCTTTGTAGCTGACTTCTTGTGCGATTGTTGAACCAGGTATCAGCTTGGCAGACCAGTTGCTATACAACGAGTCCTACATGCTCTCCCCAATAATTTAACTGTCCTAAAGCTTCTTTGTACAAAAATATATGGAACCTTGAGAGCATGAGTCCAGCTCATTTTTGATACTATTTCTTCTGCAAACAAAAATATGAAAATCCAACCAATTTAACATGGAAAACTTTTTTATACATTTTATTCGGGCAATTCCCCTTCTCGACGACATTCTGTTCCATGCCTGGTTATCCCAACGGCGCTGTTATGTTACGTGATCCACCTGAAACCATTAAGGTCATAAAATTCGCGCAGTTTGCGTGTAGGACGGACCATGACGGCACATGAATTCTGCATTAGGCCTGCTGACACGACAATTTTTTTTCCATCCCTTCAGCATCTCTAAATGTATTTTTGAAATGAACCTTTTGAGGGGCTAAAGTCGGGTGTCTTACGTTGATACCCTTCGTGCACTCCCAAAGATTTCAAGGGGAGTAATAAAAGGAATACCGCAGCCATTGAGCTGTGCGGTTACTCTTAGATTTGACTAGCCCTCCTCTCGTCTCAGTGCCGCTTAGTATGATATTTTCACGGCTGGCGTTGGTGTCAAAAATCAAAGGCTGATGAAGGGCCAGAGACGGGGATTCCGAGTCAAGGATACCACCAAGGCGCACGTCGTCATAAGGACGGTCGGGCGAACGAATGGATGGATGGATGGATGGTACACTCGTGTCATCTATTTGTAAAACGATCGGCAGCAAATTTCTAAAATTGGAACAGCTCCACTCTCGTAGTCAGTGAGAAATTGTCAGAATCGCTCTGGCTCCATGCTGCTGACAGGAAGTGTATGGGAAAATCTTTTCTTATTGACAATGGTTTTCAGGGTGATATCACTTTGAGTTCGTCCCGCTTACAGCTTGCCCCCTGTACTGTTCGAAAAATAAACGGCCCTTGCGAGACCGCGATAGTCGTCGTCGCCCCCGCAGGTCTAGGAGGACGATAGGATGGATTGGTTGAAATGAGATATCTCGGGAATGGGTATTTTTAGAGGGAAGTGGGATTGTGTGTGGAATTTATGGGTTCTGGGGGCACTTCGTAGTTCCGGGGAGTGCATGTAATACCCGCAGGCGTCCCTTTCTCAAGACTCTCAACGTCGAGAATTCCTTAATACCTCACTGGAATGCATCTAAGAACTGCAATCAAGTCCCCTTTTGCCCGCATTCGGAGGTTTGAGCTGTTCTCTTTCGAGAAAATGCAAATTTATGAAAATTTCAGCATTCTGATTTTCAGTGGGGGTACACCGAACTGAATATTAAATTTTCCATCTTTTGATAAATCTTCTATGGACTTAAAAGGAAAATTCCCTCTTCTGAAATTGAATGCAAGATTTTATTTGATTTTGATGTAAGAATTAAAACTATAGCATACAGACAATGCTCTCCTCGCTCTGTTTTTAGTGTTTTCAAGACAACAATTTCCCCAATTTTTATGTTTGTCTGTTTTCTGTCGGGATTAACTTCAAATAAACCAGGGTATGTATCATCTTGATTTGACTTCGGTGAACATGGGAATAAAAAGACAAGACGCAATTTATCAATTTAATATTGTTTCAGAGAATTATAACAACGTACTAGTACCCTACGAATATTTAATATAATTCTGATTATTTCACAGTTTGATTAAACCTAAATAAACTTTTTAACATTGATATATAAGCTATAATTCTCTAGAAGTACAGGAAACTATGTTGCTTATTTAATTTCTTTAGAAAATACATTTAATAATATACCTCCTATTTCTGCTTAAAAGTAAAATCGTCTTCCTACCATTCCCTTTCTTCATAGAGACATCAAAACCATTAATGGAATTTTTATAACGAATTTTTTTCAAAGATGCTTAGAAGACCGTCTCAGAAAAGAAAATGTTTTATAATGTTATAGATGTTTATTTTCGGCATAAAGCCCTTTACACCTACTTTTTCTTTCCACTTTCGCTCTAAAAACCTATTTGCACCTCCCTCGAACGTTATAATTATCCATTAAAATTCTGCGAAGCTTTCGCGTTTTCTTATCAGCTCATTCTGTAACCTCTAGAGTTTGTGAGATAATCGGAATTCTTGTTTTTTCACTTTTATTTTTATTTCCTTATTTTGTCGAGGATATTGTCGCCGTGTTCCCATCAAAAGTAATTAATTTAGTGAGAGACAAAGTCTTGTCGCCTCGTCGCCGCCGCACCGATTTATTCACAGGTCACAAAAATAAATATCAAAGGCACAGGGGTGTAATATTTCCAACGAATCTAAGATAAAGGCGACGGACGACCTTTACCCGCCCAACCAACCGTGATTTGATTATCTCCGGCAGGTGAATTTACCGGGAATGGTATCTTACCTGATTTAAGACAATTTTTAAAAAGAATAATATAAAACGCAGCCCGTCCGACCTCAACTTCGTTTGAATTTTTGTCGGTGTCTCCTCTCAAATGGAGGAGCACCAGAGCCTGGACTTGGGGAGTTTCCAGGGATCGGGTGGAACTCTAGGGACTTAATGTTAATGCTTCTAGTTTTCTGGTGGTGCTTCCTCAAAATCAGATCTCTTTTTAGGTGAAGTCACCCGAGTATTTCTGGATCTGGATCCTTCCTCAGGCGGATGAGCACAAATGGCGTCTGGTAGGAGGTGGTAATGCTAATGCCGGTGTGGTTTTCTTCAACTCTGATGACTTTGCGGCTGGATTTAAGGGAAATATAATATAAGGTGATTTGCGTTGTGTGCACCAAATATAGAATATTATATTATAGAGGGAGGAATAGGGAAGCCAACCATACGCAGTTTTCATCTATACGACGACAGAGGCTTTTATGTTTTCACTAGCCGCTCCCTTAAATTAGAAGTCTTAGAAGGATTTGTGAATTTTATAATTTTATTTTACAATGCGTAGACCGATTTCGTCAAAAGATGTTAAATTACAATTGAAACATTCTCCAAACCCATTATAAGGAATTTTATTAAATAAATTGATCTCTTATTTCAAAGGAATTTGGAGAATACTTACTTTAAAATAAAAAGTACTCCTTATAACCAATTGGCGTTTTAATGGGGTAATTAAATTACTGAAGGAGTGATTAATATTCACCTCTATAAAACGCCTGGAAATTCTCAATAGAAGCATTGATCAGCATCGAATAGTGCGTGTATATCTATGTATATCACTAAATTTATTTTTTGTTTTGCATAGTATGAAAATTGAACACGAAACGATCGTGCATGCGAATCTGACTCTCTCTAACGCGCTTATTCTATCGAGAAATCTAAATAGGTCTAAATCAAACAGGAAACCTAACGAAAACAAAAATTTGAGATTGCAAAACTAAATATTGACCTTTCAAGCCATTTGGACTAATCTTAGCAGGTCTTAAACTCAACGGCAACCGTAGAATCTCGGATGCACTTACATAAAGTGCCTGTTATCGTCGGAATTGTCATTGGAGATGAAGCTTAGAAACATTGCAGGGGTCAGAAGTGTTCTATATCAGCCCGGAAATATTAGGACCGAATTTATTCGCCGGAATCCCCAAATCACATTACATCCCAAAGATAAGCAAGTCCATAGTTTAACCCGCTAAAAGCGCGTACACAGCTCATCCTATCTCCTTCCAAGATAATAGCAGTCGTATGGTAGTCGTTTTCTCGATTAATTCTGAGAAAGAAAACAAGAAAATTTCGAACTGTAAGTTCATTAAACGCGACACGCACCTTTGGAGGTGACAACCATTTTCTCTAGACTCATTCCATGCGTAGAAACCTCCTCTTCTTCTTGGTATTCCACTCACTAGCGGCTAGCTGGCTTCCATCGGCAATGCGCCTGCTGACCATCTTGGGGAGGAAAAGTCGTCCGTTGCCACACTGACTAATTCCAAAAACGTACTACGCAGTGCAAGACGGGCTAGCAACCGGGTCCAAAGATGATCGTGCGTCGCCGTGCGCGGGACAGTGTCATCATCAAGCAACGGATCTGCATACCAGCACGTGCGAGCTGCTATGACTGATCCAGGGCCTCTTATCTCGCGTTTATAGCACGGTAGAACTGTGGGTCTATCAAAATTTAATGGGCGTCTGGAGTGCGGGGGATTTGCCTTAATGGCTGCGGCCGTAATGATCGCGACGACGGACAACGGCAAAGATGAAATCGCGTAATCTTCCCAAAAATAGAAGTGGCTGATTTAAAGCTGCAGATCCGAAATTATATTCTTTACCGGAACGTAGCTAAAGATTGAACGAACGATAGACGAGAACAGATTGCAAAAGAGCCAGTGCTTCCGGTGCATTCGTATGACCTAAGATGAAGATTATTCTCATTCCAGAGAATCATTAAGTCTACAAGAAACCAAAGATTTTGTGACTAGAAGAATCTTGCACGTAGTTTTGAAATTAAAGACAATTCTCTCGGATAAAAAAGTATCATTTTGGAACTAGAGGAAATTTCATATATTCCGAAATTTCTTTTCTTACACAACAATTTTAATGGCAAAAATAGGTATATAAATGTCGCAGAGATGCATATAGAGAAAACTAATCTGCAAATGGTCAATCTATTCAAAAAAGATATCACAACAAACGTATTCAAGCTCCTCCGCTTTGAAATCTCTTGTTAAAAATTGAATAAAATTTAAAAATGCATGGGGCTTGATGGAGAGCCACCGCGCCCTGTAAATTTTAGACTGAACTAGCGATAAAAAATCCCAAAGCAACTCATGTATAAATCACAGAAATAAAAAGGCAAAAGGAAATCATTCGCACTTACTTGCAGTAATAGAGACGTCCCTCTTTCCCAGCGTGCACCGTCCAACCATCCTTGAGGGTATCCTGCATGACGTCCAGGTGCCGGGTAAGATCCCAGTTGCTCATCACAGGAGGTTGCTGCACCGGCTGCGGAAAGTGGGGATGCATTTGAAGTTGTTGATCGTTGCCGCCTCCAATGCAGCCTCCCCCGCCGCCGCCACCAACACCTCCAATACTCAAGGAGTTCGGCTGTTTTTCCGCCCCCATAGCAAGTCCAGACGGCAGGAGCATGGTTTAAAGTAGAATAGTCCTGGAAGAAGAAGAAAAAATAGGACGGTCGTATTATCGTCTCCATGACTTAAATTGTAAGAAATATCTTAGAGGGGAGTATGCAGAAGTAAGGGGCGCGTAACATTCTAAAGCGGGAATAAATATTCTTCGACGTACTCCAGACGCTATCGAAGCACTCCTCTCAGACCCTTTCGCCCCATTTATTGCCCACAAAGGAGAAATATAACAATTTTTTTCCTTTCTAGGCTCTAGGGAAGATGCTGCAAACATTTCAAGGATTTTTAGGAGCAGAAAGTTTCAGATTCGTCTTCATGTATGGTTACTGCTTTCGACAATCTCAAAATTATGAAAAAGTGCTTCGCTTGCTTGTTTTTTTTTTTTTGAAAAAATTACTGGTTCAACGAAAAACAATTTTTAAATAAAACTGACAACAGATCTAATTATCCGCTTGAAACATGGGATAGAAGAAAAAGAACCTAACGACAATAAAAAATCCACTTAAGATAAGAAAACAAAATTTAAATAAATTCGTATATTGACTTTCATACCTGGTTCTAACTCGCACCACTTCAAAGTTCTGTTCACTTTTTTCGATCTTGAATTAATAAAATATATATCGACTCGAAATCGCGTTCCGCAAATGAAAATCAACTTTTATTTATCATCTCTTTTGTGGAAAAATGTGATGTAATCTGAGCCATTTCTGTGGAAAAATATTCAGCACGTGCCCAGTCTTGAAAAAATATTCGAATTTCTAAGCTCCCACACGACTTTCCTTAAGATCCTTTTCTTCCAAGCAACAGCCAAAGTATACCTAATACCAAAGATACCTATTCTCTAGAGCTTGCTTACTTATTTGAAATTAAAATTTGATCGAAACTCGTGATTTAGTGCCCGCGTCCCGAAATTCCTTGGAAATAACTTTCTTCTTCTGATCTTTGGTTCCAATGTCTCTGAGAATATGCCAAGAAAAAGATTTTAATGAAACAATTGGTAACCCCCTTTCTGTTTACGACGGCTCTTTTCGTCCTGCCGATCCAACGAGAACAGGTACTTATCCCTTATATATTCGCACGGGAATAGGCAGCTGCTACATAAGCCGTACGCTGTGCGCAAAACAAAAGTTTAAGCAAATCCCTCGATTCTAAAAATAGGCACCTTTCAGTCCCAACTGGGGCCCGAGTCCCCATAGTTTCACCCCTTGCACCCATCCCCGGTCGAATGTCTTGATTCGGCTAGAGTCTCGAGGGATATCGAACCTCAAAGGGGATGAAAGTGGGATGAATAGCAGACAGTACACAACAAAAGGGACGACAACTCTATTACAGTACCGTCTTGGATCCCCTGCCACCTAATTCGTCCGTTCGCTTCACACACTCGTCAGGATTGTGACAAGGACTTCATCCTTGCCGTCATCATCAAGAGCACACACAAAAAAGAAAAGGTTTCTTTTTCGATGAAGCCTACAATAAGGGTCTTTGGCCCTCTAGAGTGCACCCCACCTCGAGCTTTTGTTACATACGTTATGAAGAATACTCTAGCTACCATTCCCACCTCTGACTGTTACACGACTCATTTCCGCGCTTTCTTCACGGCTGACAGACCGAACCAGTTCCAAAAAGATACACTAAATAATAGCTAGGACTAAACCGGACGTTATGTGACGACAAAGTTCACTCCGACCCCTCGGTTCCTTCTTGGCTGCATTATTGTCCCACACAGAATGATCAGTGACCATGAGTAAAAGACCAGCATACCATGCGGGTGGTTCCATCGTGTATGAGGATGTCTGATAACAGCCCGCTCGCCCGCAAAGGAAGGAGTGCCCTTATATCGGGCGCCGATTTACTTTATGGACCCATCAGGGCATATTTCGCCACTTCAGGGTCCAGGAAAGTTTTGTATTTATGGCCTCTGTGTGCCATTTGGTGCCGCATGAATGACAGCCTCTTTTCTTGGAGTTTACAGACATGTGGTGACTTAAGGTGGACCGTATGATAACTTTGGTTTGCGTCTTTTCAGAGCATATCACCGTAAGAAGTTTCATCAGATTACAATTTTGAAAAGAAATCTATTTCTTTCAATGTTTTCATATTTCTTTCTGTAGACGTATATTTTTCGTTATGAAGATATTTAAGAAAGTTACGTCTTTAAAAAATGAAAGATTTTTTTAAAATCATTGCTTTAGCGCCTTAACAATTGTAATTTTACATACGCTATTTTATTTCTAACCACGTTCAGTTTATCGAAATCGGCTGCTTTCGTTGGATTCTAGAGGATAAAATCCAAGCCATATATCCATCGTGTACATTCGTAGATTAAACAAAACACCTTCCTTGTTATTTCGCTACCTTTTATATCCCCAGTTGGATTTTTTTGTCCCCAAAAGAGAAAGAATGCGCCATTGTCCAGACGATGGTTGCAAAGTTAGCTAGTTTTTTAAGCGAAACCTTACACTTTGTCCGAAGTTCCAGTTAATTGTGAGAAATTATGAAACCGCGTGGCAAATAAAAATACACAAAGAAAATGGTAAAAGAAGTGAAAAATCCTCACGGATTGAGTCAGAGTAGTAACCACAGCCCAGTTATTAAGTTGCTGTAGGGGCATTGCATTACACCTGCCCAGGTAAACCTCTTCGTAGGAGAGGTTGATGAAACACACCGGAAACCGCAAGATGTCACCGTGACGACGAAGACGCCATCGTCGTCGACGAATGCGCAATCACTTCGTAATAGAATAAAAAATACAAATAGTCGTGTTTACCTGGTGTTTACGCGATCGCGACGCTAATCGGAGGACCGGAGGCGGTCGTTCTACAAGGTGCCCTAGCAGTGTGGGACCACTAAGCCCATATTCGGTCTTCAATCCCATCTATGGGATACTGCGGCACTAGTTGATCAACAGGCCTAAAGATTGCTCCGGCTTACGTGATGGCAATTAATATAAATGGACGGATGTTTGCGGGGGCTGTAACTAGAACAAATTGATCGCAAACATGTGCTCTGCAATGGCCCGCCCGGCTGGACAGGCAGGTTGAGCAGACGGATGACGGGAACCGCTTTATTAAGTTTTCGCGAATAGACGACATCGCGGAGACGCGCACAATATGAGCATGAAAGATGTACGAGGTCCGAAATAGGCCACCTTTACGGTAATGGGACTGATGATATGTTGATTTCTGTCCGCGCATCTCCGAAGCATGTCAATGCCGCTGACGATGGCTGCTCGGGCGGCGGCGGAGCTCCCTTTTATCTTAATTGCACTTTGGAATACTGACGCTTCGACACGAGACCTATTTTAAGCGCCTTCTAAATTCTAGAAGTATCTTGTCTTATGCGACGCGTTTTTAGACCAGCCTAGTCCCCTAGTCGCAGTGTGCAACGACGAGAGATTCTCTCAATGACTTCAGAAGGTCGCCGACGATGCCCGGAGTTGAGAGCCTTCTATAATATTTTACGTGATGGTCTAATTACAGGAGGTGTTTTTAAGTTCAGACGTCGTCTTCTATTTCTCAACAATTTTTCTCACTAGCCCCAGTCGCACTATTACGTACTGAAGTAGTGAGATAAGTCGCACAAAATGCAAATAGAATTCAACTTTTTTAAAGTTTCACTTAAAATTATACTTTTTTTATTTTAAAATTATACTTTTTTTATATTAAAGATAAACCATCCCATGATCCGTATCGGAAGACAGCCAAAGTAGAACCAGAAGTAGAAAAATTTTAGTACACTTCAATAGAAACTTGTTTTCTAAAAATATTTTCTACCACTAGTTCTGCTGCTCGTCGCCAAACATCGTAGCGACTGTAAAGGGTTTTCATGGATGTTCAAGTATTGTACAATGCTCTCTTATTTTGTAACATCCAGAGATTTAAACTTAAAACCCATAGAAACTACTACGCCATTGCAATACGACCGGGTAATTTTGCGTAATTTTTATTTTTGCCTGAAATAGAGAAAGACATGTTAATCCTGACCCAGCTGTCCTGAAGCTTTTTTCAAATTGAACGCTCCGAGAGTTCCCATAAGCCGGAGCACGTGGAGGATTGCAACCTTAGCACTGGACGGGAGAGGTAATAATAAAAAAAAAGGAAATTACAAAAACGAGCAAGTTTTCTGCTTTTAATTTAAGACATTCCTAGGAAGTTTCATGCACTCTCGACGTCTGTTACCGCCACCAGCCCAGAGTTCCTTACAGTATAGGTCCTGGATAATTCTACGGGAGGTTGGTGTCTTTTTATTTACATCGACGATTAAAGGCGCCGTTAACTGGGATGTAGCAACTCGGGATATTCTTTCGCGGAAGGCGCCTGTTCTGATGAGATGGGATAATAAACGCCCAAACCCTCGGATGATATTATACAGGACTCCTGAGAAAATGTAAGAGGGTATCCAGAAAAGCACGGGATGGGCATAGGCCCTAATCAGGCGAGGATTCAGGTGGGAGTCAATGGCAGGAGCTCTCCTAATCCCCGGGAGTGAGATAAATGACGTCTTAATTGGGAGAACTTTTCAATTAAGACATTTCCCAAGGGCGAGCTGTGTCCGGGACGTGATAGCGTTCGAAGCATTCGATACGTCCAGGAATTACCGCATTTTTTTCTGGAGAACAATGACTATGGCTACAGACGGAATTGGGATGCGGAAGGGGAATAAGGATAAAATGGCCCATAAACACGGGCCGGGAGAACCAAAAAGGATTTTAGAGGAGTTGTTCGGAGTGTGCTCCAGTTAATGCGGAGAAATTTGAAGGGCTCCATTGGCCCATTTGCCTGTTGAGATTTACTCTTAATTACGTAGAACGTTTTTTCTCTGGAAGCGCGGTAAATTGAAAATCCATAGAGGATTGGTTCAGGTGAAAAAGGCTCTCCATCGTAAAGGAGGGATTTCGAGGGGTTTACATAAAAGTTTTAATTTGAAAACAGTCCTTGTCGGAAGTGATTTAATGGCAAAAGTTCCAGTTTCCAATCGATCGCAACTAATTACCGAACAATTGGATGCTTCTCCACCGAAGGTGAGGGCAAAAGGTTGTTCAGTTACCAATCCAACAGCATAATAAAAATAATTTATTCCATTGTAGGAAGCTATGTGGGAGTTCAATTGCCACAGAGTATCTCTATCCCCTTTCAAATGGACAGATGAATTGTGGATAAATTTGATTCCAATAATTAGATCACATTCAATTACACGAGTGATACTTAATTCATGATTATAACTAATGTATTTAAAATTCGAGGAAGTTCCATTAAACGCAAGAAGTTCTTTTTTCCAGGAAATAAACTAAATAAGTACCAATTTCAATCAATCAAACTAAATATTTAATTTTACTAACTTGTCATTAATTTCCTGTGGAAATTTGAAAATACGGTCAAAGTTTCAGAATTGCTTGGTCCAAAAGGATTGATGGAGTTAAAGTTAAGTCCTGCCAATCGGAACTGTACTTCTTATTTTGCTGGATTTGTGCGAGCTAAAACTGTGCAACGTTCCAAATTCGATTAGCTCTGGAGCGTAGGAGCACTCGTCTAAGAGGAAAGATTGGCATTTAGCTTGCCTTATCCTTTCAATGCAGCAACGCCCGTACCGATTTCCTGTTGTGCTTTCAGTAGATTCAAGAACAAGAGCCTTCGCTCCTGTTTTAAGAAATTTTATAAGAAGAATATAACGATAATGAACATTTGTACTTGGAAAAAGCTTGGCTGGGCACATGGATCCCAGCAGGAAACTCTAGGACGTCCTAGCAAGTGTTAAGCGAGAGCGGTTGTGGAACCCCCAGCTGGCATTACTTCCGTTGGGCTATAAGTAGAATTGTCGGGCAAACAACTCACAGGGTAGATTTCTGGGTGGAGGAACTTGAACTTTTTTGCTCGTGTCCTCGATTTCTAGCTCCCTCTTTGTTCTCTGCATTTATTTCCATTTCTCTTTTCATTCTTTTTCATATTTTTTTATACATTTCATTTATATTCCCATTTTCCGAACCTTCTTTTCTGCTACATAATTTGATTGAACCACTTAGAGGTGGAGTGAAGAAGAAAAAGCAAAAACTTCTGGACAATCGAGCACGCTTTGTAAAATTCCCAGATCCTAGTACACAGTCCGGAATTCCCAAAACGAGAAGTTAATTAAATTTTCAATTAGAAAGAATTTCAGATGGTGATGGATTAAAGCCATCAGATCATCTTAAATTTTAAGCTAGCTATTTTAACGACTTACATAGTAAGTTAAGCTTAGTTCACAAAACATTTTCAGACATCTTAGAAAATTTAGCCAAATTCTTCAAAACTCGCAACTAATTCTAGCAGTGTAGAAAATAAAAAGCATATACTCTCGCAATGTTTTTGTAGTAAAGTGATTTAAACACATTTTTCTCTGTCGAATTTGGACTTATTTTTCGATAGAGATTTTCTTGACAAGATCTAATTAAATTAATTCGAAAGACCTATACGCGATTGGAATACGAAGCAACATATTCAGATCGAAAACATTCACATAAATCAACTGGAGTGCCTCCTCAAAAGGATTGATTCGGAGGCCTAGGTCTCTCAAGCCTCTGAAATCTCCTGAGCTATCTTAAGGCCATGAAGTTTTTTGCTCGTTCCTTTTGCGCATTTTTCTACATCCTCCTAGATTTGCTACTTAAAGGGAATAGCCCCGGGGGATCGGGAGGACATACATACATTAATAGAACCTCCAAGGACGGACGGGAGAATTCTACAGTGTTCCTTGGTCCCCGTGATTGATGTATATCTCCCTCTGGTTCAGTGCCGGAAATGAATTTATCAAGGCATCAAAAGGGAATTCTAATAAGGGACGAAGGGTACCTGCACCGCACGCTGCTGGCTTGTACTGTGAGGACTTTGATGCAAATTTTATTTTTAGCACCCTGTCGTCAACAGCGTCCCCGGAAGCTCGTATGAATCTTCAAGGTACGACAATTTGTCTTCTTCAAGGGTAAATTCTTTGCAATATTTATTTACAAGATCTCGTCTTGAATTCAAAGAGAGTAAATGGAAAATCCGGGACCTTATGTTGTGCAAAATAAAATGGAATATCCAGGACTATATCAACACTCCAGTCGTGCCAGTCGTAATATTGTCAACCATATTCGTTGATCGCTCAGAAAAAAGAGGGCCCAAAGAACCTGCTTGTTAGAGCCAATAAGGCTGATGATATACACGGTTCTTTCTTAGGTAATTTCCGAGTGTATGTATGGGGTAGAGACCTTACACCTTATTGGGAAAGCAATATACATATTTCAGTAGCCACATCGAATTAATGCTTTGACATCATAAGTTCCACAGAGTTCAAATTTTTGTTTTCAATCGTTTTCAATTCAAACAAAGTATGATATAATTAATATTCGAAAAAAACTGGAGTGTACATATTTAAACTAAGGAAAGATAGTTCTTTTTCAACAAAGTCCTTTTAATTTTAAAAATTATAAAGTAAACTAACAAATATAAAATTAATGGTTAAAACTCTTTTGATACCAAGAGTCGATTTGAAGATAAACAAGCAAGGCCGATTTGCCCGTGGCAGCAAAAGGGTTATTTCTGAAATTCCGATCATTTTGCAAACAAGCCATGTGTGTGTTTCAATTTCTAAAAGTATTATATACATATGTTTATTTGAACGCAAGCTGGAGAAATATGCTAATTTCTTTAATATTGTAAAAATAAGGCAGATAAACACGTTCTAGAATACAACTGGATTGGGATAAAGAGCTTGGGAAATCTCCATATACCCATTTTCATGCAAATTTAATAACATTTAAAAATATTCGGTAGAAACTTTTATTTCGTAATTAGAAGACTTAAGAGATGGCGAGTTTAATTTCTGTTCGGTCTTGAAGGCCATCGAAAAGCTGTACGATGTCAATGACACACATAAGCCGTGCTACGGGGCTGCGAGGGCGTTAGATAAACACGTTCATTTCGTGACCCTTAAAATTCGTCATCGTCGCCGGCATTTCGTGGGTGAATCTGCGTTCGTTCCACTCACGTTTCTCCAACGAGCCCTCCCACAATACCTAACCAAAGTAATGCTAACTAGCGGCGGTTTTTCTACTAAACTACAACGCAGTTACGAACGGCACGATGTTGCGGCGACGACAGCGAAAAACTGGTCCCGCACGGGGGGCGTTAAGAACTTGAAACCCAAGGTCAGGTGGGCATGATGCAGCACCTCACCCAACAAGTTCGACAGACGTCAACACTAGTTTCCGTAAACCTTGACTTCACTGACAACAACATCGCGACGAACCCCGCAATTATTTCGCATGCACTGCTAGAAAAAACTGTCCTGCTAATCTAGATTAATAATAGCCAGAAAATGGCCCGGTGTCTAACTTTCGCGGGTCTCGGATTGCGACCATTGTCCACACGACGTTCGAACCAGTTCCAACTGAATTTAGGAGCAGCCCTACTTTCCCTGGCGAGATGTGCAGGTGAGCGTATGAACGATGAGCCGGTCAGCGCGCCCGACGTAAGGCCCAAAACACGGTGGAATTTGTCACTTGCAAATTTCCGCCGGTGTTAATGGGGACAGGCAAACGACCTGATATACCTGGCGACGGCGGTCGTGGGAGAGGCAGAGGCTCCTCAGCACGCACAATGCAGCCAAGTTTGGGCGGTCGTGAAGCTAGGTCCCATGCGGGCCCAATTTCCGCTGATGCGGGCTTGGCCTAGGCTTAAACAAAGTTTACGTGACAAACCGGCAATTAAGCGGTCGGTTAATTAAGAGAAATTCAATTAATTCTCATGTACTCCAGATAAATGGGGTGGCGGCTTACACACTTCTACGTCACAAAATTATACTTGCCTAGCATAACTGAAAATACCTTGATCAGCAATTTCAGAACCCTTTTCCAGGAGTACAGTTTTTAACCACTAATTTAAATATATAAATAGCACAATATATCAAAATAGCTACAATTTCTAAAATCATTTTATTTTGTGCTTACAAGAGAATTGAGCAATTTAATTTGAAGGTGGTATAAGTCTATTTTTAAAGAAATTTCATTTAATATTATTTTAGCGTATTTCGATATACAGAAGCTAAAAATTTGTGAAATAGGAAGTTTTCTTAATACTTAAGTAAACAGATATTTCTTTTTACCACGTTTAGGCTATCTAGCAGTTAGCAATGAAAGTTTCATACTTTATTTAGCCATTTTAAAGTACCAAACAAACGAAAATGTATGGCCCATATCCTAAAATGGATTAAGAATTATTTAAGATTGGAGATCCCATATATATTCAAGCACTATTTTAAATATTCGGACAGCCAGGCTGTATTAAAAGCTTTAAAGTTCTAATTAATAGACTCAAGCTGGTCATTGACTCACTACGTCTTATTGTTCATACTATTGATGTAATGGTCACTATAACATCAAACGCAATAAAGTTCCCGATAAGTTGACAGGGATCTTGCTCTAGAATGATAGGCCCAGCACCCTGTGTAAGTACTCTTATTCATAACTAATAACTAATTGACTGAGAGGAAACACAACACAACTGGTTTCTCCCGCAAACGTACAGACGTCTTTGGAAAAAAACATTTCAATGACGAGCTGGGAACTTTTACGCTGTCCAAAATAATAAGTTTTGTTAGCCGAACCAAACGATTAGCGGATTATGAAGGACAACGAGATCCATCATCCTCTGAGGTATGTACAGAGGACCACATGGTCTCACTTGTCAAATTTACAATCTACTATATATTATTTTTAATTAAAACTAAAACAACGTTAAAGAACATTAATTTTACCTAGTAAAAAATTACTGTAAAGTCAACTAATCACAGATGAAATTTTTCCTGATCTCCTTACTATCAATTGAGCCAAAGACGACTGAGAACGATTCGGCCGACTTCATTCTTCCCGATGCTCCCTGGTGTCCCTATATTAAACTTGGGGATGTTTACCTTAGAGGTTCCATCCATTCGCTTTGCAATCACCCCCAGCCTGTCCGCAGCAGCATCACCATCGGTTCGACAAACCTAATCTCAATTTGTCTCCAGGGGCAGGAGTAGAAACAGAAAGTTCCTGGACCATATCCCAGGAAGAAATTATTTCCCGCCAGAAATCAGAAAGTTGAACTTAACGTCTCCGCGGTAATGGCATCTATAAATTTCGAGACTGATGGGACTGTCCAATGCGTAGGGATGGGTTTCCGGAAAAATTAAAGGTGACTTTTTTGAAACGAAGTCACCGGGAAAGAGGAGAGGGGCGAAGAGAAGCAGTAGCAGTATACGGTTCAATCTGGCTTGAATAACCCGTCACAGCACGCGCTTTAATCGTACCGCAATTGAATTAGGCAACCGGGGTGGGTTTATGAGCGGCAGGTGCACTTCCCCAGTCTCCCGGAGGAACTTTGACCCCTACTCGCGGGGAATGGGCATTTATGGGATGTTAACGGTGAATTAAGCAGTTGACCCGGCCATCGATCATTTTGGCGATGTCGCCTCGACGGAATTAAGGCTGGTAATGGAATTTTTGTTGCCATTGTAAATCTTGGCGAGTCGTCTCCCCGATAGGGACCAGAAGCGCCCATACTCAGGAGATAGCTGAACCAGGGCTTTAGCAGGTATATGGCGACCACGATAGGGCTGAAACAACCTTGTAAGCTGCTCGTTAAATTTGAGCTCTTAAATCGGTCCTCTCGATTGTCCTCGTTATGGATTTTTAAATAAAGCAGCTATAAATTAAGCGACATAAAATCAATTTATGTAAGACATAGATTGAATAGCTCTATCTTGCATTTTAAGCGTTAAATAGTATCAAAATACGTATTAAGATCGAGGGTTCAAATTATTTAAAGCTATAATTTCTCTAGTGTTCACTTTACAGAGGACATTTCTAAAAATGTAAGCCTTCAAAATTTTCAATCCCACCTACGTTTCTTTTTTTAACATTTGCACCACTTTTAAGAAGTAACAAAGTGGACTCGGAATATCCTCCTGATTGACAGTTGTACCTAAATTCTCTAAAACAAATTAGATTGAAATTTTGTCCGAATTTCACGGAATACAATTTGCGTCTTAAGTTGCATGAAAAAATATAGGGGTTTATAGCGAAAACAAACCCAAAAATTACTGGAAATCTCCAAACTTTCTTCAATATACAAAAATAGAAACATGACCTTTTTCCATAGTAAAAATTAATTGGAAGGGAAAGATGTTTATTTTCTGTTTATTCTAACCGAAAGGGTCCACTTTTCGCCAACAAGATGCTATTAGGACTTTGCCCTTGTCAGTAAAAGCTGGCGCCGATCCACTGCAATGTGAGATTCTAGAAAAAGCGCCGAGACTACTTTCCTTTGTACCGCAGAGCACTCAGCGATTGTAGGCCCGTAAAAGGGTAAAGTTTACACAAAATTATGAGACATCACCTGAACAGATCTTAGCCCGAAAACCACCAACCCATTTACTTGAATCGCATCTGTACGACGAGCATAATTACAAAAGAAGGCACTTTTTTGCCAGGTCTTTCGCCCCATTCCGCTTAAGGCGCATTAAAAATACAAAAAATTAATTAAACCTAAGATGTCGTCATCTAAAAAAGTTCTAACATCGGGCCCTGCACTTTTGTAACCTTCGCCAGGATGTGTTAAGGGCGTGCATATGGATGAGACACCCTAGTCCCTTATTTGTGCCACTGCAGAAAATTTTCTCAAGTGCTTGCTGGGGTTCTTACAAAAGTTCAGTAGGGCGCATTCTTAGTGCAAACTAGTTCACATCAGTCACAGGGTGGTGCTGAGCAAAACGAATCGGCGAGGCAGAAAAACGAAAAATGATGATGACATGGAACATAAGACGATGATGGCAGCCACTCAAGTATTGCTGATAGGCGCGCAAGGTAGCGGCTAGAACAACTTCGGCCGTGTCAATGTCTCGGAGGTGCTCGTGAAAAAGTCTATTTTTGACTGAGGGCAAAGAAAACATAGTACCGAGCTGCGGCCTGCCGATGAACCTTTGAACTCAAAGGAGATCCCGTCACTCAAAGACCTCAGCCGCAATCTGGTTCACATCTAGCCGCGAAACTTTGCTCTTTCTTCAGCTGACATCCCCTCCAGGGGGCTGCATGCACTTTGTCTTTGACGAAAAATGCATAACAGTTCAGAGGCCACAAGAGATAATTCTTCTTCCACTTGGAGACGTCAGAAAAGCTTTTCCCTACGACACTCTCCTGGATTTTTATTTTTACTGTGAAAAACTGGAAATGCATGGAACCCTGTCAGAAACATCGCTCTTGCACTTGAAGCAGGGCAATGCAATTCTGCTCTACCGGTAGGGAATTTGCAATTTCGGTAGTAAAATCACAGTGAAAAAGTTCTATATTCTTTTTTTTAAACATTTTCTGTGTTACACAACAGCAAAACGTGGTCAGAGTACGTATAGTTTTATTCTTTTAGGTTTATTCGCAACGACGCATAGACGAATTCTGAAAACTAAAATGTGTTAAGTAACTAAGAATTAATTTATACAAGTATTTAAATTGACTGTTAGAATAAATCAATCCAAAAATAATAATAAAAATTTTTTTGAAAAGTCAATTTTGGGAAAATAGTCTGGAACACAAGTGTTTGAATTGAAATGAATTTTCAATTTTCCTTCTTGGATCCACATTCAATAACCCGAAAGAGTTACAGTCACACGCTCACCTGCGAATTTTCTACAACTCAGAAAGAATTTCTTCAAGTATATCCAATAGTTTTGAGATAATAAAGTAACGAGTAAGCGTAGGTATTTGGAAAATATGCCACTAATTCCATTAAGTACCTCCTTTAATTTAGAACGTGAACTAAAATGTGCTGGGAGTTATCTCTCCGACATGACTTTATATAGAATCTCAATTACCGTGAGTTTCACACTATGAACATTTGTTTGGGAGGCATTCCGCTTTTATTATTAATCAGGTACTAGTGAGCTAGTAGCATTCCTTCGAAATATCGTGCCTTGTAGGAGTTTATAAAATTTAAAAGGGTCTTAACGTTGTTAACAGGAACAACATTTAAGACCCGGTCTTAAAACAATGACTTGCAATTTGAACGCTTAAACTAAAGCGATTTTCGGCTTGCAGTGCATTAGCGAACGTCATAAAATCCTTAAAAGCAAATACAAAAACGAAGCGTGGTTTTATTACGACGGTCTGGAGGATTTCCTCCGAAGACCCAACCTTAAGACAGCGCCATTTTCCCAAAGACAATTAATCCGACCACACTTCAGTTTTTCAGTAAGTAATCCGCCTCAGAAGAGCTGGTGGATCCGCAAATGTCGGCTGCCAAGTCGTTTCTATGGTAATTCAGTTGATGGAATTTGAATTTCTTATCAGGAGTCGAGTCAGACGCTTCCTTTCTCAGTTCAAACAGATACGGTGGTCCCCCGGGATGAACCCTTTCGCCTTATGTAAATACCGAACCAATGTTTACCAAATACAAACTCGGCGCCAGGGAGTCCGCAATACATGAATTCCCAATATTTACGTCGTCATCGTCGGTTTCATGACGGAATGAAGCTGGATGCGATCATATCTGTCCAGCCCCACCATCCCACCAACTTCCCGGATTTTTGGGGAAAGTTTTCACCCACACTACCTCCTACTATCACTGTCATCCTCAAAAACTAACACCCCATGAAGTTGCTTTGTTCTGGCGAGCTTTTTGCGGCCATCCCGTGTGATATCACCACACGACGACGGCTTCCAAAGATGGTCTTATGGCTATATTTGGACTATGTCCAGGGCCACCAATATCAGAGTTTATATTCTAGACCTGCCAACTTCTCTATTTTGGGGTAAAGCTACAAATTCGAAGCTGCTTTTTTAATGTTAATGAGAATAAAACAATAGTTTAATACGTTATATGAAACATACAATGAAAATAATTACATAAAATATAAAATGATCCGGTTTTCTGAATCAACATGTGAAAGAGTTTTCTATTTGCACTATTCTTTATTACTCTTACATTCGAAGTCTAGATTGAACAGAATGCCCAAAAATTGAAACTGGACAGTTCAGACATCCACACGAATTTGGTAAAATTAGTTACCACTTCTTGTTTCAATCCAAAAGAGGTGAAAAGTCTATCAGTTCTTAAACCGATAGTAGTTTTCATTATTGTCGTCTGTAGGACTTCCAAATTTTGTCGTACAAGTACCCTACGACGGTTATCGATTTTAGCAGCAGAGTACGCGGTATCAACTCCCTTCCGTCCTATCATCCAACCGTTCCAGTCGGCTTGATCCTAATTGGGTGTCGACTTGATGGGTTGCTTGCAATTTAAGGGACGACCGATGAAAATTTATCTGCCGCTGCTAAAAGGATGGAATTTGCGATGCTAGCAGTCATGCAACAAATGATGTCGTCCAATTGCCATCAAATCACTTCAAAACAACATGGGGCGTCGTCATGGGGCTCTCTAAATTGAACCCCATTTATCCACTTGTATGTCCTATATAAAATTATTACCCGCAGGGTGGCTCGCGGCAAAGTGTTGAAACTGAAAAACAAACAGAATTAGACCCGACAGGCGAATTAATTGGCGGCTTCAATCGATTTTGCGGGCTACAATTGGACATCATGCGGAAACGAATGTCTCGGACTTCCGGGATATTTGTGGTACTAAATTTGGGGCGCTTAACTCATTTATGCGCCAGGTAGTAGACAGTAGGGAAAGAGAGCTTGAAATCCTGCTAATGAACAATCAACTATTGTAGAAAATTAAAGTTCCACGAATTTCGGATTATGTTTTTAAAAATTTGAACTATATCCCGCAGTTCTTGCAAAAGTTATGAAAAGAAAAACAATACTATTAAAACTTTGAAGATTTTAATGAAGATTTAAAGTAAAATTTATTAATGAATGCACCCGATATTCTTCCTCAAATCGAAAAAATCTGAATTTGGGCATTGCAAAACTAAACGGCAGACAAATTCCTTATGGGCGCCATGAAGACGGCACTCGAGGAGATATTTTTAAAAATCACTTCACCAGCAAAGAGCGAAATCGTTTGATCGCTTTTCCATGATCCGCGAGCTGTGAAAATCAACACTCCCTGAATCACTTGATGGATAGCTTTATTGTTGTTGTGGGGAATCGATCAATTACCAAAGGAACCGCTACGGTCGTCTTAGGCGATATCTTTGCTCTTTTTAATTTTACAAACCGCAGACGACTTTTCGAGGTGTTATTCAGGTAGTGGTAAGGTGTAGATTCAATTTAAAGCGAAATTTCCATGGAATTTGAAAAATGAATTCATCAGTGATATCAATTACTTTGTCTCGCATATTGTTGTACTATTAAATTGTAGTAAATATAATATTGCCAGCGATTTGTAATCACTAAAGTGGTTTATATACCTAATAATAGTTCTTTTATCACTCAAAAATCCTAAGTTTAAGATGATTCCTCTTCAAAGCAAAAATACAAGTAAAGTGTTAAAAATTAGTGAAGCGGTTCTGTATACGTAATATGGTTTTCAAAATTAAAAGTTATTAAAATATTAAAACTTCATCAAACTTCTAATTTCTTAACTTTTTCTTAGAAGCCATAGGTAGACGACTAGCCAAAGCAAACACAACAAGGAAATCTAATTCCCCAATGGGTTTCTCTCACTTGTTGTTTTTGTTGCTGTGACCCATTTATTAGCCTTCGGACCACAATTGAGGCGCCGTTTGATTGACGTGCGGCTGGTTTGAAAACTGGTGCCATGAGTTGAAGGCGTCGGTGGTGGCAGTGTCAACTCCTAACCCATGTCACAATTGTTGTGAACCCACCGAACCCACTGAGTCCGAACGAAGCCGAAAAAGGCGTTTCAAGTGATTAATGGCTCCGATGTTCGCTCAATTGTGCCGAGAAAACGTCGCTGCTTCTTGCAGACACATTTTCCTTCATGTATTTCGCATGTCCCCTGATCTGTGACTATCTCTGACTATCTGTGACTTGGCGTTGGCAAATGGCTAAATCTCCGCGCACCGACTTGAGATACAGAAAGATTATATAAATCGCAGTGGGAGTCCATGGAAAGTCTACTGTTCCGAAACGGGCGCCTCTCTTTTCCCGTGATCGGTTCAGAACCGGTTCTGCTCGATTCGCGGTCTTGTTTGTTGCGTTCGCCTTTTTTGCGTTTTTTGATTAAATGCCTATCAAGGCTGCGTGCTGAACGTGATGCTTAATGAGGCGCAGCTAAATGGCCCAGTTGGACATCGAGCCCGATCATATGGTCCTCTGTAGAACCGCTCTCGACCCGCGCCTGCCCGGTTCGGACCATCAAACGATAGGCTCTTATTTAGCGCTAAATCGTTGTGCAAACCGATTTCAAACCATTAGTCGAAGGCAAATTAGGAGCATTTTGCGCACGCACATCGCTTGATTGAATTTAAATAATTTCGGCATTGTCTCCGAATTTGGGCGATTAATTAGCCGACTGAAGATTTATTACCCGACTGCGCGTTTCGGGACTAAATTCTGGATCAAGGCAAGGCTCTCGATGAGGTCTCTTTGAATTAGTCAATTAAGAAAAAATTGCCGGAAATTAAGGGGAAATTACCTAACAATTTCTTTTTAAATTACCTTTACGCCATATTCCACTCCCATACGGTGGGTCAAGGACCTATTGATAATAAAGTCTATTCCAAAATTTTACTAGTCTAGTAACTCATTTTAAGGAGCAAAATAAAATTTAATTTCTACTTATTACTAATTTTTGTCTGCGAACTCATTTTAATAGATGTAATAACTCTAATTCTGTCGTTATATTATCAACCGTAATTTCATGCAAAAGCGATAATCGATGGTGCTATTTATGTATGAGGAAAATTGTTGAATATTCTATGTGTAGCTCCCAAATTAACAATTCATCAATGAGGTGTTAATCAACTGTTATTAGAATTACAAAGGAAATATTATTTATTCAGCATACTTTAAAAAATTGCTATATGAACATTGAGGGTCAGATTCGACTCATTTCTTATTATTCGTTTTATTACTAATTTTGGCCAACGTATAAAATAACAGCAGATTCAGTCCGCACGAACAGGACTTATATTTGAACTGAGAATAGTCTCAAAATATAAATTTTATGGCTTTCTAAACTCGTAAAATTGCTTTTACAGCCTCTAATTGATTTGCTTGTTCTAGAGAGTTGTGAACTTGAAAATGTTTTAGGATCACGAACCATAACGTACGTACTATAACTAAAGAAAAGCAGTGACCCAGTCTATGGGTGAAACATGCGTGATTCCCTTTCTGGGAAACTTTCCATTCGTCGGCCTTGCAATAATTCTATCGAGCGATCAAGACTCTATTGGCTGCAATCGTGCAGAAATGAAACGCGCCTTTCAAGCGCACTTTTGCAGTTCTGCTGAGCCGATTCGAGAACGCCCAAGGTGATTAGCGGCCGCAGTTTCACTCTTTGTTTAGTTCCCTGCCGCTCCACCCCCTCCATGGCTCCGCGGTAATTCCGGTTGCAAAAGATTCGGTCTGCGGCCGTTCGCGGGTAATTACCCCATCGGGCAGCTCAGTCATGCTTCACATGTCTCAGGAAGCCGCCAAGACGGCAGCAATCTGCACAACACGAAGAGTTCTTCCATTCGACGGCTCCTTCATTGGGGCTACTTACCTGGTTTGAGGTGAAAACGCGACACGCGAAGGTATAGCGGCTCGTCACTACGTTCGCAAAAGAATTCCAGGTGCGACATCGTCACGTCACAGCAGTGCGGTGCACCGGTAGACCAGTGAAAGTAGTCGCTTTTGCTCTCAAGACAAGTTTCTTCTTTTTGGGACTGTCTTATCAACGTAACGTGGCATCGGCATGCATCTTCAGAAAGGCGATACATCTTTTGTTACGAAAGCGTGCTGCCCGCGGGGTCACAGACGATGCCTCCTTTCGCGAAGCCACTCAGAAATTTTTTTTTTGTCTCAAAGACTCTACTGGATGCAAGCAGCAAAGTAGAAATTGGTTTGTACCTTAGAGATAATGGAGGTGGCGGCTTACTTAGACCACAGAGATCAACTTCGCTGCCTGCTGCGTCATTAACTTTGATTACAATTTATCCGACCACCCGCCACTCATTTGGCCTATCTTCAATCAAATCTAGATTTCATGCTAAGTACTTTCTTTCATTCGCTTGGATTTTTGCGGGACGGCGGCCCGCTCGATTGCATAAGACAATTGTGAGAAAGTTACGGCGGTTACTTTAGCGATTTCGTGATTACATCGGTCGAATTGTATACGAAGCGGTATGGGTCTTATGACATCGAAATTGCTCCCGTCTGTGCTGCCAGCCGTGAGCCAAGAGCCGTCAGCCGCGGTAGCCGCGAGCGGCGAAACCCAAGAAACTTAAGAAATTCCGGACTCGAGACGGAACCGCGGCGGTTCACACCTTTTTGCATGACCAAAATGAGGTTTTCGCAATTTTTGAACTGGACGCTCTGGATAGCCGCGGGCTGCGGTGTGGATAGAGCCGCGATGTTTTTGCCAGATGTGATTGAATCATTTCGAATAGCCAGCGCACTGATGCATGGTGGCATTTTCGAGATATTGGAAGTCAACCACTTGAACTATAAAAAGTAAAACTGTTCGCGAAGCGAGACGGAATTTTTATTGATGACTTATTTGGTTCTGGTTCAGAAAGATATGATTTAGCATAAACGAATCAATTTCAAGTACTGTCTGGATCAATGTTTGTTTAATACGCATCGTTTGAAAATTATATATATTTGGAATTAAGACTATGGAAATGAACAAAACAAAAGCCCAGTTCTTCGAAATAGAACCTCTGTACATCTATTTTATATATTGTGTATCGTAAAATTTCATACGTTCGTCTTCCGCCCAACACAATTTGAATCTTTGCTTCTCTAGATTAGAGAATTTCAATAATCTCTGAAGAAGATTTGACCCCAGAAGATCATAAACAGCATATGAAAATTTCAGATAGATATAGGAATTCGTTTTCCATATATCTGGTACGAGCTAGTCCTTTATGAATTCACCAACTCTTGAGCAAGTTATTCAAAGTTACATCTGGGAGTTAAAACTTCGTTTGTTCAAAAGCAGTCGAGTTTCCATAGAACATTATTTACACGTCGGATGACCACAATTTTACTGATTCAAGAATGGGTTCACATAACGCAGTTACTTAGAGAGTTTGCACAATTCTATACCATCATGATTATCCAAAATTGTACCGGTAAAACTACAGGTAGACACACCTCTGTATTCCATTTCATCTGTCCTCTGGAGCGTCTAGACTGCAAACAAGGCAAGTAAAGGAATCATTCAAATGGAGGCGAGCTTCAAAAACAATTGACATCAAGTTGTTCGTAAACATTTCTGTTGGGACAACTAGAGGCTCCTCCTCGCTTTATCTTGATCCACCCGGAGCGCTGTGCCTCCCAGTCCCGCCTACCGTTGTCGTGCAGGTCTTACATTTCAACCAGGCCTGTGGCTCCAGATCTTCCGCTGGACGGGGAAGTAGGCTCCCTCTCAATCAAACAAATTTCCTCTGACATTCGCAGATATCGAATTTTCTCAATAGAATCCCACGTGAGACGCAATCCGAGCTAATGTGCGAATTGAGGATACTTTTTCTGGGTAGGGGTGAAATATTTTAGTGATGGAAAGACAATCTGGGGGAAGCGAACTTTAATAAGATTTAGAAGGATTTGCATAGGTAAGTCCGCTATAAAAAAAAGGAGGTTTGAGAGGGAAATAATATAATTGGAACTTTCCCATTCCTACGGCTCGCTCGACAGGATAATTCCGCATTTTTTTCGGAAATAATTTATAACACCGGAGGGAGAAATATCATCGTACTTTTAAAAGGATTTTCTAAAATTTCTTTATCGATATTTCCTTTTCCTTTCCCTGATGAATATTTATGTAACCTTGCTACAAGAATTAAATAATTTTTCTTTTGATAATAAAGTTGCATTTTATAAAATCGCTACATTTACTCAATCGATTTTACGACTGTAGGACGTAATTTGGAGGAATTGAGAAAAATCGATTTTTAAAAAGTACGTAGTATGTTCTATTATATCCTTTACACTTAAAGAAGAAAACAGGGTATGCAAATTTTAGAGTTTGCTAGCTTATATTCGAAAATTTTCAAAGAATTATTTGAAAAGTATTAAAAGTAAACCTATTAAAGAAATTGTTAATAGCGGAGCTGATAATTGTAAATCCTCTGGACTTCTTATGCCAATCAGGTTGGTAGCTAGCAAAGTTTTAATGGAAAAAGGTTAAGTAGATAAGGTAAGACTACATGACCCTGGAATTTCAGAGAAATTTGTTCTAAAGATTTCTAGAAAGAACGAAAATACTCGATCTGTGCGTTAACAGAGCTTGGCCGACTTTTTACAGTCCAACAGTTCGCTGGATCATGGATACCATGTGCCTTTTTGGCCTCAAACGAATAAATTAAAGTAGATATAGACTTTTTTCACAAATATGACGATCCTATTTCCAACATTCATTTCGTGTGCCTTTTGTGCTATGACAGTTTGAGCCGTGATGAAAAATAAAATGACACAGTGGCTTATTCTGGGATTTAATTTAATCGCGCAATAAATAAGCCCCTAGAAAATGCCAGGCCGCCTGCAGCCCTTGATGGTTCAAGCCCAACGGTCAGAAGTGTTAAAACCACCGAATTGCGAATTCCATAAATAAAAGATCCACAGCCGCACTCATCCCGAGTGACCCAATTATAACTTTTGGGAAATTATCACCTCCTTATTACACCCCCGTCACAGTCGTCTAAAATAAGCCAGATTTACAGCGATGGCGAGATGCCATGCCATGTTCAAGCCGTTCGGACCAATTTACACTGACCACCGCCACGAAGCCACTCCCGGGCTCCGAAGCAGGGCAATTGAAAAGAGGACGGCGGCGCTGCCGAGGTTTCGTGCCCAATTTGCATTCGGCAGCCCGCACCTTTCCGCCTCCACCCGCCGCCTCATCCACGTGTGGATTCCACCTTAATTAAATACGGCATCTCTGCCTGCAGCAGTGACCAAACTGGGAATGTTTTTTGCCGACCTCGCCACTGGTCATTTCGAGCGACGGCAGAAAAGCCTCCTCCGGATAAAAGCCACCGTGGTGGCCCCAAAGGAGCCGGCCGGGCTATTTTGGGAGGTCTCTTTCACCGCCGCTCGTGACATAATCTCGCGTAAATGTCGATTCTCCAGGCCGCGGATATTTTCGGCGTTCGCTGAACGCTGTTTTATTTCGCCGCCGATAAAATGATGAGCCATTCGTTGTTATTTCGACTAGCCGGGATCGTGCTCTGGTTACGTGGAACGAGAGCCGCTTTACTGCCAGTACGTCGACTTTTTATTCGCGTTGTCGTACTTATCACGCTTTTATGCACGAAACGTACATAGACTAAAGTTTATTTTCTAGGAAAGGAGTCATGAAGTCACAAATCGCGATTAACCGAAGGTCTCTGGAATGTCACATCACGCAAGTAGCAGCTCTATAAAGACCCCCGCCTATTAGAGTGGGATTAAAAATAAAAATAAAAGGACCAAGAGACGTCACGCTTTAAAAATAGAATCAACAAACTCAATCCTATAGAAATCATAGCGAGTAAAGCTTAGGAACTAATATTTAAGCAAAAAATGTAGTTAGGTCAAAATGTACTTTTATTTAAGAATAATCTTTTAAACTCATTCAGCTTTTATATGCCTCCTTTTAATACATCAATATAAACATTACCACTGAGCACGTTTTCCCAGATAGTGGTTAATTACATATAACAGATAACATCAAAGGTAATTTATAAAGCCAATAAAATATTCATTGAAAACTCATACGATAAAAAATTAGTACAGCAATGGAAGTGACTCAATTCTTTAATCTATCCACTTTTAAAATAATTATTAATTGACCCCTGTCAGTATGAAGGATAATTCTGCTCGATTTAATTTTTGTACTCTTTCACATGTCGAAAATGTAGGCGATCTGTTGTTAACAAGTAGCTAGAGTTCTAGAATTCATTTTAATAAATCTTATTGTGTATTGTGTATATATTGTGGCATTTGAAAAAATGTACTATACGGACACAATGTGTGATTGGGGACAGCCGCTCAACTTATAACTCCTATTACATAGCATGGACTAGTGGACGTTTGATTGATACCACTGGTCCTCTGAATCCAAAAACTTCCTAAAAAAACGAACTTTTCAACTGACTGAGGTAAAAGTACTTCAACATTTTTAAATTATTTCTTTCCCTGTATTTTATTTTGCAAAACGTAAACTATAAAATATTTATTGAATGTTAATATATTAATTATATTCACATTTTATGCGTCTTCGCAGTATATTTACAAATTGAAATGGTTATTATGACCTTATATTTTTACAAATTGAAGATATTTTTCGAATATTCGCAAAATATTCAACTCTTCTTTTATAGTTTAGAATTCTAAGAATCACATTCGTTCGCCAGATGGTAAAATACTCCCTTTTATGGAGTATATGTTACGTAAAATTCGCGTTTCAATTCTTTCGCACGGCCGAAATTTCTAACCCGCAACTTAAGACTTGAAGTTAAATCAAAGCGTCTAAGACGCTTTGATCACTTAAGTTTTTTTTTTTTTTGGAAGACCTTATTTAAAGCTGGCGCCTCTATCTATATTACAGACTTAATTTTAATCTCTACTATACTGGGTTATACCGAAATTATCTTCAAGCTCGAATAAATTGAGTAAAAACGAATGTGTTCTAAATAAAAAAAAACCGATAATCCGGAGAAAAAATTCACAATTGACCTTTACAAATCACATCTTGTCAAAATATGTCGATATTTAAAATGAACTGAGTTTTATTTGGGTAAATAACGAAATTTCTATACATAAAAAAGTTGTTTTTCTCTACGCCGAAATGAAATAAATAGATAGATAAATTATCTGAGATTATAAAACCCTGCGTAATTTGAAAGTCTCAAATTCAAATCTTTTGCGGAAGTATGCGTAATTTCCTTAGGTTTAAAAAAAGGTCCAGGAGGGAACAGGTACGTATCAAAAATTACGACGAATATCCAACCTGGGTAGAAAAAAACTCAACAACGTGCACCGACCCCGTCTGAGGTACGCTATAGCCACCCACTCTCGATAAAACGGTACGAAACAATGCGTAAAGCAATTACCTTTCGCTGCAATAAATCCTTTTCAAACGAATATAACTGTTAAATCCATATTTGCCGCAAAGAACCTCTGGACACAGCTGGCTCTGCGCGTCTTACTTCATTGCAGCTGATTTCGAGCGCGGAAAGCAACACCCCGCAGGTAAGTCGACGCCGCACCAGGCGCGGGGGGCGGCCAGGCGTTGGTGAAGACCTGCTGCGGTTACCTCACTCGCGACGCACACTCGCGCGCCCGGTTCTGGACACGCAGCGCAGATATGGGCGATGCGTCGCTGTTGCCGGCCGAGTCGATCGCGTCTATACGGCGCAAATCGCATAGATCACGTACCGCGTCGTCCTCCCCCGTCTTCGTTTTCGTCGTTCTTCTCGTTGAGGTATTGTTCGTTTTCTTCACTTCGAATTAAATCACTGCCGCGCGTGGCCCCCGCCCCTTGCTAAGGCAATTGTTCAGTCCGTGGGGAGTTTGGTTACGAGAGCGCTGGCAAACAGCGGCAACGCATCAGAAGACTGCAAGCAACAGTCCGACGTCCAGGGACTGACCGATTGCCGGGTACCCCGGGTACCTTCTGATTGCCAGGCCCCGGATGAATCGATCGCACTTCCCTGTTCCTGGTTTTCCCAGTCGTCGCTCCGGGAACTGTTTGTTTTGGAAGCACCGTAATTGCGAACTGACCGGTTACTGCACCGACTAGCAGGGAAAACAAACAGTCGGACCGCGCCGCCCCGAGCCCTTGGACACTCACCCGGAAGATCGCACCGTGCTCTCCCCGACTCCGGCCCGACAAACAAGCGGAGCGAGCGTCTTCACATCAGCGATATGTACTTAATTGATCTCGAACCCGACGCGACGCGCTCACCTTATCAATTCGTGATTAATTGTCGCGCCCCTGGCAAGGTAAACAAAATTTTATTGAAACTTGGTCGAGTTGGGGAGAAGAAGAGGCTGAACGCCAAAGTCCGTGAGTTGAGACCTTGTACCCCTCTGAAAGATAGATGAGTCTTGCTCAACCCTCCGCTAACTGCGCGGAGGTAGATGTACCCTCAGTTCCGACCTCACTGGCGATGACAACACCCACAAACATAGGAGGGAGCAGTATGGGCCGTGAGGCGGATGTAGGCGTTCGCACAGCCACCTAGCTTATCGCACCGAATGTTCCTTGGAGCTGTAAGCCACCTTAAGTCCTCCGGCTACCGCTATCACTTAATCGCGCGAACTGGATGATAATCCAATATTGGCGGGCTGCGACACCAGAAACTCACGGAGCATACAGAGCCGTCCTGTTCGCCGAAGAAGTTCTCCTCAAAAAAAACGAAAATCCTCAAGAAAGCTTCTTCATGCACTATAATAGTCAGCGCGGCCGACCTAACGCAACGACACTTCTTGCGCCAGGTAAGTATGGACACTTGGTCGCTGGGTGTGGACGCTAGTACTGATTTTGTACGGCGACACAAAAATAATAATAAACAGTGTGTGGATTTCCAGGAAAGCGGTTCGACTCGACAACACTCAGCGCACACGTCCACGTCGCTACGATCTCTCCGATTGACTGAGGATAGTCATCCACAGAAAGCTCCCCACGAGCCTCTCAGGTCTCAGCCACGACCAGCACCCAGGCAGGGGCAGCTGTTCCGTTTCCGTGGGCAAAGCTCCAACACTCCTATGGGGGAACCATCCGAGTTACCAAACATATTCAGCTGTGATTCAGGCAGATAAAGTCAGTCATGATAGGTCATCGCAGAAATGTCCCACAGTTCTTTGTAGCAACAGGAAATCAAATAATTCTTTAGATAGTGACCCACAATTACAAGCAAGGGTAGATAAAGTCGTAACTAATTTAAGATTCTAAAATCACCGAAGATAAACATTTTACATCGTTCCTGAAATTTTACTCTGCAATTTGTTACTATTTTCTAGTCAGCACGTTATGGAAGACAAATTTCTGCAAAATGAAAGTGTTCCTAGAACTTGTCAACACTGTTTTGCAGTTCGGGAGACGATAAGGCGTCTTCCACGAATTTTGGTATCGCTAGTTGGTGCTACACAGCCTGGATCAGCGACCTGTAGCTCTTCCTTATGCATACCCAGGTCCTGAAGCTGAAAAAAAGACCGGCTAGATATTAGAACCCACGAAACGTGTCTCTCCGCGAAATGCTTTGTAAAAAAAATCGTAAATTAGGCGCATAGGTGCATAACAGGAAGTTCCCAGGGGCTTGGCAGTACAGTAAAATTCCTAATCGGTTGACATGAAGGAATCTACTGCGCAAATAAATGAACGTAGAACTCCCGGGGTTTGGGTGGCATGAAGAAGTCCCAGGAGGCTCTCAATTTGCTTTTCAATCACACACCATAATTACATCATGCGCTGGGTAACATCCGGCAGCATATCCAGCTCGTCCCGTACATCGCGAAGGGTTTTCACAGGACTGTAAAGAACCGTATGGCCAACGACAGGTTTTCGCAGCTTTCCTAGAAAGCTTTGATAGTACTTGCTGAATCCTGGTTACATGTAATCACCCTGAGAGCCTTACAACTCCCCGCCATTGGCCATGGGCAACAACAAGTGCTCCTCTGCAAAGCGGGGGGTAACTTGTTGCTGGCCCGGGGGGAGGTCCTGCCAGCCTCTTTTCGACAATTATCAGCCACAATTGCTTAATTCTTCCAGTATATAAGTTTTCCAATTTTTTACTATGTATGTTAGCCATAGGACCCGTCCGTTGGGTACCAGGTCCACAAACAGCCCAAGCTCTCCCTACTATTTTCTCTCTCCCTTGGAGCATGGCGTTTGTGTTTCCTGTCGGTGATGCCGAGCTCGCGCTGTTCAGGGCAACCCTACTGGTGCTGCTGCTGCAGACTGTTTATCTAAACCGGGAAAGCTCCAGACGGGACGTTATAATACATCCGAAAAAGTGCCGGGAACTCACCAGAAACATAACTTTAGTCCGTCCATCCACCCCATCCAAGCTGGATGCGGCTTGGTGCCATTTGATTATGTTCAACGATGATGGCTGGGGAGCTAATGGTCCATAAATATATGTTATTGCGGCGCCTGTAGATAAATCCACGCTTTTCTCGGGTATTGCCTCCAAGCTGCGCATTTGAATGAAATCATAAAAAAAGGTCCCTCTAAGCACCATGTTGGCAAGTTTACGTAAGTGTATGGGCACTTAGAGGAAATTGAAAAGGATTCACCTACACTTCCGGGCTACGGGTAAGGAATAAAAAAAGGCTATTCTTATAAACAGGAAGTTGATTCAACTTAGGAAAATATTCCGACTAATTTCGGCTTGTAATCGAATTATTTATAAGATTTCTATAAGTAATGTAGTAATGTGTTTTTACGTGATAGGAAATAATAGAACATTTCGATAGAAGTACCAATACAGACTTACTTTTCTTTTAATAAGTTTTTGTAGAGCGCAGAGCATGTAGCTATATACGGAGTATACTTTGGAAATTTTTGTTTAAGACTTTTATGGATTAAAATCTTCGATACCAGGAATCTATAAATTGTTTTTTCTTAAGTATTGCCCCTGATATCTTCTTCTGAGGTTACACTTTTATTCTATCTCATATGAACTTTTCCAATAATGGTCCACATTTCTTGACGATTACGGTGGTGCGGTGTCTTCTTCTCGAGTATCTTTTCTCGTACAGGTCACACAAGTTCTTATCGTTTTCTTATGATAATGAGCACAGATAAAAATTCAGGGTATATCGACTAAATATGCTCCACAACAATATCGATGCTCCCATGAAGTGGATCTCCTTTACGGCCACTGGTTCTTCTGTGTCAGCTGCTGAAGACGACGACGCCCCCACACTGCTATTGACATTGAGATCATAATGGAAACTTTCGGTTCATGGAACTTCTGGGCATTGGACCCTTGTATTAGGTCAAGAGACCATTCGACGCACAGATGGGCATGTCTTTGCCAAGGCCTAGCACGTTTGTAACTTTAAACCAGTCTTCAAGGCTTCTAATTTTGCTAATAAGCTGCTGCTGGTTAATTGCACCCCGGAAGCGTCCTATTTGTCCTGAAATAGCAACTAAAGCGAGAACAAAGGCTCAAACTTTAGGGTTGAGCAATTTTTCCCAAAAAAGGAACCCCAATGGGATAAGTTTACGTACTTTAACTTTATTTATTATATATTTTATTATCAGAAACCATTCCTTCTTAGATTACAGAGAAGTTGTCCCTCTGACAATACAAAAAATATTGCTATATTTAACATGGAAGTTGAAACATAATTCTAATTTGTAATGATTTGTGTACATAGAAGTTGGGATGTATTTTGCTTTCTTTAGATATTCAAAATGGTGTACCCACAAAGTTAAAATTGATAAACATTTTTTTTTTTCTTTAAATCGATAAAATCCATATCCAAATTGTTCGATTTGAATAAGTCCTATCTAAAAATTTAACTAGAACTCTTGTCCGTTCGTAGAAATTATAATAAAATTTCTGTCTCATTTTAACTACCATTGGAACAGATTAAATTACTCATTAAGAAGTAGACAGATTTTTAGTTTAGGTTTGACGCCATGAATTCAAATTTTAGATGTGCGAACGTGTACACGAATACTAACTAGTCCTAAACGTTGCGTCGTTATATTTTATCTGGTTCTGGAGAAAAACAAGTTTTTACATAATCTCGCATCTGATTTACTGAAGAAGTAAATGTTTTCCGTTTTAACAAAAAATGTATGTGTATAGTGCATAAACAGCACAAACTTATAGTTTCACAAAAAGTTGTTGGACGCAAGAACTTAGTGCGTATAATATTACACGATTAACATAAAAATTTAGCTTAGATATATGTTTATATATCCATTGTTGTACTGCAGACAATCGAAAAAGTCAGGTTCTCATACCAGTGTATTTTAAATCTTTTTCAAATCTCCGAAGTGCTCACAACCTTTCACCTATTACCTAGGGCGGTGGATTATCAAGTGCTTTATACGCTAACAGTACCTACCTACCTTCACCAGTATTTGCATAATTAAAAAAGGGAACGACATGCGACGAGGTTACCTGACACGTAATTAAGCATGCAGCTAAGTTCCACGGCTCTGGATTCGAAGCGTTGCGGGCATTAATTGCGATTTGATTAGCATCGCTATCGAGATACCCTCTGCAACGGCAAATCGTTCGTTCAACTCGCTCACCTGTTCTCCTGTCCCAAGCGCTGCCCTTCTGTAGTCACCTTGCGGTTGGCGTAACACGTAATAGCCCTCCCTGTTTCACCCTTCCTTCTCGCAAGCGCCAGATTTCCAGCACCCTGTATTCAAAATCATTCCGTTGTCGTCGCACGCAAAGAGTACGATAAAATGAAAAAAGATACCTTCAAGGCCGCCACGGCAGTTTCGGTTGTTATTTGCTCGAAGGCTGTATGGTCCTGGTAATCAATACTCACCTCTTCTGAGAGCTTATGCCCCACTTACCCCACTGATTAAATCCGATACGAGGCTGTGACTCGTGGTCGCAAAGAAGAATTACCATACGCTCCCTCTGGGGTTCCAGGCACCACTTCATCTGTTTGCAGTGACGGTCCTAGGCATCTCCCACAGGTATAAAACAGTTTCTAGGAGAATTGAGAGACCTCTAGAGCTAAGGCATAGCAACCGATCCCATCCCAGCTGCTACCTAGACCTTGTTGGAGTACCTATGTCTTTGTTTGCTCTGTGACCAAACATTCTCGTGTTTACAGCAGCGCGTGGATGGAAAATGAAACTTTTAGCAAAATTAAACGAGAAGTAGTTGTCTCACTTGAAAACATCTTGAACTGGTGGGCCCCAAAAGAGGTAATTTAATATTTTGGTGCAGCATTTCCACTACAGAATCCTAATTGATATAGTCCACATATAGGATACATATACTCGGATTATCAAAATCAATAATTATTTATTAGAAAATTAGCAACAGCTCGAATGCATCTCAGGTTATACTACAGGAGATTTCGCAGAGCATGTAATTGATGTGAAACAAGGAATTATGATTAATAATTCACGCAGCTAATTACTAACTAAGTAAGTGAATGAGTTGTTTGATTAAAGTTTTAGAAATTTGCATTCCACATTTAACATAAATGTGCATTTTAAACTTGTGTTGTCCATGACTTGTAAAACATTGGAAATTTATTAATAAAATTTTATTTTACTAATTCTAAGACTGATAAATCCCCACCAAAAGAAAAAACACATTTTAAAATTGCTCTATTCTTTTAAATTGAATTAAAGTCTGCAAAGTAATTTTAATAGCACCCAAGAAACAATAAAACGCACCCAATTCTTCTTCCGATCCCGGACATGGTACTTTTATCTAGAAAGCCGTACCCGAGGATTCTTAAAAAATCACCACCGTGAACGTGCAGCCGATTTTAGGGCAGAGCAATAAATAATCCCCTGTCGGCAGGCGACTACTTGATATGCGCACTGGGCTCCTAAGGACCGAAAATCGAGTGGACAATAGTTGGTCCTATTTCGAATACCCAAGCAATGATTCCTGTACTCTCTTTTATTACGAAAACGATACGGAGACGGAAAGCCACTTGGGTCTGCGTCCCAGGCATCCTTGGGGAATGCTTACTCTCTTTAATTCGAAATAACCGGACGTGATGTCCTTGCTAAAACGCTACTACCTAGTGCTGGCCATCAAAAGACCGGGTCATTTTATGAACTGATTTTGATTGAAATCTTGTGCAAGGCAGCGACGATAGCCAAACAATTCTGGGTCATTAAGTGTTGTCTTATGGGTATGGTATTCCTTGCATTAGAGTGGATTGTGTTGTCGCCATCAGGACAAGGGATTTTTATTGACCATATCACATCGTGATATCAAGAGCTGTTGAAAATGGGTCGAACAGACTTAATTTCTACATACTAAATAAAAAATAAAATGGGTAGTTCTAGTACGAATAGAAATAAAAAATTGTTTTTTAAATAATCTGAATTTTTTTTAATTACACAGCAGAGAAGTTGCGCCCCCCAAAAACAATATATATACTTTAAATCTTACAGTAATAAATATCCCGAGGAATGATATACCTTACACCTAACAATGATGGATACTATGTCTTTACAAATGCACAAAGGTCTAGTCGTAGCACCACCTCAGAGCACAGGGCCAAACAATGAACATCCTCCGGAGAGACGGTGATGTTTCTACATATTGCACGTGTGTCGATGCTTCTGCTACTCCGTTTTCTGATCTGGATTTGTTAAAGCGACTATGTACTCTCTTCGTTTTACATCCAATTTCTTTAGGAAATCTCTGACACGGTCGGGCAACAATTCGGTGGATTTTACTACTTTCTGATGAAGTTGATTTCTGATATCTCTCAGGTTGAATACAGCTCTTTGATAGAAAAAGATGCCAACGAGGAACCTTAGTAGGGACATTTGCGGCCAGAGGACCTTGGTGAAGAACAGAACAGTGCCTGATAGCTGTAGGGAAAAAGTAAAATATGCATAAGTTAAGAGAAAATATAATCTATGCAAAAATTTATATGAAAAATTTAAACACGCACGAATTTCTAATCAGGGAGGTGTTTAAATTGTTAATTTTATTCAAACTTCTAGTCTTATACAGCTGAGACTATAGAACATAGAAGGTAGAAATGGTAAATTAACATAGTTTATCATGAAATTTGCTATGAATAAATTAGGAATTTTGGACGTTATAATAATCTCACAAATGCGAATCAAATTGCTCTCTAAAATAAGTCCAACAAAACGATAATGTTTATCATATCAAATGACGTATTAAGCGCACAATAATTGTATTCCTCCTTTTGCGCATATAAATTTATCATATACACATTATTTTTTTTGGCCATAACCGGTTGGGAACCACACTGACGACAGCACAGGCAAAACACTCTAAGGTCACATTTGGTTAAAATTCGATAGTTCGCAAGAGAAAGTATTCTTAGATAGCTAGTCACGAGACTTCAGACGCGTCTTCTACGCGTAGAGTTAAAGAAACATAACGAGTTACTAATGGATTTATAGCTTTGTGGTCTTCCTTCCACGTCCCGCTTAGAAGCTGATAAAAGTTTTTTCAACCGTCCAAGACTCGTATCGGGTTCTCTCACGTACTTGATGATGCGGTACAATTTGGTAGATACAAAAACAAGATAGACGAGAGTTTTTTTGCACAGAGTCCATGCTAGTGTAAAGACCTTGCATTTAGCAGATTGAATGTGCTGATCTAACCCCTAATGATCATTTCAAACATGGTACTTTTTTTCAAATTATTATTACAATGACTTCAAAATTAATTTATTAAAATGCAAAATGTAATAAAATTTCTATTTTTGGCAAATATTTTGTTTATGCAATTCATTCGATGTTATCGATATTAATTTTAACCTTTATATAAAAATGCATAACAAAACACAATTTTTTGAAGTATATATATTCATTTTTCTTTTGATGAATTATTTTCCGTATAAACAAATTTTTGAAATGTAAAGAATCAATAATATATAAATGTATAACATAAAATAATAATAGTATGTCGCTTGATAGCCTCTAAGGCTAATAATAAGTGATTAAGAAATAACACATGGGTTATTCCCATCAAACCACTGAAATATCTCCAGGAAGCAAAAACTGTCCAATGTCCAAGGAAGATTCCATCCTTTCATTTTGCATATAATAACAATTTCATGAACTAGCTAAGATAGACAACTAATTTATTGATTTAAACGACCGCAAACATTTTTTTTTTAAACGAGCGCTAATTAAAATAAAAAATTTAAATTATTCTTTTTCAAATAAAAAGGAAAAAAAATCGAAAAACACACAATTAGTAACTTCTTTGTCTTAATCCAGAGAATGCCACCATAGGCTAGCTTTAGAGCGTAAAATTCCGGTAATAACGTCATGCTTTAACGCAGGTATTTTAAATAATAAAGCAATAAAAAGTTCACAGTAGAAAGGACGTTGATTTTTATAGAGCCCTTTTCGTAAGCTCTAAGGGAATTAAATTTAAAGGCGAATGGGTTAACCACCCTTTTAATTAAACAAATATTTGGAGAAAAAGGCAAAACCTATATAAAAACGAGGTTGCTTATTTAATTCTTCACATTTAAAGGTGCTCGAAAGCAGCTCTTGAGTTAAATATGCTAACTGGGTAAGAACATCGGCCTTTTAATTTTTACTAGTGAAGGGAATAAGTACAGAATTTCTTAATATTGGAAAACTAAAATATATTGCAATAAATTTCTCTTATATTTCATTGACCTGCTTTATCGCTTGATCAAGTATTCAGTTTTTCTTTGATTTATTTTATGCACTTTTTCTTAGAATCAAAATAATTTTCTTAATGAGCATATTCCAGTCATTTTTGTATCTTTAAATTCAGGTGATAATTATAATCCTTACAGGGTCACATTTTTAGCATTTCTTGAATTTTTGGACCTGAACTGAGAGAAGGTCTCCGCCAACAATAATTGGACTACCGACCCTATCTGGTCACACCCGGCGCGAGCAATCAGCGAGAGGCATAGTCATCGTTTATATTCATAGCTGTTCTGTAGCTTGTTGTTTTTAGAGAAAAAACCGCAAGATTTGGCTTGGACTAAAGTTCTTCCAAAGATACGAAAGAATCTGGGTGTTAACGATTATAAAGACAGCGATTAAGTGCTTAAAAAATCGATGGAGAATTTATGGACCTTAAACTTGTTTTACTCGACTGGCCCAAGAGCAAAAAAACCGGTAACTGATTTGTTCGCTCAAAACAAGTCAAGTCAAGGTTAAGTACTCATGGCTCATAATTAAGGCCAGAAGGAAATCAAATGATTTACTACTATAAAGACATTAAACGGACTTTACCTGCCACATGAGGAAATCGCTTATTCTACTTTCGCCTGATGTTCTTATGAGCAAGTCTGGTTCACGGGATTCCTTTGTATAAAGACACTGTCTGACGAGATCCTCCTTGATGTCCTCTGGTTGCAAGTTGTCCCCGGATTCCTCTACAATGTTGTGAATTGCATTAGCCATTTCCTCCCGTGATGTGTAAGCAAGGGCAATGTTAAGGAACAATCTGTCGTTGTTCTCTGTGATGAGCATTACTTTTGCAACGACCTCGGCAAGTTCTTTTGGCAGCAAGGACAAATTTCCTATGATTCGGATTTTTATACCCTCCTCCTTGAGGCTTTCCTCGTTTTCTAATAGCTTTGTGAACTGTTCTGTTGCAAAGTCCATCAAGGCATTGACCTCCTCACGGGTCCTCTTGAAATTCTCTATGCTGAAGGCGTAGGTGGTAACTTCTGTAACACCGATGTCCAGGCACCATCTTAGGCATTCGGTCATTTTATCGTATCCTTTCATATGTCCTTCAATTTTATCCACATTCAAATTCCTGGCAAACCGCCGGTTCCCATCCATAATGAACGCTATATGCTTGGGAACTTTGCCCATTTTGAGTATATTTAGCGCGACTTTTTCATACCACCAATACTTATAATCCTTTGCGAGTGCCATGACCAAATAAACTTTAAATTAAGGAAAATTCACACAAAACAATGTGGGATATAAGAATGCAGATTTACTGAAATTGTTGCACTTGAGTGCGTTATCTGACTTGGCTAATATACTACGAGATATTTACACCTCAGCAGAGTTCTAAACTATAACTAATTCGAAGCCCCGCGGTCAGCTTTTATTGCTACTAAAGCAGGCTGAACGAAGTTGAAATACTCTGCCGGGATCTGTCATCTCTCACATGACAGCTGGATTTTGACACTGAAGGCCACGTACCATCGTGGCAATAAGGCTGGGCCTACATGCCTACATATTGTAAACTGAGATGCTTTTAAGAAAAAAAATTAAATTTTATAGATATTTTTTTAATTGAGTGGTAGGGAAATTCCAGCAAGTAGTTGAAATTTAGTATTGTAAGGAGAAGTGAAAATTGTCCATTACATTTGTTACTGCGAAAGTGCCACAGAACGAATGTACCCATCGTCTGACTCCTGGCAAGTAATCCAATAAGTAACATTATTTTAATATTCGCATGTGAGAACGTACTCCTCAAAAAACTCCCGACGGTCCCGACAAATTATTCCGAAAGGGATAATAAAAATGAAGATCGTGTTAGGGCTGTTCAAAAAAGGTCCCGTTGGTTGTCGCCATAACGAAAGCAAGACATTAATGGGGGCTATTCGGTAGATGGCAGGACTGCAGTGACAGCGTATACTTGCGGCAGCTGTTCGATAGATGGCAGCAGCGGAGTGAGTGACAGCAATAAAATGGCTGATCGATAGATGTTGTTCGCTCAGGCCAGAGAAAATTTCACATTTCTCAGTAAATGTGTGATCTTAGTTGAAATAAAAGTGCAAAAATGGATGATAATCGTTCTGTGCGGTACTCAGTTGTTATACCAGGTAGATAAAACTTCCATAATGGTGTTAAATAACGGCCAGAAACGAAAGTGTTTTTCGCACTTTCGGGGCCAAAGATGTTCAACACCAAAACAAGAACACATCGGCTAAACGAAAACTACACGCAAATCCGCTAACGAATTCTCTGTTTATTGTTTTTATTTTGCAGAATTATACTTCCTCATCTCGAAATTCCTGTCGGCGGGACCGCTTCAGGAGACTGCAAAGGTATATCCTTAGTAATTACCGTCCAGAAAATAGTTTTTCATGGAGTTTTCCCCAATGTTTTGCAGGTCCTCGTCCGCGAGTTGGAACTAAAGAAGGTATGTGGTGGTAGTGGCTGATTTTGACGTTTCGCCGTCTGGCTGCTGGCGAGGAAATCCCCCGGCTTCGCGTCTACTTGTTTCCCAGTCTAAAACTACACTAAACTCGGAGCCAGCCAGCACGTGCTCGCCTTATGTGCTGCTGTGCTGCTGGTGTTTCTGTCAAAATATTTTTTTTCGGCGTTGTTGACATTCCTTATGAGCTCTTTTCCGAAGTTTTCCTGGCTCCCGCTATGCCCTGGGCCGTGTTCGGGACCACTGTCCTGCTGCGTCCCTAGGAGGCGGTACAAGGCAAAATTGGGCTCGGCAGCCAGACTGGGAGCAAGGACACGGGACGGAACCGTCACCAGCAGTCGTACTGCAGCGGGTGCTCCCAGGAACTAACGTTTTTCTCATCTGTCCGCAGGTTCTCCCGAAGCGAATCGACTGGGAAGGCAACGAGCACGACCAGAGTTTCGCCGAATTGGTAAGTGTGGTGCACCCATCAGCTGCCTTTTTCTGTTTATTTACAAACAAAAACGCTGGTCGCGCTTCTGACGTTTTCCTCCGGGATATATTTCGCATATTTTCGCGTCGAAACCCAAGTGATGCAATCAGGTGTGAAACGATGTCCATAATCAGACAGCCGCGATGCAGGACACGCTCCCTCCCCCCGGGTTGTATGTCCGCTGCATACCCGCGATTTTTGACTGAGCCGCTCGCGGCCGTTTTAGTTTTTAATCATTTTTGTGTAGGAAGATACGGTTTCATTGTCACAAAAAAGTGGCGGATGGAAATGGCGGCCATGTTGAGAGCTGATGCCTCCGCGAATGCGACTAATTTCGAATTAGGAAATTGGTCCCAAATAATTGTTAATGATTTAGGGTAGCGTGATTAACAGTTGTGGAATTAATAGGCGATTATTTATAACGTAACGAGTGTTTGCCACATGCGGTGAATCACAAGCGCAGTAGCTTCACACTTTGCACGTCGACGTAAAAATGCACAAAATTATTCAGGGATCATTCGACAGTTGCCTAAAATTCGATTTATTCGGCGTTCAAAGTGGCCATCATGAGATTGTAGAAATTCTCGTTACGTGAGGGGACGCCATGTTGAAAATCCGTGACAATGCAGTTTTTTTTTCTTTGTTTATAATTTTCGTATAATTGGATTTTAATGCCTTTTTAAGTAATTTGAATTGTTATTAATAAAATTATTGACATGATTCATGCAAAGCTGGACGAATTTCGGAAATATCTCCATGCTCGAATGCTTAGTTTCTAAGATCGCATCTCTTTTTATACAGGATTAAACTGCATCCAAAAATATTATTTAAAAACAATTAAGTGCAAAAAAGTGCAAATGGCCATGATTTTGCCCAAAGCTCATAGGGCGCAATATAAAAGCTCACGGGGGGGGTTACGCGGTGTGCATCAAGCTAAAGTACAAAGCACCTCTCTTCAGAGATCACAGCGCCTCTAGATGTAAACAAGCTGAAACAACTAAAAGTGGAAGTAAAACAGAAATTTTGGGAATTTTAATTTAAAAAAAACGTAATCGACAGAATTACACAATTACTATTTATGAATCAAAACGTTGTCCTGCTCTAATGAAAAAATCAATGGTTTCGGTATTTCTAAGGGCTACCCTTTCCCTAAACCGTTTTTTTATCCATGTTCGAAAATTTTTAAATTTTAAGGCTTTAGATTCCCAAGAAATGCAATATTAAATTGAACAGACAGCCTACGGATTGCTGTATTAAGTAACACAATTCTAAGAAGCACAAGTCAAAAGTATATAAGTGAAAATTTACACTTCGTTGAGGTAAAAAAATATTTATGAATGGATTGAATAGTGGGACCAGATGGCTACTTCTTGGTATACCATAGGAAATTTGTATTATACCGGAGTAAGGGAGAAAAATCCAATTAATAAAATGCTTAAGGAGTCTTGAAAAGAAAAGCAGCCGTTTTTGTTAAATTGACTTCTTACTTTAGTTTCTTCTTAAAATCGGTCTTTTCTAAAAATTTTTAGGAAAGGAAATATCCACATATTGGTCCAAATCATTTATTAGAAATATGCTGCCGTATAGGCCCAATTTTAGACAAAGAGCTTGTACCCAGTGTACAGGGTGTTATATCTCTGCTGGGTTCAGGGCGACAGAATTTATTAAGGACAAAGGAAAGCATATCCAGACCTCGTTCCCTGGTCGATTATTGCACTCGATTACATGGAATGCCTCTACCTGACTCAGCCAGCTGTAAGCCAACTCACAATTTGTGTAAGTATTTCGCTAACTTTATTCTCGTCCTTGAGGAGACCATATACCTTGTAATTTTGTACAGTGAAAGTATTAATCGGAAGGGAGACAGCTGGACCCGTAAGAAGAAAGCTCCTTATACCCACAAGTTTCTATAGTAAAACAAAACTGCTTCGAAGGACATTAGGACATTTGTCTGCAGTCTATTGCGTATTATTCGAGCGCTCCGGTCGTTATATAATCACAGTAAGTTGTTACTGATATAATCTTTTAATGAACTTGTCCTTAATCCCTGACTTACCGAAGGGAGCAGATGATCTTCTGGTCAAACTGTGGAGTGCAGTAGACGGGAGGCTTTTGGCAACATTTAGAGGTGCCTCCGCCGAAATAACAGATATTGCAGTTAACTTAGATAACACACTGTTAGCGGCAGGTTCATTAGATAGGATTCTACGAGTATGGGATTTACAGACAACAGCCCCAATCGCTGTCCTTCCCGGACACACGGGCATGATAACATCTGTAAATTTCTGCCCATCCCCGCGCGGCGATCTCAAATATTTAGTGACGACTAGCACGGACGGCTCAGTGGCATTCTGGCAGTATACGACTCCCCGCGGTGGGAAGACTATTTTTGCACCGAAGCCTATTCAATACCACGAAAAGTTGCGACCTGGTCAAGCTCAAATGATTTGTGCGGCGTTCTCACCTGGAGGGATATTTCTTGCTGCCGGATCAGCAGATCACCACGTTAGAGTATACATAATGCTGGAGGATGGGCCAAAGAGGATTTTAGAAACTGAAGCCCATTCCGATGCTGTCGATTCGATTCAGTGGGCTCACCGAGGGCTCAAGTTTATATCAGGCAGCAAGGATGGCACTGCACATGTATGGGCCTTTGAATCTCAGCAATGGAAGTCTATGAAGCTGAACATGGCTGAAAGGCTGGAAAGGTGAGTGTATTAATAGTTTTTTTCGTTTAAACAATTTCTAAGAATTATGAATAGCTGTCCGGAGCCTGAGGAAGGAAAAAAATTGAAAGTAACTATGGTTTCATGGGACTACTCTGATAAATACGTTATAACAGCCGTGAACGATTTTACGGTGAGTCTAATTGTAAACTAGATCCAAAATTAGATGAATAATGTTATTATTTCTCTCAGATAAAAGTCTGGGACTCACGAATAGGGAAATTGCACAAAGTTCTTCGAGGGCACAAAGATGAACTTTACGTACTCGAATCGCACCCGAAGGACGAACATGTTTTGCTCTCCGCTGGCCACGATGGACAACTCTTTCTGTGGGACATCGAGCAAGGAATCTCAGTGGCCCATTTTGTTAACAATATTGATGGACAAGGGCACGGTGGGGTTTTTGACGCTAAATGGGCGCCGGATGGAACAATGATAGCTGCAACTGATTCTCACGGACACATTTTAATGTTTGGATTTGGAGCAGGGCACGATCGATTCAAAACGGTAAGCAAAGTCTTGGAACTATTTTCATATATTCCTGACCATACAATATGATTCAGCTACCCCGGGAATTGTTCTTCCACACGGATTACAGACCTTTATTAAGAGACAGTAACCATATGGTCTTAGATGAGCAAACACAAATGATGCCTCATCTGATGCCGCCTCCGTTCTTGGTGGACGTCGACGGTAACCCATATCCTCCAGTATTTCAAAGATTGGTTCCGGGTCGGGAGAATTGCCCATCGGAGCAACTAGTTCCTAACATCGCTGTCGGCCCAGAAGGTGTGGAAGTGGTAGATGGTGGGAGCCTCTCAAATTTGGATAGGTTAATTGAAGCTTTAGCGAATAGACAGGGTCAAGATCAGGCACCAGATTCCAACAATGATCGAGTGAGTAATGCAAAGTATGATTTTCAGCTTGAAATTATCGTATGATTTTTTCTTAGGCAAATATTAACAACAGAATGAATAATTCGCCAAGGGGTAGTATTCCCAACGGACATCGTGTGGGATTAAGACGCACTGGAGACGTTGAGGGCGTTAGACAGAGCAGTGGAAATTGGCAGCGAGAAACAACCTACAAATGGATTCGAAGGACCTATGTAAAGCCCATGAAATATTCTCAGCTTATAGCCCTTAAACAAGTAGTGTTCGCTGCTGGCCAGGATGAACAAGATCAGTACAGGAGGGAAATGAGACGCAGACCGATAATGATTAATACATCAAATGCTAATACAGCTCTACAAAATTCTAAAGGATCTAGAGGTATTCGTGGCACGAGAACTGTAAGAAGAGGTCCACGGCCTGCATATCGCACTAGAGCAGTTCGTGAGCGAGAACCCGTTCAAGAGGAAATTCACGACGAAGAAGAAGATGAGGAGGAAGAGGATTCGGCAAGCAACTCTTCAGGAGATACAAGTTTCTCAACAGGCGTCAACGAAGATATGCTTAGTGAATCAAGCACGTCTGAAACTGAGAGTTCTGACTATTCAGACTGGGTAGCTGATAAACCCGGTCCAACGCTAGAGCCCCCAAAGAGATCAAAGAGGAAACCAGTGCAGCGAAGAAATTTCTCACCCAGCAGCGATACAAGTCAGCAAGGTTCCAAGACAAGGAACAAAAAGAAAATGCCCGTACCTCCTGAGAGTGGTGAAATTCCTGAAGTATATCGTCCGTCGGAATGGCTAACGGAGGTGATTCCACGAAAGGCTCCTTACTATCCTCAGATGGGCGATGAAGTCGTCTATTTCAGACAGGGTCATGAGAGGTACTTGGAAGCTGTTCGAACCAAAAAGGTGTATAAAGTCACTGCCAGTGCAGAGCCTTGGAAAACAATGACTCTTAGGGATCACGAACTGGTCAGGATTATCGGAATTAAATATGAAATTAAACCGCCAAGGCTTTGCTGCTTGAAATTAGCTATTATTGATAGGAATGGTCAAATGACTGGGAGGACATTTACCATAAAATATCACGACATGCCTGACGTTATTGATTTCCTGGTTCTGAGACAAACATTTGATATGGCCGTGGCCAGGAATTGGAGTCCAGGAGATCGATTTAGGTAAGTTATTTCCGTCTTCAATTTAGGACTTATATGAGAATGAGATTTTTTGCAGGTGTATGATAGAAGATGGTTGGTGGATGGGCCAGATAGAATCTCGCCAGCCCTTGTCTTCAGAATTTCCAGACTCTCTTTTTATGTGCTTCAGAGTTCGATGGGACAATGGAGAATATGAAAATATGAGCCCTTGGGATATGGAGCCAATTGACGAGAACAGACTTCCTGCTGAAGTTGGTGGAGCGGTTGCAGTTCTCCCCGAGGAGCTTAGGGCTACATTATATCAACCTAAACCAGAAGAATGGCCACGGGGGGATAGGGATGCATCTTGTCGAAGGATAATTGCTGGACTTGAACAAGTATGCTTTAATTTTTTTTAAATTGCAATTATTCATTGATTTTTTAATAGGTGATGGGACTGGCGATAGCGGACGCTTTTCTAGTTCCTGTGGATTTGAACATTTACCCTGCTTATGCCTACGTGGTTGAGTATCCAATTGATTTAACGACGATTAAAGCACGTTTTGAAAATCACTTTTACCGTCGCATCACATCTGCTCAATTTGACGTGCGTTATTTAGCCACTAATGCTGAAAAGTTCAATCAGTCGCACAGTAACATAGTAAAACACGCCCGGATTATCACAGATCTCTGTTTAAGGATTATAAGGTACGAGGGACTTATACTAATTCTAAAGTTCAATACAAATCGTGCCTTAATTGTCACAGGGATCCCAATGAAGTGGATGTTGGGGCTGTTTATCATCAACTTGTCGACACCTATATTTCGTCAGAATCAGAAAATGAAGACGATGACAACGAACCCGGACCTTCCACCAGCACTGCGGCTTCGACTTCTAAGAGGAAATCTGTTCAGCGGAGGTAGAGATACACGAGAAAGCAATCCACGTTCTAATAACTATACCCACTATCATTCATTTAGATCGAAACGTTTGCATTCAGAAACCGATTGGCGAATAGACTGTCGTGAATTGTTGGAGATGTTGTGGCAATGTGACGATTCCACACCGTTCAGAGAACCCGTCGATACACTGGAACACCCTGACTACTTACAAATTGTAGACACACCAATGGATTTAAGAACTGTAAAAGAAGATCTCCTCGGTGGAAATTACTCTTCACCCGTGGAGTTTGCCAAAGACGTTCGGCTGATTTTCCAAAATTCGAGGAATTACAATACGAACAAGAGGTCACGCGTAAGTATTTCAATTTGTCTCAACTTAATTCACGAAACCAAAACATTTCACGCCAATTCAACGTTTTCATGATACGTGTTTCTGTTTATGCTTTCTCCTCCGTGTCTTGAAACTGAGCTTCAGGGAAATCCGGTAAGGAAGCCGTTAGGAAAATTACGTTCTATTTTTTATTTTCTAAAAAGCGGCTTGATTGGTTCTAGTATTTTATTTCGAAAAGAAATATGATTTCTGTTGGAAACGGACGAGAAGGCAAACAGATGCAAAAAAGCAGTAGAAACATTCTCCTGTGCATTTGTGCAGTGAAAATAATCCCTTGGTCATCTCACGTCTGTTTTTCGCAACTTCTTTATTATTTTTTTTAAGTTAAAAGTGTGTGGCAACGACTAAAACAACCTAACAAAATCAGTAGTTCTTCAACAGTTGTTTGCTGCATCATTATTATTCTTTTCTAACTTAATGGGACGAATCTAGCTTCCCTCATTTCTCTCCATTTTGGGTGTCCCCTTTTGTCCGAGTTGTTTGTTTTCTGTTTGTTCTTTATCTTCTCTAAATTGCTGTAGCCATTCATATGCTGCCCATAGAGCCTGCATAATTCCTCATTTATGGTAATATTCCGTTGTAGATCTACTCTATGACTCTTCGTTTGAGTACGTTATTTGAGACACACATAAAACCCATTCTATGCCATTGGAATGCAGCACGCCGTCGAGCCGACAAAAATAACAGCAAAAAGAAAGCAACGGCTGATCGAAACAAGTCGGTGCCCTCTTCGAATCGACCGGGGCCCTCTAGTCGTCCAGGTCCGTCTAACCGTCCAGGGCCTTCGACGAGGGCCACAACTTCGAACGGGAACGTCGGCTCACGACGTCCAGACAGCTCCGATGATGCTAGCGATGACGACGATGACGATGACAGAAATGCACCACTTCGAGGCAGTCGCACTAGGAATGGTAGGATTTCAAGAAGAGTCGCCACTTCGAGTTCGAACAATGTCACGTCGACTGTGCCACTAGAGCCTCCAATGCCCACCACGTCGGGAAGAAATCTTAGACGAAATGCATCATCGAAACCCAATAGTCAGGAAGAAGAAGAGGATGAAGACGATGATTCCTCATCCTCCTCCTCTTCCTCGTCGTCAGAATCGACAAGTACCTCCAGTTCTTCAAGCTCTTCTTCATCTAGCTCTTCGGAAAACGACAGCGATGATGGTAGCCGAGGGAATCCCGAAATGGGACATAGTAATCGATCCAAAAGGACTGCAGCTAAAAACAAAGGGAACGACTCGGAAGACAGCTACAAGCCGAGCGAAAAGGCCGGTAGGAAGCAAACTAAGCCGGTAAAGCGGAAAAGATCGAATAAAGAAAATAAGGCTACATCCAGACGGCCTTCAAAGCGGCGCCGAGTTGCGCAATTGGACGAGAATGGGTCCAAAAGAGGTAGTAACAAACGTAGCAACTACCGCAGGAAGCCGACGTCTTCTGAGGACAATCACCTCAGCGATGAGGGGAGCAGTGAAATGGACAAACCAAAAACCCGACGAACACGACCTCAAAAAGCAGACAACTTGTCTAGGAAAACGAGGCAAAATGCGGAGGATAGTGAGCGACAGTCTCCAGACGTAGCAAATGTTGTTGTAGGCAGACTTAGATCAAATCGCCGACACGAAACTGATCATAGTTACCATGCAACATCGTCCAGAGCACCGAGCAGAAGAACTGTTGTTGAGTCTGATGATGAACCTGAAGTATCCAGACCGACTAGATCTAGAATAAGAAGAGGTAATACGGGGGGATGGAGCAGAGACAGTGAGGACGAGCATGAAGAACATGATACACAGAGGAGATCGAAGGTAATTTGTTTACTTAGTTAACAATTAAATGAACGCATTAAACTCAATAATATTCCAGCGACAAATTCTAAAACAAATTCGACGCAAAAAGACATCAGAGTCTGAGAATAGTCCAGAGGATTCCCATGTTGCCACGAGCAGTAGGAGGAATCCACCACCGTTCCGACAAGTGCGGACAAATCGAAACAGTCGCGTTTTGCTAGAGGAAGAGACTGATGATGATGAACCTTTAGTTAGCCATCAAAGTACAAATTCGAGTACACAACGTACAAGACCATTAAGAAATTTGAGTAAGTATACAGTAGTGTATAATTACTCGTAGTGAGCACAATTTTAGCCGTTGAAGCATGGTAGTAGCATATCCCAGTAATCATAGTGCCTGTTAGACAGAAATCTTCTTCCTTTCCAGTCTCTATCGCGGCAGAATTTTCTAGCTTTGTAGTTTTTATCGTTGTTACTTTGGTTATTATTTTTGTTAGTTTATTATACGTTATTGTAATATATTTGAAAATTAAACAAAATTCAAACAAGACTGATTCGGCATGATTTCTTTTTTCTATGTTTAGTGTATTTCTTCCAAAATTCTATGAGTCTTTAAAATCACGGGTGGTGCGAAAATATCTGCAATTGGTATTTAGCAAAGTTTTATTTTGTTTTTTGGAAACGTTTCCATTGCAAAGAATTCCTTTGAGTTTTTTCAAAGAAATTCGATGCAAGAAATACATTTGGCCAAAAAAAGAATGAACCTTCGTGCTTTCAAAATTCACTCGTTGAAGAACTACACCCAAAGCGAGTCTCATTTTAACTAACAAAATTTTTTTACCAATTCTTTCTAACCCCAGATGACTATCGGCCCCAGAATGGAGGACCAACATCAATAACGCGTAATCTTCGAAGTGAGCACTCTGTGCCCAGCATAGGAAACTCCAGCCGGCAGAGCAACAATGTGAACAATGTCCTCGGCAGGCGCATTGCAATACCTTCCACATCGACTGCCGCAATAACCCGTTCCCATACAAGTGCGATTGTCAATTCTGATGCGGTGCCTTCCTCGTCATCGCTTGTCCGAGACCATAGCTTTAGATCTCATGTCCAAGTCGATCACAATTACGGGGAACCGGGCCCGTCGACAATGCGCTACACTCGCCGGATGCTCTCGCGCCACCAGCGAAATGCAGACGAGCTGGATCCACTCGCAGATGATGTGGATCCTCTAGAGTTGTCCGCATGCGTGGTAGATCATCATCGTTTGCGAATGCGCAACAACGTGAACAGTACAACTGGTGGTGGTCGAAATGGGATCGATACCGCAATTCCAAGGGTCATCAAGCATCCAGCCCGGCTGAGTCGACTGGGCCACGACATTGAAGGGGAGTCGTCTGAAGATCCGACGGATTCCGAGGACAATCAGCCTCTCACGTATGTGGCAGCAGCTTCGACGTTGAGGAATCGCAATGTGCAATCAGCCTCAAATACGTCTTCATCCGCACGCACCCTGCGGCATCGAAGGTACATCTCTGACGAAGACTACGAGGAGGATGACCATCATCGCGTCAATCGCGGATCGCGGAGCAGTACACGAAACCAGAAACGTCCTCATTACAACGAGGACAGCGACGACAGCTTTGAGCTACATCAGCCGAAGAAACGCCGGACTGGTATGAGATCTTCGCCCTCATCCCCATCATACAGGCAACGCCACAGTGGGCTGGCAACCAGCAGCAGACTTATGGCCGCAAATGATGATAACGCGGACTCTGATAACGAACAAACGGTCAGCATCAGTAGCCGCGGCCGGGTTCGAAAAATAACTGCCAAAGCGAGGGGCCTTTTCAGAGACTAGCATCAGCGGGTATTCCACCGAGCCTCAGTTGTTCATATTCACAACCTATTTCTCCCTCGATGTAATCGTGCAGACAAGTGAAGTGTAATTTTAAGTTTATTTAAATTGAGTAAAGCTTACGCGTATAACTGTATATCACAATCAGAATTAATTGTTAAAAACTCTCCGCCGTTTCGAATGTCTACTTAAATGGCCGTTGTATTATATTCACCCTCCAAAAAAAAAAAAAAGAATGGGAAAACTCGAGCGAAACAATAGGATCTGCCGACTCCAGGGAACTTTATCATCTTATTTAAGTTAAAGCGCAGCCCCATAGATTCTTCGCAATTTGATACATATATTTTTTTCTTTTTTCAAGAAGAACGCTATATTAATACAAATGCCTTTCACTCGATCGCAACCTTACTGTAGATGACATTCCCAATCCCCCACTGCTGTGAAAAACAGCTTAAGATTCAATTCGGATCTCCCTTATTAAATATAACAAAAGTTAAATATCCTCTATACAGCAAACATTTATTTCACACTCCATTTTCACCCTTACGCAATCCCCAAAGGACCTCAAGGCAAAATTTATAAATAAAGGAAAATAAACAGACACTGGCATTACTTACTAAAAAGTAGGAATAATTAGCTAACGTGTAACATTCGTTGGACCTCTACGGCTTCCAGGAATTACTTCCATGCCTGTTTCAGGGCTTTGCGCGACGACAAGTGGTGCACTATCAAGGAGACGACCAATAGACCGATCAGGACCAACGAAATCAGCATGTAGTCAAAATCTTCCTTGAGTAGATCAAATGTTTTCGAAGGAGAAACACGTGTTACGAAAAGATCTGTAAAAAAAGAAATTTTAGAGGACGCAAATTATTTTGTTTCGAGGTTCCGCAGGGCTCCCAAATTGAGCCCTACTAGATACATTTTTTGAATATAATCCTTCGGCTAAGGGAATGCTTAGAATTAATAATTAGAAAAGGATAGGAACTCACCCAGTCCGTAAGCGACAACAAGACATGTGCTTTCCAAACCACTAGGAGCCGTGGCGATCTCCTTAAGTCGAGCAATCGTCTGATTGTAATTTATTACCGTTTCCGAAGGTATTCCCAATTCTGGGATGTACGGAATTGATCCTTCCTCCCTTGCCTGGTTCGAAGTTGGTCTTCTTGGGTCCAGTAGGGCCCACGACATTTCAGCAACACCGCCGCTCGATGTGCCAACTGCAAAAAATGAATTTTTAATTTCCATCCAGCAGAAGAATCAACTTACTTAAAATGTGCTTGTTGGTGATACCACGCTCTGTGATGGTCTCCCGCATTGCTTCAACTGTGGTAGGAATAATAAACGACTGTTTTTCGATTATCGGAAAAGGCGGAGCCTCTAAGGAGCTCCATACAGTACTGTTGGATTGGACTTTTCCTTCGTAGAGTTCCACAGTCGCTAAAAGGTTTTACAACACACTACTGACTTGTATTTTGTGGTGATAATAAAGCGTACTTATTTCGGTGCGACGAGCCTTCTCATTGAAATAAGAATACACGAGCCAATTTTCCGAATTAACAATGTGAACTGGACCGCGAACCTTCCGGTGGGTCATTGAATAGACAACGCTTCCAGAAACCACATCCACTAAATGAACATTCATATCCTTGTTGGTCGATTGCTGGGAGGATGCAACAACGATGGCAACCAAGTTGGGATTAAGGTACTTGTACAGGACTGATCGGTCGCCTAAAACTCGTCCTTGGGAGTGCACTCGTTCTATGGGGTTCTTTGCGGCGATCGCGACGATTGTATGTTGATTGTGACCTAAGTAGGTGTTTCCAAGTCGAATGCTCCACACCTTAAGTAGTCCTAGTTTCTATAAAACAGAAAACTACTGAATAAGAAAAGGAATATTCACAGTAGTCTTTAGAAACCTACCCCGTTAACGGACTGAATATAGTAGCCATCTACATCTGCGGTAGTCCTATTGGCGACGTACACGTACATTCCCTCGGCCTATAAATTGAAACAATTCAAGGAATGTTTTCTATTTCTTGAAATTATACCATTTCCGTAGCGTTTCGTGGAATCACGTGAATCTCATTGTCTTTGTCCAAAAGCAAAATTCCTTTGCTATGGTCTCTTTCATTTTCACGAAGGAGGGCAATCTGCCTAATTTTATAGTCTAAGAGAACCGGACCGTTGTCGAACGGTTCTCCGGATATGGGGCTGAATCGGTAAATAATCCCTCGACCAGTTACCTACAAACAAATGTCTTAACACTTCTTTTTAAACATCATCACCATCGAACCTTATCCCTAGCCAGAATTGCGCAGAGGGGTTGATGGGGGGCGTGCTTCGATGTCCTTTGGATGATTATCTTCATACTCTCCAGACTGTTGAACTTAGAGAAGGAGGGATGGTACGAAGCCCAGATCTTTTTGCCAGAAATGTTGCCAATCCCAAAAAGTTTTCCATTTTCTGTAAGTATCACTAGCATTTTGTGGAGTCCAAAGGCGTCCCGCGTTATATCAGTACTACGACGTTCGGGCTGTTCAGCGAAGAAATCAATCCATGCATTTTTAATAAGGTACAGCTGGGACTGTATTCGACACAAAAAAGCTCCCCAAAGGTCATATTTGCTGCCCCCGTCTGTAGTCTTCTGAATTTCAGTCTCGAAGGCGCTCTGTATTCCAGACAGTGGCAGGTCAATAAGTTCCACAGCGGCTATTCTAGCGAGTGATTCCTCCCGTACCCATTCAACCTTTCCATTTTTAATAAAATTGACGGCATTGTCCGATGTAACTATTAAGGCCACGCATGTTGGGGTAGCAGTTCGTTCTTTGTAACACTCGTACCAGGCTGTGTTTATTGCGCCATGCTCTTTGGGAAGAGGTACTCTCATTCCGAGCTCCTCTATCCTGCTTGCGGTTCCCAAGTTAAATGCATCTATGCGAAGCATTTCGTCCTCAACCGTCATTGCGACCAGCACATCATCATGTTCATATTTAATGACCACAGAATAGCTGCTCCTCAAAGCCCTGCTGCACGTTTCCTTTAATTCGGACGGATCGTACTTCGCGAGAGCATTGCTGAAGATCACCAATTCGCGGTTGTTCACTAGAAATAATCCCTTATAGCCCTGGAAGCACAAAATGGATTACGTTTAAATTATTTCCGAGATCTGGTGACTACTCTACTCACTTGAATTGGTTTAAGGGGAAATTTAACACTTTCCGTAATGATTTTTTCATTGGTTTGCTTGTCAACCAAATCTGTTGCTATCAACCTCTTGCGATTCAAATTGTCCACACAAACATAATAAGTATCAAAAATACCACACTCCTTAGTCCCTTGGAAATGTGCTTTGATATCTACTTTAATAGAGGGTTCTCTCACTTCTCCTGTAAGCACATTATAGGCTGTTACTTCCAACGTATCGGAATCCCTTTTGTGGTAAACAAGGTGCAGGTTATTATCTTTGTACAACCAGAACCACTTTTTAGCCACTTTTGGATCAAACGTTGGCGACCATTCGAATTCGATGTTGCCAGTGCTACTGGACCATCCTCGGACATATGCTGGATACGTTCCAGTTACCGTAATTATGTTAACTTCCTGGCTAGAACGACCCAATGAGGGTGATGAGTCTTCATTTGGCAAAAAGTGGACGAATTCAATTTTCCCTCGTGGGGAATTTTCCAGGATTTGCCGCCAGATTATTTCGCCTGTTTTCACAGACAAGGCAGCAAGCACATCGTCCTCGGTGGCTACCACAATACGGTCAGAGGCTCTCGTGTTCAGAGGCGCAATCGCAATTGGTTTGCCTATGTGCAATCGCCGCCTGCAAATAAGTACATGATTTAATTAGGTAGCAATGATATAAATAATGATTGTATATGTGGCTTAGGGGATTTGAGAACAGACTTCAATCTTAAGGACAATGAGTTGGCTTTTAGATGACTATGAATTAAAGCCGGAAAAGGCCACGCGGATTTACCAGTCAAATTTTCCCACTTGGTCCTCATACAACGCAATTGATAAATGTAGAACAGTTAATATTGTCAGTAGAAAGAATTCTATAAATTTTAACTTCATTTTGGATTAATACTTCATTCAAATTATTGACTTAAATGCGAAATTTTGTCTCCTCCTCCTTGTTTACCGAGAAAAAGAATGACATATGTCAAGCAATGTTTCGGAGTATCATATGTAAAATTCTGAACTGGACTTTAGATCCGAAATGTGTAGATTTCTTATTTTTGAAAAATCTTAGATTTAAAGCTACAAAATGAATCCAAATATTAAAATATACCCAGACATTAAAATAATGTTTAAATTATTTATATAAAAGATGAAATATCTAAAAACGAAAATAAAAATTAAATTTCCACGGCACTTTTCCACATAGTTTCGGACTCTTATGTCACAAAATTTACCGAAGAGGCCTAAAAATTTGCAACAATTGTCACTTGTGTTTATATGGAGTGTGCCTAGAAGTGAAAAATCTGAGAATTTATTGAAAACTAAAAGGATATCGTTGTAAAAATCATATTATTTAATCAACATGAAAGAGACTGAGATTTTGGACCCTACAAACATCGTAAAAAACAGGGAAATACTGTACCGATTGATTATAAGGTAGTGACTACTGTTTGACCATTACCTTTTTCTACTGATTTTTGTTATATCCGCCAGCCAGCTTTTTTATGATGGATATCACAACATAGCAGTAGAATTGGCGTCTACCGTAAGAGCAGATCCTCCGTGTCCTCCCAGCGACAGACTTCTTCATGTGATGATATCGGGTATGCAGAGTGAGACCCCGAAGGAGCAGAATATTTATGACGATATCACAGCAGGGATCGGTAATTCCTAACTTTCTTTCGAAAGTGTATGCATTTCTTATGGTAAATCCTTGTAATAGACCTCGAATTCGAGACAGAAGGGTCCTCACTGGCCCCCGAACCGGCTTCATACGAGACAGCTTACGTGACCTCGCACAAGCAAGCATGCCGGGCCGGTGCTTTCAGCTTTGATGGCCAACTAGTTGCAACTGGCAGTGTAGACGCTAGTATTAAAATTCTGGACGTCGATAGGATGTTGGCCAAGTCGGCACCAGAGGAAATCGAACCCGGTCGAGAACAACAAGGCCACCCGGTCATCCGAACTTTGTACGATCACACGGACGAAGTCGCTTTTCTGGAGTTTCATCCGAAGGAGCAAATACTCGCCTCAGGTTCTAGGGATTGCTCAGTTAAATTGTTCGATATTTCGAAGGCGTCAGTGAAGAAGGCTCACAAAGTTTTCACAGACTGTGAGCCGGTAAGATGCCTGTCCTTCCACCCGACCGGAGATTATATGGCTGTCGGGACGGATCATCACGTTCTGAGAATCTACGACATAAACACATCTCAGTGTTTCGTTAGCGCTATTCCTTCCCAGCAGCACAAATCGACAGTAACTTGTGTGAAGTACGCGTCAACGGCAAAGGTCAGTTTTCGATTCATAAGCGTTCTCTTTAATGTGCAATATATCTTTAGGTTTATGCTACCGGGAGCACGGATGGTGCAATTAAGTTGTGGGACGGTGTGAGCGGACGGTGTATCAACACATTCCCACAAGCGCACGACGGAGCGGAGATTTGCTCACTACAGTTTTCCAGGAACGGAAAGGTAGTTTATTTTACTTATGAAGAGTGTTTCAATAACATATATGAGCTTTTTCAGTATTTACTGTCTTCAGGGAAGGACTCGTTAGTGAAACTGTGGGAGCTGAGTACAAGCCGGTGTTTGATAGCTTACACCGGCGCCGGAACAACAGGAAAACAGGAACACAGTACTCAAGCTGTCTTCAATCATACAGAGGACTACGTTCTTTTCCCAGACGAAGCAACCACGTCGTTGTGCTCTTGGAATTCCCGAAACGCCTCCCGGCTACACCTGATGTCGCTGGGTCATAACGGCCCTGTCCGTTACATTATTCATTCCCCGACGCATCCGGCTTTCCTCACCTGCTCTGATGACTACAGGGCACGATTCTGGTTTAGACGGTCGACCACCCACTAGTGCCCTTACAAAAAGATTTCCTTCGTAGTTTTTAAACATTTGAATAAAGTCGTTACCCTTCAGGAACATCTTCCCAACCGCCCATTCCGCCATCTACAGGTCTTTTCGTTGATCTTTCGGAGAAGCTCCGGGACGTGTCTCAACGAACGGTTTATAATTTACCACAGTATGCATGTTTCCACTTAAGATTTGGACTTAATTAAATTATTCTTGACGTATCATGCTAGGGAACGTTAAATTCCCGTCGGAATTCTCTTGTTTGAAGTAAAGAGCCAGGTCTATTGAGCAGTCTTGTTAACGAACGGTTGAGGACTTCTTCAGATTTGTCAACGAACAGACCTATAATCCCGAGTTGGTCACGTGACCGACGCGAACAAAATCCGCCATTTTTGTATGTGCTCTCAGATAAACAGTGAGCGAAGAACGTTAGAAGTAAAAGTCATTTGCTGTGCTATTGCGTTATTATTTATTATTGAAACTGTTGCTTAAAGCATTGTAAGATTGCAGTCGTTCGCAATCAGTTGGAATAATCGGTGCGCAACACGTTGATCATGTCGGAATCCCAGAATGAAAATCCGCCAGCGAAAGAGGGTGAACATAAAACCCCGGTGAGTAAATTACGAAGTGCCAAGCGTGCCAAAGATCGGCGGCCTCCGTGTGGTGTAATGCTGGGTGCTGCTGTTGGCCGTCGGCAGGCGATCCGTTTTTTTTGAAAAAGCCGCACTTCGTTTGGGCCGAACGGCGCGGGACAGTGGTCAGTGGTTTGGAAAAAATGCGATTTCTTATTTGATTAAATAATCTAATGTAAGCCGAGGGGTCTGATAGCGCGAAAGCTAGGAAAAAAATGCGGCAATTCAAAGGCAACGAGAGGACAAGTGTGTTCGCTGTGCGGCGTGTGTGTGTGGTGAGAGAACGTGTTACGGGCCCCGTGTGTGAAATTATGACGCGGGCTCACCTATTTTATCGGGCGGCAAACGTTCGCTTCTAGTTCATTTCGGAGCGCCCATAGAGATCTCGAGGGTTATGTAAAAAAATACGAGAAAGCTCTGGCTCAAGTGGTGCACAGAAACTTCCATCGAGTTTTGCCGCCAATTACCGCGCCGCCGAAGGACGGGGGGCTCTCACTCGAAGTTGTGCGTGTTTTCCTTCCGGCAGAATTTGGTGCGCGCGGTAGGGGGAGGACGCAAAGGCGTCGCGCGAAAAGGTCGTGGAAAGACGGGAAAATCTTCGAATCTCATCTCGTGGAATTTTTCGCGCCGATTTTAGAGCGAGATGGAAACGCGCGAAGGTCGGGGACAGTGAAGGAGACAATTTTTAGTGCAAGACGAAAAGTGCGCCACAACGTTCAAGCGCCGTCCGTTGATTTCGCATTATCGGGTTCGGCAGCATCACAGGCGGCGGGAAATTCTGTCGAAGTGGGAGTAGGTCACCGACAGCCCGCTTCTCTGACGCCCTTCTGGCCCTGCTTTGGTTGCCAGCGTGCTAATTGGACTTGTTATCAGTAAAACAGCCAAAGCCCTGCTTCGACTGCCGTTTCATTGGCGGCAATAACTCTAGAGCGGGCAACACGTGCACAAATGTCCGTTACTGAATCACTGGTTTCAGTCGACCAAAGGAACTTGTGACGAAAGCGGCGGTGCTGCGCGCCACTCGTCGCTTGGTGAACCCAGTCCTAAATGCCTGCCACTCGGGTGTGTTCCAGACCGAGCCCAAATTACCTCTCTGCACCACACAGGGCGCTACGCTTTTATTCCCGTTGCCGAGTTGTGACACTGAGAGGCTTTTCTTTTTGGGATTTTTCCAAAGGTGCACTGAAGCTGTTGCAAGAATCGGATGTTGGCTGCTCTCGTCTTTATTTCTCGAAGGCGCACTTCGTTTATTTTTGTCTGTAACCTGTTGATAGCCAGACACGTCGAAAGGGATGGAAAACATTTGTAATGATGACAAAGCAAAAGAGAATTGAATAAATGCATGGAAATTGCAGAAAGTGCTAGGCAAATTACGAATTTGGCAATGGGGTGCTTTACACAAATTTAAAGGAGTCAGGTAGCATTCTAGAAAATTTGTGTACTTTCAGATTATTTCAATAGCATTTTCAAGAATCTACTCGGCAAACACAATGAACAACAAATTAAATTACGTTGCATATTGAGAGGGGAAACTGACTACTATACTACCGAGGATGTATTTATGTTCCAAAAAATGCTTTATGTATTTATGAGAGGGGATTTTGTTGTATTAATTCCAACTTTCTATGTCCTATATACATATGTATAGTACTAAAGTCGAACAAAAATGTTCAAAGTTCATTAAGACCCAGTTTTATTGAGATTTCATTTAGCACAGCCTCCATGTATTTCTTAAATTAGAAAAAATCTTTACTTTCCATATGAATAAAATTCGGGGGTAGCAACCAATAAACCAAGGGGTTTATTGGTGAATATAATAGAAAGTACCCCAAATATTCCAGTTTTTATTTAAATGAATAAATAAATAAATCACTGTACATGCTGTACTTGATAAAATCAAATTTAATTTTATGTAGACAAAGCGCACACCTTCTAAACGCATGTCTATAATCGAACGCGCACAGCGTGAAAGTGAGGAACTCATAAAAAATATGGGTGGAAGCTTAGATGTTGAAGGTGGTCGTCGAACGCGTTCAAGTGCAAGGGGAGCGAATGCCCCAACAACGCCATCAACTCCGCCTCCAACAAAGAAGGCTAGAACGACCACAACAACACCACGTCGTGGCAGGCAAAAGAAAAACGAAATAATCGAAGTCAACAATGACGAAAAGGTTGGTGAAAAGGTAACACGGTGAACATCTTCATGACAATATCAATTTTATTAACTAAATCGTTTTTCTTTTAGGTCGAAGGATCCCCCAAGAAAACTGAGCCTGTCCCTGCAGACGATGTAACAGATAACAAAAAGGATCAAATAGAGAATTGCACGGAAAACGCTGTTACCGCAGATGGTAAAACAGAAGGCATCACGAAACCGATTGATGAAAAGCATTCAGAGCCAATGGATGAAGACGATGCTGCGGCGAAAAAAGCGAATAGTGAGCAAAATTTGGAAAGTATAAGTACAGAGGTTGTAGAAGCTAAGGAAGAGGAGACCAGGTCAAGTAGTCAAAAAGCGGACCAACCTGCCGAACCAACAACAACAGCGGTCAACGTATCGGTTCAGGAGGTTGAAACAGTGGCGGTTGATAAAAACCCAACTGAATCAGTGCCAGAGAAGAAAACTGAGACAGTAGAACCAATGGAGGTCGATGGATCAGCGCAGAGCGCCGACAAGGCAAAGAACGCAGCCGCCAACGATTCAAAGGACAGCCTGGTGGTGGGAGATTCAACAAACGTCGACAATATCGATGGGGCTAAAACAGCTGAAATCCACGGGAATTCAATAGAAAAATCAGCGGAACCGACGATCGAGGAAAATAAAGTGGGCGAAAGCAAAACGGGGACTGATGTGTGTAAGTAAAAGTAGTCCTATATTTGACCGCAATGTTAGTATAATTTCTAATTCGTGTTCTTATTCAGGTGAACCAAAAATATCATCACCGACAAGCACAGGCGATGTTGTTGCCGCGCAAACGTGTAATTAAATTTACCTTTTTTACTAACAAAGTGAACATCTACAAAAAAGAAAATATGTTTAATTTTTTTAATAATTTTAAATAATACAAAGAAAAAATCCAAACAAAAAAAGGGAGAACAGAGTGAAACCAGAATACACCTTGCAGTGGAAGAATTTGTAGGAGAATTTTTTATGTTTTGCATTTTTTTTATCTGAACTGTGTTGAGGGCAGAACGAACCATCGAAAGTATCCCCCCACGCGGCGCGCCCACATACCGTTTTTACCACGTTTCGAGGATGGTATCGCGCATGTAACATATGGCGTAATTGTAATAAAACGCGTACGATAGCTGCATATGTGTTAGTTTGTAAAAAGGTGAAAAATTGGAGAAAAACAGATATTTTTAAGAAAAACAAAAAAAATGAACGCAAATCAATTTGAGAGTGTTTAAAAGGAAAATATTAACGACAATTTAGAAGTAACTATGTTCAAATTGTAAAAAAAAATGACTAAAAAATAAATAAAAAAATATAAGCTGATCTTTTGAATGGACAATTCCCTCTACTCCCTCCTTATAAAATTAAAATTAGCCTTGAATGTGCTCCGTGGGAGAACATTTGCTTCAATTTAATTTCCCTTACTTTACTTTGCTCCCCACTTTATATTAAACATTATCTTCAGCCATTGCGATAAAGTCAACAGAATGTGGTATTTTTTTCATGGATTATGAATTCCACCCCACTTTAAGGTCTTTATTTGTTAGTAAAAGTCCAAAAAACTTCTGAAAAGAAATAACCGTTTTAAGTTTTCACTTTTATTTACTTTGATAAATGTACACTCCCGTTTTTTCTCTTCATTTTGTTGTTAAAATTATTAATTAAAACATTTTGTTCGGAATTATTTCGAGTAGGCCAAACAGATACAAGCAAATAACTAAAATATAACTTAAAACTACGGTAATAAAAGATCACAATTAAATGTTATGTTGTACGAATATTCGAGGATATTTAACCACCCATTTGTCGAGGTGTATAAAGTCTCAACGGTAGAAAAAATTGTGTCTAAATGAAATCAATCCACTCTGCAGTCTTTCTGTACATGTAAAAAATATGTTAAATATAAAAAAGGGAAATGCACGAAAAAGAGAGCGCAACAATAAATTGCATGGAAAGTGTGGATAAATTAGAAACGTTTCGTCGTTGGTTTCTTTATATTCTTTGTTTTGCTTTCACTTTTTTTAATACATGTTTTATGTTTTTTCGTCGTTAAGTACACACCGGCTAACTAGGCAATGGTACTTTCCGTTTTTTAAGTAAGTTTCTCCTTTTTCGTTATAGGGACTAACTTGAAGTGAAATTAAAATTTCTTTGCTTCCTCGATTTTGTTTTTGTTTTTAGGTTTGAACACTCATAATACTGAACTTTTTTCGCTATATTTATCGGCCTTCTTTATCGAAATCGCCTGCTGGCGCTTCGACTGTGATCCGCATCCTGTTTTTTCTTCTCTTTTTCCTTTTTTGTAAGTTATTACGTCTTAAACATGCAATAAAAGTAGAACGTGTATATCTTTTCTTATCTATGCATAGAGCTATTCTAGATAATGTTTACTTAATTTTTTTGCGTTTTTTTTTTTCATTTTTTGTTGGTTTTTTCATCTTTTGTTTACTTTTAACACCTATAGTTAAATAATTATTTTGAAGGCGACTAAAACCGCCGCATTTCATTATTAAGACTAAAAATTTAAAATTTGTGTTTTGAACGCTTTCCACTTGTCTGCTTAAACTCTTATTAATAAATGTTTTTCACTTCACTTCTCCTCTTGTTTTTTGGTTCGATTACTTTGGTACGCGTGCCTCCTCATCTTCTAAATTTAATAATGTTTTTAAAACACATAATGAGTTTGCTATATGTAATATGCTGAATACAATCAATAATATCTAATTATGGCGAAAATATGGTAACGGTTACTTTGTGTCTTGTGCTCCTCCCCACACTCTTGCCACTTTTATAACTTTTACACTTTTTCTCGTTTTTCTTTGTTAATTCTATTTTCTGTTTATACATTTTTTTTTTAATTAAACGCTTCTCTTGCTCGCTACTGAAATAGTTTCACACTTCAAAGAGACCCTATGACTGCATGATTGCCTGCAACTAATATTTTTGATATATATAACGGAAGAACCTCTTAAAGAACCATTTTAACTCTGTCCTATACAATTTCTTATTTTCAATTATTATTTTTTTCCTTTTGAGTTGTAAGGGCGTTTTTAATCATTTCCTTAAGAGTAAATTCCCTCTAAGTTTTCCTTTTTAATTTTTATAATATGAAAATTTCTTTAAATTTTTTCTCTCTGCTACACGTATTGCTAAATGTTTTGTACGATTGGCATTTCTTTTTTTGCTTTAACTTACTCGTTAATTCGTCCGTATTGTTACAGTTTTTCTAATGTTAAGTTTTTTACTCTGTGTTGTTTAACAAGGATTGCGAAGAATGCACAAAAGTGTATATGTTGCTGCCTGGATGGGTATAGTACACACATGCGGTCGAAAAAGGGCTAATGCAGGGAACTTATCAGATTATAAATGCATCCACGTGGAAATATGTATTATAACTTAGACTTTTAATAATTCATAGGAAGTTAAAATTAATGACGCCTTGAGAACCTGGTTCAGAATATTGTTCGTTCTATATACACAAAATAAAATTCAGATTCCATGAAGTAAAGCAACTGTTTCATAACTACAATTCTAAGAAAAAAAAAAAGCTCATTTTCCAAACTCCCAGATGCACTTAATTTGAGTAGAAAATAAAACCGACCTTTGACACAGTCAAAGCCACAAGTTCTGTAAGTATTGACTGAAGTAATAATCTTAAGCCTGTAAAGGAATAACAGGGAAAACAATCGCCTATTTCTGCTCAACTAATCTGAACAGTAACGATAACTCTTTGAGAAACATTTCACATACCATCTAAATTTGTTTATGGCTGAAAAAATATCATCCCTTAGAGAAAGTTACTTAAGTCTCATTCATTCTGTTCTTCGTCTGACGAAGAGCTAGCTGGGATTGAGGAGAACCACGTTTCTCGATTGTTTTTCATCGTCCTACAGAAGAAAAGATACTATTTTTAAAAAATAAATAATAATAAAAACCTTAAAGAACCTACGTAGTTTTCTTCGTGTTTGTTGGAAGAGTTAGTGATGCCCTGTAGTAAGCCTGCTCCTCCTCCTTATCGTCCATTTTCCTCTGTAGGGTCATCGTTTCCTGTGGGGCCTCTTCGATTTCTTCATCCAAGTAGTACCTGGAGCTGTGTGCAGTCTTGCAGTTCTCGCACTCACTCAGATAGTCATCATCCAAGCTGGTATCGTTGGGTAAAAAGTGCTCCTTCGGATTGGAGCAATTTTTCGAAGTTGTACAAACTGGAAGCGGCTTCTCGTCAGACTTGGCTATTCCGTTATTGAACTTCTTTAGGGTGGATGACTTCTTATCATCGGTGGGTGATGGTTGGGGCTCCGGGGCATTTGGTATGTGTGATTCGCTATTCAGGTGGTTCTCATTTTGTGTGGGAAAATTTGTCTCGCAAATACCCGCCTTCAAGTAGCACGGTTCTGTAACGTTTGATGAAGGTGACGGAATGCTTATGACCGAGGGTACCTTGCTGACAACGCTGGCGATGGTGCTGTTTAACGACATTTTCCCATTCGACTGCTTCGGTAGGGTGTATGTGGCGTGGTTGCTTTGCATCGGATAAAACGTGGCAGAATTAATCTTGCCTAAGCTCTGAGACCTTTCCGCGTTTAGCAGCCCACCGGAAGCTGGAAGCGTTAGAGTCGGAGTGATTTTCTCCTCCTTTCGTGGCAGTGATTTGGTCTGAGGAGAAGTCGAGTTTATCTGGTGTGAGTAGCCTGTGCGGGGGATCGAAGACGTCCTCGGCAGCATAGATTGCATCGTCTCGTTCGGCTTGGATATTGTGTGAATTTTTGAGACAAACAGAGGGTTCGATGTCTGCTTAAGGCTCTGGTTCTTGTAGAGCTTGGGTGGCAACACGGGATTCTGTGCTGGAGTCACAGGTACTTTCGATATACCATCGATAAACTGAAGAGGAAATGGAGCGTTTAGCACCTCGCTGTTCGCTTTAAGTACACTATTGTGACTGTTTTGACTGCCACCGCCGTGGCATATCTTATCCTTAGGTGTGGGGGCCTTGAGGATCGACTGAACCTGTCCATGGCTGGCATTCATATCGTGCCGAAGCTCACCTATTTGCTTGGATATTGTGGCTATTTTCGTATTGATATTGCCTTGCCCGTAGACAGAGCTCGAGTGATGGTGACTAGAGCGTCGCAGAGTGCCATTGGCCGAATTCTGTTCGATCTTCATTAAAGATGGGGTATCGTTGTTCAGCTTGGAGATCGTCGGTATCTTGCCAGAAGACAATGACGACGATGTCTTAGGTACTATGCTCGCTTTTGTGCTAACTAATTTCGTGGTTAGCGTTGAGAGAAAAACATTTGAATTACCCTGTGATGCGGTGAAATGGTTCGCCCCCATATACGTCATTGGTACGTGCTGCACCGGACACTGGCATATTGGCTTCTTATTCGCTGATCCACTTTGCCCTGAACTACTGGGTAACGAGTTGGTACCGTCGGTGTTCTTAAGATTAATTAGAAGGGGATCTACGGCAGTAAAATGACGAGGAATAGTGCGATGATAACGCCGGGAAGATGATGGAGTTTTCATGCCTTCATTACTTCCATTGGACTGCGGTTCACGACGCTCGTCCTCATCAAATAGCGGTGGGGGGAGAATTGTTGTCGGACCATTCCTTTTGCCATCTTTATCCGAACAATCGGTTATACTAGTGGAATTAATCGTATTTGATCCAGAATTTTCTTGTTGAATATTCTTATGGCCCTTGCTGCTTATTACTTTAGAATTTAGAGTGCAATTTTTGTAGGTGCATTCAATGGCCTGTCCCACAGGAGGTTGGGCATGATTTTGCACCATTACTTGGGTCGTTGCAACGGCACTCTGTGTAAGTGCATTTCCCAAATTTGGCTGGGCGCAAAGAGCATTCCCGGCATTTCTTGGCTGTAAGATATTCGAAGGCTCTCCAATACTACTTGATGATGAAGAGGAGCAGTTAGAATGAGTCTGAGTGGACCGTGGCTGGTTTAACGAGGATGAACCACAGCTGTAATATGAAAATAAAAATAAGTTATTTGTTTAGTGTTTTTTTTTTTAATTGTTGGTATAAAGGTAGGCAAAAAAAAAATTTACCTGTATTGAGACTGGTGATTCTCGGCAGACAGACCGCCCGCACTATTTATATTAATGTTGATTAAATTTGTTGTGCTAGTTGTGATATTCGGTTGAGTCTCGTTTGACGGGTTGTCGGTTGGATTAATTCCAATAGGCAGTGAACGATGAGTTGTGGTTGCAACACTGGAAAAAATGCCTGGTGTAAGTATGCGGGTATTTCATTTGATTTCAAAGAAAAAATTACCTCACTGTGCACTGAGTGTTAATTGCTTCAGACTGAGCGAGCGCTACAGCCTCTTCATATGGTGGTGGAGCCTCTCCCCGAGGAAAGTATCCATTCGGCGGTTTCCACAGTTGATAGTGATTAGAATTCCCCTCGTAGGGGTACTCAATTCCTATAGAATTTCCTCCCATATAGCCAATATTGCCGCCAATGTACCTGGTTAACGGAAGTTCCATTTAGAAAAAAATCAGCATCAGGTCGAGGCCAGTACAGGTCTCGAGTGCTTTGACCTGATTACCTCTTTTCACGTTGTTGTTTTGCATTTTGGTGCACTTACCCAATACTTCCAATGCTACGTTGGTCATCGTTATTCTGGCGACTCTCCCTAACGCGAATCTTCCGCTGGCGCAGCCGATTGACTAGGAAGAACAGCAGCGACAGGGACAAGGTGGCCGTGATGCCACTAGCTACCAGTCATATCCCAAAATCGGTGCTTCGGTCCGTAAAGGTATCATCTAAGCAGACATATTCGCAGCAGTTATTCCCCACTTGAAATGATTTACAGTCGCTGGGCGGATGGCACAGAACAACCTTACAGCCCTTTGGGTGTCCATTATCGCACACACAGAGCTTGCAGATATCTGGCCCTGGCATGTAATGCATGCCACTCTCGTAAATACGCCCGTTAAAATCCCTGCACTGTCCAGCCAATATATTTGATCCGGCGGATACAACATCTTTTTGAGCCATAAATGAAAAAAAATACCGTTTTTTTAATTTATCGGGATGCCCTCGATTTGACAGAAGTGGTAAGCATAAAGAGCTACTTTAGCAGAGGATACCCACCTCGAAAATTTTCAATTAAAATTAATACCAAAGTGAAACGTTGGTACATTGTCCTAATTGTGTGCGCCTAAATTTGACGAAAATGCTAATTAATTGCGAGTAAACTACGCGGAACTAATGTAATTCTTTTTCTAAAACTTTTTGACAAGTGCTGTCAAAGAGAAAAATAAATTTGTCGATTTTTGTGTGAACGGTATTACCATGCGAAGAGAAGATAAAAGAGGATATGTAGTTCTGATCTTTATATGTTATAAGGCAATGTTTGTATTTACAGAAATCTCTTCTTAATATCTCTTTTTAATTAATTATATTATAAACCTAAAGAAAGTACCGATACTTTAAATACAATGTAATATGCAAGAGTTTCCATATTTTAAATAATAAATACCACGGTTATTAAATTTTTGTACAATTTTACATCTCTCTGCTGCTGATTCTTTAATTAATTAATTAAACTTGACAGTTTTGTCAGCTTCAAAAAGCGGCCGTTCGCGCTTAAACGGTCAAGACTGAGTGACTGAGGTTTATTTCAGACGATTTTTAGCAAGATTTTGACATTTTTTGATATGATTTAAAGGTAAATGAATCTATATTGGATGTTAATTTTACAGAATCAAACTTTACAGTTAACCACACTGCTGGAAGACTGGTGATACAAGTGTTGTTTACTAATTTTTTTAAAGATTCAGGCTTATCTAGCAAAAATTTTCGTCTATTGTACTTCTTACATTAAACTATGGAAGAATTAAGTTTTAAGGAGAGTTACTTAAAATTTTATTTCGTTGTAAACGACAATATTGAGGATATGAAAGATGTATCCAATGATATGAACGTCGCCTTCGCTGTAAGGAATTTTCTAGTTTTCTACTATTTCAACAAAAATTAATAGTGAAGTCTTACTTTAGAATATCAAAGAGTACTTCCCAGATGACGAGAGTGTGCAATGGATACAAAAAGCAGAATGTCTGAAGATTACCGGCAAAACGAAGAGAGATGTTTTCGTTTTAGACGAATTTTCTGGAGATGTTTTTGACTATTTACAGGAAAGCAAAAGTTTGTAAGTATTAGAATGAATTATCAAAATTTCTAATCGATAAATATTTTCAAAAACTAAGAATTGTTGGTCCTCGATGCTTAGTTACCTGTTTAACTGAGAATTCCTCCATTCCACGAGGTAAATCGCCGGTTTACACCACAGCAATGAGAGATTTAGTTATATCGGCTTCAGGTTTTTCAGTTCCAGAGAAGGTAAATTGATTAATCAATACTTCCCTTATTAATTTGCGCTTTTCAGGCAAAGATAAAATCCCTTGTCTCTTGGATGGGTGGATACTATTTGGACGACTTGAGTCTGCAGTGCACCCACTTGGTATCCAATACAGTCCAGTCCAACAAATACGAGCAGGCTGCTCTGAATGCTATTCCCATTATGCAATCAGACTGGGTGTATACAGTCTGGGAGCGAAATAAGAAGGAAACAATTTCGGCGACAAGCAGAGAATTCGAGAAACACCGTCTGCCCATTTTCTACAACTTAAACATTACATCCACTGGTCTTACCGGCGAAAAAAAGAACAAAGTGATGAAGTTAGTGGCTGAAAATGGAGGCATTTATCAGAGGTCTTTCAAGTCAAGTGTTATAGGTATTTATCACATTCTGAAAAGCCAAAACACGGCACAGAGCACACGTCTCTGCTTTCAGATATCTTAATCACAGAAAAGGACAAAACTGATTCTGAAAAGTACCAGGCAGCAGTAAAATTCAAGAAAGACTGTTTGCTGCCCGACTGGATTTTTGATAGTGTTACAAAGGGCTACGCTCTCCCTACACAACACTATAAAGTCGCAAGGATGAAAATTTCAACTCCTACGAAATCCGAAAGAAGTAAGAACTCGCCGAATGTAATGCTTCTAAGTTTCTATTGGCTCTTCTTACAGGTGTCAGTATATCTGATTTTAATCCTGATGGTACTCAGCTTTCCGACATATCCCATATAGCATCAGGCAGAACGAATTGCACAATAAATGAATCGTTATGTAGTGTAGCTTCAAGTAGCACAAAGTCGCAAAAAGTAATTCGACCGCCTGCTAGCAAGCAACAAGCCAGAACGTATAAGATCGTTCTGGAGCAGATTAATCCTGAACAAGCAAAGAAGGCAGGATTATTCCTGGATGGATGTTCTGTACGCTGCAGCGTGATTTTCGATAAGCTTGCTGATATGAAACGATCTTTTAGGTGTATCTATCGGGCTTCACTGGAGCCGAGAGGGAAAAGCTGAACAAAATTCTAAACGCTGGTGGGGCTACACGCTTTGATGAGATTTGCGACAAGCTTACTCACATCATCATCGGTGAGATGATTCCGGCTGAGTTGAACGCAATAAAGTCCAACAGCATTTCGTGAGTGTTTGTAAAACGAAAGTTAAGATTGTGTTGTGAATTATGTCTGAGTTTCCAGGGCTCCAGTCTTAACATTGGAATGGTTGGTTGAAAGTATAAAAGAGCAACAGCCTGCCGATGAACAGCGTTTCATATACAGCGCAAAACTCCCAATTTCGGTTGAACCGGAAATGCCTTCTCCGGCTAGCAAAAAGGTAGGAGGACTCTTTTGAAACACCCTACTGCAATTTAAAAATCTTGCCTCCTACAACTAGCTTTGTTGTCAAAGTTAAAAATTTGTTCTTTTAAAATCCTGTATTTATTTTAGACTCTCCAATCGATGAATCACAGTTTTAAGAAGCCGGCTGTCCCCAAGAAACGCCGGTTATTTGAAGACGAGACCGCACAGGCAGAGGATCCCGGAGAGAAGGACTTTCTGCAACAGTATACGGAACAGCATAGGACTCCGAACGCTCTCCCACCTATATCAGTAGTGCCGTCGGCTGCAAAGGATCCTCCGCCCCCACCCGCTTCCGCAGAGACGGACTCCCAACTTTACACGGCGGACTATGAGAATCTGAACTTTTTTGCCGGACTGAAAGTGTATATTCACGACCACTACGACGACCTGCTGAACGAGTTGGTGCAGGATTGTGAAAATGCCGGAGCCGAATTGGTCAACGCCAAATATTCTGGAGAAGTTGACTATGTAATTGTTCCTTCGGGGAACTCAACGGATGTTAAGAGTATTCCCGTGAAGGCCAAGCATATTGTGAATAATTTGTGGATTGTAAGCTGCAGCTCTCGTTCAGCACCGCTTCTAGAATTGAATATCTTTTTTGCAGGAAGATGCTATCAAGGAAAACCAATTGGTGGAGGAGGAATACTATCACGCTCCTATTCCCAAAACCGCTGATTCGAAACCCTTGGTGGAGATGCAGGTGGTCATCAGTTTGTACGCGGCCAATGAGCGACTTTTTATTGAGTCGTTGGCTAATGTTCTAGGAGCTGCTAAGGACGACGTGTACGCCAAAAAGGAACGTCCACTTCTGATATGCAAATCGCCTGAAGGGGCTAAGTATAATGCCGCCATCAAATGGGGTATTAACGTAAACGCTGGTTGTTGGCAGAAGATTCAGACTAGTTCGTTTTAGGTTTCCCTGTGGTAACATCTGAGTGGCTGATTGAGTGCGCCAAGGAGGGTAGAAGAGTGGACATGTCTCCTTATTTGGTGGGTGATGCTGTTGTGGACGACCAATTTTTTCTAGACAGATCAAGGAAGTTTTCTATGGAGTCATCTTCTAGTGAAAGTAACATACGAACTAAGGGTAAGGTTTAAGATTAATTGCATATACTTGAACAGGATCAATTGGAAACGCTAGGAGTTCTGATTCAGAGAATAAAGCGGAGAATCCAGCTCCAACCGAGCCAGTCGTGCGCCACAAGAGAGTGTCTGAATTGGCTAACGTATCGAGTCGGCGGTCTTACGGGAGTTCCAATGGTGAGTCAACGCCCACTTCGCCGGACGCAAATCCTTCCAACGTGTCGGACTTTGTAAAGGAATTTGATACTCCTTTACGTGAAACGTTGTATAACATCATGAAGGAGGATAAAGGCAAGGACAAGTTAATAGCTACACCCGGGACTAAAATGAAAACACCTCCAACGCCAAAGGTGCCTGGTAAGTGTTTAAGATCAAAGGCAAGAAGTTAGTGTTTTTCATCTTTTTCTTTCTTGGCTAGACTGGTGCACTGCTCCGGAACACGAGAAAAGAAAGCTTGCGTTTTTTGACAGGTATTACATCCCCATAGAAAGGAAGAAAAGAAGAGAGAGCACGGTATGATTTGTCTAGTTAAATCAGAATGTGAAGATCTTAAATGTTTCTCTTTTAGCCATTAAGCGAACTGAAGAAGCGACTTTGGAAGGAGGCTTTGGGCGACGATTACGTAGAGGAGTACAGGTACACTCAGTGCAACACCCAGACTCAGGCTGTGGACAACCACAGCGATGATGAGGTATTTGTCGCTGCAGCGTCTACTTCAGACTCTAGGCGATTGGAACAAAATGAACAATCCTCGAATTTCAAGCGGTTAAGCGACTTCATCAAGCAACGAGAGGAAAGCAAGGGCCAATTGCCACACCCTGTGGTCGAGTCAGACATCGCTCCCTCAAGACTCCCCGAGTCTCAAGTACTGCCAGCAACAGCTGAAGAAAAGGATGATATGATTGGATGGAAAGACCCATCCGAGTTTATGCCCAGGAAGAGGTCTAAAATGGACGTGAAGCGGTACAAAGGCATTCCCAATTTCAGTATCTCATGCTCTGCGGACAAGGTAGGCTGAAAATTGTTGAAGATTTAAGGAGTTTAGAGAGTTGTTATTCTAGGAAAAAATTATTAGCCAAATAAAGAGTCTGGGAGGGGAGGTATGCGAGAATCTCGTGTCCTTCGACGAGAAATGCACGCACATTGTATGTGAGAAACCCAACCGTGGCGAGAAAATACTTTCATGCATCGCAGCGGGTAAATGGATACTAGGATTAAAGTACATTGAGGACAGTGCCAACGCAGGATTGTTTTTGGATGTAGTTGTGCTTTGCTCTTCAAACTTGAACTTTTAACTTCATTTACACTTTTTAGGAGGAAAATTATGAGTTCGGTAATCCGAAGGCGACTTCTTTGCCCAAGCTGGAAATTAACGAAAAGTCCATCGCAAGTGCAGCTTTCCGGTGGCGGACAAAAGTCGCAAATGATCCAACAAAGGCTTCTGGGGTTTTTATGGGATTTCGGGTGATTCTGCACGTTGGTAAGAAGGATCAGTTCCAGACGGTCATCCGTGCTGGAGGAGGAGTAGTTCTGAAAGTTCAGCCTCCTTACGCAAAGTCCGAAGAGGCGTTACAAGCAACCCACTGCTTAGTTGAGACTAAGAAGATGCAATTGACTCCTTCTGACCACAAGGCTCTAGCTGAAGCAGGTGTTCGTGTCCTTACGGTGCAGTACCTCAACGCCTACCTCACCGACGAGGTCGAACCAGATTACTCAAAATATTTGCTAAGCCCTTTCTTTCCTTAACCCTTGTCTGGAGTAGTCCGTTGCCTATTTAGTTTAGTTTTTGTGTTCGGTCAATCTTTAAAAAATATCTTAAAAATACTCTTTATAAACGTGTGAAAAGGTAACATGAATTTAGTATCATTGAAAATTATTTTATTTGCTTGCCTTAATACTAAGATACATTTTACCCTGAATTGTTTGCTTTACAGGATTTATCTTTTTCAAAATTTGAGTCATAGTTTCCACCAGCCTTTCGCTGGGGATGCCAGTCTTCTTGTTTTTGAATTTCGTTAGCAGTTCTGTTGCAGTCATTGGTTTCCTCATCAAATAGCGGCGAACTGCCTCTTCGGTGATGCCGTAATCCCTAAAATTGTTAAGCGTAGGTTAGTCAGTGGTAAATTCTTTGGTCCTTTGATTCTTACTCTTTGTTGTTAACATTTACTACGCCAGCGAAAGTGGCTGGCAGCGAGGGTGTTTCCATTTTAGTCTTCTTAGCCGGCGTAGACACCGGACTATTACTGCTCTCAGACCCGGCCAGGTCCGTTGGCATGTTGTTTGCTTTACGTTTGTTGCTTTCTGCGGCAGATACACTCGGGGAGGCCGACCTCGAGTTGTTGCTGGTTTGGTCTTTTTTCTTCTTTTTGCTTTCAACATCCGAATCGCTGCTGTCTGATGAGGAATCGCTTGACGAATCTGGAAATATGTATAAATAACAGCCTTGCGTTATGCTAAAGAACATACCTTTCTTGTCGTCCTTGCCCTTCTTTTTTTGCTTCTTTTTTTTCTTGTCTTTTGTATCCTTGCTGTCCTTTTGCTCCTTTTTCTTCGAGTCGTCTTCTTCCTTTTCAGATTCATCTCCAGATTTCTTCTCTTCTTCCTCGTCTTCTTCATCTGATGTGAGCAACTTTCGAAGAGCGTCTTCTTCCGCAACTGATTTCATATCTTTGTCGATCTTTTCCTCGGGATTCGGTTCACTAAAGACATAAATGTAGTTGGAAATCAGCACTGAAATATTGAGCACTTACTCTTCACTAGAGTCTGAAATGTAGTCGAGTTCCCTTCCCTCCTCGTCCCCGTCGTCCGACTCTTCAAAGGCCTCATCGTCGACATCGCGATCCTTTTTCTTTTTCTTGTCTCCTTGACCTTTCTTATTTTTCTTTTTCTTGTCATCGTCGCTGTCCTCTTCTTTCTTATCTTTCTCATCTTCCTCCGAGTCTGAGTCCTCGTCGGAATCAATCCATTCGTCCATATCACTGATTTTGAGTTCCTTTGATTTTTTGGTAGCACCTTTAATCTTAGCCTCCTCCGGATCGTTTTCCTCCTCCTCATCCCCCTTTAGACGCTTTCTCAACATCAAGGAAAAGTAATTTAGCACCTTCTTTCGTCGACCGAACTCCTGCTCTGCCTCCTCTGCCGAAAGGGATTTGTACCTATACGAAGACTTTTTAATTATTGAATACATTTAAAAACCTTATTCTCCTCACCTTTGGATGGGTTGGAAGTTGTACCACTCATGCAGAGGATAGGCTTCAATTGCACCGTCTGGGGCATGTGTAAAAACGTAGAAAGCAGCGTTCTCACCAACACCCCCCTCCCGGATCCCTTTGAATTTTTTCCCAGACTTCCCGCCAACCTTCAGGATCCACGGTTGCGCTTCTGGTTTATACTTTTTTGCAATAATCCCAAACTTTTTCCGCCGGACTTCCTCGCGTAGTTCTCTGTTGTACTCCGAGCCAGCACCAAATCTGCCAATATCAAAAATTTAGTAAAAAAAAATCCCAAAATCTCCATAAGGCTATCGGGAGCAAACAAACTTCGGAATCTCTTCTTCCATTCCGCGGAACTCCTTCATGTTATTTTCCCGTTCCATCTTGACCAACTTCCACTGCGCGAAGTCAACATTTAAGGTTGCATTGAAGCGCATTACGTGGTGCTTTTTCTTTAAATTCTTTGGAACTCTGATGTTGAACTCCTGGACATGGGGCGCTGGCGTGTTCTAGTGCATAGAGATCGATTTTAATGTAATGTTTATTGCTTCGCGTAATGTTACAATATTTTACCACTTGTTTTGATGAGTAAGATGCCATTTCTTCAACTAATTTCCCACAAAATCTGGGAGAAATGCGGAACTTGCCTACGACGTTTCGGTTGACAGCAACAGCGCAACTGGTGCAATTGACGTTGTCAATGAACTTTCTCTTCTTCTTTGTGAATGAACTGAATCAACAAGGGAGTAGCTTTACTTAAGTGGATTCACATGTAAATGGTTCGGATCTTAACGAATACGACTCAGGGGGTTCCCCGATAAATTAATTCGTAGTAGTGTAGTGTAGATAAAATAGTTAACATTTTTTATTCCACTGAAAATATTTGACCAATTAATAAAAAAAGAAATGATAAAAATGATGAAATAAAAGCTTAATTTTTGAATTAGTAGTACCCGCAGAACTGTATTTTAATGTATTGGATTATCTTAATAGCCTCTGAGAGAGTAGAAAATAATTAAATCAAACACAACAAATTTAAAATCTTAATCGGGGTTAGACGATTGTTTTATGATTTAAATGGGATTTCGTTTTATGGAAATGAAATGTTCCATTGCATAAAGGTTCTTGAGAGAATTCAATTAAAGTGAATTTATATTTCTAAATGCATAAAAAATACTGTAAAAATGCTATTCATGGTTCAAATAGTAGCTTTGATCTTTAATTGCGAAAACTGAAAAATCTCTGATAATGAAATTGCTTATACCTTTAAACCTAAACAGAAGTACGGATAATATAATAAAAGTATTTTATTCATACTTCTCTATTGCTTCGGGGGGTTAAAACTGACCTCAGGTGGCATAAAAGCAGACTGCAATTATGATAATTATTAATCTTTAAAACTGATTTTGAATTTAAAACACTTCATGAATTACAAAAGAACACGTCAATAGTGAAAAACAACATGTCTTTATTTATATAAAGCATTCTGTAAGAAATAATAATTACAATATTCGGGTCATTCGAGTTGAGGCCAACTGCCAAATTGTAATGAAACCATATCATCATTTTACAATCATTTTATTTATAGTACCAGGTGAGCATCGCTTATTTTCTAAGTCAAGAAAATTATAAAGAAAAATTTGTAAATATTCTGCCTTTACGAAATTACTCGCAAGTGAGGAATACTAAAATTTCGGAGAATAATAATCAAGTATGAAAATGGAAGTTAAAAGAGGTAAAATGTTTTCATTCGTATTGATATTGATGGATGGGAGCGGCATAATTTTTTAACTTGATTTACATGGTTTCTTTCCTTGGAATCGGATGTTGCTCAATTCATACATAGCAAGTCTAGACACAATTTTTATCGTTTCAGTTTTTTATCACATACAAAATTTCCGCTTCACTACATAGGTCATGGATTAATGAGCGGCACGTCAAATTTCCAATGATCAATAGTGTTTTTACCTTAACTTCTACTGCACAATAGCATTCCGCTGAAACATCGCGTATAAGCGCACTTCACTTATGAAAAAATGTTGTCTATTTACAATGGTAATTTTTGTGTTTTAATGGCTGTTCGCACGTGGTTGCACGCTTATTGTTCCTTACAGGCGCGCGGCGGAAGGACGGCATCTTTGTTTTCAGCATATTATTAATTTTAACGTGTTTCCCTTGCCTGGGTGCATTTTGTGCATTTCGCGAATTGAATACTTTAGCTGCCGTGCTCACTGCGGATTGTGCACATGGTCATGGCTTGTTTTGCAGGAAACTGGTTTTATAAGCGGCAGCTCCTTTTGTTCTCGCCACTTACTATTAGTTCTGGCTGCTATTGTTGCTAACGGGATGATTGTGTAATTAATTAATGAGCACTACTAAGTTCTTCCCTTGTAGTTGATGTTACTAACTATAGTCACCAGTTCCTTGGGAAGTGTGGAGAACTTCTAAAATGGAAAGAATTTTTAATTTCTTAATTTGGGAAACGTACCGTGTACTTACTTTGTTTTAGTCGTACCTTAGACGACTAGCTTGATTTCGGGGTACATACATTCGAATTGTTGCTTTCTATGTCAGCAACCATCACAGAGTCTCATCAAGTAGAGTTCACCTTCAGCGTCTTCAGCTTTTACCGTTTTTTGAAAATATCAAAACAATTATGGGTCCGCGAATCGAGGACCTGTTCTCCTTCCAGAAGAAGTATCTTCAGGCCAGTCGCCATCGACAATTACCTCCCCAGATCTTTCGCCTGCCTGATGGTATCGCTTCGGTGTTTTTTCGAGGGCATCATGCTTCTTCTGGCGCTACATATCGCTGTATTGCAAGCGAAGACGACGTATGATAATTTTGGCGACAACCTAGATGATTTTTCCGATTCCCTAACGGTCACTATCATATATTCATTCACCTTCGCCTCGGCGTACTTCATGTGGTCGCGGCCGCTTTTTGGGAAACTGGTTAGCTTCATAAACAGCAATTACCGTGAGTTCTCAGCTGAAGGTAAGATATACGGGACAAGTGGGATACTTTATTAATCTGTTTTGCATTCCTGATGTTCTTAAGGTCTCACATACGTCAGGGGAAAGCCTGTCTACAAGAGGGCGCGAATTATGTCGATTCTATGGCTCTTCTTTTGCTTGCTGAGTGTAATCACGTGGGCTTTATATTCTCCCACTACAGGACAGAAAACACTTCCTTCGCGATATTGGTACCCTCTAGATGATAAAATATAATAAGACATTATAGAAGTATATAATTGTAATATTATTTGTTTTCCTAGAAATCAGTTACATATGAAATCTTGCATGTTATATAAATTCTCGCTCAGATTCAGGTTGGATTACTCTTTAGTAATGGAAGTGCTGTCTACATGTTTTGGAGTTTTAAGAACGTTATTCCTACTGTTTGATTTCGGTTTATCGCGTAACTCTGCCTTTGGCCTTTATCGCTGTTAATGTAAATTTTCACATATACATCGATTTTTGATATTTTCTACAATAGTTTTCAATTTGTGAATAACCGCGTTATTCTTCAAGGCTTTAAATCTAGGCTAGTACCTTACCCTAACGCTGTTTGAGGTTCTCGTTTACTGTCTATGGCCAACTGTTGACCTCCGAGAGGTTAAGGGCTGGGAAGCTGCTTCGATTAAAAAGTGTAAGTGACTGTTTTATAAATTTTATTAAAATTCACTGTGTAAAGAATGGGAATATTTACAGGTGGTTACTTCAGCGTTATCTTTTCTTATTTTAATACAAAATCTACGGAATTAGTTGTCAATTTTAAATATTAATAAAGTATTTTAAAAATCCGTACAGTCTGCAAATTTGTCATTTGTCTCATTTTTTGTGGGCCTAAATAAAGATTTGATTAAATTAATTCTGTTAGTACACTAATATTAACATTATATTGAGTACATCTTTTGAAACTATTGGAAACATCTGTTTTCTTTTACATTAAAAAAAAACAGAGATGTTTAGAGAAAGTTTACCTGTTGCCGACAAGAAATTTTAAGACACATATGAAGCAAGTTAGGAAATTACTAATACGTACTGGGATGCTCTGTACGCTCACTCGCTAGCCTATAGGAATACCTTTATCATATTCATTAATAGCTATAGATAAGGTACAATAAATTATGCAAATGCTTAAAATATATAACTTCCCATACGATCGTCCAAATTAGACATTCTGTGCAAAAACATATTTTTATCATAATTAGAGAATATTTGTACTGGCACCCGGAAACCGGAAGATTACAAGCTTCCAGTCTAACGATATCTGTTGTAATTCTTCTTTTTTTGGCCAAGATTTGCAAATGGACGCATGGTCCCAATTATCCTCTGTTCGTCTGATACACTTAACTGAATTGGTAACTCCATCCAAACTCGATCAGAAAAAGGCCAAGACACCGAAAAGCACGAAGCAGAATTGAAGAAAACAAACTCAATTTGCAGGGAAAAACCTTACAAGCCGGTAGATTTTCCATATAAGAGACCTCTAACCCAGGGGGGATTGATTATGTTGATCCAGCATGGCTCTCCCCTCCACTTCTAGAGGTCGGATCTCTTTAAAAGGAGAAAAGTTCATGGGTAGTGGATTCGCTACCACTGATATTTAGTTAAATTCTTTAAGCGAACTATTGCTGGAGAAAAGCAACAAAGTCCCCTATCGAGTTTTGATGATGGTGGCAAAAATAAAAACTGAAGGCGCTTCGCCAAAATCCCTCAGTTTCTCGAGACGACTGGAAGGGTGAACAGGTGATGGAACGATCACCTGTCGCGCAAAGCAGATCCGTAACATAGTATACAATTCGCAGACTGTTCTGTTTGCAGCACAAGCCTTCGAGTAGTGTCTTAGCGCTGTGCAAGAGATACGCGACCGTGCCAAGTGTGGCGAGAGGTGAAAAGAAAAATTTGGTGATTTTATAAAGTGCCCAGTTCTAGTAGTAATTAAATAAATTTAAATCTAGAAAGTGCAAGTGCATCTTGTGCCAATTTTCTAGCGGCTGCAGATCACCTGAGCTGGACTCGCTGGAGCTGGTTACAAGTGCTCCTCTGCAATACGATACAGTGAGGACCATTGCGTAAGTGCAAAAAGTCTCAAAGTGGTTTTTCGCGCTTGATGCAGTTTTCCATGCGTGCATACCAATGATTTTTTCCTACTGCGATCGGGTGTAAAACATCGATTTCTTATTTTTTGTGTGAGGTTATTTCCCCCTTTTTTGGGAGATATTTATATATGCCTGTTGGAAGAAGGATCTTAAGTGGGCTATTAATTCATCGGCAATTAAAAATCGCGTTAAAGATCAACATGACGATGATATACGTAAAAGGAATAAATTACGTTAAGATGTTGACCGGGAGAAGAACTCGTCATTACCGATCAGGTCATTGTACGACAGAGGTGCTGGATATTTTTTGAAATACTATAACTGACCGAAGGGGGTTCTTTCTTTTATCCGGTCTGTTCTTCCTTGGCTTCTGCGGTCGGTGACATATTAACTGTGTTAATTTGCGGTCAAGTCGATCGGATTCGGATCGGAATCAGAAAACGGGTTTAACAGACTCAATCACTTATAACGGGCAGCACCAGGTGAAGAAAGGTGTGATCGATTTGGACTGTGTTTGGCACGTACACATCTGGGAGATTCACTTCACCTCCTCCTCCTTAAGATGCTAGCACCTCGTTACATCGCTTAATCGCTTTGATCGTTTCGGTAGTGACCATTGCCCCATCGATCTGCCGAGCGGAATTTCGATTCCGCCGCTTATCTCCCGCCGCGGCGCTGCTTATTTCTATACGCTTGCGTGAATGAAGTTTGGCCAATTTCCGATTAAGGTAATCGCTGTTTTGCGCGTAATTTTGGAATAACATTATCGCGAGATCACTGGCCAATAGAAATTGTTGACATTTTCTTCTCACCCCACCTTTTGATCGAGCCGGCCAAAATTTTTAAAGCTAATCCGAACGGCATAGTGGCGGTTATCAATCAAAGATCGTTTTACATTTTAACTTGTACTTTTTACCTTAACATGGTAGAAAAAAATCAATTTAACGCAGACAGAAGTTGGTGAATTTTGGAAGAAGATTTTGGAATTTTTCTTTTCTCTCTTCCATTTTTTTTATTATTCAAAATGTTCAACATTTGATTAATTGAATTTACCTGGGAAATGGAATTAGTTGGCGCATACCTTACATGTAGCAGCAATCATTGAATAACGTCATCGTATCGTTTTCAGTGAATTTGTCTTCATGGGAAATTTTTACAAAAATTTCGTAAATTTTATCGGAACTTGTTAATTGATTTTTTACGCAAGAAAATTTTCAGAATTTCTTATTTTGTGAAAATGAACTTTAACATTTTTGGTTCGCTGTAGGTACGACCGCTCAGAGGTATAGTTTTGGGTAAAGTGAATGTCCGTATAGGTGTGGGCAAGATTTAGGTTAGAAAAATGGTCACTAGCCTTCTTATTTGCTACACAAATATTATGGTTGCACTAGTCTTCATTTCACATTCATTGATTTATTGATTTTGATTTTATTGCTATAAATAACGTCTGTGAATAGTCTTCAGGGAAAGTAAAAGATAAAAAGATTTTACTTAAAATATAACAAAAGCTGATAAAATGACTAAATGTTAGAGAAAGGCGACGAATTGCTATTAAAAATTGTCAAGTAAAACATTAATAAATTCCATATAGAGCTAAATTATAACTAATTTTATGCACTATCATTGCTTTAATTATCCTACCTAAAATAGAGTCAATCTATTCATTAGCTTTTTCTGAATTTGCTATAAGGTTTCAAAGAGGGTGTTTCAAGAAAAACAAACGTCTTTAAGTAAAAAGTAGACCTTAATTAAAAAAAAAAAGTAAATGTGCTCATACCCGTAACTAATTGGCTCAGTTTATTTTTATTTAAGTATGAGATAAATGTCAGAAAAAAAAAATTTAAAGAAACGAAAATGTTACAGCGGTAACATTTCCAGAAAATCAGAGCGATAAAATTGTTTTCGTTTAGAAATCAATGCGCTATCATCGAAAGTTAATAGACGATACTTGGAATTTAAACAGTCTTACAGAAATTATTATTGTAAAAAGCTTCACTTGTTTCTTTTTCGACATATGAAAAATTTGAATACTACAATCGGTGTCTAAGCTGAGAAAGGAAAGGTCCTATATAGTTGTTTTTTCAATACAACATATTTGGATCCGGATAAATTTGATTAGCAGCTCGTAGCAATTTTGTCTGATAGAAACCATAAGAGCAGACTAAATCAGTGGTTTTCCTTTAAGCTGGGTACAGTGACTATGCAGAAGAAAGTTTCGCATTGAATTCGACTATTTCATGGCTTACCCACCTACCAAAATCGGTAACGATCTTAATTTTCGCATTACATTCAGTAGATATTAATCGAAAACAGGCTTGGATAACTCCAGCCGCAACTTGCAAGTAATTTCAATTTCAAAATGTCCAAAAAATATCCCACCTTACAACATCGGCTCCATCTCATAATCGCTAAAAGTTACAGAGATCTTAAGGTCTTAGCCACAGTTTGCGGTAATTACATAAATCAGGCGGTACAGTACAGCACCACTAGATCTTGAGACCTCTGAAAACTTCCCTCGACTCGCATACTCGCGGAAAAATTTCCTCATCCATCTCCATCCAGTGTGGTCCACAGCTGTCTACGGATAACTGTCCGGGCTGTCTGTCTTGTCTGGTCTTCAATGGGATAGATCGGGACCAGGCTGATTCCCATGCAAATCGCAAATCACACAAATCACTTGAAGCGCTTGGAATTGTTGCAGTTGGCGCTGAAATCGCACCTTTCCACCTCGGCCCCACCAGTGCTGAACGACACCGGGCGGACGTAAAGGTGTTTCGCTATTGTCGCTTCGCTACGGCGTTTTCTAAATGAGTTAGCTGAATAAAGATAGACACTGTCGAGGTCCGCGGACAGGGTCTAAAGAGGTCGGAGTCGCCGTATGCACTAGAGGAGAAAACGCGAAAGATAGAAAGACTTCCTATTTTCACTTTTTTCCAGATCACGTTAGAAGATCTGCAAGACAAGGGCAGTAGGCGCGATGCCACGATTCTTTGGTTGTTGCGAATCCTAAACGTTAATTCCTTTACGGAGAAACAAGAGAGATTTTTGTCCGTGGATAGCATGCAAACAAGACAAATGCTAGCGCAACTGGCGCAATTGTGGCTAGGTTTTCTCAGCTTATCGCAGTGCAATTTGTTGTGGGATTCTTGCGCGGTTGGCGTGGCAAAAGGCCACACAATAAGTTTGGCTCACGTCTCATCCGAGATTTCTTGGCTGCATATGCACCCAAAGTCGGCATACCTGAAGAATGGTGAGAAGAGTTCCAGATACGTGCATCAAATACGCGAAGCAACTGGCTTTTGTAGCTCTGTTACAATTCGAAACTAATCTACCTATTGACATTATTAATTAGATGTACTCGGCTTACCTGGTTGTTGTGGGCGTGCTATGCTTGAAAGGTACTCACTTTGCGACGAGCACTTTGTTTCGATCCGGCTTTGATGACCTTCCAGCAATTTGATGAAGGGGTACTTCTGCCCGTGGATGGATGGGTGAATGAATGGCTATCTGACTCTAACCTGTTGAATGTTAGAGTTACAATCTCACCATTGTTTTGGGTCGGTCTGAAGTTGCTGCATTTGTTGCGTGGAATTACGCAACTTCCCCTAAACCGACGACCACATCTAGGGCCCCAAAGTGCTCATTCGGTGGTTTCGGGTGATTCCTGATTGCGATTTTTTCGCTGTAGTTTTTTTTAGTTGTCGTTCGCTTCAATTTATTATTGTAGTTGATTATATCTTAGCCATTTCCAATTGTTTACCATTGCTTTTGCGCTCATTAAAGTCAGTAAGCGCTCTGCGAGTACAACTGCGCAATATTCAGTAATAGGTCTAAGGTTGCTTGAGACCGATTAGCCCCAATTTGCTTTGTTTTGTTTTTTTCTTTTTATTAACAAGGTATTTTCTTCCAGTGATCTACCCGAAATATAAGAAATCTAGTGATCCTCTAGAACAATGGTAATGGTAAGGTACACAATCATGTTGACCACACAGGTCATCTCGTTGAGGATATTGCGGCAGAGATGATGTTGCTAGGTCACGACTGTTGTGAAAATTACTGGTTTCATGTGACCACTTAATTACGTGGAAATATCGTTAAAATCAAACTTCTCATCATCATTAGCACTGAATATTCGTCAGACTTGCTTTCATAAGTTATATTAAAATTGATGATGATCAAGTCATGCCCGATTGAGAATTCTTAATAATAGTTTATCTATCAATCAACATTACTTGACAATAATTGTACTTCGTGTGCAAATAAATTCAATTTTCTCTAAGCAAATAATTTTGTGAAATTCCCATCAGCATACACCCTGCTAGCTACCAAGCATTTTGCTGGAGTCTCTTGCAGTCACTCTGCGCACTGTGGCTGATGTTAGTTATGTAAGTAAATTGAATTGAGTAATCGGCGGGAGTTTATTAGTTCAGAAGGCCTAGAGACGAATACATCTGAGGACAATTTCGTATGAAACAAATATACTTCAATTTAAGACGCTAAATTTATTTGCAAGGTTTTAATTAAATTTTTACAGTTTTCATTGTTACAGGACTATAAAAGAATCATTTACGTTTACAGGCGAAGAAAATTTTGTCCGTCGGTCATAAAATAAGAATAAAATCAAATGCAATTTTACAGATTAAGGTTTTTAAAATTACATTTATTATTTTTTGAAAAATCAAATTCTATTGGGAAAATGTTCAATGGTTATTCATCTTTAAGTATTTTTTGTTGTACATATCCCGGAAATATAAAACAAAAGTTTTTTTTTATATATTAGATTAGGATACAATCTAATACAAAAATAAAAGGTTATCCGTAAAACTTTTATTATTTTATATTTCTGTTTAAGAAAGAGTAACGTGAAGAAACTTAAGATATAATTGTATGTCATGTTTTTAACTTAAACTTTTCAAATTTGTGATATTTTTTGTTTGCCCTTTTACACTGCATGGATATTTTTCAAATGTAAGGAATTCTAGTTATCATTTGTATGATTTGAATTCCTCCTTTGTATCATTTGAATTCCTTTATGCAGGACACAGGAAGTAAAAATATTGTTAAAGCTTTTCTCTTGAGAAAAACATGTGAAGTTATCCAGCATTCTCTGAGCTCATGGTCCATTTTACAAGCTTTCCGCTAAATAAATTGCCATGTTCCAAGTGACTGGAAAGGTTTTATCTTTGTTACTGTAGACAAATTGCAGTTGGTAACGTGCCAAACAGCCTCATTACCGCGGAAAGATGAATACTTTCTCCACGTTGGAATACGGTACATTACAGACCTTCTATTGTTCCACAAGCAACCGGACTTTACAGGCCGGCTCGTGCTGGACAGAATTACAACCTGTCCGCACCTAGAGCATTTAAAAAGTGAGAAGTTGAACCTGAAACAGGTTTCTTTGGCATCGGTGAGTTACCTATTATATCAGAGAAGAAGTTCAAGGTACCTTCAGGTTGAAATAGCTACTGTTGTCTGCGACCAATGAGTACCTGGAATATCCACGCCACCCGCCATGGTAATATCCAATGCACTCTGGTACTCTGGCGCACTGGTTTCGTACCTTTACCAGGTATGGTCGCCGATTTCTGTCTGTTCTCTTTATCTCCGGCGTTTGGGAAAATAGAATGCAAAAGTTACTACGAGCGCTCTACGGTTGTCTTTCCTATTGATCAGGCTCACGGTGTACTTGGAGTCATGCTGTTCCCACCTTTCATGTGCTAAGTCGTGACATGGTAGTACCTCAAAAGCAAAATACATGAATTAGTTCTCGAGGCGGAGAAGAAATTCATTTCGCTTTTAAAGGCCACAATAGAGCTGCTGGTGTTATTACTGCAATGGGGTCTATACCGCAACAGTTCCAGGCATTCGCTTTTGCGAAAAATAACATAAGTTCCGCGAGTTCTGCGCCATTAAGTTCTTTTGGTTTTTTTATTACTGTTTGGCCGCGGAAGAGGTTTCGTACAGGCTCTTTCCAATTATGAGATAATTAGCAAATGAACTGCGTGCTTTAACACGCTAATAAGGCACACTGAATCAGTGAAATCGAATAAAAATAAAGTTTTTATCCTCTTCCCGATTGATGAGTTTAAGCGCAAAAAAGTGCGTTAAAAACCGTTATAAAAATAGTAACCTTCAAATATGGTGAATCCTTGAGGATTTGGTGAACGGAATCAGTGGAATTGTAGTGTTTTATAAAGATTTTTAAATGCCAATATTTGGGGAATTGATATGCATTTATTTATTTAGAATTAAGGAAGTCTTGTTGAATGGACGATTACTTGTTTTATCTCCTAATTTTTGGAATCTCGTCGTACTACTACTATGTTTTCGTAATTTAAAAATGTTATTGAACCCCTGCAGGCCTGTAGAATTTCATCTCTAACACAAACTAAGTTAAATAATATGTTTCGCATTTGCAAAAGTATTGTATTGACTCATATTTTGATACTTAATGTGACCATACATATATGATAACCAAATATCCTTGCGTATAAATCTAATTTGCTTGTATACAATGTATAGTTTTTCATACGCACATAAGAATTGTGAACGCATAAACCAAAACCGAAATATGTACAGTATGAATTTTTAGGAAATATCTCCTTACAATTTAGTAAATTGTATTTAATTAACCCTCTACATTTTACATTATCTAAATCCATAAATCAACCTCGAATGTTATACAACATTCAACAGAAGACAATCCCCGAATTTCCTCAAAATTTTTAATTACCCTTTTCCCTTTTTTTGTTTGTTTACTTTTTCACGTTTCTCTAATTCTCTAATTTCCATAGGTAATTTAAAGATGCTAGCGTGTGACTGTCCGGTTGGAGTGCCATCAGGTCCAACATTAGCCTCAACATGCGGCGGAAATTCCTTCATGCTCTTCATGGGATTACTGGAAGTATTCATTCGTTCGCAATGTGATCTTGAAGACCCGTGTGGCAGAGCCAGCTCAAGGGTAAGTCCCAAATTATGAAATTGCTTAATTATAAACCCAATAAGCGGATATTTTCTCACAGTTCCGTTCAGAGCCAGATTTTGAGTACGATTTTATAATTGTTGGAGGTGGATCAGCTGGTTCAGTAGTCGCATCGCGACTATCTGAGGTACCTCATTGGAAAGTTTTACTCATCGAGGCGGGTATGTTAATAAATTTATTAAAAGTATTTTTATAAAAAAAACCTTGTAAATATCTGCTTGCTGCTGTGATTACTTGAACCAATTTCTGCTCAAGAAGACATGGACAGAAGCGATCGCAAATTTCAGTTAAATACCGCGATCGGCATGATTGAGCCATGTTGCATAATACCTTCATTCAAAACAAAACTGAAAGCGGTACTGTATCTGTTCCATGTCGTGCAACGTAATGCCTTCCAAGCACGCTTAGTCGGCGGCTGTACTTTATTTTTGCCACAGCAGACCTTTTCGTTATTCACGTTTCTTTCGATCCAATCTGGAAATACAAAGCGTTGCGAATAAATGCGTTTATTACTGAAATTGAATGAGGAATGATGGCAATGTTTTTCCAACGATTGGCGGACTTCTACGGCCTCCGGTAAGTTCAAGTACAAGCGGACGTTTGTGCAACCGACCACTTCCATTCGTATGCGGTACAAAGTGAACGGACACCTCCGCGGTTTATAGGTCAGAATAGATTCATTCATCATGGCTCGATTTGTTTTGATTGGAGTGCAAATAAAATGAGAAATGTAAATTGTCCTATGGACGCCGATAGATCATCTTCAATCATTCATATCTTATGAGGAAAATCAGTCGTTTTTTTGTCTAAATAGTATTATACCTTCGATTCAAGATTTGTAGGTTCTTTTTTGCAACTAGCTTCACTTCTTCGGTGTTTTTGTTTTCATATTTCGTTCAGCGTGTTTGCCTAGTTTTCACAATCAACCGAACACTTTATTTTTTGTATAACGAATTTCAAACTCAAGTTCGTTTTTGAATAGTGAGCCTGGTAGCCAGTTTATGGTTATAAACTCAATTAACACGCCCGCGGAAAGTTTGCAGGTGTCTATCTGATTAAGTTTTAATTGAAAACAAGTTTTACGTATCTAGAGAAATTGATAGGCAACTTCGGTAAAATGCTTTTGAGATGTGATGCATTTAGGGTACGTAACTCAAATAGCAGTATAGCGTTAGTTAGTAGGTTAGTGGTTACATCTGAACAGAACTGTGTAAAGCCAAATAATTATTAGAATTCTATGCCTAAAATCGGCGAGGTCTTATTATTTTACAGTGATTCCGATAGACATTTAACTTTTAAACCATTAACACTTGAACAAAAAAGGAATACCGCTTTTTATACTTAAAAATGTAAGGTCTATAGGTTTATATGTAAAAAATGAACTCATTAAGTAAATCGGTAGAGTGAATAGTAGAGGTTAACTTGTTGCACTTTTAAAACTATTTACTATTTCTTGGCGAGAGCAATTTCATTTTTTTAAACTTTGATTACGTCTACTATAAAAAGAAAAAAAGTAATTTTTAAAAACTATGGTGAAGAGCAAATATTTTATATGAAAGTTTTAAGGCACAATGTTTTTTAGAAATTGTAAAAATAAAATGAATTTTTATAAATTTTAAAGTGCTTTTTCATTTTAAATATCTACAATATCTCTGTATAAAATTACTTTAAATTCATGGACCATTTTGTCACCATTTTATGGAACATTCTGAACAATTTTAGTCATTTTACCACTTTACTTTATTTCCACAACATTTTGATTTAAAGAAAACCCAACCTCTTCAGAGGAGTGTCTTTTTTAAGACTCTATTGTGAAAAAAAGTAAAATGGTAAAGTGATTGAAATTTTATTAAATAAAATAAATATTTGCAATATGTTTTTCTGGAATGTACTCACTGAACTGCAGTAATATTTGTTGTATCATTGTCGGATAGATCAATTCTTAAGCAAAATAAATTGACTTGATTTTTAATCTCAACCTATTCAAGCCAAGAACAGTGCTGGTTTGAATACTTTGTGGTTTACTATTGAACGACAATCTATCTACGGATAAATTCGGGTTATTGTCGAGCAATGCCAAGTATAGATACAAAGTACATATATCTCCTTAAACAGCTGCAGGAGTTTGAAAGTCATTTAATCTTCTTACGAAACTCTGAACGCATACCTTTTCACGAGCATGTTCTTGGCTAACAGCTATCAACAACACACTGTGTTTTAATCAGCTTCTGCTTCAATTTTCCATGACCGCAATATTGAAGACTTGGAAAACCTATAAAATATCATACCACATCGGGAAGATCATCAAAAGTTACTCAACTAAGTGCAATTCAATCTGTTCTTGTCTCCGCAAAGCCGAAATATCTAAAGTTGCTGGAAATGTCTCAGACCTGTTCGTGGGTGAAGCTAAGACCGTCTCCATGTCTTGAGCGATTTGCAATCAGAAAGGAGCTCACGAACAGAAAGTTAAGATCAAGAAAAGACGGATATGCCTTAGTCTACGAATATGATGCGGTTCGTTAATTCAGCCTGTGTCATTGTGGATTTTGTACAGATTTGCAACTACCGAAAGGTGAAAATCAAAAAGCGATTAAAAGTGAATTAACGCGGCCCAACTTATGTGTGAATTTGACTTGCAAACAATCAACCTCGCCAGATTTTCTGCAATTATCTTAATCACAGCAGCCGACCGGCACTTATTAGGGCTGTTAAGATTTTCTCAAGGCTCGGACGGACGGATGCTTTTCATAGCTTTCTTGCATTTTCTTTCTAGGAGGAGATGAGCCCGTTGGATCTCAAGTGCCTTCCATGTTTCTTAATTTCATAGGTAGCGACATTGACTGGAGATATAATACGGAACCTGAAAAAAATGCCTGCTTATCGTCCATGGAGCAGAGATGTTACTGGCCTAGGGGTAAAGTACTTGGAGGCACATCAGTTCTTAATGGAATGATGTACATTCGCGGAAATATGGAGGACTACGATGATTGGGAAGCTATGGGCAACCCTGGATGGAAGTACAAAGATGTTTTACCTTACTTTAAAAAGTCTGAGGACAACCTTCAGCTCGATGAAGTTGGAACAGAGTACCATGCAAGTGGCGGTCCTCTTCCGGTTTCAAAGTTCCCATATAATCCACCAATGTCATATGCTATCTTAAAGGCCGGAGAAGAACTTGGTAAGATGATTCTGTAAACGTACATATTAGTATTAATAGCTGATATTTCAATTCGAATAACAAATGACGATAATCAAAATATTTATTTAATATAACAATAAATTTTCAGAACTGCAAGGCCTATTTAATATGCTTGTCTATGCTTTTTTTTCATTCAGGCTACAAAGTGCATGACCTGAATGGGAGAAATTCTACAGGTTTCATGATTGCGCAGATGACCAGTAAAAATGGCATTCGATACAGTTCGGCTAGATCTTTCTTACGTCCTGCCAGAGGACGGCCCAATCTTCATATTTTACTCAATACGACTGTATCGAAAGTCTTGGTCAATCCCACTACGAAGGCTACTCATGGTGTTGAAGTAATTGATCAGTATGGAAGTAGTCGGAAAATTCTTATTAAAAAAGAAGTTATAGTCAGCGGAGGAGCCGTGAACTCTCCTCAAATTTTATTACTTAGCGGAATTGGTCCAATAGAAGAATTAAGAAAGGTAAACTGCCATTTTCGCTATTTTTAATAAATTTTTGCATATAGTGCTTCTTTTTAGGTTGGAGTACGTCCGGTACATAATTTGCCTGGAGTTGGAAAAAATCTCCACAATCATGTAGCGTACTTTACAAACTTCTTTATAAATGAAGCGGATACAGCTCCGCTTAATTGGGCTACTGCTATGGAATATCTGCTTTTTAGAGATGGGCTAATGTCTGGCACTGGACTTTCGGATGTTACAGCAAAACTCAGCACCCCGTATGCGGAAAAACCAGATATTCCAGATCTCCAATTGTTCTTTGGAGGATTCTTAGCAGACTGTGCAAGAACTGGACAAGTTGGAGAGCTTAGCAGCAACGGGTCAAGATCTATTCAAATTTTCCCAGCAGTACTAAATCCTCAAAGTAGAGGATATATTACGTTGGGTTCATCTGATCCTCTCCAACCACCGAGGATTTTCGCAAACTATTTAACCGAGGAGCATGATATAAAAGTGCTAGTGGAAGGCATAAAATTCGCTATAAAACTTTCACAGACCTCTCCACTTAGGTCATATGGTATGCGATTAGACACAACTCCCGTGCCTGGATGTGAAAATATCCAATTTGGATCAGATCCTTATTGGGAGTGTGCTGTTAAACAGAACACTGGTCCAGAAAATCATCAGGCTGGCTCTTGTAAAATGGGTCCAGCCAGAGACCCATTGGCTGTTGTTGACCATGAGCTCAAAGTGCACGGTGTTCGAGGACTACGTGTGATAGATGCCTCAATAATGCCAAAAGTAACTGCTGGAAACACACATGCTCCTGTAGTTATGATAGCTGAAAAAGGGTCCCACCTGATCAGGAGGGCTTGGGGAGAAGCTAAGTACTAATGTTCTTTAAAGTACATATACCTCGCATTGTCCGCAAGTGCGAACTTACTTCATTAGGGATTTTAATAGTTTATTTAATAGAAAAGAGGAGCAGATATACTTTCAACCGAAGATAGATCAATAATCAATATGAATTCTACAGATAAATTCAATAAAAAATTTTTAAGACGGAGAGGTTTTTTATTTTAATTCATTTTAATTAATAAAAGTCTAAGCTTGATAATAACTGAATTGTATCTTGAAGTCTGCAATTTTAAATTTTGCATGTAAACATTTTTGAAACAATGAATGGGAATACTTTCCAAAACGAATTCAGGAATAATGCAGAGATTGACTGCAATGGTCTACATCGAAGCAACCATCCAGACATCATATTGCAGACTGTAAACTAATTTAAACCAGTTAATCAATCTGCCGCCAGCAGTCTGGAAGTCCTATTTGAAAGGTAAATTGCAGTGTAATTTATGAGATCATATCTTTAATGTAGATCCAGGGGCACCTCATAGGAATAGTGACGCTGGTTTCTGTGTGACTTGTGCCTATTTTTTGTCGAATTTACTTTATCTTTAAAATACGGAAAATGTTATTTCCCTTTCATTCTATGTTTATTTACAACTGTATTTGTAACTGATATGAAATTATTAATGTATGTACATTTGGTATTTCTTAATAAAAGCCAAATAATGGGTTTGCTTTTTCTATATTTAACTAAACAAACAAAACATTTATTAATTTCCTCACATGTATTACGCAGAAAACTAATAATTTATTTACACACTGTATAAAGTTCTTCTAAGTTTTAAATTTGAACTTATATATTATTATTAGACAACAATACTAGCAGTTTTTAATTATTATATAACCTTAGGAAATTCCTCAGACAGTGCATAAAATATTCATTTTGATTTTTACCTATTAATTAATTTTAAAACCATCATACAAATTTTCAATACTATGACAAAATTAAAACAATGTGTCTCTATAAAATTTTTATACTTTTATCCTTTATCATAATGTTTACTTTTAATTACGAAAAAAACAGCTTAAAAATAAGTCGATGGTAATTTTTGGTTCGTTATTTTTTGAGCCTTAGATATATTGTTTTCTATTAGTGTAAGATACGGGCTGGGTTATGATGTTATTTCAATATATAAGAGGCAGTTCCGGTCTTTTTTCTATTAAGGTGATTATTATTAAAATATATCTGTTTCACGTAGAAGGTTTAAATTTTATTCTAATAATAACAAATATTTTAAAACTATTCACATAACAAAAATAGTATTGTGTGATTGGCCAGTTAGTGTACCATTAGGGCCCAGATTAGCTCCAGTATGTTTTGGAAATGCATATACACTTTTTATGCTTTTTCTTGAAGAACGTTCATTAAAACGGAGTGAAGATCTCTTCAGCAGAGCTAATGCAAGAATATGTGCAAAGTTAAAACGATAGTATTATGATATATAATAAATATCCCACAATTTCGATCGGAGACTATGAGTTCGTACTCATGAGTTCATACTCGTATAAAATCGTTTTTATAGTTGTTTGTGGTGAATTTACTGGGTCATTGTCGCGCCGCGACAGAAACTGAGAGCAAATGAAATAAATTTACTTTGAATTTATTATTTCATAATGAGTTACATTAATTAATAAATTAGTACAAGAAAATAAGTATTATAATAAGCTCTCATTTAAAAGCAAAAATTGTTAAAAATTCAGCAAATAATAATAAGTGGTGTTTTTAGCTAAATATTGAGCTATTTTTCCTCTTTGTTTGTTAACAGGAGATGATGAGCCTGTTAGAACTCAAGTTCCATCAATGGTAAATAATTTTATAGATAACGAAATTGATTGGAAATTTAACAGAGCAGAGAAAAATGTGTGTTTATCATCTCCGGAAAAAAGATGCTTCTAAAGTGGGCACCAGCAATGGAATAGCTTCTTTTTTTCTTCCATTGTCCAGCACTGGAATCTCGGCTGTAACAGCAAAACGTCGCAATGTTACAGATCTCCAATTTTATTTTCAAGGATATGTAGTTAACTGTACACAAACAGGAGAAATTGGTAAACGCAGAAGCAATAGATTGAGAACTATTGACACGTTTCCAGCTGTGTTGCATCCAAGAAGTCGAGGATGTATTGAAATAGCTTCTGCTGATCCTTTTAAGCTACCAGAAATTGTTATGAATTATTTAACGGACGATTATGACCGTTTATGTAGTTTTGACCACGTGTATTACGATTATGTGGTTTTAGAAAACACCAAGTTCGGTATAAAGCTTCCACAGACTTCTCCGTTAAAGGCATACTATATGAGATTGGATCCAACTCCCGTAAGAAGATGTGAAAAGCTTCCATTTTGATTAGATTCCTATTGGGAGTGTGCTGTAAAACAAGATATTAGGACCGAAAATCATCATGCTAGTTCTTGTAAAATGAGTCCAGCCAGTAACCCATTAGCCGTTGTTAATCACGAACTCAAAGTACATGGTGTTCGAAGATGCCGTGTCATAGATGACTCAATAATGCCACAGGAAACGTCTGGAAACACGCATGCACCCGTAGTAATGATAACTGAGGAAAGGTCAGATGTGGTCAAGAGGACTTGGAAGGAATTAAAGTTTTGTTATTTGCTCTCGAATTTGTACTGTTTGTAAAAATGATGATTTTGATTGAATATCTACAGAAAGGAACATTCTGTTTTATTACTTTTCTATCGCCGAAATTCTATGGAACTTATTTGATATCTGTTTTTAAGATGCAAATTTGAGTAATATTACGAATAAGTGCTGTGTCGTCTACATCAGCAAAGCTACTCTACACATTAGACTGAAATTATTCAGCTATCGCTATGCCCGTCTGAGAGTACAGGCTACGTAGTAGCGTGCAAAGTCAAGAATTGAAAAGTAAATTACAACATAATCGATACGATTACAACTTTGGTGCAGACTCACTGGCACCACATGGAAGCAATAACTCTGACTTAGTGTGTGATTCGGGCTCGCTTTTTGTTGCTTTCACTGATTAAATAGTATAGTAATTTTTCATTATCAATTATCTGTTGCAGCATGCAACAATTTGTACGAATATATAGTCAAAAGGTATGAAGCTGATTTATTATTTGTTAGTATAAATTAACTTGCAGGCACACATTATTTTCGAATGGAGTCTGATAATTTAAATGCTGTTTGCATTAAGTTCCAAAATAGACTTCAGGCGTATTAACGAATGAATTAGCAACTGTATCTCGCTTTATGTGAAAAAATGTGCTCTCTGAGAGTAACAGATACTTTAATTTCTAGTAGTCAAGTAATCTTATGAATACGTTCGAGTTTTAAATTTTAAGAAAGATTTTAAATAACTCTTTAAAAAATCGTAAAATGAAGAAAAGAAATTATACAGAATTCATAATTTATGGGTTTTTTTCTTGAAATGTATTTTTTTATTTAATTTGCAGAACTTGTGCAGTGCATGGAGTTTATGATAATGAGAACAGGTTTTCAAAATTTTTTTATTTCTCCCATTAGCGACTGAATTTACAATAGAAGAAATTAATTTCGGTGTAGGGGAGAATAAATTGGTCGGCTGCAAAATTTCAAAGCTTTAAAATGTTGGCTGAATTGCGACATAGTACCGTAAATGCTAAATGGCTTTAAAACGTTTTTATATATATATATAAGGATGTATCTATTAACAGAATACTTACAGTTGTTATTTTAATATCTACTGCTTTTGATAAAACTAGTTTTTATTTTATATTCAAGTTACTGTAATATGAACATCGTGAAATTATCCTAAAAGTTCAGAAAATAGTGTTGTCGATTCAAGTGAGTAGAATTAAAAAATGTGACCATTCCACGTGCTTAAAACCGAAATATAACAACCAAACCTAATCTCTCCCTCTACTCTAATATCTCTGTTTTCTATTTCTGGTATAATGATTCTATTTTCGTTCCTACTTTCTACACTGGTACGTGGCCTACCTTCTAAACTATTGCAAAAGAGACAATAAAAATTCAAGAAGAAAAGGGTAAGGAAAATAAAATTAATAAACACAAAAATTAAAAACAAAAAATTGATTAAACCACATCTTTCTCTTAAGAATAATATTTCTCTGATTCCAAGAGTGGACATAGCGCAGGACAAAAGTTTTTTTCCACTTTCCGAACACATTCCCGGTGAAGTGTTTTCCACGTAGCTGGGCGGTTGCTCTAGACTTCTTCAAATTGAGTGCACGCATCCATACTTGACGTCTACGATTTTAAATCAAATGAAAATTATGCAGTTCGTATCGAAAAATATATACTTACTCTACTTGCCTTTACTTTTGGAAAGCATAAAATCCTATAACGTTTGGATATTTGAATTTAACGCTTGGGAGTACTACATGCCTGTTAATCTTCGCGACTGCATTTCTTAATCTTTATTGGGTGGCGAACTACACCATATTAGAGAATGCGTTGGTAAAAACTACAACGTAGCTGAGGATGTGTTGCTAAATTTCTGATACAATGCACCTCAGACTTTCGCAGTTAAGATATTTGATTGAAGTTAGCTTATTGCTAGCAATATCTGTACTCTTCACACCTACCTTTAAATGCATTTAAGAAATTTCTCTCTCTTTTATATTAGCAGCATTTATGAAAGCAAGAGCTTTGGGATGCTTGAAAGCTCTACTATTTGCATCCTTGTCATTTTGTGCTCTTCAGTGAAATGTCGTTACTTTATATTATACCTGTATATACTTCGGTTTAACTTTATGCTATTCGTTATTAATCTCTGTATACTATAATTAACTATTTATTTTAAATAATAAAATGGGAACCTCTAGGCATATTCGAGTTTCAAACAATAATTAAAATGCTACTATAGATATTCAAATATTCTTCTCACAAGAGTAAACAAAATTCTATTATATGACAAAGCATTGAAAAAGAAAAATCAAATCAAATTTTTTTGGCTTTCATACTTAGTAGCGTGGTTATAAAAATATTTTATAAAGCCTATGGCTTTAAATACACACAAACAAACACTATTTGTTCTACAATTGATGTACATATGTGAGATTTAGAAACATGCTGAAATGTTTAGAGCGAGACTAATATTAAATTACTATCATAATTGCCTAAAGAATGGACGGAAAAATTAATTACAAATTCCATTTCCATTTATTATGTTTAGGATACATATACATTATTTCCAGGATACCTTTACAGATATTAACCGGGTTTTATGTTTAATTATAAGAACTCAATTTTAAACTAGATAATAATATGTCTAAGCGGAAGGAAAAATTAACAAACACCTTTATGTGCAGCAGAGTTCACTTAAAACTAGGGGCACTATTACTATTATCTCGAGTCCTGCTTATAAAATATTTAGTTTTTAACGACTGATGTGTATCCTTCTATTTCAATGCTGTGCTAGAGCACGTATGAGTAGATTTTTAATGTGCGGCATCTTAATTTGAATCTGGTTATTGCGTAGTTAACGAAATTTATTTGAGCTATGTGGTAAAGTCGTTCGGTTGAAAAATGCCAGGAAAAGTTTAACATCATTTTTAGAGTTTTATTTTGTTTTATTTGCAATAAATTAATGTGAGATTTAGCAAAATTGAAACCGTTGAAAAATATAACATTATTGTCTAGATTTAAGAAGGATTTCCTGTTTATTAACGGATACAGCAATTTGATCATTTATTTGTATTTCGTATTTTACTTTCGGTAATTGTCCAATAGTCTATTGATGAGTTCTTTTATAAAAATGGGGTCTTTTAAGTTGTCTTTTGTACTAGATCTGGTGTTTACTTTGGGGATTGCAATGATGTATTGAGTAAGTTTTTCAATGCCGGGTTTTATTATCTCAGGATTGTTAAAATATGTGATGTTACAAAGCTTTACATCGATGGAGTTTGATATATTACAATCGCTTCCAGTTCGCATATTTAAATTTTTTTATTATTACAGATTGCGAGTTTAGGTCGCAAAAAAAAGGGGAAATGATCAGAATTGAGAATAGATTTAGAAGTGGGGTGTGCTACAGTGGTTTAAGTAACATGTCTAGGATGGACGGAGAACCATTTGATGAGTTCGAGAAGTATCTAAGGCTAGGAGGGTAGCTAATTTCAAAGTTATGAAATGCCAGTTCGTTGAACAACAATCTTCCACACATGTTACTTTTCCGGCAGCTCCATGAGGTGTGGTGGCAGTTGAAGTCGCCTGTCCGATCCGATTTTTTACAAGTTGAGTTTCCGCCGGGGAAATATGCGGCGACTATTGCAAATTCTTCGGGATCGGTTTGTATTACTATTCCGAGTGTTTTAAAAACTTTTATATTAAGTTGTTTCATTAACTTAAGATTTATGTCTTTGCGTATAGCCATACTTACATCACCTGGTCTGCTAGTTTCGCGGTTAAAACGACAAAGGAAAAAGTTTAGAGAATAGTTTGTTCTAGCTCTTTAACCATATTTCAATGATAACGCCTATGTCTATATTGTTACGTTCTAATATATTAAAGACCTCGATTTCTTTTCCTTGTTTGCATATGCTCTCTGCGTTCCACAATGCAATTTTTAAGTTTTCCTGTTTGACACTATTATACGTATAAGTATTTGATCACTCTGTGATCGCGGAGAACTGTTCGTTTTTATTTTTACAAGGACTTAATTTCCTAATCATGTCTGTGATGTAATTTCATCGAGTAAGAGAAGACTCGGATTATCTAAACTTTCTTAGTTCCTGTTTAATATGTTTACATTGCTGTTTTGCGGGTTATCGTTGGGGGTAGGTTGACCATGCTGAGTGGTGGGAATGCAGCACAAAAGAAGTGATCGTCAGCAGAGGAGCTGTGGATTCTTCGCAGATCTTGTTATTGAGTGAAATTGGTTCGGAAACAGAGTTACAAAGGGTGAAGTACAAAATGTTTTTATTTCTAATAAACTAACCAATATCAATAGCAATAAGTGCTATTTTTAAGGTCGGAGTTAAACATAATTTACCTGATGTTGAAAAAGATCTTCACAATCATCTATTTTACAAAATTCTTCATTAAAATGATAGTAACATTCTGATCTTCGTAAGCGCCATGGAATATTTGCGGGGGCAATGTCTGGAACTATCCTTTAAGATGTAACAGGCGAAATATGGCCCAAATATGCTGAACGACAAAATGGATCCGACATGAATAAGAACACTTGGTTACAAAAATTAAGAAGCCGGATTTAACTGAAAATTAAATTGATTACAAACAATTGATTACTATAAATTAAATTTAATTTATGGTGTAATCTGCACCGCAAACCCGATGAGAAATTAAAAAAAAACATTCATGAAATAAAAGCACATAGGCATTAAAACCCCACAATTTAGCTAGAATTGAATTACAATATTGCCTTGCATTTCAGTTTAGAGGTAGCGTGAAAATTTTTTAGTACTACTACCTACAAGTTTATTTTGTGAGTATAGTGACTCATATAAAATATGCACCTTTATAGGGAAAACCTCATTTTTGTGGTTAGGATAGCAGGAAGTCAGTTAGATATTAAAAACAGACTTTTCAAAACATATTGATAATTCTCAGAAACTATTTAGAAAGGTGTACGGTTCCTAGAAGTATTATTAGTAAAAATAGCGCTGTTAAGATAATCCGGAAATTTAACTTGACGCGTTAAAAGCGTGGTTTGCCAGATTCCACAAAACGTGATATTTATGTCTCCTACAGCTTGAGATCTAAAACAGATACCTACAAAAAATCTAATAATTCGTAATTTTCCAGAGAATTTGATTGGAGGCTTTCAAATTTGAGTAGCAGACGTAAAAATACCTCTCGTATTGCACTTCGGATTAAATTTATATGTATCAGTCATATCAGTTCCATTTTTCAAATAATGTTGTTAATTAAGTTATGTTATTGTTTTAAGCCAAGTTATGTTTGTAACGAAGTGAAAATATAGTTTATTTTCAATCAATTGATGTGTAACCTCTATATTAATTAAATCTAAATTCGAATGGTCTAATTTCCAATAAACAAAATGCAATTTAATTTATTTTAATGATATGTTGTAGAAGTTTAGTAATATCAGTTACGACTATTAAGTTAACGACCGATTTTAATTTTTTCTGATATCTCAATAGAACGAAGATATAGATGAATCTGTTCTCAAGGAAAAAAGTGAGACTTAAAAATTAAGAACGTACAAAGAGTAGAAATTTTAAAAGCTTTTGGAAAGATGCTGAATTGTGACGCAATCGGAAATTGCTGGATTGCTGTTGGAAATCTTTTGTATATAAGAGCAAGTACTTATGAATTAATTTGTTAGAAAAGTATTTCTTAAAATTGCCGGTTATACGTGCTAGAAGGATTCGTCGTCAAAAACGTGTAATACGTGTACTTTTGTCAAAGGTGTGTTTAATAATTTGAATACTGAATATTATACTTTAAAATAATACTTTCAACAAGTTTAGACAATGATAGTTGTTTAGACTATTCACGTTACATAGAGGTTTCAAAAAATTTAATATTTCTAACATATAACCTAAAAATGTAAATAAAAAATCAAATAACAAATTCGGCTGCATTAGTTTTTAGGTCAGGGTTACTGGTGCCAATGATTGGGTTCATTAAAGAAATACACATTGTTGTATGGCCAGCTACAGGTGTTTTCAACAAATCAAATAAAACCAACCTGTGTTTGCACTGTTAACTGATACATGCGGATGAAGTGCAATCGAAAATTTTTGGGGACGTAGGTATATGTGAACATACCTTACGACTGATTTTACTACAATTTTCCTAAAAATATTGTGGCTTTTCGAAATGCTTAAGCTTTATTTCGTCAACAAATCTTAGAATGACTTCAATGAATTCAATTTCTATTTACATTTAGATTCGAAAATATAGAATATAAAATAATTATCATTCAGTTTAAAAAACGCATTTTTGTAATTAGCTATACTTGAAAAATGGAGACGTGTAATTGCCCAGTAGGAATAACATCGGGCCCAACATTAGCAGATACTTGCGGTGGAAATGCTTTCATTACATTCATGGGTTTACTAGAGATATATCTTCGCTTACAATGTGATATTCAAGATCCTTGTGGCAGGGCTACTGCAAGGGTGAATCATTATAAATTTACTGCTATACAAAAAAAAACATTAACAATGTATTATTTTGCAGTTTCGGTCTGAGCCAGAATCGGATTATGATTTTATAGTAATAGGAGGCGGTTCAGCTGGTTCAGTGGTAGCATCACGACTATCTGAAGTACCTCACTGGAAGGTGTTGGTCATTGAAGCTGGTAAATATTATAGAAAGTCTACGCCCTACTAATTTTATTATGAATGTAGTCTTTAAACATTTCTAATGTTGTTTTTTTTGAATTGATGAATTAGGTGGAGATGAACCTGTTGGAACGCAAGTTCCTTCAATGTTTATGAATTATATAGACACTGATATCGATTGGAAATTCAAAACAGAGCCAGAAAAGAATGCGTGTTTGTCGTCTCCAGGACAGAAGTGCTCTTGGCCAAGAGGTAAAGTGCTTGGAGGGACATCAGTTATTCATGGTATGATGTATAATAGGGGAAATAAGGAAGACTACGATGGTTGGGATGAAATGGGAAATCCTGGATGGAAATACAATGATATTCTACCTTATTTCAAGAAATCTGAAGATAATCTACTAATTGATGAGATGGGGACAGAGTATCATGCCAAAGGCGGTTTACTTCCAGTTTCTAAATTTCCCCACAACCCACCATTGTCTTATGCCCTTCTTGAGGCCGGAAAGGAGCTTGGTAAGACTATGGTCTTTTAAACATGTTCAAAATTCAGAATGCAGAATGCTCATGCGACGTCTTTCACTTAGGCTACCAAACACACGATCTTAATGGAAAGAACGCTACTGGTTTTGTAATTGCTCAGGTGATGAGTAAAAATGGTGTTCGCTACAGTTCAGCCAAGGCTTTCTTACGCCCCGCAAGAGATAGGCCGAATCTTCACATTTTGCTTAAAACGACTGTATCGAAAGTCTTGCTCGATCCTACCACGAAAGCTGCTCGTGGTGTTGAATTTATTGATCAGCACGGAAACCGTCGTCAAATTCTTAGTAAGAAAGAAGTTATCGTTAGCGGGGGTGCTGTAAACTCTCCACAGATTTTATTACTCAGTGGAATCGGTCCTTTAAAGGATCTAAAGATGGTAAAGTACTACTTTATTTTATTCATACCAAAATAATGGATATATTCCGAAGGTGGGAGTCAAACCGGTACATGATTTGCCTGGAGTTGGGAAAAATCTTCAGAATCATGTGGCTTATCTTGTAAATTTCTTCATCAATGACACAGATACAGTTGACCTTAACACGGATACCTTCACGGAATATCTTCATTTCAGGAAAGGATTAATGTCTGGAACTGGACTTTCAGACGTAACAGCTAAAATAATCACGCAGTATGCTGAACAACCGAATGCCCCAGATTTGCAGTTCTTTTTTTCTGGTTATTTAGCCGATTGTGCAAAGTCAGGTCAGACTGGAGACCTCAAAAGCAAAGGACAGAGAACTATTCGAATGTCTCCTGTTGTACTTAATCCTCAAAGTAGAGGTTATTTGACATTATCCTCTTCTGATCCTCTAAAGCATCCAAAAATTTTTGCAAACTATTTGTCTGAGTGGCGTGACATGAAAGTGCTTATAGAAGGTATAAGATTTGCTATAAAACTTTCGCAGACATCTCCACTAAAGGCGTATGGCATGCAATTGGACACAACTCCTGTATCTGGATGTGAACAGTTTGATTTCGGCTCAGACTTATATTGGGCGTGCGATATTAAACGGAATACTAAACCTGAAAATCATCAGGCTGGTTCTTGTAAAATGGGACCATCATGGGATCCGTTGGCAGTTGTTAATCACGAGCTTAAAATACACGGTGTTCGAGGACTCCGTGTTATAGACGCTTCCATAATGCCAAAGGTAACTTCGGGAAACACACATGCTCCCGTAGTCATGATAGCTGAAAAGGGATCTGATATGATTAAAAAAGCTTGGGGGCAGGCTTAGTACTGATTTCTTTTAAAGCACAGCTACATTGAATTAGCTACAAAAACAAGCTATTATGTTTGTGATGCTTAATTAGAAATAAATAGAAAAAAAGGAATAGCTCAGTCAAACATCACATATTTTTCTATTTTTGAATAGAAGGTGTTTATTATTACAGTCGATACAAATATATCATTTGCATAAAATTCTGTGTATTAAACTTTCTCAATTCAGTTGTTTATGCAAATCTCTGCTATTCATGAATCTCTTAAATTTTCAAAGGGGAATTTTTAAGAAAAGTCTTCGTTAAATTCTGACTTTAATGACTAAAATATGTTGTCCTTCGAGGTAAGTTATCATAACATTAAATCCTTGTAAAGTAAGTGTATTAGAATTATCTCGAAGGTATTCCCTTTGAATATTATGCTGCTCCCTTATAAGAAGTAAAATGAAATTTCCTTAACTTACCCGGAATTATGCGAACAATTGGTAATACAACCTGTTTCTTGGTGCAGTCAACCTGATTATCAGACCGTATGTTGTAAGTTCATAGAAATGAGTGTGTATCATTCAATTTACCTGTCGCCACCGGTCTGGGAAGTTTGATTCTTGCCTTTCTTTGCGTGCCTGTATCTAAATTACATCTAATCGATATGATGACAGGCCAACGTAGACCCACTGGCACCACAGTAGTTGCTGCCCTGGAGAATGATTCACAGTCGGGTCTTATTGCTTCTGATGTATTTTAAAATTACAGACATTTTTCGCCAATAATTAGATGTGCGAACAGCTCGAGTCATATAGCAGTGAAATGTGTTGAATTCAATTGTTTGTAGTTGAATTAAGATTAAATTAAATAGATTTATTATTTAGTACATATTTGTCTTTTTCAAAAAAATCAAATTTAGTGCGGAGAGAAAAAAATAAGCTCCAATAAGAAAAGTTTTAATTTACTAAGTTTTACAAAGTAAATATATATAATTTATAACTTTTGTGTAATTAATTGTATTAATATTTTTTGTAAAGCTGTTTGTAAGAAGTATTAAAGGTTTTTTTCAAGAAATTATAATAAATATTTTTGAATAAGTTTTTTTCTAAAATATTATAAAGAATTGTGTATAAAAACTCCTTCGCTTTATTGTAGACAATTTTTTTGGCGATTTTTTTGATTACCTTGTTCCAGTTCTCAAGTCTGGTCTATAGACCAGAGCTCGTGCCCTCTAGAGAATTAAAGCCCGTATCCCAAACCCCATAGGCTAGAGTCTAGATCGCTAGCCTTCGAACAGTGCAGTGCTCGGTGATAATGGTAAAAAGCGAAAGTAGGGAAGCACCCTAAAATATGCTTTATCGTAAAGGTTTCATATAATTTTTTACACATAAAATGCATGATGGGCAATTAAAGCATTGAGTCTCAGCGAGGGCAGAAATCTTTTTTTTTCTTCTATATCGTACATCCTATGCCATTAGTCAGCAATTTTATTCAATATTTTTAGTTTATTACTTGAGTTTGTTTTCGGTTTCATATGTGTCTGGATTTTGTAAAACAACTTCTATTTCCAGGAAATTTCCCTACGAATGGTAATACAATAGCATGAACAAACGAAAAAGAATTTCAAATGTTATGTTGTTTATTTCTTCGGCTTCTTCACCTTATCTGAGCTTATTCTAGCTTACCTGGAACTTAAATCATTGCTCAGTTCTTATATCTTATCAAATGATTTTTGTTTTGTATGAAAACGATATTCCTGAAAAGTTGTAAAATCAAACCGCAAAATAAATTCCCTGCGTCTTTACTTAACTTAAACCTCTCAATTGCATTGCGTCGGAAAGACCACAAGACCTCATTGTAAAACTTCCTGCCGTAACTTTGGCAGAAACAACCGTTACAAGCACGAAAGCTTCAGTTAAAGTTCAGTGGAGGTATTCGCAGCTGTTCCAAAACGACAAGTTGTTTCGGCTTCCTTCCACAGATGTTTGGAGATCGTTTCAAATGGTGGGAAGTTGCCTGTGCGCCGTCTCAAATCTATTGATTTTTCAACAAGTTTACATCGGCCGATTTTGACAACTTCCTCAGCCAGAAGAAAGGAAGAAACGCATATTCTAGCCGTTGCTGGGAAAAGGACGAGTCCATGGATTCGGTGGGATGGAAGTGTCATCAGTATTGAGACGTCAGTTAACCAAGAACAGAGTACTCGTGCAGAAGAGGAAGAACGGTCCGTTGCAGTTGACTGCAATATAAAAAAACGCAAAATTCGAAGAGCATTTTACGAGGAAGCCAATTAAAACCGTGGAAATCCATTATATTTTGGTTCTGTGATAACATAAGCTCGTATTGGAAGCTCTGAGTGGTGAACAGTGCTCGATGTGATTTTAAGCGAAGTGCAGCGCAGGGCGAACAAGCCACCAGTTTTTATAAAGAAAAAGTTGTGCAGGCAGCGCGGTAATTTCAAGAAATTGCTGAAAGGTGGATAATAAACAGCTCGTCTGGAGTGAGAAGCACAAAAATCAACTGTATTTAAGTTCTGGAAGGGTTTACAAGATGGGCGACCACAGCCCAGATATAACCGCTTTAGAGACGGGTAATTAGTTAAAAAAATTTCAGTAAAACGCCGCCCCAGCAGGAAATAGTCATTCCATTGCTTTGAAAACTCTACAAAGGGCTCAAACAGTAGAGAGAAAGTAAAAAAATTGGTTGACTGAAACGCAAGATATCATCGTCCACTGTCCTGCTCCCTGCTCTAGGAAACCTACACCCAAAGATCTGCTGTTCTCCTTCGAAGTGCGTGCGTCTATGAACTTCCTACCCATTCCTTAGGAGGAATTCCTTATTCTGACTTGTGGCCGTTCTGTGTTTTGATGCTTCATTTAATAATTTGCAGCAAAATGGTCTTAAAAAGCCGAAAGACATTTTCCGCATGCAAATCGCCCACACGAAGGAGGCGAAGGATTCGAGAGCGCCAGCACCATTCGCAGATTTCGGTAACAGTGTGCCTCATGCAGTGTTTCGTGTTGCCCCAGGTCCGTCAGAAGGGAGAGCTTGCAGGGGGCTCATGGAGCTGCTGTTGCCTCTGGGAGCTCTACGGTCGTGTAGTGCACGTTTAATCAATGAATCAGTGCATGTTCACATAACTCCGGCTACCTCGGCTCCACGGGAGAGATCGATACCAGCAAGGGTCTTCGCTTTTCGATAGCAACTTTTTGGTGCGCCTATAACATTCCATTTTTTTATGGCCTGAGAAGCCCCATTCGACCCCATGTTCTACCCTTTGCGGTGTTCTGACCATATGTTCTTGAACAAGAATTCTTTTTACGCCGTTGGGGGATTTAATGAGATTCGTGTCTGAAGTCGTCTGCTAATGGATCATAGGGCTGGGAGGCTCCACAACCCTTTTCATCCCATTTAATTTGGAAAGATGCTGATTGCTTCTGAACTTGTCACCCTGAAGAGGTTCTATTTGCATGGAAAAGTTGAAACGTTTCTTTCAGGCGTTTTTAATGCACATGAATTTTTCATGAATTCGTTCTTTTTTTACTTCGGCGAATGGGATGAATAAGGACCGTGGAGAGGAAATATTTTTGGGGGAGGACTGCAGCTTTTCTTTTACGTAGGTAAAAGCCAAGAGATTACATAGAAAAGTCATGGATCAGGACTACCAGTCATGGAATCATCTACGTTTCCTTTATACAAAATTTATCAGCGGGGATTGGATTAGAATTATTTTTATAGCATTTAGTCTTGCATATAGGAATAATTAGTCAAATTATAGACATTCTATTTTAAGGAACGCTATAAATGAAGACTCGCTTTCTCTTTTACCGCATTCATAAAATTGAATATATGAATATAGTTTAACACTCAAAAATTAAAACCTTGATTGAATTTAATTTTCCAAATTTTAGAAGTCGATTGAGTATAAATTTATTTTAAGTTTTTTTTTCACAAATGTCAGTATAAAAGGAACTTAAGAAAAATACAAATGCAATTTTTCGAGAAAATTCCCAAAAAATTTGGAGATTTTTAAAAGTTTGATAACTGAAAAATCTGTTTCGAAAACGGTCCTTGATTACTAAAAACATAAAAAAACGGAAAGTTTTATTGCAGAATATATCTTCGTTTATTTACTAAAGTAGATAAAATTAATTTTCAAAATAAGACTATCTTGAAATAGTTTTTGGACTCAGAAATATTTTATTTTTATATAACATACGTTACCTTAAAAAAAATTTACACTCGCAAAAGTTAATTTTCCTAGTTTATTTTTCTGCGTAACGCTGTTTGATAGTAATATTCGAATTAGTTTAATGTGAAAAACTAGAAACTTTGTGAATATAGGAGAATTCACGAGTTTCATTCTAATTAAGGGGTGTCTAGAGTGTCTAGAGTTTTCTAAGTAAAAATATTTACTGCTTCCTTTTTAAAACGCTTTTATAACTTTAACAAGGCTTGGAAATAGTGCCTGCTTAAATAATTAAGAGAAAACTTTCTTATTATGTAATTTCAATAATTAAAGAAGATAGTTATACATTTTTTTGCAACTTCGTCCAGAAGATGTTCTTCAAGTTTTTCGAAAATCTATAAATACTATAAAACTTTGCAGAAGTAGGATGAAAAAATATTACGAATTACGAGATTCCTATAACTTCGAAAGATTCGTCTAGAATGATTAATTTTAAAAATTGATTGAATGTTTGTCTTCGAAAGTCTCGAATTTCTAAAGATACCAATTTTCTACTCCGCAGACCTCATCTGGTAGCCGAAGGCAAGGGCAGCTTCATCGGGCGGCTAAATGCCACGAGAGGAGTTAATTTTTTAATTACGCCCCCCAATAATGCCGGAATTACTCAATTGCAAAAATGTAACCTTCTGTGAGAATTTAATTAAAGATTTAAGCCAGGCGCTGGTGGAGATAAATTCCGACCTATCCAGGCCATACCACTCGGGCGAAAGGCAAACTCGACTACCACGGGCAGGGGGTGGGGGAATCGTCCTTTTGTTCGCTTCTGCACGCGATAATTATTTCGACGTCAAATGACATCTTCACCCTTTCTAATGTAAGTACAGTCATCGCAGGAGGGTCGAGAGAGGGGTTTAAAATGGAGGAGGCGTACATAGTAAGCTTTATAAATTTGCTGAATAAGAACGGCTACGATAATTATGGTGATGGGCACCCTCTTCTCCACTGGACTCGTGATTGCTTCTGGCTTTTGCGAACTATATTGTAGCGCATTATGAGTTCAATTTCGAGGTAAGCCAGAGCTACTTTCTTCCTGGATAAAGAGGCAGAAGTTGCTGGGAGCAGCGCCCTACTCCGACTATTATAGACCACCCTTTTGGGAGGAACTTTTCGTGATACAACTCGCTTATTGTCTGATTTATTGAATTAATTTACATTGTGGACGCAACTGTTGTAACGTTTCCAAAATATGAGGGGTTTCTTCAGGTGGGATTTAGGACGAAAGTTACCCAAACTTTAAACGGTTTAATAGGATTTAAAAGGACTTCATTATACGAATTCTTCATTATTTCGAATTCTAAGATAGTTGTTTCAATTTACGTTGAAAAAATGTGTGCAATTATTGCACAACACAAAATTATTCGCAATTACATTATTTGGTTAATTAGTTTCGATAAATCAATTAAACTACTTTTTAATTTTAATTAAAATTAACGTAAACACACTTATTTGTTTCAGTACAAGACTAATTTATTTTCTTCGGTAAATCGATGAAAGCGTTTCAGCAGATATTTTACAAACATGCTTTTTATTCCAATTTCCTGTACAAAGTTACACGTATATCATCATCGTACATTAAGCAATCAGCACAGAGACACAGGACACTGTCCTTTGTTGCGAACATCTTATTGTCCTAATGGAGGCAACGCCCACATAAAATATAACGCTCCACTTCTATTTCCATTATTCCCGGCATTGTGCCTTCTCATCCGAAAAATCGTTTTCGTTTCCCACTTTCAATCACTGAAAAGTCCAATGGCAGCAGAAAACAAAAATATCTAGCCCAGTTATCTAGGCGAGATTCATGAAGAGCAGCAAGTCTTGGCTTGTGAACTGAGAAGGTCTCAGAACCATCAAAATAACTAAATAGGATATGCGCTATTAGTTACCCGTTCGACTTTTGTCTTAACCCGTGTCGTTTTTCTAAAATAAGGATCCAAACTATTAGACTGAGGACTTAAACCTACCACTCCGTTGCCCAGTTTTCTCGCCAGCGCGGGAGTACCTATTTTTGTTCTACTTACTGACTCCTAACTCTTTCCGTTTTATAGGTCAAGCGTCCCTTACCCTTTCAATTTTGTCTTCAAGTTTAGCACGAAAAGGGTCTCATTGGAAAGCTGACATTTATTCTATGTTCCACCCGGGAGCTCTGAGTTGGATCTAATGCATTGCAAACACTTGTGCATCCTTAATAGATGCTAGTTTGCCTTCCGTGCAGGATCTCCTTGTAGTACGAAAGAGTGGATAAAATTTCTTTCACAGTCTTTTTTACACTCCTTGTATAACAAAATAGCAAATGGGTATCTGCTGTGATGAGGAAAGAAGAGCCCTAGAAAACTTTCTACCAGAGAATTGCGGTAGTCGAGATCAGCAATTATAAGGCTTGAAACAGCTGCAAACTTTTCCAACTTGACTAATTAAAAAATTTTCCTCTGAGTTTCATTAATGGAATTGCTTAGGTTTGTGTTACGGGTGAAATAGTGTTGTTGTGGTTTTTCATTTTTTTCTGTTGCGGATTTCTTCAAAATATGTAGTCCGTCCTTCCAGGTATTTAAACTAAGAAGAGTAGTTTAGAATTAAGAGTTAGTGAAATGCAAAACAATACAACTTTAAAAGTTTCTTTTATTATAAAAAATATAAAAAATCAATTGCATTAAACGTTTGAAATGCACTAACTTTTACCAATAAAAATTAACAAAACATTGATTTATGTAATCAATTCTGTGTCTGTCTAGCTAGCCATTGTCTTCCATAGTCTTTTAAAATTGAAAACGTTTAACCTAAACTAAGCTAAACCGTTTAACAATAACTTGAAATTTAGTATTCAAGAGATAAAAGACTAGAAAAATTGGAAATAGTTTTATTCCCTCCCCCTGTACGCAAGATAAATCGAACCATTAAATAAATCAACAAAGTCAGATAAGTTCTCCATATTTATGAACGGTCTACCTTGGCGAGGTTATAAGGTGTTTTGTAGTTTAAATTACCTTTTCAGGAAAATAAATTGACCTAAAGGGCTTTTTGCCTTTTATAGTTGCTTGGGAGATTTAAAACGATTCCTATGTTTGTACATACTTCCTCTTCGATACTTTCGTATTTTGTAAGCAGTATCCCTCGGGGCAGGATCACTGTGACAGGACCTTCGTCAATTGAAATTAACTTAATACTGAAAGGACTCCATCCAGTTCATTCATTCAGCCCCAACACATTCCACTAGCCTTCTACAAAAAGGTAAGTATTTGAACTTCCTAAAAAAGTAATATTCCCCCATCGATAGACTGCCTTTTCGAAATAAATGTCTGCGTCAAAGCTCCAGCTCTTCTTCGGGAATATTTATGGATACCCTCTTCCTGTGCTGCTCAGCAGGTAACTTATGTAATTTAATTTTTATGTGGCTCTCACCCGCTTTTTACGATCGCCCATAAATTTCAAAACGATTGTTATGACCGGAGGCAGCCCAAAATCAGGCCTCTAGAGACGCCAACTCATCTTAAAAAGTAAATAAGCACTTTCCCTCATCTCCGCCCCTGCTTCAACATCAGCGACCGAAACGTCGTCAACTTCGACCTGTACTGTTGCGACAGCTGTGCAGGTGCAAAATACATTTCTTCGTTCCGGCATCTAGCTTGCCAATATTCGCCCACGGGAGGAAATCTCGAGCAAATTAAGCTGCTACCATCGGCGCTGGGTGGTAGCGCAAGGTGGATGTGAGCTGGTGACGGTGGTGGTAGTGAAGTTGCGGTGTTCCTTCCATAGCATATTCTAATCCTTATGTATGGAGGATTTGAGGGCTTCTCTCCTCTTAGCATTTTTTGCGTTATTCATCAGGTAACCATATCATCATAATAAAGTTACAGACCTCATTTTTTCGTAGTTAGTCTCTTGACAGGGATGCTACAAGAAGTAATTAAGCCAAATTCATGAGGATATTTTCACGCTTTTTTTGGTCGTGAACAGACCGAAAATGGCAATAACTTGGGGGCTAAAAGTTTGCAAATGAATGCCCATAGGGTCAGTTCTGTATTCTCGTAAATTTTTAAAACCGGTTTTTAAAGACCAACGTATATTTAAAGGAAAAAAAAACGATTTCGAAAGACAGTATATTTCTTCAGGTCATTAATGATGTTCAGAGCTCTCCATCATGTGTAGGTGGCTTCAAGTTTCCTTGGCTGGGCTTAGGTATTTATGGAATAAACATGAATAGGGTGATTTATCGACATATAAATGTTGCAAATTTAAGATACTTTTAGTCATTTATACGTTGTAGTCAATTATCCACTTTTTTATTACTGTTTGCTAAATATAAGGGCTATATAAGGACTGTATACCAACCATTGTCACCATAAAGCAAAACCTTTCAGCCACAAATTATTCTTGAGCTCATATAGAAGCAACAGAGTCGTTGCAGCACATTTACAGGGTAATTAAATTGAATTCTCCCTGGGGAAGATCTTCTCATACCTGTAAAAGTGACTACAAGTGCTAGGGGCTGTAAAATAAAGTTGCCCTACGGTTAAGTCATCGTCGGCCCCACATTAGAGGGCTCCATACAGCCCTCTGAAGTCTCGGAAAACAAAATACAAAGATGACTCCATTACGTCAAGTCGTCTTCAAATAAAGTTGTCCACAAAATGAGCTCGACGGGATGAAGAGGGGGCGAGACCCATTGTGTCTTTTCTTCTACCTGGTGTGGTTAACCAGGACACGTGCAGGTGAATTTATTGCTCGGTGAGTCTACATTCCATTCTTGTCCTCTTTTGTTTTATATTTTGTTCTTCGAGTACCTGGCGGACGGAATAGACAACTCATTCCCCTCTGCTCAACGAATACATCCCCAGAGTCTGGTTTTGTTATATTTGACGACTGACACCAAACAGGGGCTTCTATCGTATTTTTTGAGGATTTTTGTTAGGACGTACGAAAAACTGCCTGACGGGCTTTTTACAGCCCTATCACCGGCAGCAGCTTGGCTTTTTGTCTGCCTGTCTGCCGGGACGGAACTCGGGTTAAGGCTTTTATTGTTGTTCAGAGTCGAGCTCTACAGATGTAATCTAATAATCTCAAAAATGAGTTATTGTAATCCCCGGCGTTGCCAATTGAATTTTGTTTCTCGACTCGTCATCAGGTCGTCCATCTTCTACGTAGTTTTTGAAACTTAATCAGGACAGTGCGGCAATTGAATCAGCTGGGGGTATATCACTTTATGTTCTGAAGAAAGGCTCTTTTTACAATATACTCAAACTCAGAGTTTATATTCTCTGGGGACTCAGAAATGACCTTTGTGTCCTTTCGTAAAATCTGATTTGCTTGTTTCCAGTTTAGGCGAAATTTTAATAATTAAAGATCACGTTTCGTTTTAACGTCTACCCATAAAAAATAACTTCAGGCAATTTTTTAGGAATTTTCTTTTAATTCTGTACCAGTAATAAAATTATATTTCACGCTCGAAAGAATGTGGCCTTATCAGAATATCCACGAGCTCGTCCAGGATTTCATGAAATAAAATATCCTGGCAAAGTCTGATTTCAGAGCTTACTAGAGCTTGACAATTTTCGCCTGTATGAATCAGACTGGTCAGGACTGAGCGTAATGGAAAAAAGTGAATCGTATCTCTTCGGATATACAAGAATTCACTAAAATTAGGCGCAATTAAGACTTTGGTCCGAAATACATAAATTTCTCGCCCAACCTTCTGCTTCTATATGTCTTTTAATAAGGAATAAGGATCTTGGAGGACAAGGGTATCGCGTAAGCTGTTTACTGCTGAAAATAAATTCTCGCAATTAGCAAATATTTCATGGCTCTCTGCCCACGAAGGGTATCTTTGTTTTCAGAAGGATATCGATTAGTTTGCTGGCTTTAAAATAGAATTGCGATGTCTGCGTCCATCGGCAACGTCCTTTATTACGTCGTCTGCCTAAAGGCAGGTACTTAAAATCTTTAAGTGCTTTAAACTATATTTGATAGGTACTGTGCTTGTTCAATGTGCTTAATTGATTGCGTGCCCTAGTTGTATTAGGATTATTCGTCGTTTGTTCCCGCACCGTCGTTTTATTTATTTGACATCTAAAAATAAATATATAGTATAGAAATTCGTGATTATGACTGTGGAGAAGTTTTGGATTGAACAATATAACACAAAAGCGTAGGATATTTTCTGGAAATTATGCAAAGTTGCAACAATTGATATTGAACTAATTTTAGTCAAATTACGTAAAATTTCCGTTCGTTTTTTATTATTTAACTTACTAAATAATTTTTATGTTTATTTTTTACGTAGTTCTTAACGAACTAACGAGAACTTCAATTTTAACAAAACACTGTTTTAAGAAATAAGGGCTTTTTAGAACTGGGAATAGAATAAATTAAGCAACCACGTAATTTTTCTTTATTACAAATACATACTCCGGGTCAAAAAAAACTTTTCCTACAGCCTACTCAAACGATGCGATGAAGCTCCTTCTTAAAATTCCCCTTATTCGCAAAAATTGGATATTCTGACGCAACTTTATTTAGCTCGCAAAGATAAGACGTGCCCAAACGAATTGGATTTTTATTATTTTCTGTTTACATCGGAGCCGACTTTTTCCGTATTCAGAACATCGTTCCACTCAGGCACCCCATTAAGAAAACTCTTTAAAACCTGAATGAGCGTCCCCAAGACGTGTGCCCCTGGTATCAATGAAATTCAAGAGGGCAAGTTATATTTAGAAAGAGCCCACGAACAACAATTCCCTCTTCCATCCAGCAAGGCAGGGATTTCTTTCATAAGGTTCACATTTGCATTGTGCGATATTGCGCCTATCGTCCTCATTCTCCCTCCGGTGAGCCTCCTGCGAATGTGGAAATTGCTCTGTTTAAATATAAAGCATATAAATTCGTCTGGAATGGATGATAATATTCTTGTCCAACTTGGAGTAATCCCTGAAGGGTGTAGATTCGCGTATTTTGGAGTAACTAACTGTTCAATTGCCTTGGAAGGCTCCGTAAAGAACTGATAATGTAATTTGATAAGGAATTCGTTTTCTCTTCTATATTTTCAGTGGTGCCCGCTGTCCTGGGACTAACAGCAGCAGCGATTCTGGCTGTGACAGCATGTTTCTGTGCCCGAAGGATTCGTGCTAGAAACAAGAAAGCAAATCACGATGCATCTCTACCATTCCAGCCAACAAGACGTCCGACAGCCGTTCGATCGCCGAGTGGCGCGCCATCCCATTATCTAAAGAAATCACCGTCTCCAACAGCTCCAAAATCGCCGCCAGGTACGCTTCATCCCCCGCAGGAGCAGTCTCCGCCTGGCTCACAGACAATTAAATTTGTCGAGGAAAACGAGATTAAGCCAAAGACAATCGTTAATGAGCCAAAGACACCGGAGCTGGAAAGTCCAGATGGAAATGACGATAATGAGTATGGTAAGCTGGGCACCATTGTCTTCAAGTTGCGATATCTAACCGAGAGGAATGCTTTGGTCGTATCGATTGTCCGATGTCGGGGACTCCCCGGAAAGCCTGGTCCATCGGGAACGGGTGATATACCCGCTGGGATGAATGGAAAAACCCAAACCGCCACCGATCCCTACGTTAAATTACAATTGCTGCCGGAAAAGCAACACAAGGTGAAAACCAGGTGAGTATGTGATTCATTGTTTTCAATAAAATATTCCTAGCCATCGCCGTAACCGGGACTGGGTGGCATGGTTGACCTTAGCGTGTTAACCTTCAACTCACTTATATACACACATATTCCTCCTTTCCTTCCTTACCAAGGTTATATTTTTTCCTTCGAATTTTATCTACACACGGGGACGATGGGAATAGAGTCTACAAAGATGTCTAAGGACACTAGACGCCCACGCAAATGTAAAAAGATCTTATCATAATTCTCGTTCGATGCAATACCAACAAAATTTATTTTTGTTTTGCTCCTCGGGGTATCATAATCACAAATTAGATGATTCTCGGTTTTCATCCTTTTGAAGTCTTCGTAACAAGATTTCAGGAGTCCTTAGGATGTTCTAAATGGAGCAGTGTCTTATAGTTTTTCGTTCAATTTCTTTACTTTTGAGCACTTTTTTTATCAAAGTGTAGATATTTGATATATATTTGATATATTCACTATTCTATTGTTTTAATGTGTTTTGGAACATCATTCAATTACATCAGAATTGTAGTCTTATAAATATGTTAAATGTTGTTTCTTCTTTCAAAACTTCTGTCTTATATTGTACAAATTATATTATTGTAAATCCCCATATGTCCATTGTTCTGCATTTAAAATAGAAAGATTTACGGGGATATCATTTCTTCCACGCAAATACCACCAAGACCATCTCTAGTAAACAAAGATTGCATACAAATGTAATCCGATACTGCTGTAAGAGTACAAGATTACCGTGCTCACGGAAAGGATATAAATCGAAACTTTAAAATAAAGGATTTTAAGATTTTTTAGTGACCTTTTTGACTTTTTTAGGTGGATTTCACAGTGAAATTAGTTTCCATATTTGCCATTTTATTTCAGAAATTATAGGTCAATTAAAATTTTAATGTTACAGATATCGTATAATAATTATTACTTTAGCCAAAGTTTAAAGTTTCCTGATGGCTAATATTAAATTCAAATTAAACTAACAATACCTTGATTTTAATTTTGCTTAGGCGCGTCCATTTATGAAGATAAATAAAATATTAAAACAAAAATTTTAACATTGAATATAATATAAGCTAAGTATAATATTTATAATATGAGAAATTATTATCATTAGAATATCTTTTCAGTATTAGAATGAGTGTAAAGTTATAGAAAGTGAAAAAAATTGGTTTTCATAGAATCTTTGAAAAAGCGTGTAAATAAAATCCAGTATACTCTATATCACCATCGCTAGGGGGAATGTTAAATGAAGATCCTGCGTCGACAATCTCGTTATTTTTGGTTCTCACCTTTATCTACAGTGACGACAATCTCCTGCAGTACATAAGTCCCAAAGAATTTCTTAGCAACAATTTGCTTATACAATATAAGTATGGAGATTAATAGCTTCCCAGTTTCGGTTGAATGAATGATATATTTTTCCGTTTCTGTTGCCAGATGGAATTTCGAATACACAATATAGTGGACATTACACACTTCCTTTGTCTGCCATCTAGGGCGGCATTAGCAATTAACTTAGCCGACCTTGAGAGCTCTACGGTCTCATGATGTTATACCGCTTGTAGGATGTTACCTGTTTAGTATTCAAGGGACGAATTTCATCATAGAATGTCAACATAACACCAAAAAGTCTGGACATCGCTGTGGGAATTAATAAGCAGCTCCTAGAGGGGCTGTTAGTTCCTCCTCCGGCGTCCCTATAATCCCAGCCATTCGTGAAAAGCCTTGCAGAATGGATGAATGAATTTTCAGGAAAATTGTGATTGGAGATGGCACAATTCTCAACGACCTGTATATACACCACACGAATTCAGAATTCTCGTTCTAAGTAGCGCCCTCCTTTGAAGAAGGCGACTGTTGATTAATCGATTCGCCGAAGGTTGGTGTACTTGTCCACAACGCTACCATCGGATTCCGATTGCTGAACAACGAGCGAAGGCACAATCACAGTTTTCTTATTGTAGTCATCTCAAGGCAGAACGTGTAAGGGGGATCAGATTTTGTCCTAAGACTTCTTGCATTATTCACGGCTTAAGGCATTAGAAGAGAAGGCGGATAGGAGCAAAGTGGCTGACGGCTTCAATGTGTTGCTGGGTTCTTGCAATAGCCAACTATTCGCAATCAGAGAAGCTTCAAAAGATTTTTGAAAGCCCTCCTTCCAAATAGCGCTCGTTTGTTTCTTATTTCTATACCTGCGTAAACCTTAAACTTTTTCTTTATGATGCCCCAGTGGCATCCACATGACATCCTTTTATAAACAAATGGGAAAGAAGTGGATGTTTGTAGTTTTTGCGGCGCATTTATTGCCACCACAAGGACTCTAATTGAGTTGACAAAGAAAATCGTGTCGGCAACGAAACTTCCCCTTTTGTTTGCCCACATTACACTGATTTTCTCCCCTATGGGATTCCATACTGCGATTAGGAAAGTTTAGATAGAGGCCACAAAATTACCAAGAATTAATTGGAAAAAAACAAATGACCCAAAATCACAATAGTGCATTTTATCAAGCCCACTGCCAGCACTAGAATTTTAATATGGGTTGTCCAGATGGCCGGAAAAGAAAACGAAACGAGCATAGATTTCAATTTTCTTAAGTGGCAAGATGATGTGGGACTTAAGGCGCCATAAAAGAAATCCACAGACATTGCCTTTCGATAATACTCGCCGATGCTCGAAGGATCATCCGAGCTCCCACGTTTTAAGACGCGATTTGGGCAGTTCGAGGGCGTTCTCACAAGAAGAAATTTTCGAGGCAAGTTTAATGTAGAGTAGGCGTGGCATTCCATATCCGCTCAATACCCAGAAATTCTCATATGCGTTCAGTAAACGACCTGTTCAGGGTGTGGTTCCCTTCCCTGGGGAGATGATATGTATATACGTATTATTTTGGAGAATGCTTACCATTCGTTAAATAACCCTAAACCCTAGAGACCTAATAATTGTTTGTCACTCTATATTTTCTTAACAAAATAATTAAGGAATGTCGAACACCTTCGAAATCGGGACAATAATTTTGTTATCGAGTTATGGACGCACGTGGCCGTCCGTAATTTTGTTATCAGTTCGGTCACAATGTCACATGGATTTTTCCTGGATAGGTTCGAGGCCGACAGATAATTGACGTCAAAGCACGTATTTCAGGGTATATATTCGACACGTGAATAGGATGAAGAGGCTCTGACATGAAATCACGTTCCCGAATAGATGAAAATCATTTAGGCAGAAATATGAAACGCACTCCGGGTGTAAAATCCCAGTGTTGCTGTCTTCAAAATTCTTGACGTATTGTTTTAACAAAAAAACAAGAAAGTTTCTATAAAATCTACCAAAACTTAATAGTGGACTTATCTGATGAAAATATGAGATGAAATCAATTTAAAAAGTACCTGTAAGATATTGAACAAAGTTTACGAATATGTTTTTATGTAATTCTGAATTTCCCAATACCAGACCTTTTAAAATCCATGCGCGTTTACTTAAAAATAGAGCTTCTTGTGTTTTTCTCATTGCTTTTTTTTTACAGAGTTGTTAGAAATACCAGAAATCCGATTTATGATGAAGACTTCACATTCTATGGACTAAATCTTCAAGAGCTCAGTTCCATGTCCCTCCATTTTGTTGTGCTCAGCTTCGATCGATATTCTCGGGACGATGTAATTGGAGAAGTTGTGTGCCCTCTGTCGAGTGTCGATCTTAGCCAAATTGAAAATCAACAAATTGCTCTAAGCAAGGAAATTCAACCGAGAAGCTTAAAAATTCGCGCTCAAGGTCGTGGAGAGCTTCTTATATCGTTGTGCTGGCAGCCAGCCGCTGCTAGATTGACTGTTGTCTTGCTTAAAGCACGAAATTTGCCCAGAATGGACGTTACTGGGCTCGCAGATCCATATGTGAAGATTTACTTACTTTACAATGGGCAACGTATTGCTAAAAAGAAAACCCATGTAAAGAAGAGGACACTTAGTCCAGTCTTCAATGAAAGCTTTGCGTTCGATATTCCAACTACAGAGGTGAGTTCGAGATAAAGGATAGGAAAGGGTCTTCTAAATTTCTGATATCAATCGTAGGGTTCTGGAGCGTCTTTAGATGGAGTTTCCCTTGAGCTGATGCTTCTTGACTGGGACAGAGTTACCAAAAATGAGGTAAATGCAGTAAACACATAAAATTTGTTTTTTATAAAAAACATATATTTCGTCTGCTCTTCAGGTAATTGGTAGACTTGAACTGGGAGGCCCGAGATGTACAGGTACAGCACTAAACCACTGGAATGAGGTGTGCAATTCGCCCAGACGACAGATTGCCGAATGGCACAAGTTGAATGAGTAATCAATTGCAGCCTATAGTAAAGTTTACATAGGGTTAAAAAAGGTGTGAAAAGACATGTGGCTGCAATTAAAAATTTTCTGTGTGCGTGTTACCCCTCCCTCCCAGTATTCTGTATATCCCCCTAATGGTGAGTATACAAGTGCTCTCCAGGCCGAGTGGTTATTATCGAACTGTGAAAGAAAAAAAACGATATAAGTCAAATTTACAGGTTTTTAAAAGAAATATTTGTTTATTGAAAATATTTAGAAAATTACAATATAAATACTGAGTACAGCTGAGCTAAATTAACTTTTGTAGCATCTTAAGGTAGAAGTGAAGATTTACTCCTAAGGAAGTTTCTGATTTATAAGTCATAATTCAGTTTTAGGAAACTTTTTCTCGTAGTCGCTAAGGTAACATAAAATACTTAACGAAGGATAATGTATGTAAGAATTATTTCTGAAGCTACTAATGCTCCCCAACACCTTTGCTAATTGTAGACTGTCTGTAGCAATTAGTATTAAAATAGGTAACATCTTTAAGCAAGCGGAAATGTCGTTTTTAAACGGGCAAATTAATAAATATAATTGATATTTTCCTTATTTTGCAGTTTTTGCAATTTATCTTTTGCCTTTTGAAATATTTTTTATTGTTATATAGTGAATATTAAGGATAAGGTTGATGCAAGACAGATGATGCTTCTTAATCTTAATGTCTCGAAAATAAAAAAAAATTCTCATGTTTGATTTAAATTAAATAAAAAAACGAAGAGGAAGCAGTAGCAAAACTTTGGGTTGCGTAAATTCAAGGAAAAATGGAAAATTGTCTCTAGATTCAGACATGTACCTACAAATGTGCACATGCAGAGAAGTAAATAATATAAATTAAGAAATCTGGTTTTGATTTCGCAATAACAAAAACAATCACAGTGTTTATTTTAAGCACCTATTCAAATAGAAATATTGCAGATATTGTTTGCTCTTTAAGTCTAATGGATTTCTCTTAGCGGGACACAATTTGTTTTCAAAATCATAAAAAGTTTTATGATGTAGATGTATTCCTTTACAAAACTAAAATAATATATTCTAAAAAAGGTTTTGAATCAATTATTTCCATTTAGTGAATTTAATTTCAATACTTTTTGGTTTTAAAACCAAAGCGTGTATATTTCTTACATTTAAATAGACATGCAAAATGTAGAAAATATATTTTTAAATTGTTTTAAATATAATAAATATTTCATGAATTGTTTGAAAGCGACATTTCATTAGACATAAAAACGAGATATTCAAAGCCCGTTAAAAAATTTTCCAATATTATTTGCAGCACAATCTTTGACTTATGAACTTTACGATATTTTGATTAAAGAATTTAGTAAATAAATCAAAATAATAAGTAAAAGTAAGTTATTAATAAAGTAAAAGTTAAAACAAGTAATTACGAAAAACAGATAGAGAGAAAGAGGAAAAAATAAAATTTAAGAACAACTCTCAAAATAAAAATGTTATTTCTATTTATTTATTTATTTATTTACTTGTTTACTCATTAAGTGCTGTGTAAGATTTAAAAATTAACAAGAAAATGGTGTCATTACATGATATATGATATAAACCAAATAATGTAACGAATAAAACACTGTACAAAATTAAATTCTGTCTTTGGAATGTAAAGCTCTGAAATTGTTTTTCTTTTTACCTGATTCCTATTTTCATAAGTATAACAAATTTAACTTTGATTGAATGTGTTTTCTGCCATTGATCTGATTAAAATTTTGTATTTAATCGATTACTAGAACTTAGCCACATAAAGCCTAGATAGGCTTAAGCCAAAACTGAACCAAACTCGTAGACCACAACCAGAGCTTAGGCGGACGAAAAAGCCCCGATGTTTAGCTACTCGTCCACTTTTGAGTATAGACTAGAGAAACGACGAAATCCAAATGCTAACTTTAAAAACAATTCCTAGAAAGCTTGCATGAGAAAGTTTGTACACAGCTTTAAAGCTAGAAATTTACAGAGTCCCCCTTCTTAAGTATTAAAAGTCTTGAGAACTCTTTCCCTTGCTTCTCTCTTAGCCAGCACTAAAATCTACTGACCGTACTCGCTCTGTACCTGCGACGCTTTGTACTTCCCAAAAGAAATCACACTGGAACAGGCCGGGCGATTGGTGGGTCTTCTTTGACGCCGTACCCTAAGCATGGTGCTATCTGCATGTAATGTACAATGTCCGATAAACGTCTGGTTAAAAACTGTTGGACCGCTGGAGGCAATACGATCGCTAGACAGTCGATAGCAAGTGATCGATCACGTCATTAGTCGGTTTTGCCTCACAGTTGGGTTGCCTCCTGTTCGGCTCGAGGAAGGTCGACATTATTTACGGCTGTCTGATAAATTTTGACAGCCTGAGAGAATAGTGGATGTCATCCACTAAATAGGAATCATATCTTCCAAGCGAAATTTTCAATGCGACATGCTGACAGCAGGTAGACTTTTTCTTGTCATCTGGCAGATGGACGAATAGACACGGATGAGTATTTCTGGCTACGGCTGTCTTAAATGCATCGCTTAGATGAATGAAATGTGAGATACAAGAGAAAGCCGCCATTAGACAGGCAAACATAAAAACGAGTCCTTTGTCGGCTCGGAATAGTTTATAATTAACAGAATTCTATGAAATTTCGGGTTTCAGGTTGTAATAAAAAGAAGATGACATAACTAAAAACACAACCAAATACGAAATACTCTTCACATGAAGAGTGTTTCGTATCATACCTATACCTGAGGCGTTGTTGTTTTATCTAGAAATTATAGTATGATTGTTTTAGAGACGACTGTAGAATACAAGAAGAAAATGTTACAGCAGGAGGTGTGGTTTTTTAGCTTTCACCAAAGTTTCTAAAGATATTTTTCTAAGAATTGAAATATATAAAATTGCTGTAAGTTTAAACAAACAATAAACTAAACCACTTTTTGACCTATGGTGGGACCGGTACAGGTAATAAATAGCTTCTATATAGAATGTAATGTAATAATTACCTACATGTTTTATAAAATGCTTTTGGTCGTTTTTCGACCATCCAATTGTAATCTCTGGTACGAACATTTGGCTCCTATATGTATGAAAGAAAACTTCATATTTAATATCTGTGCCTTATCCTAGTTTTCCTACCTATATTTCGAGATTTCTTTATCAACAGAGTTATGCAAAGAAGCCGTAAATCAGAATGACTGCAATCGTTTTAGATCAGCTATCTATTTCCCATTATCATCAAGGCTCTTTTGCTTATGTATTCTTCTGAGTAAAATTTTTAAATCTTTAAGTAATTGATAAATGCGGCTTGTATGACCCGATACCCTTGAAAGTTTTGGAGATAATTGAAGCCAAAACAATAAATTAGCAAAGCAAAAGAACGCCTTTCTCACGAAAAATCGCACCTGTTTTGGCAGTTTCTCAAGCCAGTAACAATAAAAAAGAGCAGCTAATCAAATTGTCAAAAGCCTTCAATTAAAACAATGCTCTAGCAGCTGGACGGCCCATAATTTACGTCTTTGTATATTTAATTATAGAGAACATTATTTTTTCGTGTCCGCGAAGTTGTGAAGCGCCTACAAGAAATAGACCGGGCTAATTAATTATCGCGGCGAGCGTTAAACTATCAAGCCGAAGCCATTAATCATGCCGTGCTATTGAACGAACTCCGGAATTGTGCTAACTATTATTAGTGCGATAAGAAGATACGTAATTGCTGATTTCAAAATTCCAATTAAGTGCGATGGACCACGGGCTGCTGGTACGTGCCGGACCACGACTACGGGAACTTAAGACTCGCCCGACACGTCCAGTGACCACTGCAGCTCGAAGAGTGGTGCAGCTGAAATTCCTTGCGATCGCTTCGCCTTCAGTGCACTGTCCAATCGACATTGGAACAAATGAAGCCATTATCTGTGATCTTTAAATTACAAGGAGAGTTGCTGCAATCTTAAGTGGCCCTCTGTTCTTTCGCAAACAAACTTGGGATCACTGCAGAAGTTCCGGCGCGTGGTAGCTTTGCGTTTATCAGAAGCATACATATGTAAGTAGGAGCATTATTGATTTACGACTCAGTTACCCAAAGAGTAAATCTTGCATCTCATGCATGTGACTTTTATGAATTTCTAATGTACTCGTTCTTACATACAAAACCTTAAAAGCTGTCATAAAAAATCACTTTAAATTGAAAAAATTAATAGTGCTTTTTTAGTATCTGTTTAATTTCGATGTCGATGAGAATGACTTCAGTCTAATTATGCTCAATGTTTTCATTATTACCCTCTATATTTTTCTTTCATTTAAGTATCAAATTTGGACCTTATATAGTTGTTCATACAAGACCGACCAGGGTAAGAAAACATAATAGAGAATAAAAGGTAGATATAATGGCTTGTTTTACACACACTTATATGTTTTTAAATCCTCGAGACTTGTTTTCTCTCGGAAAATATTCTATATTTAACTAATATCACCTTATAAATGCAAATACATCTATACTCGGTTTTAAACTTTTTAACTTTGAGAATATTAAATTACATTTTAGACTCATTTTAATTGTAATGAGTTTTTTATTAATAAGATATTTCAAGGAAATTAAAAATCCGTTAAAAATACAGCTAACTTCAAAATTTATTTGACAGGGTGATCGCTTGAACGTTTGAACTCTTAACCGCTTAGTCAGCTCTGGCTAACATTTGACCGCCCGTTCACCCACTGTCCTGCCCCGCTAGGGCTTCTTCTACTTAGCCAGTCAGGTCCCTTTACCTAGATACTGCCTGATCTAGAGGTCATTTGACTTTGTCACTGCTTGATGTAGTGATCACTTGACACAGTGACCGCTTTACTTATTGGCCGTTTGACCTAGTGACCGATTGACTGAACGGCCGCTGGTTCTAGTTCCTCTACAACTCGATTGAGTGATCTACTAACTGCTTGACGAACAAACTGACTACATCCGGGTACAGTTCTAAGCACTACAGTCAGTTAAATTTTCCGCGAAACTTTAATAGCAGTATTAACTTTTAATTCGCTTACACTTTTTACGTTTGTTATTTCGGACAGTACAGAATTTCAGAATCGGTTCAGTACTTTATGAAATTATCTTAAAGAACCCTACTAACAAACTTTTTTTAACAAATACGTAAAGGGATTCAACGACCCCATACGTTACTTCTACATTCATCAAATCTATTTTGCGCGGTTCCTATAAATAGATAGAGATAGAAGAAAATAGAACTTTTCATTTAAATCCTTATAACCTTTAACATAAATTTGCTTACACTAGCCTTTAGTCTGAATTTTAATTATTAGTTTAATCTGCTGAATAATGGATTTTATTTAACTAAAAATGTAGCCTATAAATGTTTGTCTATTTGTCAACTACAAACAAGATCATAGACAAATTTGTTCTTCCAATTTTCAAAGTTCAAATCTAAACTCTTATGACATAAAAGATCGACTTAGTAGCCCATTATAGACAGAAGCAATGGTCTTTCCAAATAGGGACAAGACAAACTTGTCGCAGTCCATGAGTGATGGTTTCTAGAGCTTCTTCTTGCGAGTTGCTGTACGTCGTGTGCCCATTATGCATTCCGGTTGGTATGTGGAACGACGCCAATTGTCATTCTCCGGCCTTTCGATAGCCGACGGCCGATAGCCGTCTTTTCTAATTACTATTTCCAGACGTTCGTGCTCATGCTGGTACGTCTTGGAGGCGCGAAAGAACTGTTACTTTGCTACAATTATTTATCGCGGACTTTCCACGTGCACGCGAATTAACCCTAACGCGCATCTTGGCCGATGATTGATTATGTGTTGGCAGGAGAAGAGGAGTTCGGTTCTTTTTCCGCTAGTGTGTGACTTTTAATTCCAGCCTCGCGTTTTTCTTTTTCAATAAACAAACCTGTCCAGAATGAGCAGCTTAAAGTGGGTACAACGCAAGTTGTTTTTTTTTACGATGATCAAGTGCTAATAAATCGCATAAATATTTATGGTCAACCAACCATGAGCCAAATGGAGTGCAACATAGGTTTGCCTTTTTTACATTATGCCTCCAGGGACGGACGGGAGGCTAATAGATATAAATTATCGCACTCTCGACTCTCGGCGAAAGTGTACGTCTTCATGTGCGCTGGCAGTTTATTTTCTCAACTTTTTCACCTGTCCGGCAGCGGACGTATGTGCGAAAGCAACTGTCGCACTCTTCAAAGGAGTCCGACCAAGGAAATAGTCATGAACCCTCTTGCCTTGGACGCTCATAACTAGCGGCAATTATTTTGACTTAAGCGACAAAACGCATCGAATCACCTCTATCCTGGGAACCAGAAGACGTCCGTGGGGTTCCTATCTAGAAATTTTTACAACGACATTTTGCTACACCTCAGGATTTCCTCCTTTCATAAATATCTTAACCCTGGCATGTAGAGTTTCAGTGTCTCATGCTTCTTCAATTTAATTGTAATTGACATAATTCGAAAGGTTTCTGTGTTGAACAACTTATGCCCTCTTTCCAGCTGACTGCCATTTACTTAGCAATTTTCTTTTACCTCACTCCTTCTTTTTCAATTTTCGCACCTCGGTGACTTTTTAATTTACAACCCATTCGCACAAGATTTATTTTTAGTGTCCAATGACTTTTTCGCAGTGTCGAAATAAATCAATAAATACTCAAAACGAGATTAAAAGACACAACATTAACGAAAAAAAGATGAAATTTATTACACAAAACACAATAATTCAATTCTTTCGCCAAGCAGACAGGAGTGGGTAAATATTTAGAGTCAGAATGCAAACAGAGAATTAGGTGGGATCAGCGATCATGGAATTTCACTTGGAATTAATATGAATATGTTGAATTTGCTTCTTGATTAACAATCATTGTCTGATAAAGATTTGTTCGCACTAATCACTCGACGGAAACTACCAGATGATGAGGCAGAAGAGCTCCACGAAGTATATTTTATTTTTTAAGATAATACTTTTACATGAGACCTATATAGTAATTTCCAATTTTATTATACTTCCACGTAAAATGGTGCTAAGCGCGTTTTCTTCGATTATATTCGCTATGGTGGAACTCATGATTATTATTAAAGAAGAGTGGAAAAATACTCTTTAATTTCGACTTAGGAAAGGATAAAGGACACATTAAAAGAATCTCATACACATCTCGTCCTTACAGACTAGCTTAGTCAGCTTGTTGAGAAAGGGATTATAGAATTAGTTCTTATTGTAACTCTAATACTAAATTGAATTATAAAAGTGGATGAGTTGTTTAAACTCTGGTACTTTACTAACACTTTTGTATTGTGTGATTAAAACATTTGCCACTGTTTGAAACAATTTTATGAGAGTACTTGGGCAATTCGACAAGTTTGCCTCAAGTGTTCCCCAGCTTTTCTTCCAGTGTAGACTGATATCATACACCCATAAAATAAGTGCCAGCTTAAAATTCAAAATCTTAAAAGAATGTAAAAATGCAGAGCCCGCATGGGTTCGATGACTTGAGTCAATAGTTTCAAAGAAAGTTTGTAACGCTGATAGAAGTTAGCCGTGCTTACACAAAATCTGTGTACGCTGCACCTGCGCGAATATATTAAACCCATAAAAATTCTTCAATCTCGCTGAAATTTATCAGATGCCAAACGAGATGGGAGCGGTAACCATGAAATAGTCATTGGCGCAACTGGATGTTTTTATATCTTAGTTTGTGCGGTTTAAATTATTTGCACAGAAGCTGTAGAAGTTTCGTACCGAAAATAATCCCTTGTCTGCAGGCAGCGCGTCTGAAAGGCTGAGCCAGTGATGACCCCCAGACAGTGCGCTGAGCGCTCCGAAGATGTTAATGAATATCGCAGCGATAATTAATAACGATCAAGATCTGAATAAATACACAAATCTCTTTTGGCAGAGGTGGAGTAGTCGGGCGGGTCTGGGCAAATAAGTCGGCACAACTCGAAAATGGTCTGGGCAGGGTAATGCCTTTTTTAGTGTGCCATTAACGGCACTAATTATTTTAATTAAAAGTACAAGACCTTATTTTGAGCAGTTGAGAAAGAAACCCGGAGCTGGTGGAAAAGCTCCAGCGTGCCCGTATGCAAGCGGACTGCAAGGGAGCCGCTGGACCATTTTTCATCGGGAATTACTGGCGTCACACATGAATCGTACAAATGCTAACATTTCGCCTGGTCGAAATGAAAACGGCCGAACCCCGGAGCACGGGTCAAGAATGCGAGTCAGTTAATTTGTGCAGCCACTTAAGAAACTCGCGGCGTTGATCAATAAATCAATTATTTATTGCCAACTCGGCTGATGCGAATGGCCTGGCCGAGCCGGGCCGTTGACTGGGCTCGACAATCGACATGTGCGACTGTTCTAATTGTAGACAGGTCTAGAAACGCTATCAGCGCGCCAATAAAAAAGCGCGTTCAACAGACGTGCATATGTGGCTGCCCAAATGGCGGGCTCTATGAATCATCGCTGTATGTTACACGCGTTCCACGGACCGGGGACCATATGCTGCAACCGTGCCGGCATACTGATGATGTTGCTGAATGTCGCTTTGACCATGTCCGTGTGATTCTTGTTGCTTTTATCATGACTGAATTTTTATTGCATGCGGATACCTCAGCTTTTATGTCTAGCGCCACATTCAGACAAATTCCGTGCGCCAAAATGTTGTCAGTCTAGATGGGTGTGTCACAAAGACTGGATTGTTTGACTTGTTGTATAGTTTACAAAGTACAGAGGACGTATTGGATTTCATGTTGACTGAGGTGTTAAGGACTTCATGTGTTTCGTACAAGGAAGTTGTGCCCTGCCCCGATTCACTTTTGAATCTTGAAATCATTTCCCTTAAGTAATATAAATACACTTTTCTATTCATTATCTGTTTTTCATTGAAGTAGACTATTGCTTTCGTTCGAAAGTGAGAGACATAGTTATTACTTTTGCTTTTTATCTGCGGCAGGGGCTAGGCAACAATCTTCTTAGAAGGAAATTTTTGTTAATACCTTTCAAGCTCAACTCTAGGCAGACAGTGTATTCTTCCATTTGCAAGGTGGACAATTTCTTGTTTATAACTTTGATATTTCCACGAATGAATAGCATGCAATGCATTAGTCAAACCATATCACAAATTGTAGAATATCTGGTTACGCCCACAAAAGCAAATCACTTCAGTTCTGAATGAGTAATATAAAAACGTGCAAATATGCTACACTCTTACTCATAATTCAAAGTTTACAAAGTAATGTAAAACAACATAAGTACTACCCATTACCACAAAAGTAAACAAAACCAGTAGTTTTTTTGACGTAATTAAAAATAATTATTTTGCAAATTGTAAGCAGTAGTTTAGATGAAAACAAATTACGGAAAGAAGCGAATATATTAAAAAGCTATTGCGTGCTTTAATTGTCTCAATGCCATGATCTGTCCTTGACGCGAAGAAGCCAAAAATTTTTCGCGCCCATTTTTTAAATAAACAAAAAAGATGGATGGGTTGATCCCTCCAGCAGGCCCTGTTTACTTAAGCACTAGAGCAAAATGATTTCCATGGCCTCGAGATGTGTCATGGAGACTAAAAGGCCAGCGAATCCATTTCGTCCGCAAAGTACATTTCTCATCTGTCTAAAGGCAACCCGCATCAGACGAAATGTTAAATATGCTCCCTGGGCGGAAGGAATTTGAAATGGACATCGGAATCTGGGGAATTTCATAAGGTGCCGGAGCAGCTTCATGTGGCATATAAGTTGTCGTAAATCGTAGGCATACTGTTGGCGTCGACGATCTCCCACGAATTATTTAGTGGCCACAAAAGTCGACAGTGCAACATTTAAAAAATTTGCAACAGCATTTTGGCGGCGGGCGTGTTTTTTATGGTGCCTTTCATTATTTTGGCTTGACGCCGATGGTTTTTGGCACAGCGTTTGCTAGTTGACGGCAGCCGAGCACAAAATCAACAAGACTGAAACTATTCGCCACTCTGGCTTTATTAACTGAAGCAGCACGGACGGATCCAGGCTAGCTAGGCCTACCGATTACAGCCGTGCTGCACGGAGTAAACAAATAAGTCAGATCCCAGTATGTTTACTTGGGATGGAGGAAAACCAAATGCCTGCGAAGCGATCTCGGCACGGCACGCACCAGTTTTCCCGCGGAATGCGCGTTTCTAACCAAGGATGAATAGTGCTGGCCGTGTTGGGATCTTAAATTGGGAAAGTATATTGGGTCGCCGCTTGGATGGATACATGGCAACAAATGGAGCGTCTTTGGATTTGGCAGCGGCTACTCTGCAGGAGGATTTGTTTATTGTTAGTCTGGACATAATGGGGAGTGAGTTACATAAGGCCTTTCGGACGAGACCGCAAACCGCAGCTATTTACCTTGCTCCACTAGGTGAGCTATAGTTTGCCCAAGTACTTGTAAGCTTCTAATTATTTGCTTTCCTACACCGACGGATTATCCTGATCATCTGCAAATTAAAATGTTGCAAGGCATGACGCTACAGCAAAAATATCTGTTATATTTATTATTGCTATCAGACTACATAAACCATATGAAATTAAGTCCAGATGAAGCTGTTCAGTTTATAAAATTTTATTCAAAAATTAATTATACGAGCGAAAGTAGGTCACAGAGGAGGTCATTTTGAAACAGAATAACGATAGATATTGTTACTCGATTCTTCACACTTCTTAGTAATCGTTCAGAGACAGTTTGGCCTACGGCTCGGAGTTTCTTTTCTAATTTAAATGTTGACGATATTCATGTTGGTACCAAAGACCCATTCATATCAATTTTCATTCAAAAGGGATAGTGCATATTTTGCACTTGCATTTTGATATTTTGCTTCGGGCTTGCAACAGCCTACAATACTTTACACGAACTGCTAGTCATAGTAGTCATTCGTGTAAACAATGACCATGCTCATGCAATGAGTTTTTAATACTGTCCTTTGACCAGTAATCCTAAAATTATCATTACTCACGTTTTATGTCTTCACTTTAATATTACACTGTATGGTGATTGTGAGCTGCCGTCTGTCTATAATATGATATATTAAATGTCCAACGACCGACTCAACTAGATATTGTATAAGCACAGAAAATCATTTCTCTATTTTAATTTCGTTGTTATCGAAAAAATTTACCACTTTGCTATGAATGGTAAACCATTTTTGTTTAAATTTATGGTAAATGGTATCGCAAAAGTGCTAATAGTAATTTATTATGCCATCTTTATTACCGAGGCTATTTGTGGTGATATTTAATGTCACTAGTTTTCCCATATGGTAAATTTAAGTCTGGTTAAAATCTATACAGAAAACTGCTTTAATAAATCAAATTATTGATGGTATTATTCATTCAATATTTCCGAGGAGTTTTTAATTTTAGAAGGCCGATTGGGAACGAACGAACTTAAAAATTTAATTGCTACTTTAATGTACAATTCTAAATAAATACATAGTTTGGCAATTTTAAATATTAAAAAAACTGGTTTAGTAAATGACCAGTACCAAAAATTGTAAAAATCACAGAAAATTCAAACCAAATTATGATAATATTTACTTTAAATTAAAGAGTAACCGGGGCTCTACATTCATAAAAATTAAGTTTTCAGTCTCGTTTTATCTATTTTTTTAGTGTTTCTTTTTTCTGTTTTGTTAAGTTTTTAATTTTTTAGTATGTTTGCTAGTTGTTTTTATCAAACAATTTCTGCATTCTGCATTTTTAGTAGCTGGTTATGTGTTACGTGCTTGCAATTTCTTCTCGTTTCATGTCTATCGTCGCGTCGTCGCACTAAAAATTATTTCCTTAATCATAAAATCGTGCCACGATTCATGAGATGTATGGTAAGCGAGGTCAAGTATGTCAATTCTAAAGATACGCGCTAGCCGGACCGCGTCGAGTTCATTGTCAGTCTTCAGACAGGAAAACATTTAGAATTTTTCTGTTTTATTGGCAGCAGCTCATATGCATCACATCACATCGCATCACATCACGTCACACAGACGACTTATACGCAATTCCATCGATCATGAGCAGCGAACGAATTAATCGCTTTCCTCACGGATAAATTCGACAGTCCGTGAAGTCGGTCGGCGGATGCCAGAAGTGTTTATTGTTTTGAATAGGGGCTAGGAAAAGAGCAGTGCAAAAAACGCGTATCATTTTCCAAACGCTCCGTCGTCCGCCTATTGCAAAAATGCATTTTGCATTTCTTCTGTATTTTTAGCACCTTAACGTACATAAAGATCAAGAGCTACCGGACATGGGATAGGTTTGTTTTCTTAAGCCGGTATAGATCGTCTGAACTTATCCGTTTTGCACGTTCTGGTCATTCAACAAAAGGAAATTATTGCAAAACCATTTCCTTTACTAGACGACGTTGTCTACACCACATGTTTGGCATCATGATTCACTTCCGATGCCCTGTCCGCAGCTCTCATTGAGAGTGGTCACGTCTGCGTTTGTTGATTTAAAGCATCCTCTTGCATCTCAGACAATGTACACACTTGAATAAAGATTTAGTAGTTGGTTTGAGCATAGGCCAACTGCAAGATATGTATTATCCCAGGTGATTCAGAGAAGAATTCAATTAACCTTTTCAACATCCGAGCTGTCGAAGGTCTCGTGATTTTCCAAGCAATTTGAAATTGATATTGATCTCCAATCCTTGCGTTATTGCAAACTAGGACTAAAAGACGTTTCACATTTGACCACAAATGTAGTAATATGACGTCGCTAAAATACAATAAAAATGTGTGAGAATTGTTGTCAGAAGCTTTAAAAAATAATGGTTCAAACGAAAAGAGATGATAGAAATCATTCGATTAATCAAAAATATCTACAAGCTTTTCTCATTTTCACATGTATTATATTCGAAATTATTTCTGAATCAAATTAACATACGTTTATGTATATAATACATTTTATCACTCAATCGCTTTCGGATGAAGAATATGTCAATATTTTGGCTAATAAATATAATAAATATCAAATTGTTGATAGCTTCATCAATTTCTATAGTTTAGTGACAAGGATTAACGAGTCTTCCTGTTCTGGTGATTCTAACAAGTTGAAATCTTCCTATCATCTATTTCTAAATTTTTCATATTTCATACAAAAGTATGTTATTTTTATTAGTTTTTATTAGAAGCGTGTTTAGTGACTTTGTATAGCAATTGTAATGTAGGAATATGATTTTTTTATATTTAAAAAGTCTAGTTTTATTAAATATTCTGAGACGTTAGAAAACCTTGAGTAATCCTTTTATAAGTCTCATTTTTTGTGTTTGTTTTCCAATTTCGACAAAAGACAGACATCCACAATAACTACTTTATTATTTCTTTTTGTTCACTTCATTTTTGTTTAACAAAAAGTTTTAAATATTGCGAATGAGTTTTTAAAAGCCAAAAATCGCTGTTCGTATTTTAAAACGGGTGGGGAGAAACATTGTGAACAATTCTCTTTTTTGTAGTGGATGTGTGATCTTATGAATGAAATGAATTACAAATCCCTCGACATGTACACGCATTCTTCGAACGTGGCGTTTCCGTCACCTGATTTCCTAATAATTAGCGCCTGGTTCTCTTTTCAGTAAAATGTTTTCTATTTTTGGTGAGTTCCTGTGTTTGTATGCAAATAAGGCAAAAAACGCTGCGCGATTTATTCACGGCCCATCAGTTTTTCGTTTTTAATTTTTTTAATTTATGAAAATAAATTAGGAAACGGCAACGCACACGCACACACCTTGCTCTGAACAAAAAACATCTCAAATGAGACCAGCGACACGGATCGGCTCTAGGTCTATTTCGAAAAACAGCAGATCTAATCCCTTTTAATTGTCGACGGGTCCGCCGTGGTCAGCAAAGGCCTCATGTCAACTATCGGCGGACCGCGTTCGGCTTTATTAAATAATTTATGCAGATATTTCGCAAACCACTCCTACCGGTCGCGACCAGCTTCGCATATGCCGTAATAGCACATGAATGCAAAGGCTCTGGCCAGACCAAGCCGGCTAACGCACCAGTGCTGCTAACAAGCGACAGTGCGCAGCCAACCTATCCATGTGGACTGGCGCGGTAAAGTGAAAATTATGCAAATTTATTAGACTCATCTCTCGGAGCCATTAACATACATCAAGCGACCTTCTCATGGACACTCGAACACTTTCTTACTTCCTTCTAGCCATCGGGCGCGACCAGTCGGCTGAGTGCGGTTCACTGTTGACACAACTTACTAAGTTTAGCCATTCTAGCACAAAGCCCATAAACAATGGCTGGTGGGCTAGTCGTGGGAGCGTCAAACCCATCTATCTAGTCGATCGCGATCCGAGGATTTAAATACTATCGGCTGGTCCACTTCAATAGTACAAAAATACATCATAACTAAATATAGAACATGTGAACATGGCCCATTCGAATTAAGATAAGTACCCCCTTAATCATTCTATCCAAAGATAAGTTCTGGGTGGACGCATATATTGCAAGCGCATGCATCATGGACTCCAAGCGAGCCAAAATTGAAATATAAATTTAATTATTAGTCACTTGGTTGAGTACCTGTGGGCAATTATAAACAGTCTATAAATCTTCAGAAATAGCTGGAACCTTTTGAAATTAATCAGTCACTTGTATACACGTTTTTTATCACTGGTTGAATTGACTTCGTATATCTCAATTGTTTTATGTCCTTACATAGCACACTTTATAACAAGTGCAGAGCGACTTGCATTCGCTACCGTTTTGAAAAAATATTAAACGATAAACTCAGAGCTTAATTTTGAAAACTAAACTACCATATAAAATTCAAAAAACTTTACTGTCGTACTGGAATTCATCCATTAAAAAAAGTGGTTGACACTATTGCTATAAAATATAGACTTAGAAATTTTTACGTAGGGAATTATTCTTGTATTTAAAGTTTCTACTCATAATTAAAAAGTAATTGTACTAATGTTCTTACTCATATTAATGTTAAGCAAAGAAATGGTGAATTTTGCTATGACTGCATGCAAAGTAAATTATTTCTATGAATTTTTTTAAACCATTCGACTTTTTAACACTGTAGTAATAATAATAAAACCATCCCACCGCTTTTACTATTTTAGTTGCTGATGTTTCTTAAGGTGCTACCTTTTGTAGATCTCTAGAATTCAAGTCAAAGCCAGCGTCCAAAATTAGTCTTATAATTTTTTGAAACGTTGATACTATTTAGCACTTTTTAATTCTCCAAACTTCATTAAAAAATAGTCGAAGATTTGATCTGTAGCGTTTGCAGTTGAGATCCTTCTTGTATACTTAAACTGTTTAAATACATATAAACCGTGGGTTGCTTTCCAATTGCGTGGTTGTTTGCAAATTAATTTAAAAAAACACTAGTGTGGAGTACTTAAGACGTCCCGTGTATCATGTGGGTATTGATGTTCACCTAGTTTTAGCCACTTCACTGATTTATTCGCCAGTCTGTCTTTTGAATTCGTTAACATATCAAACACGCAACAACGAAGAAAAACAGGTCTTTGACCATCAAATACTTATGAAGTTAGCCGACAGCCAAACCCGAAACTTTACCCAATTCTGATCGTTTAATTCATTCTTTGTCACAAAAAAAATTCATTACCATTATAAAGCCAACGGAAGATTAATATAACCTTCTTGGCCTTGACCCCTTTCCTTCAAAAGTGCCACGAGGTGGTTGAATACTATTTTCGGCATGCTCTTAATAATAGTAGTAGGCACGTTAAACGAGCCGGTATGCTTTCTTCATCAAATTGGAATGGACCCACCGGTCGTGCTGTGAGTCCTATAGCAAGTTAATCGTCTATCAGTTGTATGACGTCGAACATGTGCCCTGCAGATGAATTAAGTCTACAGGAAGAGCGATGTCTTCACTGCCATTTTTCATTATAATCCGAGACGAGTGTGGGCTGTCTACTAAAAAATATTACCATAAATTTCACACTTATTCCGGCGAATTAATTTTCTCTGTTATTTTGAAGGACATTAAGTGAAAAATGTAAAACCGTTTGCGTAAGAGAAAGTGAAAAATTGCTCACATTTATTATATAATTTTAGATTTAGGACTCTCTTATGTATGAGAGGATTTTGCAATACTATGGATTTGTCTGCTCATGAAAATGAACTACACACTACAACAGACTTTTTTGATTTCGAGTCATTTTCTGAGGCTCGAATTTCATGAAAATCGTAATACAAACTTTTCGGTATATTCCAATTTGCAAATAAAAAAATATATATATGAAAATTCAGCTAATTTTTTTGCTTTACTTTTTTTAATACAAATAAGTGAGATTGATATAAAAGATCCATAACAAAAAACATATTGCAATTTTTCATATCAGAGTAATAGTTACACTTTTTTGCTTTGTTAATATTAATATTAAGAGTCTTTGTTGAATTTTTAAACTTTGTATTATTAATACTGAACACAACTGAACATAAATGAAAGCAGACTGTTTTTTTACATAACATTTAGATCTAATAATCCGCTTATTTGGAAAGTGTCTTAAGTTCATTTATTTAAAAATTTCTATTTCATATATTTTTAGCCTCTACAGATAAAAAAGATCAAAATTATATGAAGTGAATTTTTCTTTCACTTTGCTGTAGGGATTTTATGATACCAGTCTATGCTCTTAGTCAACTAAAATATTTAAATTTATAAAATATAATATTGTAATATCAGATAATATAACTAAGAATATACTTTCATGCCATACAAACCTATAGTAAATATACTCCTCATTTCTTTCACTTTGCCCGGACTTATTTTTGTGTCTAGTAAGCAAGATTTTACTTTTGTCGTTCTTTTTAGTACGAAAGTCAAACCTTAAACTTAACTTACAGTCGAAACTGTGCCCACTGGTAGTCTTGATATGATCGCATGGCAACATTAATTCTAAGTAGATTCATTTTCTTATTATTTTGCTTTTGAACAATTTTTCCAAAATGTATTTCAACTATTATTGTTTCAGCATAAACCCAAGTTTAATTCTGTGACTTATGCCACGAAAATAGAAAAGGAATTAAAGTTAAATTCGCGATAATCTAAGTCACGTAAACAAAACTAAACTATCTAAATATAAATTACTTTCTTTCTTTCTTATCTGAGTTTTTTAATACATTTTTTTTTTCGTCTGCGATCTGTTTAACTTCCTGTATTGGGACCCGTAGCGCCCTAGTTGTTACATCAAGATAAGCAGTTGGAGCTTTAGATTTGCCTGGTGCTCCCGCCTCAAAAATAAAAAACATTATCGTTATCCCATGTCTCTTTGAAATCATTAACCCATAACAAGTGTAATTTTAGTTTGTGACTATTGCTGTTGTATAATCCGTCTGGGTACTCTCCCAATTGACCCAAGGACCAATGCATAAGAGGCGCTAATGATTACCATTCAATTAATAAACAACACCAAGAATATCTCACATGATGACAATTAAAGTCGGCTAACAATTTTCCCATGCGCAGAAGATGACTCTAATCGAATATCTTTCATCAAAACCAGGCCTTCATTGAATACATGATTTAAATAATTAAATAATCTGCCGTGAGTACCGCAAATACTCTCCCAGATATCGCGACATGTCATACGGATCCATCCGAGCTGTCGGGAATAATTAAATTTTATCGCTTCGTCAGTGTCGTATGCAAATTATCTCAATAGCTAACTTGGTTATCGTACAATGGTCTTCAGCGTCTTCAGCTCAGCGAAAAAAAGTTTCACGATATCTATGGGCTACAGAAAATTTAAATAAGCACTTACGGATAAACCTGTGAAAGGTAAATATTAGGTAACTTGTATGCGAGAGGCAATAGTACGCAATGAAGTGGTTCGCTAAAAATAGTTCAGTTATTAAATATGCGCCATGTCGTGCCATAAAGAATTTTCGGACAAGATAATTTTTGCGATGTTCTTGTCGCTTCCTTCAAATTCAATATTCAAAATAAGATTAGTGGTTTTAGACACCTAGTCGATTCTCCAATCGGTAATATCGCGAATCTGAAATGGACCGGTAATTTACGTATATTTTCTCGCGCGCACCTACGACTTTATGCAAATAGTGTACATAAACCTTTGCGATTTTCGCCTTATGAATGAGAATCAAATTAATCACTTGAATTCAACCGTTCCTTCGATCTTACACTAGTTCTTAATTTCAATCCTCTTGGTTCACTGAACTTTTAAATGTCCATATGTATAAAAATAAAATAAATTAGATATGAATTTGAAATTTGGCCTATTTCGTAGTATGCGGTCATGTAAGAATTTGTTTTTGGTCAGCCTGCGTATTAGCGACATCACATTCAATTTCTATGAGTTTAAACATTGTTTTTTTCATTCAACTTTTATAACTTCTGAGAAATCAGTAATATACAAATAAATCTTTACAGAATGATTACCACTAAAGTGAAAGTAATACCACTAAAATGTGTTCACGTCCGGTTATTTTGTGCTACACTTTGCGGTTTGTGAAAATTTTAATAACTTACAATAGGTACCCGAATAGGTCTGTTATTTTTACTACAGAAATTGTTTGATCTGAAATTAATTTGAAAACTTTAGCCATAAAAGTACGAAATACCAAAATCTTAAAATGCATTGCATTTAAAAAAAAAAATTGTAATTGCATTCTATTTAAAACTTTAAAACATATACTTTTTGTGTCCAAATCCATTTTTCACAGGGTCAATTTTTGAATACGAATATTTTAATGTTTTAGGTAGTACTATTCCTTCTTAAAAACAATTTTTCAATGCAACAACTCACCCAGACCTTGTCTATTGGTGCTAAAGGATAGTTATGTTGTTACATAGTTCTCATTTCAATTGATCGAAGTTGCGTTTCGGAAAAATACGCTAAATTATATTTCTATTTAAAATTTAGATTGAATGAGCCATATACAATTTTAAACTTCAGAAGTAAAAAGTAGTTTCCTTTGTTCTACTCCACAATGCATTGATCAAATTGTTTAAGCGTAAAGGTGAATAACTTCGATACTGAAATATCCATCTGACCTCACTTTATATTCGCAATTGTATTAATGTTAGTTCGTCTATTAACCTATGGACCATTACCATTTAAATTTCAGAAGGTTATACTAATCTGCCTTTAAACACGGACGCCGAGCTAATGTCCTTCTTAACTCATCTGCACATTGGGCGCAGTCAAGATAAGTTAAAGTACCAAAATGCTCTTCGGAGACTGTCTTAAATACCCAGAGGAACACTCGTAATAAACGAGATGCATTTCGGCTCCATTGTCTTATAATCGTGGATATTTATCACAAATGCAAAACGAAAAGAGACACCCAGTCGGTCTTTTATCCCCCGACTGCAGTTTTGGGGGGCTTGTCAATAAGCAGAGTGTTGGAGATGATCATGCGGAAAGGTCATTAATCATATTCTTATCTCACGGCTATTTCGCGCAAAACAAAGGCTCCAGGCTGTTCCTCGTCCCGGATCGATGGCCGATCCTATCTCGATCGCTATCGAGGCCGTTCAATCAAAACAAACATAGAACTGGCAATTAACACGGCGGTCGCCGATCGATCCGCATTTGAGGACGAAAGCGGAAAGTCATTCACAATCGAACACATTTAAGCGTGTCTAGACGACAAGATATCAATTAACCTGGGCCGCTCGGTGCCCCCGTTGAATCCGCCTGGGCTAGGCCGTTAATAATGTCATCAATCTTGCGGAGTCTTCCTTGGTTCGATCGCCGATTTGCATTGTCCAATCGCTACAGTGAATTATTTTCCCAGGCCGAAGTAACGCACTGGTCATGCCTATTCCATAAATGGGACTAACTCGTGTTCGACTTAAGTGGATGTGACAACTGTGAAAATTTATTTTCCGTCTAGGAATTCTTACGGCTCTTTGTCTTGGCTATTCCTCACGTCAAGCAGACTTCTCTAACTGTCCATTGTTCTTAGATTTTTTTAATTGGCCGCATATTAATACCTCCGCATGGCAGCAAGTGTTGAATGCAATTTCTCTTTGTTCCGCGGCTTCAGTCAACTTCTATAGAAAAGCTGTAGCAATCAGGAAAGTCTGCAGACTCATGGCCAGAGAAATCTCGCCTGACGTATAAATTTTTACTTTCCTTTTGTAAAGGAATTTGTTCGCTATCAGGCCTCAGGATCTGAATCTATCTTTAATGATATAAATCTCGGCACTTTCGACACACCTACGATTTTGTAGTTATTGCGACGACCTAATGACCCAAATGTCCTTTAAAGTACATATGGACTATTGCATTTCAGTCCTAAATATACATTTCATGTAGTTCATTCAATTTTTTCTGGAGTATGTATTTCTTCTATTATGCAGTATAAAGTAATAAAAATACAGTAGTTCTTTTCCTATCATTAAATTAAATTAAACGTACACAACATACATACAGATTTTCTTAGGTCTATTTCGACATGGCGACTACATTTAAGTATCCAAATAAATTACATGACTATGTTTTTTTATTTGCAAAGAAAGGCACATATGGCAATAAAAAATAAATTCTGATGTAGTAATAGATTCAGACACTGACTAAATGCTCCCAATTTCTTTTAGCAACCAGGAACTTCAGAGTTCTGCTTTGACCCATCTGGAAGATCTATCGGAAAGATCAAGCCGCTTCTCTTTTACGATAGTACAAATAACCGAAAATTAATCGAAATGTTTCCATAATCGCTGAGGCAAATTGGACCGCTGCTCCTTATTTTAAAGTCAAACGATGAGAAGCAGAAAGACTCCGACAACAATAAGAAATTTCGTGACCTTGCCATGAGCTTAAGCAATCGCCGAGTCAGTTGCCTTCTTTAATTAAGACAGAGTAAACGACCAGACGAGTTGATCGATCTACTCGAAATGACTGAAATAGTAAAGCACATTTTTCTCGCTCGAGCTCCTCTTAATTTCTTTCCGCGTTGTCGTTTTCGCGTTATTTGTCGCTTTCTATTTTTTGGCTGCGCTGTCTTCTTGCCCATTCTTTGGCAGCGTCTTAATCGTTATGAATTGGCGCTAAGTCTATGGGGGCAATCACGGCTAATTGATTTGCTCTTGAGCCAAGTATTTCCCATTGTAAGGGATGACCAACGCACGCAGAATGGCTAAGTGGTTTCCCAGTGCTTCTCTTGTGTCGACTCGTTATCTTTGTGTCTTCTGTAATCGATTGATTGGCGATCTTCATCAGAGACCATTGCGTCCTAACATTTTCATCTTCAGATCACATCAATCTCCTCTTCCATTCAGCAGCGGAGGCTTCTGCGCCGACAGAGGCACCTCGTACTTCGAGCGGTTTGTAGGACGGTCAGATTGGAATATATCCCACACTATTAATTATCATAAACGTGTCATTAGCAAACTAGTTGAGCAAAACAATCACTTCGAAATAATAAATTGCAGTTGGTTCTGCTGGCTTCGGTTTATTGATTATCGTACGAGGCTTACTACTGGACTTTCTGATCTATGGCTTCGTTCAAAATTATTGACAATCTTTAAGATATTAAAGAGATGTGTGTCAATTTTGTTTACCCACTGGGAGTTAATTTGAGCTTATGGAATGCGGGTAAGTGGGTTCGATGAGAATTTTGAAAAATTCGAAATACCTCATTTATTCTATAGATCAATTAACCTCTTTTTCGTACTATTATCTCTCTATCTATCTGCTTAAAAGAATAAGTTTTACATATTCTAAATATATATGTATGTACAGGATTTTTGACCTCAAACTTTTAGAAATAAAAGTAAAGGATGTAGTAATTACATAATTAACATGTTCTACAAATTTGAAATGGCATTTTCTTTCTCGGGACTAGTATGCAGAGTTTTTCAAAATCACAACCCTTTGACTATACACAGAATTTCGAAATTATAATTTTTTATGCAATGTCTGATTATTTAAACTATCCTATATAAGACAGATAAGATAAATAATTGTTCTAGTAACGTTATTGACACGCCGAAAGAATTTATCGTTTGGTAAATAAAAAATATTTGAATAAGTATTAATTTGGTAACACCAAAAAACTTTCAGCGTACTCCAAATATGGGTTATAATTTTTCTCCTACACAATTCTTTTCTCAAAATCAAAAGTAAAACACAGATTAAAATCAGAATATAATTTGCATATTAAATTGAAATACCTCGTTTACTGCAAAACAAACGTTTCTTCGCTTTCATTGGATGTATTTTATTTTATTTATTTAATTGGCTGATTAATCCTAATCATCTGTGAAACCTATACCTAATTATACTTATTAAAGAAAATTTTCAGAAATAGTTTTTTTATTTATAACTTCTGTAATAATACAAGGGGAGTTGTAATTATTGTGAATATTTCATTGATGTAAAAATTTAAAAATTCATAAAAGTTTGGGAAGTTGGCACCTAAGTCTATTTAAGACCGAGTTCATTTTAAAAAACCTTATACAAGATTTTCAAACTTTGAAGGTAAAAAAATCACTTCGAGTGGGATGTACTAAAACTCTACGCGAAACTTCGGTATTGACTAGTCTATTCTTAAACCTAAGTGTAGAATATTAACAAATGAAAAAACACTGTACATATTTTTAATTAAAAATTCATTCTAGCGGAAACCGATTATTAAAACTAGGTTTTAATTATACCTATTTAGTCTAACCTGACAGCTAGCATTAAGTGATCATATATGGTATACTTAAAACATAATTTATTACACTATAAGTGAAGAGCGTTTTGAGTCTTCCGCACTTTCCTGGAGTTGTAGAGAAAGAAATAGCACATTTGTAGAGGTATAACAATTTATCTCTATCATATTAATGCAAATTATCGGCTGTGTGACTGGTTTTTGCCAACTTTTTTATAAGCCATATACCCTTTAAAGAATATCACTGCACTTATACTTAAATCGAAGTTTTTCGTTAATTTCACTTTCTTTTAAAGTTTTGTTATTGTATAATCTGAGAAGCTGCTGCTGATTGTAAAAAAAAAAATTGTGTGGAAAGGAAGCTACAAAGATCTTGAAGAACATACAGAATTCCCAACGCCGAAATAGTAGTCGACTTCATAAATTAAAAAGTACAGATTCTCCGCTAAAGTCGCTCTTAACCGATCGCCTCTTATGAGCGCTTCAAAGAGATCTTTTAATTTTAGACCCGAACTGAAGATCATTGGCCGAGCGCGCGTCTAAGAAAGTCAGCGTTTGCTTTGCGGCGATCGAATGCTCTTTCGCATCCGTCTTGGGAGCTAAAACAAAACGCATAACTAAAGCCATGTGCAAACGCGAAGTCAATTCGCGGCATAATGCCATACTATACAGCCGAGGAGACTCCGCAAAAATCGCCCAGCAACCAGGCAAGAGTCAAGACAAGACTCCTACCGCAGCGGTAGAACGACGATCAGACAGATCAGCCGCGAATACTGACTTGATTCAGTTGGTTTTCGGTGCTCGCGCGTTTCAGTGTCTTCTCGCGGTACGCGCTTTTGGGTGAACAAATTGAAATTTCTTTGGGAAAATATCTCAAGTTTCCGAAGAAGTTTCAGGAACTGAACTAAAATCACCGGCAAACAGTACTGAAACCTCTCTAACAGCCCCAGCACTTTGTTGGCTTGTCCGTATTAAAGTTCTGGTCACCAATAAAGTTGTCCAAAAAATATCTGCTACGATCACAATCTGGGTGGATTTTGCACATAGCAACGCGTAGTGCTCCCATAAAATCCATTAAGTTTTCATGAACACCTTCAGAGGAAAATTCAGAGCTGCAGAAGTGATATAGTAACGCGCGCGCGGGAACCCTGCAGATATTCTGGGTTTGGATTGTGGATTGATCGGTCGCAAGATTCCGATCGCGAACGAGTTCAAGTTCAATGTTTCTAGCCAAACCCCCATGAGTTCGCGTGGATTAAAATAGTAGTGCTCTTGTCTCCGCGGGCCGGCTGCGGCTGTGCGCTTTTCGAATTTTCGCAAAGGTATAGTCGAAGCTGTCGGTGGTAGCCAGTAAAAGTGGATAAGGAAAGAGCCGGTCAATTTCTTGTGCTCCGCGCGCGGTGGGAATGTTGTGAAGTCAGTTTCGTTTTATTTTAGCTCTGCCTTTCCTAAATATGTTAAATTATTCGTCTTGGAAAGTAATCAGTGATTGTGTAGTGCGGACATAGGATACCCTGAGAGACACCTTTCCTTTCATTACGTGGACTGACCAGATCAGCCGAAAGTTGAGCTTTGTATAGAAGTAAGTTTAGTGAACAACGATTTTGTCCGTTAAAGATTCCATTTCTGTTGTTGTGAGTAACTCGGCACAGCGCGTCTAGAAAACAAAGGCGGCTAAAAAACCAACCGCAAGGACACCATCATTCAGCTCAAGACGAAAAATTCCCGGCCTCACGATCTCTTACTTTTCTTTTTTTATATTTGTATGTGGGCAACTGATGTTGAACCTGTTGCCCCTCGCACGACACAAAAGGCGATCATAAAGATATCAAAAAACCAAGCTTTGTGAAATAGCATTTTTCGGACAATAAGATCATTTTCGGACATGTTCGAGTTACCCCTTTCGTGAAGAGTATTTTGATATCGTTGGTGATCAGTGACGTCCTTTTTTAAATTATATTTATCAAGTACGAATTTTTAGACCTCCCGTTTTTAGAAATGCTATTGATCCTGCTAATTCTTAGTCAAAGACTAGTCAGAATCGCACTATGCAAAAACATATTTATAGAATTGCAATCGTATGTTTTAGAAATTGTGCTGCTGCTGCCTCTATTTATTATAAATTTTTGATTCTAACAGGTGACTGAACTTATCGCAGTCGTACGTTTAAACTATTTTATTTTCAAATCGCCTCTGCTTTCAAGAATTTTCGATTGTATACGGGCGAAGTCAGAAGTGATTATGTTACATGAAAGACCCCGCCAGAACAATTATCACGTCCTGTGCTAAATTGAGCATTTTGGTGACAAAATAAGAAAAATTTCGAGCACGCGAATCGTTCAGAGGTGACCGGCCTGGTGCTCGTCTGTCGCGTCGTCGCCGTCGTCCGCGCGGTTGACTGTCCGCCGTCGGTATTGATTCCCTTCGGTAGCGAGGTATCTCAACGATTTGGTCGCTCCATCTCATTCCGAATCGACGATTACTATTATTATTATTATTATTATTATTTTTATCATTCAATGGTTCAGTGACTTTTAGAACCCAACTAACCTTGGCCAACGCACGGCTTTAACTATAGAGCGCGCCTGACGCCGATGCAGCGATCAATCTCGACTGAGTTGGATGACGATCTCCCACTGCCATAAAATACAACGCTTTATTGGCGTTTTCGGTCTAGGAGTAAATTTAGAGTCTAGGGTGCGGTATTTGATGCAATTCTCATTTTTATGATAATTATCCGATCAAGAGGTGCATGGTACCCGTAAATATCGCGCTCAGGTCGGAAATTTAAGGCGTTATAGGGGATCTGGTAGACAATGAAAATCATCCATTTCCTGCGATTCATGTCATTTATAAGCAGCATAAATTGATACTTATATTACGCTCCACAATCCAGTCTTGTCTGGCAACTGGAGAACTGGCATTTAGGACCTGTGCAACAACCATGCACCTTTACCACCTTCTGAGTCATAGGCAATTGGGTTAACGAGTTATTGCTGCGGACGAAAGGAATGAAGATGTTAGGAAAGTGTTTCCACCTCGGCTAAAAGCAGGTTTCTTCGAAGATTTTTTTTAAAATAATTGCAGCTTGTCTAACTACTCGGGAAAAATGGGATTATTGTTGGAATTTTATAATGACGGAAGACGAGACCGATCATTATCACAAGAAAGGCCTTAATTTAGCACTTGCCCCGCTTCTTCGATTATTGCCTTGTATAAATGAAATCGAGGCTCATAGGTAGACAGAGGTCTGTTTAATGTACGATAACGTTTATTTTAGTAGCACCTGTACTACTTGATCTATGGATCTATAAATTTTGTGCAGAATGCTACATTCTATTGAAATTTATGTATCTCTGCTCTATTAATTGGCAATCCAAGCCTAACGAGAAGCAAGATCAAGATCAGGTCAAATACCGTTTTATTGCATATTGTTGTCTGATTGTGTCACAGAAATTAAACACACCTTTTGAACTCAGATGAGGTAATTGTTAAAAATCATTTATAAACTGATTTTCAATTGTTCAAAAGAAAGTGATTTATTGTTCACAATGGCAATTTTCAGAATCATTAGTCATTTTATAATGGTAGCATTTCGTTCGATGGTAATCTAAAAGTATACTATATATTTTTATGTAATACGAATAGAGAGGATTATTGTCAATTTTAAAGAATAAAGTCGTTTAGTTTTGTATACTATGGGGTCAAAACAATGTCAATGTTTAATTAACGACACGAGCGAAAAATAATACTGAATTGAAGAATTTGGTAACGAAAAATTGATTATTTCATTGAATAAGAACATTGTGGGAAAAAGTCTTTGTAAATCAAAAATTTTTTCTGAAGACTATTTTTAAGTTTCTATTTGCTATTGAAACGTATCGTAAAGTGAAAATATTATGTAAATGTAAAAACCAGAAGCTTTATTGGTTTGTGAATCTATTGAACCAATCTTCAATTTGTTTTCACGAGTAGTGGGTTCAGAAACAAGACTACTACACTATACTGTATTCCATGATCCATTGTATTACTTTAGGCTTATGATATTTATTTGTTGCAATTAATTCAATTAAGTGCCCTAGCTTCATCATTGTTATCTATACAGTTCCTCAATTAAATAGTTAAAATATTTTTGTAGATATAATAGATGTTATTTATCTTTTTAGGTAAATAAAAGAAAACTTTTAAGTACTGAAAGTCTTAGTCCATTTTGTATACATCCACAAATAAATTGAAATGGTGAATGAAGTTAACGTAGCATTTTGCATGTCGGCAGAACTCACAACACTAAAATAAATTAGGCAAGACATTCAACTAGCTGGCTAGCAGAAAAACGAAATAAATTGTAATTAATTTTTTGTTTCTTGGGAAAATTGTGTATGTAAACAAAATATTTCTCTTTACCTCGGAAAATCGCCGGCACATGTGTCCATCATAAAGAATTTTACGAGCCAATTATTCAGCTTCTTTATGAGTACAAAATGCCTGATAAATACACTGAGCGTGCGCATTTAATATGATTTGCTTGTTCACTTTGACCTGTGCCAATATTTCCCTTGTTTGAAGACCTCCGCTGCAGATAGCAGGACGAAGTTGTTTTGTTTAATCGAATTTAATTGATAAGGCAACTGGTGCAAGCGAATCATGCAATTTCAAAGCGTACACGTCGTTGACCGATGTAAGGTAACTCAACAATAAAACTTTGTGATTACTCTTTATAGGAATAGAAACAAAGGATTGATAAAAAATTTATTGCATTTGATTTTTATGTCTAATTCCCAATGATTTGGCTTTTACTACGATGCTCTAGACACTTAATAAGTTTAAGATGCTTTATTTAATCTTACTTGCTAGATGCTTCTTATCAGTTGAATAATCCAACAATCCACTTATAGCATTGAACTTGGAACTTTGCCAGTAAAATTCCAAACCATGAAGGGTTATTTCAATCCCAAGATTTATTGGCATATATTACGGAAAATAAATGATGTAATCGTGTAATTCTTATAAAACCATAAAATTAATTTTTTAGTAATGTGTAATATAGAACTAAAGTATCACTAATAAGATAACAACAATATCCCTGTTGTGTAATACAACGATTTAAAATTTACACAATTTTCCAATTTACGTATTTCTTTAAAGGAAAAAAAATTCATTATTAATATATTCTTAATACAAGATTTAGAAATAAATTAAACTTTAATTTATTTATAATGTTACTCCTTATAATTTATTTATTAATGTTACTCCTTAAAACTTTTCACCAAAAGATTATTTATATTAGTTAGGTATTTTTTGATTTGTAAGTGTTCAATTAGACTTAAAAGATGCAAAATAGCAATAAATTGTGGTGTAAATTCGTTCGTTATCCTAGCCACAACTCGGTAAGATTCTATTAAGACTCGTCATACTGGAGATTTTACTTCCAATCGATTGATTCTGATACATTTTAAGATTCGTTATTTGAGGTACCTTCTACTAGTTTTGAATATTTAGTTACTAATTTATGAGTTCTTAAATTTAAGAGTATTAGAATAAATTGGTTGCTTATCTCGCTTAATTATAGTAATTCACATTACGACACAATTATGTATTTTAATTTCCTCTCATTTGGGTTACCGCAACTTATTTTGGCATACATGGTCTAGTTAGTCATATTATCCTAGTTTACTCTTGTGCATTCGGTGTTTATATGTGCCATGCGTTAGAACTGTGCAAATGGACACAATCGAAATGCCTAATGATTCGTAACCACCTTATTTATTTTTACACCACGCCACAACCAACGCAGCTAAATTGCATAATTGCACCTTACACATAGTGACTATCGCTAATACGAGTCATACTCGTACCCTGAGTTCGCCTTTTTCGCGTCTCCGCGGAGTTAATTACTTCGGTGCGCACACTCCCGTCTGCGCAGACCTCCAATCATCGCGTAATTTAAAATTAATCTAGCGGCACTACAGCAAGTCCAATTTGCATCGATTAAGCAGGTGACTGCCTTGACTCATGCCGTCCCACGGTAACCTAACCATTCATTGCTGAGCTTATTGACAATCATCGCGAACTGGAAGATCGAAGCTTACAGAAATCCAATTTTCTTCTAATCGGTGTGTTTTTCTCTTTCCTCTTGCAGAACTGACTTGGAGTTTGAGGAGCGTCTAGTTCAATAGAAGATGACGACCCGATGGAAGCAGAAGTTCTGCATGATACTGGCGATCGTGGCCGTCGTCAGTCTTCTTCTAATGCTCATTCTACTGTGGTCAGCGGTGAGCAATGGTATGCTGTCGACGAGCGGCCGGAGTACCATAAAAGTCGGCGATAACTCGGCAGCTAGCACCACAGAAACTCCTGGGAGACAATCAGGCAAGTACAGTAGACCTTCTCGGAAGGCCATACCGAATCGAATTCGGATGAAAAAATCCAACATTTCGGTGTCACGTTTGTGTTTAGAATCGTGACCAACCCGGCGTCAGTAGCACGCCATCGGAAACCTAACACCGGTCAGCCGAGCCGGTGGATTTCCATCACCTCTTTCGCTAATTCTAAATCAAGTCCCCGAACGGGTGACTTGTCGTCTAGCTTCGTGTTCCCTTAAATTTCAGCAGCATTGCACTTTTAAGCAATTTAAAGCTCTCGAACATCACGCCATTCATAAGTCGCTCTTTTTTTCGGGGCGCTTTTTTGTCGACATATTCACGCGATCGATGTTTTGCTTTTGCTGCACCAATTTGATCGGGTTCATGAATGTGCAGAATTTTGTGGTCTCATCAATGGAAAATATGTCAATTAGTGGTGTCCAATTTGTCATCGCATTTATAGAGCAAATTCGGAAAGTAATGGCATTTAATGAGGCATTGCTCCATGTTAAAATATTTATTTTTGGACCTTTTTCACTAGAACTAAATCCATTCCAAAGACGGTGAATAGTTTTCTGTACGAAGTACTAATTTAAATCGTCTTTATCACTAATTAAAAAGCCGAAGCTGAGTCAGATTCATATGAATAATGTTCTGCAGCTTTTGATGCTATTTCAGAAATTAAACATTAAGGAAGCTCTCAATTTTTAATCATGGCTATTGAATTCACAAAGTTTATGGCAATTTTACTTTAGTAGATTTTGAATTATTTAGCTAGACTTCAGAAACAGAAGTTTTTGGATCTAAACTCAGTATATTTTACATAATGATGATTTTCTATGAGAAGTAATCCGAAATCGAATTCCATAAATAGAATAAAACAGGTGTGCTTTTATTAATTGCAAAATCCCTACTACGAGACTCACTCGTGTTTCCCACGTTAGAATTATAATTTATTCTAATATAAAAAATTGGAGGCCACAAGCTTCAGTTATAAATTACCAAAATGGTAACCGAACATACGGTTTGATAGTATCCATTGTTTAAAACACCATCCAGCCTGTGCTGTATTCTTAATCATTTTGAGGAATGCGATTTAATAAAGTTTTTATTGCCTGGTTCTACTAAGAACAATTGCAAATTGAGGACGAATCATCACCCGGGTACTCCCAGTGACCGGGTAACATTCCATCGAGTTTATTCTTATTGATTTCGATTTCTAGGAAAATGTGCCGAATTGGGGATTGTCGTTTATCATTTAATATAATAAAATTGGAAGGCTTAGTTTTCGGTGACGCACATAAGTGAGTTGGTGGATCACGATCTTAGGTGATTTCAATTTTCCTCATCCAATTTAAGGAGGGGTATTATGCATTCCACCTGCACTGTATCAGCTATAGCTATCTATTGCATCAATGTATTGCAAAGCAGTGTTATTTATTTGGAAATAAAACTTGGTTAATGAATGATCCCACGTAAACGTAAACTTACGGACAAACTATTCAGAGTAATATTGAAACCACGATCTTAACCGCAGCTTAGAGCCATTAGCTCAGGAGCTACTATTTTCATTTCCTGCCGGTCTAGTTATTATTCCATCATTTATCCCATTTTGAAGAGTTTCAAAAGCTTCCTTTGCTCAAAGTCCAACATTATTATGTTATATATTATTTAACCTATTTAATAAAATAAAGATATTAGCTGTTTTTATTGTATGCAATTCTTAAATTATATATTAAGTCTGTTAGAATCTCGGAAATAATACGAATGAAGTGGTATAACATTAATTCAAAAGAGGGATGAGATGCAGCATTATTAAGTTATTTAAAAATATTAAATAGACGTTACTTCCTTAAAAGTAATTCTCATATCCAACGCGGATCTTCTTTTTTATTTGAAATCGGTTCTGAGAAAAGTAAAATTACGGAAACAGGTAAGTCAGTCGCACACACTATAACTCTATTTGTGCAAAACGAAAAATAAATCAAACTATAATTAAAAGCGGTATGCAAGAAATGCCACAACAGCGCCTATGAATAAAATTTAAATCCATAAAGATATAATCGACTTGCATTCCAGTTCCAATAGCAAGCAAAAATGAAGTCATAGGCGAAGCTAAAACATTTAAAAACACACTAAAGCCTTAAAGTTGTAATCTTTAGGGTTTTGGGATAGAAAAAAATGTGTATATGTTTAGGGAAAAAAGGCAAATGTCTGATAATCTGTCTGGAAACCTTGGTGCACGAGCTAAACTCGCGCTGGATCACTTGGATTCATTTGAAATCCGGTGTTATTAATTCCTATTATTTCTTATACCGATACCGGTCGATGATAACTCCCAGCCTGCTTACTATGCGCCGTAAACAAATTCTAAAATCGCACGTGAAAACTGACAATGTCGATCGAAAGCTCGACTTCTGTCACGTCCTCCTTATGTAACGCGATTCTGGCCGGAGATTACACGTCGCCCGAGGAAACATAACACATCCCCACCCACGCCGCCGCGGTTGTGTCTAACGAAATTCTTCCATGAACTCCGGGCAGTCGTGCTATGGCGCAAGGAGCCTGGGGGTCGAATCGCTCGATTTACCTGCGTACAGTTTTATCGCGATATCAAGGCGACATATCATCTCACGTCAAGCGGAGCTCCGTCCGCAACTGTGGCGGGATTAGAAGCTGGACAATCAAGTCGCCAAGCGCCGCACGAGATGTTCGCGTTTGCGTTCGGCTAGGCCGGCGCAATTTACGCAACGCACGGTGCCGCTGATAAGAACGCGCCATGCTGCTCCGGGACGCGATAACATCATCCGCAAGAGGTTAGCTTTTATATTTTTATAATTATCCTACGTAGAGCCGCAGGCGAGCTCCTCTGCGCCAATTAAGATGCGCGGTAATCGCTGCTTATCGCGGCGGTTCGAGAAAATTGTGTTAGTCCCGATAGGAACCGGGTAGACAGGAGCCGAGGTGTCGGTGCACTTTTCGCAGAATGCTAAACAACGCCGATAAAATCGGAAATTTGCTGCTGGATCCGCCTTAGAGGTCATTAACTGACTTCTGGCAAGTTTATAAATATTCGTGCTAGCGCGTTATCAGCAACACCTGCTCAAACAGAGGCTGTGGGGCGATTTTTGCGTGGCGTCAGCGGATCCACTTTTTGGACATCGCCAAGTATGTGCTACCTCTCTGTTGGCTTAGCAAACGTTGTAACATAAGAGCCATAAAAAATAAGCAGATTATGCTATTGTCACTGAAATGAGTAATTTCTAGTTGGAAAAATTTAGATTAGAGTACGGGGGAGTGAAATCCAAATGACTAATTGGGACGATGAACGCTTTAAAGTAGGAAGTTGATTCGAAAGCCAGCTTCATTTCCTTGATTATTTAGATGTAGATATTTGAAAGAATAATTAAAATTTGACAAAAATGCGGGTATTGCTTGGTTTACCATTGATAATGGAAACTACATAAGACTCTATTAAACAATTTTTGTGTGTCCATTTTCCTCTTTTATTAAGAAAAACACTTCAAGAGTAGTCTGTTAAATTTGACGACAAAATTCTGCGTGATTATGATTTCAAATACAAGAAGTGCAAGGACCCTGCAATGCTTACGTTTTTCTCAAGAAATATGTCTTTTAAGTTATGCCGACAATAAAAAAAACAATTAATCAATTGACTCGAAATTTCAACATAACATTTTACAAGCTTTTTCCTAGGAAACAAATCATAGATATTTAATTTTATCCTCAAAATATCGAAAAAATTTCAGAATTTTCATAGTTCTCAATTTTGATTGGCATTTTGAAAAGTATTTTTTGTTTGATTAAACATTTTTTGAATTTTTATCATTTGGTTGCCTCTACTTTATCTAACACAGAAAGCAAGCTGCTAATAACCAGCTAACAATTCCAATATGGGATAAAATATTCTAATTATAAATTGAGTTGCGTTTTAGTTCATGAGGGTAAAACTCCTTCGCTTAGTATAATGATTTTTTGGTCATGTCAAATATCCAATTCCAAATGTATTAAAAATAGTAAAACTTCATTATAATTTTTTTAGCAACTCGACTTGTAGTCACTATGAAAAATTAGCATCTACAGTTTAAGAGTCAGTCGTTCGAGTGTGCAGGAGTCGTGTGCTTTTCGTTTCACCTGTGTGTTTGATAAGCATATCTTTTCGCTGTAAAGATAAATGATAAAGCACATTAGACAATATTTAAGAAACGCACTGAAACATTTATGACCACATGCGAAAATAAAATCTGTTTCCCGAAGAACAGAAAAGGGCGAGCTCTAGGTATTTTTAAATCTCCTTGGCATCGCCTAGAAGGCAGCAGACAAGCAGAAATAGATTGCGGATGACAGCGGTTCATCGATGGAGCACATAGCGCGGCTGGCACGAGTCCAGCACTTAGCCACCCGTTTGCCCGGCAACGTCGGTAATTAACTAGTGGCAATAAATCGCTTTCCGCGCAACGTGCGTGAGTTGCACGCAGCGGGCGACGGCATCGACGCGCGGATAAAAATACGCGCGATAGCCGGTGGATTGCGGCGGGCTGTGGTGACTCTGTGGCAATGTGGTCGGCAACACGCCGCAACGCGATCCCGACCTTTTACCAGCGATCTGTGTCACGGAAGAGTACGTGCAGGACACGTGCCAGCCGGTGGTGTATATTCGGCCAGCCGGTGGTGTATATTCGGCCTACCGGCCATATCACACTATTATTAGTTGTTTGCAGTGACGCGGATTACGCAAGCGACCGGCGCTTGAGTTATGGCTAGCAATCAGCTGAGACGATAAGCAGACGCTAATCCTTACGGCAGACAATGCGCGGGAATTTATTCGCCACTTAAAAATTTCCTCACGTCTTAATGTATTTTCTAAGTACTCGCAAGATTTCTGCTGTTCTACTTGGAAAAGGCGAACTGTGCAACGGACATGATGATGAATGGCGCGCGGACTATTTCGCATGCAGCACAAGAGCCGTTCGGTGGGTTCCTATTTTCGCCCGTAGCCAGGGAAACGCATTGGCTCATCAGCCGCTATGGATTTATTGTTTCTAAATTGATTGCTTGATTGGTCCGAGGATTTATGTTTTGCTAGCCATGCGATTTATTGGCAACAAATCGTTGTACCATTTCACAACACAATTGAGTTAACATAAAATATGAAGACATCAAATTGGGGAGTGCGTTTATGGTGCTAAGGCAATCGCATGGACATCAAACAGCAGCACGTGTTGTGAGACACGGCAAGTATTTCTTGTAATCGGCTCAAAGGGAAACTACACGATAAGCCATGTGGCCGCTATCCAGGACAAAGCAATCAATCCTAAAATACTTGTGACTTGTCTGGGTGGTTCAAAAATACGTCGACATCAGAGGCACTTATACTATCCACATACCTTCAATGCATTTTATGCATTCTATATCAGTTACATTTGCGTGGACCTGTTTTATGTTTAGTTATAACAACCTAAAATTACCATAAAAAGAGCAACACTTTCACAGAAAACTACTTATGAACATTAAAAAACACTAAAAGAAAATTCAATATGATTTTAGTTTCTCATTTGACGATATCCTCTTTTATGTAGCCAGTGTTACTCGCGGTATTGAGTTAAATCTAATGATACTCAATTTTTTAAACTTAGTCTAGTTCGAACTCAACAAGCGAATAAAGAAATAGATATAATGCTGTGTGGTAAAAATATAAGCACACTTAAATCTATCAAAATCTCGAAATTTTAAAGTGTAGTTTCCACTTATTTTACCAACATCTATGATTTTTGCAATACAAAACTACAGCATATTGAAGAAGTTTGGATTTATATATGATCTCTATTAGCTTTATATTTCCTAGAAATACTTTTCCTTCAAAAAAAAAATTCCTAACAAAATATTATTCTGCATATTAAAAATATAGATTCTTATTATGTTTTATTTATAAAGACTATGTATAAATTTATAATTTATTAATATTCTGTTAAGCCACCTTTGGTTTCAATAATTACCAGTGGAGTTTATTAATAAAATCAAAGTGTATATAAATAAATTTAATAAATTTCTTCATCTTGTGACTTGTGTAATTTTCTGCTCATTTTTATACCTAATTTTCAATGCCATTAATTTATCAATATAAAAACGGTTTGCACCTTATTAAAATTTTCCGTGGGAGGAAACATTCTCAATTTTCACGTCTTCTTTGCTGTTCGTTGGACGGCAGTAAATTTTATTTTCCTGAAATATAATTGCCACAATAAACTTGATTGTGATGTATATTACGCCCACAAACAGATTCTTACACTTCCGCAATTTTGAGTGACAAGGCTGCAGAAATTTCTCTTTCGACTATCCCCGCAAGTCGATGAGTAACATATTTAAATTAAAAATAGCACATCTTTACTTTGTATGCTAGTATGACGCTGTCCAGTAAAATTACCACAGATTAAGTACAATTTATACGACAATATGCCGCTTTTTTCAACGTTGGTCGTCATAGGTTTTATATAAAGTAGTTTGTCACGACTAACAGAAAAAAAAAACAATCATCGCGATGCTTCTTTAAGTAATTAGAAATAAGCGTAAAAGGCTATTAAAACAAAGTTAGTATTCATTACAATTTACATTGCATTAATTAATTCTTGAAGGTTATAAATTGATATTATTGCAAATTTTACTTTTTTTATTCCATATATCTTGAAATTAATCTCCGTATAAGACGAAAATTTCAATTAAAAATTTTACATTAATCAAGAAAATTATGAAGGTTTTAAAAATAAGTAAAAGCTCTTTGTATGTACGTTACATATATCAAAGATAATAAAATAATATAGCAGAGGAAGAAACTAGAAACTAGAATAAACCAAAAAAAAATTTATTTTTATTTTGGCCTTCCAAATTAAGGCTTACATATGTTTTAAAAGTATGAGCTCTCAAAAGTATTTAATATTTTCAAATAAGAGCTTTACACTTTTCGTATTAATTGATTATAAAAAACACTTAACTAGAGACACTATGCTTTTTCAAACACTATCATTAGTTTTTGAATCTAAGATATTTAGTTGCTTGCCTGGGTCACATTATCTGCCAACGCTTTTATTAATGTTTCGGTTTTACAACGGATGCTCCATAAAGTATCTATTTTAATATTTTATGGCATTCACATAACACGTTAAGAAATACATTTAAAGGTGTATTATAACCACTGTATATATGAGATTACAAATACTAAAATATTCAGAGAAGAAAACTAAAAATGATACCAATGCTTAAAAATTTCGAAAAGTTGTAGATTACTAAAAAATAAACATTATAATATCAATCGTGGAACACATTTTTTAACACATTAACTATGTAATTTAATATGACTATAAAAATTGTTATCTTTTTCAGTACTGAATATCATTATCTTACTTTGTCTGTTTTATTACACAATATTTTATTCAAAATACAATTTAGGTCTGATTAAACGAAAACCAGCATGTGGCCTTTTTCAATAAAGCTCCGATTATTAATTTATTTTTAATATACACCTGTTAAAGAATATTATAAAACTAAAGAATTTCCGTTTTGTTGATACATATACCATTTTTCTTTGTTGTCAGGAGATAATAAAATCAACAAATTTATTATTATCAACCGTACTGAAATGATATTAATGATCGCTATAAAGAACTCCATACAGCTAAGTACATCTAAGTGAATAGCTTTTGAGATTTTTCGCCTAGTTTTGGTTACAAAGTGCCTGACACGACGAGTAATAAAATCTTTAGTTAATTTGCAATCATCCATTTAAACGCGAGCCTGTTTTGACAAAGTCTATTTCCACTTTTGCTATTTTCAGACTGGAGTGATAAAAGCACAAAGGAGAGCATAAATAAGACTGAATTCGACGAATACGTCCACGAGGAATTCATCAAGCCATCTAAAGTTCATCATTTGCCACTTCACACGGACGACTTGCTGTACGAATCGAAGAGAAATAATTCGTTAACAGGTGCCCACGTGTTTTTTGCAAAAAAAAAAAATAAAATTCCGAATTGACTCTGAACTCTCCACAGAAGATTTTATCAACTCGCATAGGATAACTGGAAATTACAAGAGTAAATCTAGTCGCATCTGGGACCCACACCCAGAATACATCATCAATGCTTTCGGACATCAAATGCATCTCATGCTGTATCAAGACGCATCCTTCATACCACGCACTTTCAAGGTGAGTGCCATTTTCTCTTCTACTCTCCGCTTTGGATTGCTAGTTAAATATAAAATTATTAGTTCAGGTGCAAATCTTACGGTAGCTCAGTAGATAATAAAAAGATTTGAGCTCTAGTTGGTTATAAGTTCAACAACAATTTGTTAATAAATTACTATATAATTCCAATTACTAATAATGTTGGAGCATTCTATTAATTAAATTATAATTATATCATGTTGGCATGAGTGTCAGCCACCATGAGACGTTATCTGAACGATTTTGGATCATTTGGTTCTTGCAGGGTTTTGGGTAGAATTTAAATATCTAGTTCGTATATTTTGATCAGATCTCCTACTTCAGAAAATGTTAAACCAGTAGTATAACCATTGATTAGCATTTTTCTTTTTTAAACATATAGATTTTGTATGATATATTGCTTATAGATATAAGAAGTCTATCTAAATACACTGCGAAAAAAAACCTCTTCGTACTTCAAGTAAAATCAGATAAATATAATAGTAAAAAATTTGTGTGTCAACTTTGAGAGAAACAAATTAAAAATTTTACGTTTTTTATGTTTCTGTAATCGTACTTTGAATTTTTGCATTTCCAAGAAAGCATCTATACAAATACAAAAGCAATATTCTAGATATTCCAAAAATGTCAAGGTTGTGCTACATCTTTAAATTGTTATTATGCCAGTAAAGTGATTTGGTTCCTTAAACCACTGTAGAAAAAAACTCAAACAAGTTTCAATAAGTTGCTTATCATAGCTACAATTAGAATGCATAGAATTAGAATTAACTGAGAGTTTATCTATTTTCGTACCTTTATATTCAAGAAAATGATTTAATTGTAGCAGTTATTAAGAAAAAATTAAAAAAGAAATCATGACTTAGAAAAATCATTCGGGGAATTTCAAACCGATAATGAGTTTAGATAAGCCCCATAACAAGTCATACTTTAGTATTCTTTTTTTATTTTTTTTTTAACTATTAAACATGAGAATTTTTCTGATCAGGTTTGCACGTGCTGCCAGATTTTTTTAATTCTAGCCAGACTGGAATCAGAGCCAGAATTCTGCTCGTAAAGATCAGCCTATGAGGCACCAAATTTTCTAAAAAAATTCTAAATACCAATAAACTCAGTAAGATTGGAAAGAATCCTAAAGGAGAGCTTTTATTTCTTCAAAGAATTCCAGACGAGTCAATAAACAGATATATTTTGCAGAAATCAAAGGGTATCTTGGTACCCGGCCATAAAAGATCTGTTGAACATTAAAGTCCATTCGCGATCGAATATAGAAGAAATTTAATGCTGGGCATAAAAAACAGACATGTAGGTAAATGTGCTGTAGACTGAAGACGCAGTGTAACTACCCGCGTGTCACTAGAACGCAATGACAAGTCGAAAATCAATATCGACTTTTCCTTCACTCGATGGCAAATCACTTGAAATTATTTTCAAAAAAGATTTCTCTTCGTCCGCCTATTAACTTTTAGTTTTTTTTTTTTTTTTTGTTTTAAAAAAGTGCGTGGATCTACGCCGGGACAAGAAATTCAAATTTCAAGTTTAGTGCCAAGCAGCCGCAAGGTCGTCGATCTTGTCCAAATCGTTTAGGATCGCCGTCATGTGTGCGCGAGGTGAATGAATTGATTTTCGCACGCGAACGGCTCCGATCACACTCGACCGTAATACCTTAGCTTAATGGGGCACTGTAACGGCCGGCTCGATTGCTTTCGCATCGTCTGCCGCACTTGTTCAGCATTTTTCACCTGGTCAAATACTGAGCACCGGTGCGATCATTATGCAAGTGGACGGTGTTGCCCGATCGCGCATCGCTGCGACCGTCGACTGCGTCTACGCGCCCGTCTCGCGGTCTACACTTAGTGACTTAAGCAATTGGCGAGCTCGAGTTCCGAGCAAGTGTAGTTGCTTGTACGCAATTAGTTGACATGTTTCCAAAACATCACAACAAACATTTTTGCATTGCGTGGCCTAAATGTTCGGGACGGATCGCGTTTGTAGCCTCAGCAGCAACTACAAATAGGCTTCCCATTTCCGGCGACTAGTGCTGAGCTCGGTTAATTTATTGTTTGCTTTATTTTTTGCAGGTAACTAACGATTACGGCAGCCATACTGAGATTCACGAAGATAGAGACAGCCCAGGATGCCACTACAAGGGGCACGTTTTGGACGACAAAGACTCCATTGTCGCTGTATCACTCTGCAATGGAATGGTGAGTCAGGGAAATCAATTAATTATTAATTAAACACATTAAGAAATAATTAAGAGGCAGACTAAAGCAAGCAAAGCCAGTTCTGGGTCCAATCAATATCTGCTTAAGTCGAGAACCTTGGTCGCACCACCATTTTCCTATACAGTTGGCTAGCCAGCCAGACTTAAGTGCTTCTCCAAATTTTTTCATTTGCTTTTAATCCGATGTCAATTTTAATGGGGGTCTGTCGTAAATATTTAAAATGGACTTAGTTCCAAGGCTGCGGATGCTATCAATAGCCTGGGATGCCGTTGGCACATCGTCTATTTCGGACATCATGCAGCCGATAAACAAAAACGCGTAGAAATTATTAGCAGCGGAAAAATAGGCGATTATTCAATAAATGAGAAATGCTTGCCATAAGCTCACACAGATTTATGAACACTTCCGACAAGATCTCGGCCGGAGAGAATCTTAAACACTCCTGCAATACGATAATCGTCTTCGAAAGCCACGAATGTTGCTGTCGAAGGTCGCTCGGAGTTATTGTCTTAAATTTATAGCTTAACTTATTGAATGACAACATATGGTGTCGATAGGGCAGCCGTAATATCTTGATTTCGCTTTGTTTCGCTTATTATTAATCGGAGCCAAGTCTGCTTCAAGGACTCTTTAAGCATTACGTTCCTGCGATATGACCGCCGATTCTGCTGTGTTTCATTTCAGACAGGACTTATAAAGACCAGCTACGGATCGTTCTTCATCCAGCCTGACGGTCGAGCAAATGCGGAAGCCGATGGAGAAATTTTACACCGTATATGGCGAGAACCAAGAAATCCGAAGCATGTAAATATGGAACGCCCAATAGGGCGAGGTTGCCAACTTCATGATCACAGTCAAGGTAAGTAAGGCATTCTTACTAAATAATTATCTGATAATCATATGATTCATCTGTGAAAGATATTTTGAAAATTTATATTAGTTTCTAGTTTTCCGTAGCTCTAAATTCCATAACCCTTAGTCTAGTAGCAATCATATCCAATAATATCTCATTGTTAAAGTATTTATACTAATTTCTCCTTTCGTTACTTCTACACCTTGACTAGAAAAAGTAGTCCAATTTACATCAACAAAGAAATTATTTCACTTTAACGATTAGTTCCTTTTTTCTCGATTAAGCTTTGGAGATGATCTTGGAAATCTATCCTGAATGTTCATTAATTTACCTGTTTGTGTGCTTAAAATAATCATGAAACTAGTTCACATTATCAACTAGTCCGTCTTTTTCATACTGGGAATTAATTAATGTGTATACTCCCTATGGGTATTAGTATATTCTAAATATGTAGTTATAAATAAAATCTAATATTCTTTCGGAGTATATGATAGGTATAATAATGGAAAACGGGTTACAGATAGTAGCATCTGTAAAAACGCTGTGTGCAGTCGTATACTATAGTTAGACGCTAGTGCGTCACAGACTTTCTTGCATCATTAGTTATAAAAATTAAAAACCACTTTCATGTCCCATGTCTATCCTGGTGCTGTGGAAATCGTAATTGTCGCACGTATATCGATCTATCGGAAGAAAGTGAGTGATGAAGACAGCCGTTGGTGTGGCAAGGCACCTGAACCAACAACACTCACGATCTTACCTCCGCAGCTAGAGGCGGTCTTAGTTGGAATGAAATTTCACACGTTACTGCCGTAATTCTGGCGGTCAATTAGATTCGTAAATCGCTTGAGGCATTTTTGTCTCTAACGAATAGACCCGTCTAACGGGTCGCCTGACACCATGCGGACTATCTAAATCAGATAGTGATGTCAGTCTGCCCGGCTTCCAAATGTGGCAGGGCAGCCCGGTCCCCTGTCGACACTTATCGCGCGAACAAAGAAAGGCCGCAACATTTGCATAATTTAATTATTTTCGATCTTTCCATCTCGAGGGAAATATGCCTCCCTGGGCCGTCTTTGGCATTTTTGCATTTCGTTAGCCATAGCGTGTCGAGCGTTGATCCCCAAGCAACAGCAGCACCACCACTGTCAGCAGGAACTTCGCGGCGGCGACAACAGCTGTCTGACACCGGGGCTTTGTGGCCTGCTGGAACGAGCATGCGGTGTGCTGCGTCATGCGACCGCGGACGGGGGGCTTCGCCATGTAATTCTGGTCATGATCCAGAGATTCATGCGGATTGGATTGTTTCGCCGTGAAAGGATATCGCGGTCCGCGGATGGCCGGATAAGCGACGGCGACGAAACCTGCAGACCACATCAGCGCGCGGCCCAGACTTTATTAAAGGGGTTGACCTGGCTGGCTGAGCCCCGCGGACGCGGAGTCATTGACATCACATGTCGACGAAGCGCGACGCGCGTACAGATCGACAGAATCCAGCCTGATTTCTTTTCCTGGCCAGGCAATCTTTCTCGCCAGACGCGTGGTGGGACGGGTCACACTGCCTTCTGTCGACATGCCCATTTGCGGAGACTAACTTTCATTTAGATGAACTGAGAGCGATCCTGTTTTTCGCCAGTTACCATTTATAGGAAAACGGAAAAGAAACCAAACTGCTTTACATAAATCGCAAGTATTATTTCGCAGCCCGAGTCAAAATGCCCTTTAGCAGTGATCGATGACTGCATTCGACATAAGGAAGCAATCGCTTTTAAAATATAAACATATCTATCATATAATCATCCCCCTTCACCGTTCTCATCAAGTATATTCAGTAAATCAATCTAATCTGTTTTCAATTGCCAATCTTAAAATCTCGTCTCGTATAACCTTTCAAATTAATTATATTTTACTCTCAAACTCACTAAATGATACAAAAAGTTAGATTGAAATTAATTGCCTGAAGTTTTCTAATCTTTGCTTATCTGTTATTCAAGCAGGCAAGTAAGTAAATTGATTGCATTTACACCGGTTTCAAAAAAGACCTTGCTCATGATCAATTAGAATATTCTCTTTTATTATATTTGTTTTTGAGTTTATTTTTGGTTCTATTATCTTCTATGTCTTTAATACGACTCGGAGTGTTTTTTCCTTAGTATTTTTTTTTTTTGAGGTTACAAAACATATCTCTAGTATTCCGCAAGGAAATCATCTGGATCCGTTGTTGTTCGTTATTTTTATTAATGTCTCATTTATCGCTTTACATTCTAGAATTTTTTACTATACTAAGGCTCTTCATATGCTATCAAATTAAAATTACTATTCTACTCCAGAACAGTAAGAACATAATTGCTTAAGATTAAGCATTTGTTGTCCGTTCTCATTCCAAATTCAGGTGCAACGCAATGCTGTGTTATTAGAAATATTAATTAAAATTAACATTAACAGCAAAACTTTCTATAAGTTTAGTTTCTATACCACAAAGAAGTTTATGTACATTCGGAAAGAATTCTGAGTGATAAATATTGATTTATGTTTTATTTGAATGACCTTATGAATTATATTATCAGTAAATTCTATTATGGGAACAACACTTTAAATATTGCAAGAGTGGAGATATAAGACCCGGAAAAGATGGCATTTTTTCAAAATCATAATTATTTATTTAAGAAAAATTTGTCAACAAACTGATTATTGCGCAAACTGAAATATAAATGTAAATATAGACATAGTCTGCAATCTGGGAGGTGGTGTCTCTTTACGTTAAAAAGACGGTTTAAAAGGAGGTGGTTAATGGAGTTTCGGATTAATGAATGTGTTTCCGTCTAGTTCCTAACGTCTGTATGTACAGCATAAGACCATAGCAATCTTAATTTGCCTCCAGGCCTTTTTATGCTCACGAAGCTGTTCATAGCTATTTCTTAACATCCATTCGATTTGCTTCGCCCACTGTAAGCTGATGAATTTCAATATTTTTGAATGTTTATATATTCCGAAAAGATCGTGATTAGGATTTAACGTCCAAGTACCGACTAGTATCGGATTAAGGTCTACTACCTCATTTTTCCTTTCTATCTGTTGGTATTACTCAAATTATAAAGAATTTAACAAATTGTTAAACTGTTCAACATCGTTATATAAGTACGCTACTTGTACCAACACTGGCCGTCCCCCTTTATTGGCCCTCAGCACAACTGTGTACAACGGCAGACGTTAACAATTAGAATAAGTAGATATTACAAATTCGGTTTCATAGCGAGCAGATATTCGCGGGAATTATAAGCAACTTGTGCAGATTAGTTTTGTGGCGTCTGAAAATAGCTCAAGTTTCTCTGCTTGATGCCAGCGTTATAAATAAAGCTCACAATTTCCATAACGATTACCAATTCCAATTAGTTTAATAAATATTCGTCAGATGAAAATGAGGATAAAAATAGACACAAACAAAGATTCGGGTTACAGCGGCCGTTGAACAGTGCAACGCGGCCGATCGTCAAAAATTACAGTGATTCGCGTTGCTTTTTTCTATGCTCTAAATAATCTGTTCGACTCGCATTTGAGATAATTGTGCTATGAGAGGCGTGAATTTTTGCAATTTTGAAGGTTGGAAGAGCAATTTATTTTCGTTTGTCTGTTTCGATAGAGATCAGGTCCTGATCGTGGTGTATGGCTGGCGTCTATGTTATTTTTACATTTGCCGTCAGTAAGATGCAGTATATTTAGATAAAGGAGAAAAAGCCAAAGATTCGGTGTCGCCGATCTGCTCTGCATCCAAAGCATATTAGATCATTCAGTCGGTTGTCGAGCATGAAGGACGCCCAGACGATATAACGACACGATTAGCAGTAAAATAAATAAAAACTATGATTGCAATTAGTGGCCGCTGACTGGCTAGATAAAAAACTACACAACCAGGATACCATGCAGATCGCGAGAGGCCGCATGGAAGTATCTCCCAAGATCAGTTTATAGACATCCGCTCGTGGCAATCGCTCGTAAAAGTGCAAGAATGTGCACATTTCGAAACTAGAACAGCTCGGATGCTGAAAAATAACACAAGTTGGGTGAACGCTAGCCGTGGCTCGAGCGCCTGGTTAAGAAATTGTTTTCAATTTAGAAAAGGATTTAGTGTTGCCCCAGTACATGACATAATTCGGCTCTCCGTACAGACATGGACGTGGACCTCTGGGGTTATTAATCTTGCAGCCGAGGAGATTGTGGCATCTTAAGTTTCAGCTTTTGCAAATGATTAATAGATAGTCTAGAGACTTGGCTCATTTCTCTCACGTCTTTGAAAATTGAACTTAGAGATTGTGTTCATTGGAATTGAGATTGTAAGAATATTAATTTTTTCTTAAGACGCTCTAAAGGACTCATTTCTCATTCATCTCGTAATAGCACGATTTATAGAAATTTTCTAAAATATTTGCACACTTGAAGTTACTAAAAGTAAATTTATCGTTCCATAATGCTACGAGTATTTTATTACTTACATAGCACAACAATATTGTATGTTAATGTCTACAACATATTAAAATTTTTTTTGATAATTTATATGTAAATATTGTTCAAAATAGATAAAACAAAATCGATATTATAATATTAACACAATAGTCTAGTCTCTGTCGCAAAGTTTCTTAGGGCTGTGGGAATCAAATAGGGTTTTAGATCTACTTGATTCTTAATCTTTAGATTCGAGCAATTAAAATCGAATAGATAAGGGATTATTGGAAGATTTAATAGGAAAATAAGCTACAGAAAGGTCGTCACTAATTTTTGAGGGAGTGAAATCACTTACGATAAGCACGCATCTCCTCTTACTGAAGAAGACACTGTAGAAAGGCAACGGCAGAAACCTGCAATATTTACATGTTCACCTCGCAAAGTCTGCCGGCTGTACCTACACTTTAAGCAAGGAGGGTTTGTGCTGATCTAGGCCTGAAAACGGCAGACAGCTCGACGCGATCTCCAGGTGAAGTTATCGCGGTATGCACGTAAACTGGGAGCTGGAAACCGGTTGTAAACCAGGCTGAACATTGCTGAAATGATTTTTTCCGCGACACGGTGTACACTGGCGTGGTAATTGCCGATGACTTCGCCGTTAATTTTAAGTTATGTAAGATCTAGTCGAATTCCCAGAATGAGTATTGGAGAGATGTCGGTATCTGGATTCAATGCGATATCGTCTCGAATCCTGCCGAAATTCGCACAATACCAGTAATGTAGCACTTGGCCGGCACTTGGTGTTGTCTGTAGTTCCCAGAAATGTACATAAATAAATTCGTCGCTGGATGTGTCGTATCCATAAACCAGTCACCCGCCTGCCTTTTTCTTCGGTCAGGGTGAGTTTTTTGCTCGTTCTGCAGAATCGTTTGTCGAACAAGTGGGCTCGTGACGGCCACTCAGGCCGCGATTGAAGGTATGCACAAAAAATCGTGGCGTTCGCGATAAAAGCAATTTACAGTCATATATCAGTGAAAACGTAATTATAGCTGGGCGAAATGAACCCATGTAACTCGGACAGATCACTTTGTCGGGTATCATTGCAACCGAAACGCAACAAGGTGGGATCTTGAACTCTTACTGGTTTTATGAATGATGCTTCACAGATAATTGGAACATTGTACAATTGCCTCGGTTAGGAGCAACAGACATCCAAGAAACCTTCCCACCTTGCCGCCTTTATAAAGGAAAACCAACAAACGCAAAAAATGAAATTCCTATTTTTGGGATATCGAAAGTAAAATATGATATATTTATATGTACGTTGTGTTAAATAAGCTCTATGCCACTTTCAAGAAGATTTGCAGCTTACCTCTTATTTCATATATCATATCCTCTTGGCTTAGAAAAAAACAAGAATTTTCCCTCAAGATTTAAACGCGTTTTCAAAGATTTTAGACAGAAATTAAAAGTTAATTTAGAAACTCGGCTATAATAATGAAAAATATTTTTTTGCGCGCGTATATACCCTTATTTATTACGTTATCACATGATGAATGAATTGCAATGGACAGTCATGTTCAAGGAAAACGTAATGGATACAATCATCATTTTGCATTATGAAATTTCTACAAATTTATATTACTATACACTTTATAAAAAAAAGAAATCAAAATAACCTCAGATGTGTTTGCAATAGGGTTGTTAGTAACAAATAAAGAAACGAAAAGATATTATAGTTTTTAAAAAATGGATCAAATTCACCATTTTCACATATTTGAATCTCAATTCCGAGCATTATAATTGCTTGTGCTAAAGAAGGGTTTGTGCTCCGAGTAGCTAGCTCTCTGCGTCGTCAAATTTTTTGTAAAAATCCTAAGGAGACCATGATTTTTTGGGATTGAAATTTTGAACTCCACTCCACTCCTAGACAAATAGGGTATGATATTAAAGAGTGTCATCTGCAACAACAATAACCGCGAACTGGATCAAAAATAACCAAATTAGAGTCACAAAACTTATAACGACTTCCATTTTTGAGAAAAAAACACCTATGGGTTCAGTTTTTCATATCTGGTCTTTTTATGAGCCGTTTTTAGTGGATTAATAAATTAGATAAATAAAATAAATCTATAAAATAAAATGTTGAGATGTCTAAAGGAATAAATTTCACTTTATTTTCATCAAAATGGTCGTTATTTTCTCGGTGTTTTTTTTTTTTTTTTTATAACGCAAATTCTTTCTTGTTCTTATTAAAAAGTCAAAAACTCAAAACACATTCAAGGCAGTTTTTCCAAATACATTAAAAGGATATTTTTATTATTATTAAGAATAAACTTATCGTTTACTTTCAGATTCCAATGATATAGATTTCAATGACTACGAAGCACAAAACGGATCTCATAGAAGGCGGAAGAGGGACACATACGGTACTTACGAATATACACTAGAAGTCCTAATAGCGGTCGATAACAAGATGCTTGCTTTTCATAAAGATGAGATAAACTCCTATGTACTTACACTAATGTCAATTGTACGAAGTTTTCTTTATCTCACCTTTAGAACTCAATAACGATTGTTTATCCCAAGGTTTCCAACATTTTCTCAGATGCAAGTATTGGAAATTCAATTAACGTTGCCGTCGTGGATATATGGAAAATTAAACAAGGTCTGCACTTGAAGTACATCAACGAAGGTAAGTGTAAAACTGAATTAGAAATTAATGAAAAAGTAATCAGCCTGGGTTCATTAATGATAAAATCCCATGACCCCACTGGTGCCATTTATAGTTGAGTTAATCGATTTTCTATACCCAAAGGTGTCTATGCTACAGACTTGCTGAAGGAGTTTTGTAAGTATATCAATAATACGTCTCATCAGCGATACCGTTTCGACACAGCAATCTTGCTAACGAGGTAAGTCGAACAAGAGAAAAAAGCATATTCATGACATGGAGCGTTTAAATTCGTACACAGGGAGCAGATTTGCCGCAATGCAACTGAAACAAGATGCGACACCCTTGGCCTGGCCGAACTTGGAACTGTCTGCAAGGGTCACTCTTGCTCGATTGTACAAGACAATGGGCTATCGGCTGCATTTACCATTGCCCACGAACTGGGCCACATGTAAGTAGAATTGCGCAATCGGATCGGCGCTGTGGTTGCTTTAACGACCCGGCAGTCTAATCAGCCGAATCAAATGATTCAATCGGTATTCTGACTGTATCTAATAAACTGTCGACATGGGAAAAATAAAGAAATGTTTATGCTATGTGAATGTCCCCAATGACACTGGTTATGCCTTGTAACCAGCGCCATTATGCAGTAGTCTGTCGCTTATAAAATTACCATAAATCAATTTAATTACAGTCTTAATATGCCTCACGACGATGATAAAAAATGCTATCGTTTTAATAAAAATGGAGAGACGATGCTCAATATTATGTCAAGCACCATGGGCAACGAAATCCATCCTTGGTCATGGTCCGACTGTTCCAGACATTACGTAACAGAGTTTCTAGAGTAAGTCATTGCTACTATATTTTATTAATTTTTCAATATTTACGCTATTGCAGAAGTGAAAATATATACTGCATGGAAAATACACCCGATACCCCCTACAACGTTCATGGGAAACAACAGCCTGGCGAAATTTACAATCTCGATCAACAATGTGAACTTATTCATGGGGACAATGCCAGATTTTGTGATTTGGAGGTAATCAAATTTTCTACTATAAGTACCATACCAATAACACTACTATATTAATAGGAAGAATGTGGACGTTTATTGTGTATGCTCAGCAATGCAGAAGGATGTCGGTCTATAGATTTACCTTGGGCAGATGGAACGCCTTGCAGAAATCATTCCTATTGGTGTCAAAAGGGAAAGTGTGTTCATAAGGATTGGAGAAAATTAACACCTATTGATGGTGGTTGGGGACCATGGTCAACGTAAGATTTAGAAGCAGCACTTGTAAAAAAGTTTAAATCTTTTTTGGTGCTAGATATACCCCATGCAGCAGATCGTGTGGAAGTGGTGTACAGGAATCTACGAGGGAATGCAATAGTCCAGTGCCCCAAAATGGGGGCAGATATTGTAGAGGCAACAGGAAGAAATACAAATCTTGTAATATCCACGAATGTCCTGAAAATTCTATGGACTTTAGGGAAATGCAATGTGCGGCATTTAATAGCCAAAATTTAGATATTCAGGGAATAGAGCAAAATGTTAAATGGATACCAAAATATGGAGGTATACCAACTAGATTTCCAATACGATCTCAGATCTTTATACAACCCATTTTCAGTGTCTCCCAAGGAGGAATGTACGCTGTATTGCCGAGTTGAAAATTCTAGCAATTATTTCAAATTGGCAGATAAGGTCGGTAATTTGGGATCTTTTTTACTAGGAACACATAAATCAAGTAAAACATAATTCGCAGGTCATAGATGGAACGACATGCTCCTTCGAAAGTCACAACCGATGTGTCAATGGAATTTGCCGTCCCTCAGGATGTGATAATAAACTCAATTCTCCAGCTCGACTTGGTAAACTTTATTTTATCAATATTATAATATTGATAAATTTAAATCTGAGAAATATATATTTATTTTTAATATAAACAGATCGATGCGGCGTCTGTATGGGAAACAACGATACATGCAGAGAGATCAACGGTTACGTCCACAAATCAGATCTAATCGGGAAATCAAAAGGCAACTCCTACTTTGATGTCGTTCGAATACCGAAAGGTTTGAATCATATCCTTCATGTAAAATGTTTAAACTGTTAAAGGTAAAATTTCCAGGAGCGTCAAACATCAGGATCACCCAGCCAGGATATAATGAGTCGAATTATATAGGTACATTACAATTACATAGGTTATATTACAATACTTGAATATCTTATAATACCTCCAGTTTTGTTGGTCTTATTTGTTTATTTCTAAACCTCAAAGAACTCTTTAGAGAGTTGCAGTGTTTATGATCAGGCTTATCGTAATCCATGAAGCTCTGATCATGAAGGCTGTAATTTTCTATGAAGTCGATCATCCGGATTGCTTGATCTCCCTTCAAATATGTTACTACTAATTCAGACTATAGCTAAAATTTCCAATTGTAATTCTAAACGATTCCCATTTTTTTAGTGCTTTTAGACGATGAGGGCAGGTACTTATTAAACGGTCCTTTCAACGGGGCGGTTCTCATAAGGACCTATAAAATGAGCTTCGCTTATGCCGGTGTCACGTTCGAATACAGTGGGATCCAGGCCGAATTAGAGCAAGTGAATACGACCTACGCGAGGAAGATTAACAGAGATTTGTTAGTGCAAGTAAGATGAAGATTCTCCGTTTTGACATGTATTCTATTCAGTTTAACACATAATTTTATGAACTTGTAGATTCTTTCACTACCAAAGGAAAACCAGACTAATCAAGTGTTACTCACATATGCCTACACTATTAATAATGATCCTGATAATCATGGATATCGAAGACATTTACCAAGAAAAGAGATCTTTAAATGGGAGTTGAACGATTGGAGTCCCTGTGATTCAATTTGTCAGGGTCAAAGGTAATTAAATTCATTTATAAAAACAATATTCTAATAAACCAAGTTTAGATTTCGTAATGCATCGTGTGTAAATATCGAGACTGGTCAGAAGGTATCACAAGCACACTGCGACATGAACTTAAAACCCCACGGACAGCTTTACCAGGCCTGCAATTTGGAATGTGATTTATTGTAAGTATAAAAGGTTTCATACTATTTCGAATGGCCTAAAATAAACGTGGTTGAAAGAGATTGCAATGTGAAATTTTGGTATCTGTTCTTAATGTTTTCGTTTAAATTTCTTGATAAATATAAAAGAACTTCGTTTTGTCCAAATTCTAAAATATTTCCTTTCCAGAGTAAATGTATTCAGCACATCGGAATGTTCAAGGAAGTGTGGAGAATTAGGAAAAAGAGAAAAACGATACACCTGCTTTCAGAAAAATTTACAAACAAATTCTTCTGTGTACGTCGATCTGACCTATTGTCTAATGAAATTCGGGAATTTATCCAAATATGAGGAGTGTAGAGAGCCCTGCTGGAACTACACTGAGTGGTCACAAGTATACAGATGCACGCTATTATTTTCTAAGTTTAAGTATTTCTAAATATTTGTAACCACAGTGTTCCAGATCATGTGAAACTGGAAGTCAAAAGAGAAATGTAGTCTGCATGTCCGAGGGTACTATTGTCAGCGATTCAGAGTGCAACATGGCAGAGAAAGGAAAATTCCATGAAATAATAAGACCCTGCAATACTGAGCCCTGCCCCGACTGGGCCTACGGAGAAGAAACCCCAGTGAGTACAGCCTTCCTAATGTTTCTTCTATATCAAAATTTATCCTTCTATTACTACATTGTATCAAAAAATAAATATTGAATTCCGTTTTGGTCCTTGCTTCACTTAATGCTTTCACTAAAATATATTGTAAATTTTTTTGTGAAAATAATTTTGTTTATTTGAAAAATCTAGTGCTCTGTCACGTGCGGGGTAGGTCAACGCACTACTGCTATTTATTGTATGCATAATAATGAAATTGTTGATAAATCCCTCTGTGACGGTACTGAATTGCACCCAATTATTATAAAATGTACAATGCCACCGTGCCCTGAAAAGGTTAGTCACCAGTTTATGCACTTTTATACACTTCTTTCGCTGGATCGCTTAGCATTAGGCAGTTTGAAGTAAAGGTAGTACGTGCCTGCCATTTACTTTTTGGTAATTTGCACCACCAGTAAATTTAATATATATTCGACTATGCATGCAAAAGCAAAATGGTATGTAATAGTACCTATAACTTATTGAATTATTGTATGAAACAAACACGGCCTGACGCTATAAAATCGTGTTAGAATGCTTGCTGTTTATGCGTACTGTGCGGCATAAGTAGCTAGTTATGCCCATGTATGACCCATTCGATCAATGTTAAATAAGTGTTTTATAACATTTAAAGAATTTGAATAGTATGGCTTGCAAGGCATATTTTTATTATTATACGACAAGAATGATATTCATCATACGCTTTTACTTCAGTTCCCTTGAACTTGTCTAGTTGATTTAGGTCGATTAGCGAAATATTATTTATTCATTTCTCGTATTTGAAAAAATAAATATTGCTGTAATTTAATTACAACATGTAGTTATGCGAAAAACCATCGATTAGTTCATGATGCAATTAAAATATCGATTCAAATAATTCAATTTTTTTGTTTGTCCCTTCCTCTATTAATTTTCGCAACAATTATTTGTAAACCAATAGAATTTAATCGTGATACCATTAATAATTATCATATATTTAATTTATTTAGCGAACATTTCAAGAAATCTTTAAATTAAGGAAATTTTTCGAATCCTTAAGTTCAGTATAACCCTGCTATTAATTGAAAATTTCTACTAGTAATTCATAAACTACTATAAAAAAATTCATTTTTTTATTTCTCAAAGAAAAACACTCCCATTAGACCTAACAAACCTATAACCGCCGAATAACCTTGATATTCACAGCTTTCATTGACATTTATATTTTCACTACCGCTTTCTAATTGTATTTTAAAATAAACAAATTTCTCATAAAATGTGATACAAATCGATCAAAAACCTTTGATAAGATTAAAAAAGCAAGAAAAAAAAAACAGTTATACAACATACAAAGCAAGCTATTTAAAAATATTATTAACAAGCTTAAATTAAAAGATACACAAGATCATATGCTCATCTTACTTTATATTCTTTGAAAAAATCAACTACTGGATGAAATTCAATTGATTTATAGTTATCCATTATAACACGTACGATTAAATGTGGAATGCTCCTGGATTTTAAATGCTTCAAAACATATTCACAAATGCAAAACTAAGAGCACGTTTATTTTGTTCATTAATTTAACAACCGCTCGGGAAAAGTGGAATTAACAAGTATAAAACATAAGTTTTAATAATTTGTATACGCTAACGAAATCTCGCTATCACAATATTTCTAGAATTGTTATAATTCGAAATTAATTTGCAGCGCGTTATTTCGATTCCACCGAGACCAGTGCGACCCAACTCAAAGCACCATCGAACCTCAACCTCCTACGACAGTAGATCAAGGAACTCGATCCATTTATCGAACCATGTGGTAAGGATAAAACAAGTAATTGGTAATTGTAAAAATTAAAATATTGTACTATTAGGAACTATTTGGAGACGCCTGGGTGACAGAGCACTGGAGCGAATGTGACGAGAACTGCGAAAGAAGCCGCGAAGTATATTGCAAGGATTTCTCTCATCCGTCGAATTGCCCTGAAAGCACGAAACCTGCGACAAAAGTGAAATGTTGCTCTATAAAATACGTTCAAAAATGGTCTCAGGTAAGTAAAGTAAAGTAAAGACACCTTGCTTTATTAATAATATTTTCTCTTTTACGAATAATTCATTTTATTGAACCAAAAAAGTGTTCGGTTGAATGTGGAGTTGGCAAAAAAGAAAAATTGTTTATTTGTGCACGCGTCTTTAAACCTGATAAGCCAGGTGGTAAGGCAATTAAAACATCTATTGATCCAAAAAAATGCCAAAACTTATCAAAACCACGGCCAAAACAGCTCGAAAAGAGTTGTAGAAATATTTGTAACTGGACAATGGGACCATGGACATCGTGTGCATCAAATCGTACTATTGAGTACTCGACACGACAAGTCAAGTGTACGACCAAGAAAAATCGAACTGTATTAAACAAGTACTGTGATCAGAATAATATCCCACAAGCAAAGCGAAAATGTCCATCGTCACGACAGTATAAAGTCGAATTCTCAAAAGTAAGTAGTACAACTTACCGAATGTGTAAATTAATAACTACATGTTTGCAAGGAGTTTTGAAAACAAAGTAAATAAATGTTTAAGCGTATACTAGTCAAACCGTCAAATCATCCACATCATCAATGTCCATGAGATGAGCACACTCCTGTCCCTATCGCCAGGTTGGAAATCTTATGCCACTTCTTAGTTGATCCTTGCCTTAGTGTAGCTCATCATTAAGTGTCTAAATTTTTTAGTGGGAAACAAAGCATTTTCGTTCAACCAAATGCTATGAATTAGAAAATGTTTGTTGAATTCATAAGTTCTTATTAAAAATCAAAGTTACTAAGTACATTATCATTAGAAATTCGAATTTTGTCCTAAGACTCTGGGCTTAAACCGTAAATACTTTTAAATTTTACTATGAGTTTATGAAAAATACATCGACTTTTTGGGCTAGATTTGAAAAGGTTTTCATTTAACCAGACATCATTTCAAAAATCGACTAGTATTTGTAAGAACATCTTTAACATCTTTTTAAGACACCCTGTACAAAACAATGCAAAAGGTCGACATTTGCAGTTATTCGTTATTGGACCTAATATTGTGGATAATAAATGGTAGCATGAGCTAATATGATTAAAAATATTAAAAATTAGCTTGAAAGCTAAATACGATAAGAAGTTTAAAAATATAAATACAGTAATAAATTCGAAAAACACGTTCGAATTACTGTGAGCATTTTGATTTTTTGATTTGCCAAGTTTTGTGTTCACTTAGATTTAGATTTGTGTTAACACCCCATGTGTGAAGTAGTGCTACTAAATCCAAATTGCTAACCCTGAAAGAAAAATTTCATGAGTGTAAATTTGTGTGGAAAATATATTCACTTAAATATTTTGTGTCATTTTGTCCGATGTTATATCGATTTTTATGTTTTCAGTGCTCATGTGAGGGGTATCGAAAACGTAAGGTGGTGTGCTACGACGGTGCGAAACATGTTCCATGTCTTAGAAAACACAAAGTGAAGAGGGAAAGATGTAGGCCACCACCAGAGTGTACTAGCATTAGATCATGCTACGACGTGAGGAATCATTTGTCCACAACTCTGGATGGGGAGTATTTTATCAAAGTGAAACACAAATTAGTTAGCATTTACTGCCATAACATGACCGCTAGACCAACGGAATATGTAACACTAAAAACTACCGAGAACTATTCGATTTACTATGCGAATAGCTCTAAGGATGCGTACACATGTCCTCGCGGAAAGCAGAGAGACGAATTTCAAAACGAACAAATAACACAGGCAGGTTACACGCACTTTAAGAAGATCCGATTAGATATTCGAAGCCTCCAAGTCATTGAAGACGACTACACTTTCGCTGATACTAGAGGTGTACAACAAAAGTACGGGTCCGCCGGAGACTGTTACAACTTAAGCCAAGAATGTCCGCAAGGATACTTTTCAATCAACCTTTCAGGAACTGGATTCAGAATAGCAAAAACAACAGAATGGAGCACGTCTGGAAGCTATACCAGTATGAAGTATTCACATGAGGTAGAACTGAAATAGTGGTTGAAAATATTCATTTACATGTTCACTTATATTTCAGCTGAGGGACCCTTATACTCTTGTCCAAGCATTCTGTGGTGGCTATTGTGGCAACTGCTTCATATCCAAAAGCACAAATCTAGTTTTAGACGTCATTTAATTTCTCTAGTTAGAAAAAAACATATCATTCATGCGGTCGACGTCATATATCGAATGTTTCAAAGGGAAACTTTGGGAACTCGAGCATCATTGCCCTCTACGAGGGGACTTAAGCGCATATATATGTATAAAATTCGTTTCAGTTTGGGCTGTTCATTGATAGTATTCTCAATAGAAGTTTAAGGATTATTTATAGACAAACGTAATTTTTACATATTTCAAGCCATTTAATGGACCACCGATGTTGTTTATGATTAAGTTTTATAGGTTTACAATAAACGCGCCCAACACAAGAATTATAAATGACTGACCCTCCACTTTTAATGGTGCGATTTACTTTTATCTTTTTTATAATATATGGACCTCAAGAACAATCTTTGCACTAAAAACTGCCATTCAACGTCTTAAAGGATTGACGAGATGTCAACCGGTCAGATAGTCGAATGCATTTCATTTACAGAAATTGTAAAGTAGCATACACTCATCAGTACCATTAAGTTAATTTACGGAATCTCTGTCAGGTAAATATGTATCTATGAAAAACAAAAACAAATTAAATTTACGATTAGATGAGCAGCCCAAACTAATGATCATTTTTATAGGGAAAATGTGTTCAGTTTAAGGAAGTTTTAGACAAATTTTTACTTGCACACGGACGGGAGGGCTTCTTCCATAACTGCCTCTTTTAATATACTTATTTCATGCTTCTACTATACCTATCGATCTGACTGATTATTAAAAATGACACGCTAGTACCATCACTGCCATAATTGACTATTTTTAAACCATTTCACCAAGAATTTCATGTTAGAATCAGAAAGCTAGAAGACTACGCGGTGCTGCGAAATACTACAATTTTACAAGAAAAGTCTTCGACATTCCAGTCATTTATGGCCAGCACATATGAATCAACATATTTGTGTATAAGTTTAACAAATAACACGCGTTCATAATCCATGTTCATTATGGAATTTTAAAAAAGCTTATTTATAATTATGGTTTGCTTATAATTTGACTACATGTATTCCTTTAATTTTAACCCTCATGAGATTGAAACGAATCTACTCACGTTGCATTCATTTTTTTTCGATCACAGTTTTTAGGTAATAACAAACATATTTCTTTTCATCTTTGTCCTGGTCAAGTAAAAAAACATTCTTTTCCATTTTCGACTTTGAATAAAATGTTAAAGCCTACTATGCGAAAAGCCACCTGCTCCCACTGCCGTCTGATATTAAAATCTTCACAAATCGATAACTAGGCAAAAATATCATGCCATCGTAAATTTATGAAATGGAAAACTAAAAAAAAAATTTTTTTTTATCCGAAGGTACTGTTGAACGCAGTGCCCACGCTCTGTATTTATTGTCGTTAAATTAACTGCTAATTTTTCTGTATATAGATTAAACACTGCATTTAAAAATCTCACTGTATGTTTGTTTATTTTATTTTATTATTATTATTTTTTCATTGAAAAAGAAAGTATTTATTATTAAACTGCAAGACGATTGTGACCAGTACAGTCACTGTTCTACTAATTACTACCCGTTCAGCATAGTTATGAAGCGAATGTGCGTATGGACGCGTAAATGCGATTGTGATTAACTTTTATTTTGCGAAAATTATCAAGCAAAAGCTGTGAACTTTTACCATTAAGCGTGAATGTACAATTTTATTTAGACGAATTTATAGTTAAAAACATTGATTAGCATAATTTTTAGTTTTTTATCTATTAGCAGCTAAATATTGTTCTCAGCCAAATTGTCGAACTATTTTAATTTTTGTACTTGTCACACCTTTTACAGAAATTATATTTGCTTCGCTTCTGTATATGGTTTTTCTATAACTTCTTCCTATGGTAGCTAGCTTTTAGTTTTAATTGTAATTTTAGACCATTTTTGAAATTATCCATATTGTCACAAAACTCAAATAAAATGATTATTTTTACGAAATTTTATTGTGTTTTGTTCATCAGGAGCTAATTTTGCTTCTTTTACAGTGGACCCGCTATAATCTCGCCCCCATTTAATCCGGTGCTCCTTGCAAGCCGACACACCAACAACAAGAGATCAACATTTTTATTTAGTTTGTGACGTGTTATTGGCGCGAGCCATCTTGCCGGCTGCGCGGCCATACAACAATATACTCCCCTACAAAACTCTTCAGACAATAGCGACTAGGTAGGTAGCAGTACTTTATAGTCCGGAAAATTCGATAATCCAACACCTGGAAAAGGTTTGTCAAATTACAAGGGTTCCATTGTATTAGATTCTGTCTGGGAAGTTACAAAAATAGTGGAAATATTCCAAAGGATTTAGCAATTTGAAATACAGTGGACCCTCTGTAATCTGACAAACAAATTGAGATTTTGTTGGGGAATATCTTGTAATATAACAAATAAATTGAAATTGCACGGCCGCGCGGCCAGTAAGACGGCACATATCAGTAACAAGTCACAACCTGCATAAAAATGCTGACCTCTGCTTTGCCGTAATTAGTGTGTCAGATTGCAAGAGGCTCCAGATTAGACTGGGGTCGGCTTAGAGCGGGTCCGCTGTATTGCCATCTTTTACTGAATTGTTATTTAAGTTCTAGCTTCTCTAATCTCTTACTTCTTAGTAAATGTTCATATTGTGATTCTTCTTGACTTTTGAAAAGGTATAATTTTTGAAGAGAAGAATAAAAGTGTCTTGAAGCACTTATTTTAAAGTTCATCTGGATATAGTAGAGAGTATAGAGGAAAAGGTTACCCCATACACACATTTATGTGTCTTCCTTTCGCCAGAAAATTGTTATCATCAATGAGCCAACATTTTTTAGCAACACCTAAACTGATAAAGATGTAGTTATGTAATAAACCCTGCTACTTTGAATAACATCCACAAATTTAAAAATGAGACTGTGAATTACCCTATTTTCTTACTCACCTTTTACACTTAGCTTCTTGGTGTTTCGGTCTGCCAGCGATGTCTGAATGTAAAATTTATGCTATTTTTTTCCGAAAACCTCTAGTAGCTATCTTACTTTTATCGTACTGCTTGTTAAAGACCACGATTAAGAGTATTCAACCTCGTCAAAGAACCTTTCGATGGAAAACTGGGTTTAATTGGTCTACATGATTTTTGCTCTGTTGGAATGCGAGCACTTCCAATTTGAAACTTAATTAATATAATAATTACAATTATTTCGTAGTGTTTCTAAAATTCCATGATTATTTTAATTCTTCAATTAACCCTCTACCGCGCTGGTGCCTGGGCATAACGCAGATTTGCATATGACGGTGTTTGTACTGCCCTTACTTTTTTTTTGAAAGGTGTGTCATTGAATCTCATTGCTGATCAAGGTCCCAGATGTGTCAACCGCACACTATCATAATTCTCTAGGAAAACCTTTGGGCCTCCTTGTTTAAGTCTTCCCTTGAGAATTTTATTAACAAGAAATGAACTAGGGTGATGTGGGATTAAATATCAATGAATTAAATATTTATACATATAAAATCTTGTATAATTTATTTGCAACCCTCTTCTCCAAGGCCCGGGTAGCTCAGTCGGTAGAGCGTTGGACTTTTAATCCAACGGTCCAGGGTTCAAGTCCCTGCTCGGGCGTTCAGTCTTTTTCACTCTTTTACATCACTAAGGTAAAGGCAATTTCGGCCAGATTGAGAAGCATCACGAGAAGTACTACTCGAGCTTGCATCGAAAAATTCTGTCAATGTGTGTGATAATAAGAATAAGAAAAAGAAAACTATAAATCATAGCCAGTTTTTTGCAAAACATATATTTTTTAGGTAAAAGGATTTCTTCATATCACCTTTAAAGTTAGTCTAAAAAAAAGAACCAAGGTGGAATACATTGTGTGCGATTGTCTTTCTTCGAATCCTTACGCTTTCAAGCCAATGCGTTCGCAGTACGCATTCCAGAGTCTGTCTCGATAGAGAATAGCGGCCTTTTCAATCGACTTGGCTTTATAGATCCCACGTCCAACTACTGCTACGTCTGCCCCTTTTTCCTTAACAATGTATTCGGGCGATTGGTACTGTTGCCCCAAATTATCTGTGTCATCTTCAATTTTAACGCCAGGTGTAAACTGAATTAGTCCTGGGAACGCGAAGCAGTCTGAATTCTGACAGACGACACCCGCAATAAAATCAATGTCTGTACTCTCAGTCGCCAGTTTAACTGTTGCTTCCTTATACTTTTCGTTTATTAGGTTACCTTGGGTCGACATCTCAGCAAGAAGGAATACACCTCGCTTGTTGGACTCTTTAAGACCAGCTTTGAGTCCCTGAATAACACCATGCCCAGGTATGGAATGTGCCGTTACAAGATCCGCCCATTTGGATATATTAAATGTTCCGTTTGCATACTGTAGACTCACAGTATTCCCAATATCCGCAAATTTCCTGTCCTCCATAATGAGAAAGTTATGCTTTTTAGCTAGCGACTTAAGACTATTCACAAAATTCTCACTGAAATCTTCGACTATGTCAACATGAGTCTTGAGTATGCAAATATACGGACCGCATATTTCCGCCACATTTAGGATTTCTTCAGATTTTGTAAGATCAGCTGCTAGGCAGAGGTTTGTTTTTTTAAGACACATCAAACTGAAGAGATCCTTCGTAATTTCACACTTAGCTAAGCCCGCTCGCGCCTCAAAAGGCATTGAGGTACGTGCAAGTTCGTTCACTGAAATAAAAAGGGATTGAATTTAGATGATATAGTAGATTTAAAAATGTGGAATTTTAGTTTTCAGCTTTTAATAAACTACACAAGACAACCACAATTCTCACAAGTTTTGGATTTAGGTGCTTCTAGAACTGTATAAAATCTTTAATGAACAACAATAAGCAATTTTTCAGAATTCATACGATATTATGTGCAATTTCTGTAGCCAAATTTACATTAAACCCGAAAAAATTCCATAAAAGACTTCGATCGCAGACCGCAAAAATTCACAGATCTGTGTAATCTGCTTTGAATTCTTGTTGCTTCCATTAGGATCGCCTTAATTTTATCGAACGTGAGTAATTAATAGGTGTTGATTACATATACAGTTAATAACGACCGTGTGAATCATTTGTTAAAGCGGTCAATTTTCCCCTCATTCTGTTTATTATTTTCCGAATATCGCCCTGACCTTCTTGATAACTTCCCTTACGCATCGCAGGCAAAGCCACCCTCTAAAATGCTTCAGACACTTCACTCATTGGGAAGAGATTAAAGTGAGATTAGCTCCAGACACATGTCTATAAAAAACTTAATTTGGGCGATAGTAATCCAACGAGTGACCGATAAAATACCAATTTCTGATAGAGACACATTTACCATCTTGAAGTTTACACACTTACCAACTTTGGACGATTTATTGGCAAACGATCCATCGCTCCGGAGCTGACACCCTTGAATATATTTCGCAACCGACTGTACGGTGGCTTCTTCGATCTTGCCGAAATCTTTCAAAATACTTAAGAGGTAGGAGAGTGTGAAAAGACAATGCATATTAACGCGGTGTTCGGCTAGATTCTCAACACCACCCTGCTCTCTATCCACAACGACTATAGCGTCTGTTGCTTGCACGCCCTGGTCACGTAGATCGTTAACCGTCTCCAGAATGCTGGACCCAGTGGTAACCACATCCTCGATAATCAAGCATTTGTCGCCTGCTCTAAACATTCCCTCGATCATTTTCTTCGTGCCATAGCTCTTCGGTTCCTTCCTACGCACCAGCATAGGCTTCGAGCTCTTTATGGAAATTATAGTTGCGATAGGCAGAGCTGTATATGGGACGCCACAGACGTGGTCGCAAGCGAGATTTTTCTGCTTAATGAATTCAGTGAGCAGCTCGGACAGTGTGTTCTGCATATACGACTTGATTAAGATTGATCCATTAGGTGGCAATTGCGGCTACTCACCATAACATCGGGATAGCTGACGATAACGCGCAAATCGAAATAAACGGGTGAATTAACGCCGACTTTCATTTTGAAATCGCCGAATTTGAAGGCGTTTATTTCGAAGAGGCGCAATACGAGCGCCTTCATCGTGTTTTCATGTTTTTCCATTGTATTTGCAGAGGAAGTCCAGCAAACGGTTAGATAAATATAATTTAGCAAAAAAAAAATCACTTTTAATTTGCCCAAGATTCAAGATCAGGTCCCCCACATCCAACAAGTACCAATCGCCGACAACCACTGACAGGCACGACACTCCCAGATTCCCGCTTTAGAGCACGTGGTGCCAAAGCTGTTTTTAACTTTCGAATACAGTTTGGACTGGATTTTTGATATCCATTGGAATAGAATTGCATGATTTCAAAAAGCTTAGTGAAACTTTTAATAATTCAAAAGGTTGCTGTTTTTTGTAGGGTTAAAATTTTCAGGATAATTTTGTTTGTAATAAGTGGGGTTATCACTGTTGAATACGATTGAAACAAAAAAAAAGTTTTTTTAAAATCAGACAAAATTCATTAAAAATTACCAACCCACTACACTAATAAATATTTTAGATTTGCTTTTATTTTTCATGTTTAGACCGAAGCTTTCCCTGGCCATTAGTGAAATTGTGGGTCTAAGACGAAAGGTATAGATTTGAAATTCTGAAAATGAAATGAAAATGGGATTGTGTGAAAATTCAACTCCGAAGATGTTGCAATCATTGAACTGAAATTTGTCCCGAAACCGGTCTTTCCGGTGTACTCTCCAGATAAAGGTTTTAGTCCGTACTCCAAAGTGTCAAGAGGTGTTACTCTCTTCATATGATTAATGAAACCACTTATTCAATTACTTTATTTAAATACAAAGGAATTAAATAAAAGTGCATAATGCCATCCGATACACATTTAAAAAATCATTACGAATACTCCAAATGTAGTGCCATATTTCCAGGCTAAAAACATTCGGAGACACTAGTTACCTATTCCTAAACTATCCTGGGTAGCGTTCCGACATTGAAATTTAAATTGTTAAAACAGTAAATTACAGGATCATAGCTATTTGTAAGCTATTTAAATTGCTAAATTGGAATGCGCTACTGTCTTTTATCAATTAGAATGACTAAAACTTGGAGGGAAATATTTGACAACTGACAACGAATTGAACGCAGTCGCCGTTACGAAATCTACCCTGAGGATAAAAACCATCCCCCGGAACATCGATGGCATCATCTGTACGCGGCCGAGTCACCCCTCTTCCTATTTGATTTTTTTCGTGCATCCCCGGTTCATAATTCGGGAAGTACAATAAAGTTAAAAAAACGCGAATTATTTTCGTTTAGCTTTGAGTTTCCGGTTTATTTTGACTGGCGGAAGGTGGTGTGTCCTTTTCGTTAAGATTTTTACCCATTTTCTGAGCTGCTTTTAGAACAGTTCCCGTGCCGTCGAGTCGATTTGCATTTAAATAAAATAAAACAAAAGGATATCGATCGTCGTGTGAGACCAGAGGAGTGCCGGGCTGCACGGCGCCTCCCGCACTGCACATCTAAATGATGAATTTCCCGGCATTTGGGGGTCCCTTCTCGGGCATCCACCAGTTCGCCGCAAAATTTGGTCATGATGCCCAGGCAGCATCGGGCGCTTTCTCAACCCCCGGCGTGAACGGCACCGCTCCTGACAATCATTCCCAGCGCTATCAGGCAAACAGCAATCATTTCAACCAGAATCCCACCTCAGGTGAGTCAAAGACGCTATCTCTAGCTTCTGTAGCTCCGCGGCCGCCCTACGAGGACCAGCCGGTGAGATCGAAAAATCATTACTTCGATCGGTGCAGCAGACTTGGCCCGGTAACAGCAGCCGTCGAATCCGAAATTTCGCTAATGGCGTTTTTATTGATTTTTCTATTTCACCGGGCGGCCGGGGTTTGTATTGTGCCATTCACCTTCAGTGGATGCGCCTGTGTACGCGCCCGGCCGCGGTTGTGTGCGTGAGCCGGAATGGCTCGCCGGCTGCGTGTGACGTTGCTTGAGGAAATTGCCCGATTAGTGCCGGGACCGGCATTGGGTTGAGTGCGAACGATTCCGTGTCCGATAAACGAGTCCGCTGCGAGTGGGAGGTGCATACCGCTTTTCTACAATCTTTTTAACTGGTTTCCGTTTGGCGCTTTCTAGTGGCTAACAGCATGCAGTACGGCCAGAACATCTCGATTCCCTACTCCCAGCCACAGACCGACCTGAACTTCCTCAACACCACCGAGCACAAGCCAAAAATTCATCCGAAAATCGAACGGGATCGGGAAGAAGGTAATTTTCAAGGCTGCCGGCCGCTCTTTATCGTTTTGAATTATTTTTGGTTTCTGTTAATTTCCTGTTCCTTCCTGGCGAATAAAAGGATCTTTTGTTTGATTTTTGTGTTTTCACTCCGTAGCCAAAATTCCTGCTTTTCCCTGTTTTAACCGATTAAATCTTCTTTGGTTTAAAAATGGTTGCATTTGTGTAGCGGTTTTTTTATTTAAATTTTCCTCAGTTTTGCGCGAAATTCTTGAAACTAGTGAAAGTAAAAGTTATTTGTGGGGGCGTGCTTTCACTTTCTGTTCCGGTCGACCCACGGACCTTCGCCTCAAGGACGTTTCCCCTGAAATTTTCCCCCCAGTAGAAAATAGAATTTCTTGAAAACTAGTCAAAATCTGATGTCTAGTGGAACACGTCCAAGTGTAGTTTTCTGTGAAAATCGGCTCGATGGTGGCGAAAATACCGAACAGGCGATTTTTCTCGCAGATACCTAAAATTATTGGGAAACCCGTTGTGAAAGGGGGCGCAAGTTCCGAGAGGTGGTACATACTTACCGATTTTCAAGGACTCGTAAAACCTGCCCTACCCTCTCGAGTCGACAAACTTTGTAGGTCAGCTTAAAGTAAGGGCGAAAAGGAGTTTACCCAGTAAAATTAGTATGCCTTGCTTTCCATAATTGGAACAGTTGAGAATAATCCCTCATTATGCCTCATCATGCCTAAGATTTAGTACATACGATTTTTGTAAGACGATTTCATATAGCTACATGGGTGGTTCCAACTATTTTCGGCCCAGGCAAAAAATCCAGATTGAATTTATAGTGGCAAGGGGCACTTGGAGCTGAGGCCGAATTATCGAATGCACTGTTTTGCTTTAATGTTGCCATTAAATCTCAGAATGATTTCTTCTTTTTACATACTGTTGGTGGTCTGCCGAAAAACGAAAACACAATTAGAGATCTGGGCGGTGCTTAAATAAAATTTTTTCTAGAAATGAATTCTAAGATCATTTTGTTTGTTTTGTTAACTTTAATTAACAATGTCAAAAAAAAGTGAATTTAATATAAAAAGAACGTGTTGAAATTCGATGTTTGTGGGAATAAAAGGAAAACACAAAAAAAAAATTAGAAATATTAAAATTAAATGTAAAGCTTGTACTTGTTTAAGCAAAAATAAATATTTTAAGTAATAAAAAGTTATAGAAAAGAAAAAGGTGCTACTATAAAAAGAGTAGATTGAAAATTTATTTGCGTTACATTAAGGAATCGCAAGAAAGAACGTTATTTTAGAAAATTGAAGAAATTGACTTGATTTTATCCCTTAACGTTGAAATTTTAATGTAGAAAGCTTAAGCTCGTCCAAGCGGAAATTATAAAAGAATAAAACTTTTTGATTTTAATTGTTCAAATGTTTTTCTGGCACAATCAGAACTCCATGAGGCATTAAAGGTAATATATTTCAATAGGATAAATCTGATATCATTCGAATTAGGCTCCGAGTTGGGATAACTTGTCAAGGTAATCGAGCCTGAATTTAACAGCTCTAGATAGGTCTTCGAGTTAAATGTATCATGAAAACCAAGGGGGCATTCTCTCGGATTAATCACGGAATATAAAAGATGGAAAAGCTTTGGAAATGTATTCAAAGATTTCAAAAAGGGATTTAGAATATTAGAAATGATATTGTCGGGATATTTATGAAAGCAAACCTTTTCTCGTTTAATTGAGTCGTATTACTCATAGGTATATATGCCTAACACTACATCTGTTAATCTTTTTTTACCTTTTGTTTATTGCCTACTTGGTTCGTAATTTTTGGAGATTTCTTACACAATTTAGAATGGAAAAGACAACTCCTTGCAAATGAGAAAAAAAAAATTTTTAGTCATAAACCAGCAAATTCTTCAAAATGTGAATCAATCCTGGCAAACGTTGGCCAACACGGCCAACACCGTCGACTATTCATCCCATCTGCTATCAGCAACACTGCCAATTTCGATACAGCACTTCCTCAAATACTCAGAGACGATAAAAAAGGAATCATCAGGGATCGTCGGATCACCGATCAACTCAGGGAACTTAAATTTAGGCAATTTAGATACAACATCTGGTTTCAACATAAAAGGTGAGGTTCTTAAAAATGGAACAAATTTAAGTCTGGCGCTTGGCGGTGTGGCATTGTCCAGCGCTAATTCAGCATCTAACGGCTTAGGAATGGATGGCCATGTTCAAAATATTCCAGAGTCGACCACAACAACGACAGCAGCTGCAACAACGACTTCGAGCGGGAAAAAATCCAAAAAGAAGAAACCCCCAAAGGAGAAGAAGCCGAGACCGAAGCCAGGTGAGATCCGGGAGACAAAGGCATTGGACGGATCCACTTTGTATTGTTGTCCGGAGTGTCAGATGGCATACCCAGATCGCAGCCTAATCGAACAGCACGTTATTTCCCATGCCGTGGAGCGTAGATTCGTCTGCGATATTTGCAACGCAGCGCTGAAGCGTAAGGATCACTTGACCCGCCACAAGTTGTCCCACATACCTGATAGACCTCATGTTTGCAATGTAAGTACTACTACTCTAGATAATGTCGCAATGATTTTAATCTCTTTTTTAGATTTGTATGAAATCCTTTAAACGAAAAGAGCAGCTTACCTTGCACATTGTGATTCATTCTGGTGAGAAGAAGCATATTTGCCAGGAGTGTGGAAAAGGTATGTTAGTTAAGAATACCTTTCAATATACGACACAAATTTTTAAAATATGATAGTCCAAGTCAAATTTAAACATGTAAAATGGTCATATAAATATTTAAAAAAAGAAAACAATTTAGTTATTAAACCAAAGCATAGCCTTCTTATTCGAATAACCAGATGAAAAGATATACCTAATTTATTTTAGCATCATTTAATAACTGTCGTTTACAGGGTTTTATCGCAAGGATCACTTAAGAAAGCACACGCGATCGCACATTGCTCGTCGCGTTAAATCTGAGGTTTCAGCACAAAGTGGAAACAATTCCCAGGCGGTTTCACTACATGCCTCCTGAGGTTCGTACAAGGACTTCTGGTAGATTTTGTTGAATATTCTACGCCCAGTGCGTTAAGTAGGCGACAACCATATTACCATCAGTTTAAAAATAAAACCGTCGCCCGAAGTGTTAATGAAAATTCAACAAAGTCTACCGGGGGTTCTGCTCCTGATTACGGAGGAGTCCTCCATCGGCAATGAACGAACGAACAGAGGAAATAAGATTTCTTTAAATGAAAGTGTAAGGAATTTTATAATATATTTTTTTAGCATTTTTTTCTAATGCGGTGTGGATGGGTCTTGGCACCTTGTTAGTTGTAGTGTTACTTTTAGGAGTTTTCTTTTGTTGATTCTTTGTTTCATTTATTTACTCCTTTTGAGGTATATTATGTTGTGAATTGTGGCAATATTTTAACGCGATTTTGATAGGAAATTTATTTATTTGCGCTGTTTTGCTAAAGTTATCTGGATTAACCAAATACACAATCGCCAAAGTTGCAAAGATCTTTCACATTAGATAACCAAATGCCTTTAGCACAACAATGCTTCCCCCCAATACGGTCAACTGTGATCATCAAATTATTTATTTTTAAATTTAGATTTAACTTTAATTTTTTAGTTATTTTCGAATATATTTAGGGATTTCATAAATGAAGAAATTATACTCATTAATGTAAACACAAGCAAAATACAAAAAAATTCTGCGTTATTTTCATTTTGGTACGAATTTAAAACATTAATTAGAATCAGTAGACGACGTTTTAGATAAAAAAAAATTATGAAATTTGGCGAAGAAGAAATTTAAATGAATATGAACATTGAAAGACCCAAAAGCGCGTTAAATATCATTAAATGGAAGTCAAAGCGGTTTACCGATATGCAAAAAAATAGTTCAACTTGTTGTTACTACTACAAATAAGGAAACAGAAAATACACTACAATATAAATTAAAATTACAAAAGATATAAACAAAATAGAAAACTCTGACTGCGAAACAACAAAAAGAATACGAGTGTGGAACATATTTTTTTACAAGAAAATTAACCAAAACAAATATTTAGCTATTATGCAATTAAAATCAACAATTTGACACATGCTGCGTAAATTTGTTTTTAACAAAAATATTCACGTAACAGTCGAAAAATAACAAATTTTTTAAACATATACAAAAGCCCAACAAATAATCTGTACTCGTTCAAGTTAAACACAAAACAAAATACAAACAATATAATAACTTTAGGAGTATATGCTCTTTGCGTTTTCTCTCATATAGGTAAAAGTATAAAACAAATTTATATGAATTAATAAAAAATTCATTGCAACAAATTAACGTTTAATAATAATTAAAATAAAAAAAAATAAAATACTTGAAAAAGTACAAATCTTTACAGACAAATGATGTTATTTCGTAATTATACACATTATGGAGGATAACTATAAATTTTACATCTAATTAAAAGTACTATTTTTAAATGTTCACAAATTTCTGGAGGGAAGAACCAATTGGGTGTATATAGCAAAGAGAACGGAAACAGACGTAAAATAAACGCTCGAACACTTTCAGATGGACTGTTGTAGAGATGTTGGAATTTATTAGAGGCAGAAAATAAGATAAGTATTAAGCAGTTTTGGACGTTTTATAAAGTCAAATATGTTCGGATATATTTTTTTCTGAAATAATATTTAGTTTTGGAAGAGTTATGAGGTTGGGTCTTCATTAGTGTTAAATAGTAAATATATATTTTATTTTTGTTTGTTTTTGGTGGAATAATTTCATTTTCTCTTAAGCACATTTCCATTAAGTGCATTTTATAAGTTAAGTATATTATCTATTATCTATTACTAAGAGGGTAATTAATTTTCAAACAATTTTGAAAACTTATATTTAACATATTGCGAATAAACGTTTTTATTTATTTCTACGTAAAAATATAGAAAAGCGGTCATATCTGAGTTTATAAAACGTAGTTTTGGAATCCATGGTACTCAGCAGGTATAAAAAGTAATATTCACAAAAGACTAAGTTAAAGTAATGTGTAATTTGCACAATTTTTGAATACTACCTCAAAGTATACAAAAACGTACAATAATATTTCACAAAAGACTTAAAAAGTAAAACGTTTCAACAAAGTAAAACCAACAGTCCTCTGATCTCAATCACTCAGCGCAGAATATAAAAGAAAAATAAATGAGTAAATGAAGAGATGTAGTAGTATAACCACTTTAATAAAAAAAAAATAGTTCATTTTTTGTATAATTTATATTTGTAAATTTTTGTGTAATTATATTTATAAAGTAAAAGTAAACGTGCAAATTAAAATAAACACAAATAGATTTAAAGTGAAGACCTTTCCGATTTTGTTTTGTTTTTAGTAATCGCTTTTGTGCATTATTCACTTAAATAGTGAATAATTTAAAAAAATTAGCGATTCGTTTATAATCGAAATGTGTAATGTTCATTTTTAATCTTAATAATATCTCTGTCTGCAATACCTTTACATAAATCTATTTATAACACAAATATTTAAAAGTTTAAGGGTATATAAAAGTAATTAAGACGACGTTTGAAGTGTTTCAACAGAGACGACTACAAAAGGAAAATGCACTAAAGTACCAAAAGTATATATTTGTAAACAAAAAAAAAAAAAAGATGAGAATTATATATACAATTGAAATTATATTTGTAGTTATGAGCAACAAAAAAATTTTAAAGAAAACGAAAATGAACAGATTATCTTTCAGGATAAAACCGCAATGTGAGATGATTTTAGTGCACAATCGCAGTAGAATTCGGTCATAGTAAGATTTAAATGCAAAACAAACATTTCCTGAAAGGAATTTCGCTTTTTACTATGACTACCTTCTACTGCGGCGATGCTCAACCAGAAGATGGCAACCGTAGGCAGTTGGTATCAGAATTTTTCACTGATCAGTCAAAGTAGAAGTTTTGGCTCGTAGGGATTTTAAATTATTTTTTTTTTAATTGAAACGATGATGATATTTCGGGGCAACCCATTTTGGTGGTAATAAAGAACGCAATAAGATTCAGCAAGAATGTAAGGAGAATAAGAAAAGCTATATTTTTTCACATTTCTTATAAAAATATCTTAATTTGTGAATGTGATTCTTTTGATACTTTTTTAATACTTAAAATTATATTGGACTGTATTTATACAATTGCTCGCTGCAGATAAAAAGATATGAACTAATCGGATTGAATGAAGATTAGTAGGTTTGACTGTGACGGAGAGCGGAGGGTAAGGAAAGTAGAACGAGAGTTATGTGAGGTAACATTAAGGTAAAATAAGGCAACATAACTGTACGAGTATCTAATAAGTTTTTTTATACTGGAATAAAACAAATTATTAAAGAATTGTAGCGCTTATGGTGATTATATATGAAATTATGATGTTTGGGCAATGAGAGAATTATTTTGATACCGAAGGGAAAATGTGGCATTGTGAATGGTGATTACACGAAAGACAAGTAAATGATTAAAATAATTACATTTGTACTTGAAGAAAATTCTTTGATGAAAAAATCGAAATAAATAAAGTAAACCAAAAAATGTTCTTTTTATATTTTAATTTCCATTTATGTTGTAATCCCCTTGAAAATTGAATTTTCACAGGCGTTGGTCCAAAGGTTGATCAGAACGAACCACAGAATGCAAAGGTAAATACTGGAGCGGATTTCTACGCCACACGCGTATTTTATTATTTATTGACGCTGTTCTTGTAATTTCTTTTAGGATTCGTTTATGTGAAATGCTGATATTTACGGCTTTTAATGTTTTAAATGCTTGTGATCGTTGCCAGTCAGTGGGTTGTTTTTATTTATTTTATATTTTAGTTGGACTCCATTCTACGAGGCAAAAATACGTGACAGCATCAGTTCTTCTAAATCCACTTTATGATCAGGTTTAGGTTGGTATCTTATGTTGAACATTGCTTCAAAAAACATAATGTACTTTTTGCAAATTTGAACCCACTGTACCTCTTTTTACGAATGACTATTTCAAAACTAAATTAAAAGGGCTGTATTTTAAAATTAATGCTTACCCTTTGGGATTAAAAGTCTCCGATTTTCCAATTGTAATAATTTGTCTTTATTATTTAGTAGTAATACAATGAATAAGAATTTAAGAGCACAATTTTTGAAAATAATGATTGTGTCACAGCAAAGGAATATTTTTTTATAATAAATAAGCGAACAAGTTTCAACAGAGTAACATCAAAAAAAGATAAAATTGAGAATTTTCGACATATCGTCGTTCGGTCTTTACACTTTGTTTACCAATAACATGGTGCTTTTAAAAACAAATAGAATGCGAAATATATTTGTCAGGTAGAATTCGATGTTTATAAAACGAAATATAAAAACATTTTCGACAAAAATGTGGCTATTTTGCAAATATAAGTTAAGTAGGAAATTTGGATCAATTTTAAAGACGACAAAATTAATTCTAAGAGAGTTTCAGAGTTGTATAAATACTGCTTTTTTTTAATATGTTATAATATACTGCCTATGACTTAATAGTTGCAAATACAACAGCAAAGTACGTTTATTATAGCTACGAGAAGGTTGCTTTTTTTCACTATATTTCATTTGCGAAACCAGTAAAAATCACTAGCTCCTCACATTGTCCCTCTAATCTTATTTCTAACGCATATTTCATTCTCTTACGTAAACTAACGATGCCTTAAGGAATATTCCATCTAAAAATAACATACACATATTTATCTGTAAACCATGACTTTTTACACATTTACTTCAATCGTACAAAAGTTTAACATTTTTCCGCTGTTCATTTTGCCTAATTTGCATGACACTTTTTAGCACTTTTTTTACAAGAGAATAATCATAAAGAAAAGCGCAAGTGTAGAGCTAATTCAAAATGAGGCTGTGATGCATAGTTTTTTATAAGAAGCCTTTTTTTGAAACTTTGGCAAAATTACAAAAAGTTCGTGCTAATCCACTTAAAGCATCGGTATGTATTATTTCTTTCATTTTTCTACTCCTCTTCATTTTATAACTCTTTCAAATTATTTTTGTTAGTAAGTATGAATTTCATCCCTCCCACAGTTTGCAGTTTTATTGTTCTAATTTACCTTTTATTTTTATATACTCTAAGAGTTGTTGAGATTGTAAATACTCAATTTTATTAGAAGTTTTTTTTTCTTGGGAAAAACAAATGTTTTAAGTAGGATTCTAGATTTCTGAATATTAATTTAAAATACATACTAATAGCGAAATGTTGGAAGCAGAAATATGAAATAAAATAGTGATTTATTTAATTAAAATTCATTCATGATGAAATGAGTAACCACATTAGAAACCAGTTCACAAATTGCTTGGAAAGAAGAAGTAATAAAGTCACAAAGAATAAACAGATGCAAATAAAGTTTATTTAAAAAAATGTCCAAATCCAATAGTAACCATAAAGTAAAGGTAAAGAAACAAGCAATAACATAAAGATAGCAACAATAGATGTCCCACTTAAAATTAAGAACTCTTAATGGCTCTTATGACTAGATAAAAAGCATTAAAGCATCGGTGTCTATCTCAATTTGGAACCGGAAGCGTATAAACCATAGATTCCTACAATATCAACAAAGGACTTCAAAATATATCAAATAAATAAAATTTAAAACTACGTATCACAACGGAATAATTAAAGAAGTATACATTATTTTACGAGACCTAAAGTGTTATATGATCTCATTATTTTGATTACTTCTTATTTACTATATATAAGACGTTAATATCTTTCCCAATTAATGCTAACTTAATACGACGTCATTAGTTGTTCCCTCGCTGCATGCTTCATGTCTACTGAGGGTATCCGAGTGCTGCAGACAATAGTGGTTCCCACGACCTGTTGATATCCATGTAGAGTTTTGTGCACTGTTCTGAGACAACATCGTCTTCATCCAAAATGGTAACAGGGAACAAATCATTCTAGATAATTAAAAAAAAAACAGATATAATCCAAAATACTTAACAAAGGGATAGTTTTACATTTTTTGATTGCCATAGTTGTTCTAACATTCTGAGGAACCTCTGCATTTCCGAACTACTGGCAAAAAATATGACCAAGTCATCAGAGTTTTCTCTAACTTCCTGACATGAAAATTCCAATATGCACCACCAACTCTCATTGTGCGAAGGAATTCGAATAGCAATCATTTCTTTAATAGCAGCGCATGTCAGCACCTCAACGCCAGAGTTTTTACCATAAAAGCTACTCATGCTAGTGGAACTCTTTTCTGTATCAGCCATATACAGTCCACAGTTTGTATAGTTACTCCCTGTTGCTTTAGACATTTGAGACAATTTGGTGGGCGTTGAATTCACAGATGAATTTGAGCGGTATGTATTCTTTGTTGGTGTGCTAACTACAGAGCTTAGCTGAAATATTTAAACAGTTACACGTGTAAAATGCAAAATAAAATGAGAAAGGTTAAAGGTTAAAACTCTCTATATCCATATGTAAGGACTTTCATAGAACACTTCAAAATTTAATCAAATAATATGTATATAGAAATGGTATTAATATTATAATATAATATTTTCCTCCCAATTCCTGAACATAGAAGAGTTTTAAAACTACCCTCCTCAATATTTAATTCATTCTCACTGTGCTGTTTGACTCGAGAATATTTGGGTCATAGTTTTCTTTGCAAGGCGACAGTGATTTACGATGGACTGTCGTATCCCCAGGCATTTTATTAACTCTTCTTAGTGGAGCTGTGAAGTCTTCTCTCAGGGTGATTAGATGATTCTCCGTCATGACCAGAGTACATCCCAGTGTTTTGTGCTTCACTTGCATCTCAAAAAGCTAACGATTTAAAGAGTTAACATGTACATCTTATTTAAATCGGATATTACCCTTACTCCACTTGCGGACTGAACTAAAGCTTGTAGCCATTCCGAAGCGACGTATTCGTCTGGTGCGGCTAGCTGCAACATTTCATGTTTTAGTAAAATTTCAAAGCAGTGCGGTCGTCCTGTTTTCACTGTTCTTCGAGCGCCCTGGCACTCAGCTAAAGCCATTGCCCACGTTGGGAGTTTTTGACTAGAGTCATTAAACATGTATAGGACACCAGCTCTGCCAATATTCCTATATTAGAAACCATCCACTTAATGAAAGAATAATTACTTAAGGAGAAAATAGCCAGCATGCCAAGTCTCCTTCCCATCCATATGTTCTTGTACGCGTCGATGCATTAAAAATCCCTTAATGTGTGGGCCCAAGGGTTCATGTTCACTACCCAGTGCACCAGCTGGAGTGCTAACTACAGCGTAATACACCCAGGAATCCTGCTTGGATACAGACGAATTTTCGCGGACAAATGCCTGGAGTGGAGCCAAGTGTTCTAGTGTCAATTGTCCCACAGCTGGAAGTACAGATCCTGAACGACGAGCGCACAGTTCTAAATTTGCAACAAGACCATCAGCTGGATACGGACCACCTGCCAGCAAGACTTGCTGCATGTCACGCGCACTATTACTTAGCAAAACTGTATTTCCGTAAGGTCCCATCTATTTCAAAAAGTTAAACAATACTCTATTATTAAAAAAATAAAAATAGTTGGTATAAATATTTCATATTTTTCTCTATCAATTTATTCCTTTTTTTCCTTAGCCTTTTTGTTGTATACTACTGCTCATTAACCTAGGTACGATAATTCCATACAAAAAAAATTTAAGTACAGTTTTTACTTACGAGAATAACATCTAGCTCCGAATAAGGTAAAACAAATTTATTGCATAGACGATTCCGGACCAAATCGCTAACGTAAAGAGTTTTATCCGTTAGAAATACTAGTACTGGTGTCATATAGCCCTCTCGACTGTAGCCCGTATACAATTTAAATACCTTTAAAAATAGATTAGTGTTTTCTTTAGAAATCGCTACTATTATTAAGTTACTTTGAGTAGAGTTTCGGTCTCATCCCTCAATATATGCAGGCAGTTCCCATTAAAGATCTCCACGGATATCTCGCCGATACCCAGTTCAAAACGTGATATATCCCCCGTCATACTAGATTGCACTCCCAGAAGTTCCCGTCGCGGGGAATTAGCACCTGACATTTCAATTTCCATAGCAATCTCCGCGTTCAAATCCTCAATTAACTCGGGATTCTTAGGTTTTACTCCCTTAAGGTACAAATTCCCAGCAAAAAGCCTTTTCTCGTTCTTCATCTTTTCAGCAAAAAAGTTGTTTTTGCGTATGGACGATTCGAGAATCTTTTTTTGGGTAACGTTTCGTAAAAATCTGTTGATTAAGCTCGACTTTGGCGGTTTCAGTAAGTTGTTTGTGCCTTCTGACTTTTCGGGAGTATTGTCCGGGTAATCTACGATTACAATATCGCTCTCGTTTTTATCCGTATCTGTAGTTATAGTCAGGATATCATCGAATTCCTCGCTAAGAAGTGTGCTCTTGGATTCCCTGCCACTACCACCGCAGAGATTAAAAAGATCAGGACTCATTCGACTCCTCTCATATCGAGTAGTTATGCTACCGCGTTTCTTCATGGGCGAAGGAAGGTGGCGGTTCTGGTGAAGGCTTTTGAGTATTTTCGATGGAGAACTACAGCTGGTTGTGGCATAGACTTTTTGCCAAGATGTATCAGATAAATTATCACAATTGTTGGTGGTCGTAGTGGTTGAGGAGGTCATATCAGAGCAAAACGATTGCTTATCATTATTAGGCAACGACTTTAGGGTTTTAACAGCCGCTTTGTTATTTATTTCTTCTTTCTTTATTTTATTTCGTTCTGAATTGTTAGCCATCATTGATTTTTCAAAAAATTGCGAGTCCTCCTTTTTAGACGTTGGTGATGTTGCACTTTCCTTTAAAGTTTTCAATATGTTTACAAAAGTTTGCTTAATAGGGGCTGAAATAAAAGCGCTCTTTGGCGAAGGATCGGCAATTGGTGTAGCCTTCTCTCCCATGTTCACTGGTTCCGCTTCATCAATCTCTGTCTCGTACGTGTATGAAACTCCTGTGTGCTCAAAAACAGTACTTTCGCAATTTATTATAAACTTGTTTCTGAACTGACTCATATCTGCCACAATTCCCTGGATTTCCTTCTGGGATTCCTCCTCTGTGGGCTTTTCATCGTCGCTGTTCTGTCTTGTTGGAGCATACAAATCCTCTTCATTTTTTCTACGTAATTGCTCGTCCACATTATGAATGAACTTCTTTTTCCCATTCGCTTGGTCACCTGGTCTAAGACCACCGTCTAGGCTCTTGCTAAGGAAAGCACGTGGTTTAACCGGAGAGGGTGATTTATCAGCTTCACATTCAGGGATACATTCATAGACAGATTGGCAATCTTCAGACCCTTCTGGGACTCCTCGTTCTGGCAATGGGATGGTAAATATACTTTTCAAAGAACCAAAGATCATTTTGCTATTGTCGATCAAATTGTTCATATCGTGGACGTTGAACTTCTTCACCTTCATGCTTAAATCGTGTTCCTGTATAATGTCTGTATGTCTTTTGGTTTTCTTCAGACAGCTTGTCTTAGGCTTTTTTTCCTTGCTCCAAACCGACTTCCGTACAGTTGCATCATGTAGGTTATCTATATTTGGTTCGGAAAAGTAACAATTCTCCCCAATAAAATTATTATTGTTGTTGTTCATTCCGATGCAATCGCAAGAGCTGGATTTTGCTTGGCCATAGTTGCGGTTCGAGTTCTTATCAGCATCGTCTCCTGAATCTAGGCTAGAGTTTGAACTCGAACATGAGCATTTGTAGAGTATCTGTTGTTTGTTATTCGTCTCTTCTTTTGGTTTATCCTGTGGATGGTATTCGAAAACTCCAGAATTATCATATTTAAGGTAACTCCCTTCCACTCCTTCATATATATCAGCATTACCATAATCAAGTACATCAGAGCAAGCATTCCGGTACACCACTTGGCGATTTTGGTTCTCGTTTTTGTTATTGAACTCTTCCCCATCACCCTCAGAACACCACGAATACCGACCCGCAATCACCCCGTTCTTCCTACCATTCTTGTAAGTAATAAACCCATGTTCAATATGTATGTTGTCCGTGCGAGTATTTTTCAAAATATCTTCGTGAAACGATACCCTTTTCTTTGGAGCCTGCTTTGTCGAGCTGTGTTGCTTCTTAACTCTTCTCCTGTACACAATGTTTTCTGTATCAAAAGTTGAGCAGTTGCTAGTGGTCATGATGTCTTCGGTATTAGTCATTAAATCTGGTGGCTTTTGTTCGACAACATTCGAATTTTCAAAATCACTTTTCGTCATTTTTAACGGAGATTGTTCTCCAGCAGGCAGAACTAAATCAGGCAGTTGACTTGACGGTGCCATTGGCGGATTCGGTTTATCGTCAAAGTCAAATCCAGTCTGTGAAGTTATTGACTCTATCATAAGCTCACTTGATTCTGAATCTAAGAGTTGGACACCAGAATCACTGGGCGTGTTATCGTCTAGCATACTACCAGCACTAGTTGTCATTATATTATTCTTAAAGTCACCAACGTGGTTACTCATTTGTTGTATTGTGCTCAACATGGAATCATCAAAATTGTTACAGCTTTTGCTGTCCAAAAGTGGCTCCATTGTGACGTCGTATGTTGCCGGTTTCTCAACTAAGGTCTCTGTAATTCGCGGTTTAAACAACTATTAACGGTATCTAATTAAAAGTGTGTTACTCTAATGAGGTGGGATAATTGCTAATTGAATATTAAAGAAATGAGTGTATAAAGTCCAATCTCTTAGTATTTGAACACTACATCTGAATAATTCTCACTGTGGTCTTTCCTTTCAGACATTATTTTTAATAGACATATTTCATTGACATGTATTTTTAAGCAACTAAAAGCTACATAATGTTGTAAAGTGTTTCCTAATAGCTTCTAAATAATTACTTTGTAAAAACTATTGATACAGTATATACAGTAGGATTTAACGTACATTCTCGCAGGTATTTTTTTAACACACAAGTACATATTATTTCGTCGTTATATACAATCAAGAAAAAATAATAAAAAACTCACATTCTTTTGGCAGTATAACTTTTTATTTAAAATAAAACAAGAAAGAAGGAAGTGTGTTCTGCTGCTTTACAATTAAGCAATTATACAGTTATTAAAAAAAAACAAAAGCAAATAACTAGATAGACCTTTTAAATGTATATGTGAAAAATTTACTCAATCTTGCATTTATTGAACCCTTTACTACACTTAGGGACTTAGAAATGAGGAATAATACAGCCTAAAACGGTTGCTTCGAACAAAGCTGACGAAGACAAAATAAAGTTATACTCAAAGTTTAATTTTCTATTGCCAAAGCCATTTTGCACTATAAATAAAGTATATTCTGACATACTAACATTCAATACATGTTTTTGTTTTGATACGAAGTGAATATTCTTATTACGAATTGTGGATAGATATTACAGCAACATTCCCTGTCCTTCTTAGAGGAAAAAAACAAAATCTTTAAGAGGAAGTTTACATTTTCTGTATTACTCAAAAATCAAGTATCAAAAATATACTTTCAATGAATGGCGAACAATGGAAGATAGCTCTTTTAAAATCGCATCACAATGAAATAGTGGCAGCTCTCCATATGCTGTGGCGATGAAATCTGTCTTTTGTATATAAACAGATTAATGTCATAAACCAAAATATATTCTTAAGTAAAAAACACTCTGACTTGGTCCCAATTCTAAAACAAAAGCGTTTTTGCCATTACAAGTCATATAATGACTTCTCAAGAGTGCAAGGTTTGCCTTTAGACTTTTGAGATGTTAAAAGTGATAGCTAGCAAAGGTGGCAGCATGGAAAAATCAATGAAAATTTACGATGGAAAATCTTGATGGAGAAGTATGTTTCCTGCTGTTGACCTATCAAATTACTAGCAATAAATGCGAACTTAATAGAATATAGTTAAATAATTAATGACAAACTAAGAATTAAGAATAGAAGGAACCTTCAATCTGTTGCGGAAAATCCATTTTAATTGCGTTGCTGCTGTTGTTGTTGTTGCTGTTTGTTGATTACAAATTTCCCCAGGTATTTGTTGTCTTTAAAGTGAGTAATTCACCACTTGAGCGAGTATTCTGCACATCTTCAATCTAGTAATATAAATTGCACCCGGCAGAATATCGCGTTTCCCCTTAAAATATCCGACAAGCGGAGGAAACTGTCTGCACCCACAACAGGAAAAGAGAACAATTCCTTTTCTTCGAAGAATCGATCTGACATCACTTGACAAATGCAATCCTCCTTTTGATTTCACAACCAGGGGGAATTTATATCAGGAATTGCAGTTAAGTTCAGGTAGTTGTCAAATTGTGTTAACTTGTTTGGGAGTGATGGCATAATTGTGGTAACGACAACAGAAAACTGATAATTATGCCGCCTACAATACAAAATGGGGCTAATAATGCCGAAAAAAGGCCTCCTAGGCCTACCGAAAAGAGGTACGATATGCTTAGATTATATTCCTATATTTTTTAAACAAGAACTTCCACTTTTAGGTCGGAGCTCATAACCCGCGTAAAATATTGCAATACCTTGCCAGACATACCTTTCGACTTGAAATTTTTGATGTACCCTTTTGAAAGCGATCGGTTCATACAGTATAATCCTACTTCGCTGGAAAGGAATTACAAATATGAAGTTTTAACTGAACACGATCTCGGTGTAACAATAGACTTGATTAACCGCGACTTGTACCAGGCTGACCCCTATGCGCAGCTAGATCCCGCAGACGAGAAGCTATTGGAAGAAGACGTGCACACTCCACAAGATTCACTTAGATCTCGACAGCACTCACGTAGCGTGTCATGGTTGCGCAAGTCAGAGTACATTTCTACAGAACAGACAAGATTTCAGCCACAAAATATGGAGAAGGTTGAAGCGAAAGTTGGTTACAACGTCAAAAAGAGCTTACGAGAAGAAACACTTTATCTTGATCGCGATGCCCAAATCAAAGCAATTGAAAAAACATTTGAGGATTCCAAGAAAGAAATTACGAAGCATTATAGTAAGCCTAACGTTGTCCCAGAGGAGGTCTATCCCGTCTTCCCCGATTTCAAAAATTGGAAATATCCTTGTGCTCAGGTTATCTTTGACAGCGATCCTGCCCCAGTTGGTAAGAACGTACCGGCTCAGCTTGAAGAGATGTCACAAGCCATGATTCGGGGTGTAATGGATGAGAGCGGAGAACAATTCGTAGCTTACTTTTTGCCTACGGAGGAAACTCTTGAGAAGCGGCGCAGAGATTTTGTTAATAGTATCCTTTATGAGGACGAAGAAGAATACGAGTACAAGATAGCCCGTGAATACAATTGGAATGTAAAGAGCAAGGCCTCGAAAGGCTATGAAGAGAATTATTTCTTTGTGGTCCGGCCGGATGGAGTATTTTATGACGAATTGGAAACAAGGGTGCGACTAAGTAAACGGCGGCAAAAAATTGGACAACAGCCGAACAACACAAAATTGGTTGTTAAGCATCGCCCGTTGGACGCAAACGAACACCGGATGCAGCGCTATCGCGAAAAGCAGCTCGAGGCGCCTGGAGATGAAGATGACGAGGACGAGATGGAAGTTGATCATGATGAAGATGAAACTGAGGAGAATAGGGACGAACGAAATGATAAGGAAAAGAGCAGCAGCGAGGAGCTACAAAAAGAAAAGGATCGCCAGTCACGTTCCCGATCTCGATCTAAAGCGCAGTCACGTTCCAGATCAAAGTCAGGATCACGATCTGTTTCCCGTTCACGTTCTCGTTCTAAATCTAAATCACGATCACGTTCTAAATCTGCACCTCGTCGCAGTTCGCGTTCAATTTCCCGGTCAAAGTCTCGATCGGTTACGCCATCCCGTTCACACTCCAAATCTCGGTCAGCATCACGCACACCGTCTAAATCCCTATCTAGAAGTCGTTCTGGAACCAGATCTCCCAGCCGGTCCAGAAGCCGATCGCATTCTGCTTCTAAGAGCCGAAGCCCCTCTAGATCTAAATCGAGATCGAAGTCTAGATCTGTAAGTCGTTCTCGTTCCCGTTCTGGCTCAAGGACACCATCACGATCAAGATCCAGATCCAAGTCTCGTTCCAGATCACTATCTGGCTCGCGATCTCGTTCTGTCTCGCAATCTCCGTCACGATCTAGATCCCGATCTCGAAGTGAAACTCCAAGCGGAAGCGGTTCAGGCAGTGGATCCGAATAGGATTTCGAAACTCTACTGTGTAATACAGGCTTTACCGCCCTATCCCTGTCCTCTAAGCGTTTTAATAAAAAAAAAAAACGTTCAAGAGTTTTAATGGTGTTTTTACGTTATCTTCAAAAGAGGTAAACTTGGAAATAAGCTATGGGGAGTTTGAGCCTTCACAATTTTTTTAAAAATAAGTATAACTCACACTTGGAAAACATTTATTAAATAAAGCACGCATAAATCCTACGTAAAAATATTTACCCTGATGATTACCACTTCAAGAAATCGTCATTATCAAAGTCGTCAGGTGGCAATTCTGAAACTAGATAAATTTTATTAGGTATTAAGGTCAAGATGTTAGTGGGTTTAAGTACACTTACTAATTGGAGGAACAGGGAATGATGGTTCCAGGAAACAGCGCTCATCCAATAGTTTTACTGAAGGGTTTCCAAAAATGTGCTCAACGGACGCTAAAATAAGTAACAGTAACCAGATGTATTAAAAGAAAGATGATTTTAATACTTTTGTGTGCACGTGATAGTTCCTCATCAAGTTTCTTCCACTCCTCCTCCTTCCGCTTCTTCTCTAGTTCATCTCCTCTTCGTATCTTTTCCTTAAATTCCGAAACAGATAATAACGAGCCTCCCAGCCACGCGCACTCCAAATCTATAACATCGTTTCGTTATATGCTTCGAAATTTAAACTGAGAACTCACCTTCGATTTGATGCACCTTTGAAGCAACCTTCTTTTTCGAAGGAGCGAACACGCTGGCTGCTTTCTTACTTATGAACGGGGAGGGCGTATACGCCTGCTGTTTAATAGGGCCCTTAAGTGGAGTCTTGTTGTGCATAACATTCTGTAGATCTCCAAAAGCAGTTTTCTGTCTTAAATGAGCTCTTCCAACCGTCCCACTAATTTTCGCAGAATGAGTTGCTGTAATGACCATTCTAAGACTGAATCCACGCATTCATAAACGATTTATTAACTTACGTTGCTGTAAATTCTCTCTATCTGTCTGTGAATTCTGTCCCACATTGAACAAATGTATTCCGGAAGACATCTTGTTGCAAGATCAATTACATTAATATATCAAAAAATATCTCTTTACGAATCACCGCTCTGGAAGAGGCGCCGAAATCAAAACAACGGTTGTTTGTCACAGACGTCAGTCAGTATGGATAGCAATTTGTCTGAACTATTGACTTATGTAGAACGGATCTAGAGCCGATACGTTTTCATGCTGCCATTTTTTTCCAGAGAGTGTATTCAAGAAATTGCTGTTTAAATTATTATAAAAAAATAATTAATTTACTTTGAAGCAAATGAAAATATTCAAATAAAGTGAAAAATTAAAATTGAAGGAAAAATTTCGGCATTTGATTTGTAAATGTTTATATTTACGTAAAGTTTAGTTTTTTAGAATTAAAATTTATTTTTACTTTTGCGTATAATATCTGTAAAAGGGCAAATAAGAATAAGTTTAGTTATACAAAATGGCTAAGAAACATTTTTTATTTCTAATAGAGTAAAAATTAATATATTTATTGAAATAAATGCATTCTAAATTTTCAAAGCAGGAACATTTTAAAAGAATATTAAAAATGTTTCTAAAAAATGCGTATATTCACAATTACCAGATACTTTCAGTCAGTTTTTAATTCAAAGATTAAATCACACGTAGTTTTCTTTCGAATTAAGTAATTCTGTTATTAAATAAATTCACTGCAATAAAATTATGGATCTTCGTAAAACTTTATAATCAATATAAATGCCTTAACAAAGCAGACAACTACTAAATATAATGAGTTGAAGTCTTTAACCAAAGTCTTATTGCGTCCGGCAATGAATGGAAGGATTTATCTGGTAAAAGAAAGTACTACTATTTTGAGGATTTCTTAATAAGCACATATTTCAAAAAATAAACATAATATTTTTGGTATATTTTATTAGTGCTCAGTCATGTGATACATACTTTTGAATTGTATCTTATTTCTGGATTCTAGTGAATAAAAACCCGTATAAAAATGGAAATTTTATTCATTAATTAAATTTTTGAACACCATTTGTATATCAAGGACAAAGTATTATATTGTTAAGATTAATTCATTATATCACGTACACCTAAAATTCTGTAGGCATGCAGCGATGCGGGTGGAGCTGCGTTAAAAATATTCAAAACAATTCACGCCTTGTTAACTGCTCTTGGTCAGCGGAAACAAGTGCATTCAGGTAATTTTTCACATTATCGCTCCTATAATTAAAAACAAAACACTTGTGTCAGGGTTATTTGTGAGTTGGTAATTTTCCTATAGAAAGTGCTTTCATTAGTTAAATGAGTCGAAACGAGGTAGGATGCGACTAGGGAAAAATAATACTAGATCAAAATAAAAGCAAGACTAAGATGAAGCACATGTTCAGCCGTTACACGCTCATTTCAATTTACTTTCAATTACATGAAGCGTTGACGTAGTTAGTCCATCTAGAGATAATCCGGAGTGCAGTCCATTAGACGTGATTACATTAGCGCTGATAAGAAAGACTCGCGGAAGCCACAAGTTTCAAATATATAAAGGCCCATTTCGCGACACCCCACTCTGGGTTCAATCGACCAACGACTCGATTCTTTTCGAAAGAAAATTTAGAAAACGAATTTTATTTAAAAACCGAAAAATGGCGTGTTCTAGAGTGCTAATTCTCGCATTATTCCTATGTTTATGTCTTTCGTGTGTGCGCGGAGAAGAAAAAACTGTATCAAGTCCTGCATCGAACGATAAACAGAATAAACCTGCAAACAATCTTGAAAATGAGACTTACTTCCCAAAGCCAAATGAGGCCCTTCCTAAAATTTGTAAGACTAAAAATCCATGCGAAAACTTTTAAATAAGGAATTAAATTGAAATTATTTTGCAGTGCATTACTTCAACAAAGCCTTGTTGGTTTATCGAAGACGACCGTGTATTAATTTGGGAGATGAAGGATGTGTGAACGGGTACATCCCTGGTGCAGGCTCTGATGGAGGCTACTTACACGGGGGCAACAATCCAGGAAAATGAACTTTAAGTTGTTAGTAATTTCGAATGAAAGAATAAATAATAAATAAATTACTGCAATTGTATTTTGGTGTATGTGTGATTAATATAGCAAAATGTTTAAATTTTAATGTGCATATAGCATATTATTAATTAGCCTTCGTCTAAAATGGTATGAACCATTAATTATATTTGGATATCAGGTAGGTTATTAAATCCTCATTATTTTGTGCTTTAACTATGAAATGTTATATAATGTAAAGTACTGTGATAAAATTCGGGTATGAAGAACCAGTACAGATTCCTTAAAGTTCTTGTTTTAGTTTTTTCTTTTAAATTAAAAATTTTTTTAAGTACAAATTCACATTGGAATAAGCATGTGGTATATTTTAGTTTGTTGATTTAAAATCCACCTACTAGCGAAATTTATGAATCCAACATGATTTTTTTTTTCCACGGACTCCTTTCTGCATAAAATAAATTGTGCCACTGACCTAGGCACTGAGTTATTCCTAAGAAATTCAGGCCATCGCTTAATTGCAGATTCAGGTGAAGTAGAACGGCACTATTAAATAAATGAGTGACACGAGTAAATTTGTGTCAACTCAAAATTTATGCTCGTTTCGACGGTATTTTCCACGATACAAAGCTCCATTTACCTCACTTGTAAGTGTTTTCCTCTTAATAACAACACTGTAGAAGGTATGTTGACCAGACTGACCGGACGTGATGTTGGCCGACGGACACGGTTTATCTTATCACGTGCAAATTGCGGTGTTGTATGGATTTTCGAAGAATTAATTCATAGCAATTTCCATGCTAGAGACCATACAAAATGTTGGAAATAGAAATGCTCTTAGAACAAAGGCGTATACAAAGGATGATAATAAAAGATATAAAAAGAATAAAGTTATTAAACTTATACATTAAACAATTTTATAAATGTATTATGTTGAATGTAAGGGCATCTAAGGATGAAAGCATGTAACATAGTTTATATAATGTAGTTTTAAAGACGACAATGTAGAAATTAATTAGTTAGGAAATTGGTTTTTTGGACGTTCTTGTTGATTTCCAATCCTTTCACATGCAATTGCTAATACTATGTAATTGCAGTTGATATTAAAATCTGTAGGGAATAATAATGATAATAAGTGTAAAGAATTAGAAAGCATTATTAGATGCTAAAGCAGTGTGTAGTTTAACTACAATTAAGGAAAATTGTTGATGAAGTAATCATTATACCTCTTGTAATTTAAAAATTCTTACAATCTTGGAACTTTATAATCGTTCTTTTGTAGAAGAAATGCCTTGATGGAAATTTAATGTAATAAAAAAGTTTCGTTCTGCGATTCTACGATAAAAAGGCTACACCAGCAACATTGCATGCAAATTGTTCAGACCGTTGGTAGTGAGGGCGGCAATTTTCAGCCCCTTTCTGCCTAGCAGCAAATGCAGTCTGGACTAGTAGTGACCAGCGGACGATACCTTTGCTACGGTTGCATTTTGTGAGCTTCGCTAGGAATTTATTTAAATTATTACTGCTATGCATTTCTACTCAATCTTGTGAGCCTTACTGTAGATTTACTCATTTAAAAGTGATTTTGCGGTACATGCGCACCAAATAATACTCGGCTGGTCCAAATTCCCCAGCATTCTCATCTCTAGACATTCTCCGGTTAAGTTCTACAGGTTTGTGTGAATGTTTGGGACTCGGAAGGACTCTTTTTTTCTATTTATACCAATCGCCTCGGATTATGTAGTTTTATTGAAATTTTTGACACTTAATATAGCAATACAATTCTTAAGTTGGTCAAGTATCCGCGAGTGAAACGAAAACTAATCGGACGCAATGCGGGGCGAAGAAACCTACCGTCGAGTTACACGCGAAAAATTGGTTATTCGTGGAAATACGGCGATTCGGACTGTGGATTCGACCACCTCGTTCCTGCCAATTGTTGAAAGGTTCGTGATTTTTTCGCCCTTTATATTTGCGCCCTAAATGCGACACGAAAGACCTACTGTGGCTTAGATAGAGTTCTCAATTTTTTCAGAAGTTCGGGGCCCATTAATTAGTGGGAAGTGACAAGCCACTATGCGGCTATTTTTGGTGATTATAATATGCAAATAATTGTCGCTATAGCGGAGAGCTTTCCCCTGTGGGGCTGTTTGTTTTTCTAATTCCTGTAATGTTCATGTAGCTATAGACACTCAACGCATATTTAATTTTAATGTACAGCGCTTCACGTCCTTTGTTCTCTTGGTAATTCTAAGTCATCAGTAGGTTTCCATTTCTTATTAAGTACTGTCATTTATTTCATATATGTTTTGTCCTTGTTTTCTCTAACACCAGGGTGAAATTTGCCCGGTCAACGAGAAGAACTAATTCCTTACAGCGATATCCGTCGAATGGATACCCAACTGCGGAACTTTCGCAAAGGTTGGCACATGTTTGTAGTCTTTGGACCCATGTGTAGAGGAAGGCAATAATATAACTTCAATAAAAATGTTTGGTTACTTCTAAGGAGTAATAAAATTCAAGGATTTATTGAAAATGAAATCTCTTATAAAATTTTTTAACCACGAATGGCAAGCTCTTTTAAATTAAAAAATGTAAAGCTTTAATGTGTTTTTATCTCAAAGGGTTTTTTAAAAGAGAAGTATTTTTATTTCTTTTTTTTAAAGCAGTTATTCTTTGACATGCTACCGACAAATAAGCATGTTTTCAAACATGAGCTTATGCTGAACTTTATTTCTAGTGCTTTTTAAACCAAACGAATGCGATTGACCAGTGTCAATATACTATAAAATGAATCATGTTTTCTACTTATTTACGAGTTTGTGGACTTTTATATAATGTTCATCATCTGCTTACATAATCACAGATTCAGAGTCTGTGATATACATCTTTTTATTTATGCTAAAAAGGCAACGTTGGAATATGGTATTATTTATTGCGATTAAAGTAGCCGCATTTGATTTTCCCCATATGTACCTACCGATGGAGCTACATTAATCCAATGGCAGGACTTGTTCACGTAATGAATCCACCCCCGTTGTTTCATTTTTTGTTCCATAAAACGCGATTGAGAAGCTCCCCACAAGATAAGATACGAACTGGTGATCACGATGGTCAGACAATAACAACACCAGGAGGAGGGAGCTTTATCTTAACAACTTCCTAGATGTATGTGTACTTGTCAGGCTTTAACAGAGCGTGGCGCTGTAAATGAAAAGGTTTCATTCATGAACTCAAGTGGAATCTTTAGAGTTCGCTTGCGAGGAGGTTCACTTTGAATATGGGTCTTATATTGAAATAGAAATGAGGTTTATTTAAATAGGATATATTTAACATTTCAGAATGCTGTCCCATTTAAAATAATATAAAAAAGTAGAACAAAATAACGAAAGCATGATAAATGGCCATAAACCGAAAATCTCTACGTAACCAACAAACGTGTCTGTATGAATTAGCCTTCTTGTGATAAAATGTGTTATGAAAAAGAATTATTTTTTTTAATACTTGCTCCTAAACAATCAAGGCCTTACAGAATGAATATACGGAGACTAACCTCTTTTAACCCCATTTACTTAAAATGCCTAAAGCGACCTATCGTGTCAAATAATGCTAATGTTACCTCTTTCATGATCCCCCTGACTGTCGGTACAATTCCTTAGAATTTTTCTCCACCATTGCCTTTTACCTCCTTTGAACTTAACTAGAGACGAATGTCGCTATGGAAATTCGGAACTTACGCTAATTTCTAACTTCTACAGCGAGACGCTTCTGTTCACGTACATTGACCACAGAAAAACAGCCGATGAAAAAACAACCTACCTCCCCATCGTGGCCGGTTATGAATAATTTTCCACTGGCGCACAAATGTTCGGCATTTTCTTTGCTTGGTAGCCCCAAGTCGGCAAAGGGCACCTCTTTTTCTAACCACTGACCACTGGTCAGTTGGTAATCGACTACCACCGAGAATGGAAGCGAAATAACGTAACTCACTAGTGCGGCACGATATTTGCTCAAACGTGATTTAGTTTTTTTATGATCTGTAGTTGTATTAACTGGATTAATCACTGGTTATATGACGAATATATAGTACTAGCAAGCTAGAGTCGAGTATAATTTTGTAAAGATGTTCACTTCCAACCAGCACCATTGGTACGGGGGTGGTGTAAATAGCCACAATAACAACAATACCCCCGGTTTGTTCCGCAACTCCAGGGGTGTTTCGAACTCCAATCCATCTTTGGAGCGACAATCTGACGTTCATGTGGAATACGAAGTTGCAGTTCCTATAGTGCCATCCTTCAGGCATACACCATACCACTCGTTATGGGATCTCCACCAGTGGTAAGCCCTAGTAAAAAATTTTCTGATTCTTCTTCGACTTGGTTTGGCTCTTTATTTTACTTCGTATAGAGGTGGGGTTCCGGAGTTAGCCATAATGTGCAGTTTCAAGGACGATTAATGTGAATGTGTAATTACGCGGCGATATCGGTTTGGTTATCGTCAATGTGTAGATGACTAGAAGAAAGCCTTAAAATTGTTAGTTTGGCATGGTGGTTAAGAAAATTTTACTTCTTAATCAGGAATCCACCTACTTACTTACTCAGATAATTTGGTAGTGCAAACAAGTTGTAGAATAATCAGAGAATAACTTAGTATTGCAAAAATCGACTAAAGAACCAAGAATGCAATGTAAGTGGTACCTATACATGTTTTATCTTTCTTTATTCTAAGCATAGAAAATATCCTAAACGAAATTCCATTAGTATTCCATACCAAAATCCAAACTCAACAAACGAAGAATAAATTTCTTATTCAGTTCTGATTCTTCATTTATTCCAATAATCTATTACTTATTTAAAGAGACAATTTTAAGACGCTCACATAATCCAGATATATTATACATATAAATTGTTTAGTAAAAGTATATCAAATTAATAAACGCTAGTTCCGTCGTGAACAATTTAAGAATATTTATTTGTGAATGAAAAATAGACGGTTGTAAAGGGACTTTTAATGAATTATGTTTTTTTTTTAAATTTATGCATATTATAAAATTTTGGCGAAATCATATATGGACACATTATGGAAAACAACACGCTAAATCAGTTTATATGCACACTTCCATAGCAATTTGGAGATATTGAAGTAGCAAAAAGTAAGCACGACTTCGACAAGGTCCAAACAGCCTATTCGAAGTAATCTATTAATTTAATATATTAAATTAAGCATAACAAAAATATTACACTTTGTGTTGAATAACGGAAATACTTGAAAAGAAATCTATTAATTAAGACTTTTTTAAATTTAAGTTTTATACTTTTCATAATAATATTAATTAAATTGGTAATCTTTTTCGTATCAATTGAAAGAAAAACTATTCATTAAGCATTCAGACGACATAGTTAAAAATAGGCTATTCAAAAATGATAATCTAGTTGATAGAGGTATGGTTCTTTAAGGTTAATGGGGTCCCATTTTTTCTCTAGCTGTGTTATCGTCTTTTCATGGGGCTTTTTAGTTACCGTCGTAAGCAAATCTAACAGAAAGCGACTATTGTGATATTCATTAAAATCCACTTGTAATTTGACGCCACCGACATTAAAACTCTTCGTGCATCGGACACATGCTCCCAAAGGAGTTAATTACTCCGGAATTGGACGGCTCCAGTACTCCAATAATTTCTTAGCCTATAGGAGCACGTTACTTGGCAATTAGCGACACAGGCTACAGCCACCCTCTCTGAAATGCCCTAAATTTATCAGTGACCCAAATCTATTCAATTACAACCTGGCACCCTCGCGTATGTACACATTTCTTACTCGTACTTTCATTTTCCATGTTATTGGGCTTTGGAAACTGTTTTGCGTTTGCATGGGGAGCCCCAATTCATCGAGGGCATTGGCCTACCACCACTTCAAGAAATCAACAACCTGGACGAGAAACACACTTCCCGGAAAGGTTAGATTAGAAAACTACCAAGTTTATTCACCCGACTCCCTTAAAATATAAGTTAAAACGATCCGCAGACAATGAAATAATAATTGAGAGGCAAGTATAAGATATTCATATTTCGAAAAGGTTCAGCCCACCCGCGGGGTCAATGTCTGGCTACTCCGAGTGTACTCCCCATTCTATTGATTTCGAATATTTCAGTGCTGGCGGGCAATGCCCTTAACTTTGAAAACACAAAATTAAACATGCGTGTGATGCCTAACTCCATAGATAACGTCGTCTGTGCTTTCCATGTTAACAGTCAAAGTCAATTAGTTGCAAACAGTCCAGACAATATTTGAATTCCCCAGATGTCCTCGGGGATCATGCAAACTGTCAGACTTGGGAAGGTTGAACACATGCACAATTACCTCTGCAATTGTGTGAATTGGATATCGTGAGCCCCTGTCTGAAACCTGAACTACAAAATGGCAATTTAGATTTAGACACTAGTCTCCATTGATAAAGGGAGGCTAGCGAGCATTTTGGCGCCATCAATTATTGTATAATATTGTTCTGCTTTATTCATATAGAACAAGGATTTAGGTTTTAGACGACCACTTTCTTCTAAGAACATTATTTCACTTTTCTAAGAATTTATTTTTTCTCACAATAACAGTCTTCCTGATATTTCGAACAATTGTTTAAATTATATGCTTGATATAAACCATTTTCTCATCGTGAAAGGATTTCAAGAATAATCCTGTGAACACCTCTAGTGAATCGTTCTATCTAATCCTAATAAATCGAACTAATAACTCCAGTGTGTATTGAATAAAAGAATTATAAAATTATAAATATATATTCATTCAATTTTTCTATTTTGTTTTTATAAAGGTCGTTAGTACATTTTAGTTAACAAAACAATCATCGCAATCTATTTCATCCTGCTCACAATTTGCCAAACATGCCTCAATCTATTGATATTAAAATATATTTATAAGTTATTAAAGTTTATTTAACAATAAAGTTAGGATCCTCGTTATAGAATACTACGATACGAGTTGAAAATGTTAAAATTTAGCTTCTACAAAGATAAGAATTACTTTGAATTTTTAAAACTCGAATTGTATTCTATAATCGAGGTTCACAAATAAATCATATTACCTTTTCATGATCATAACCAGCGCAAAGTTTTGCGATACACATGAGAGATATAACGACAAGCAAGAAGTTTAGGAAGTTCATTATGCTTTTGATTGTACTGTCCCTCGTCCCTTGAATTTATATAAAATTTGGAAAGGTCATGTTGAGTTAAATAAACATATGAACGGGCCACCTGTTAATGTGTAATCAACTAATCAAACATTTTTACAGTTTAACGTATTGTAAATACGTCTGTTTAGAGACTACCCTGCACCATATGTCTAGTCTTTTGCGTATATTCTTCGTGAATATAAAAAAAAGAATATGATTAAAACTGTGACATTTTACATGGAAGAGACATATTTTATAGATTTATTCTATGTATTTTTCTAATAATATATTTCGCATAGCATACTTAAAGAATGTTATAGCAATATTCATTGTGTTTGCAATTCATATGTAAATATTTGTGTTAAAATAAAGCACACTATTTAAAAAGATGTCTCAGCTCAACACGAATGAAAATTTGCATTCAAGTAGGAAGTAAAAGCAGAAGCAATTAGATGATTCCAGTCCATCCTGGATTAGTCGAAACCTTATTGTTTTTTAATAAATCGTTTTTACTAATTTTCTCTTAGCGTAGGTCTTTTTGAACAGATCGATGAATTGAAAATCATTACTCCCTCTTTCATAGATTGTTTTTCTTCTTATTATCGCTTTATTTTGGTGGGATTAAATAATCTCACATAATAAAACATGGTATGATATATTCGTAGTACATACTGATCATAATAAAATATAAAGTTTGTTATTAGTTTTAATAAAATTCTGTATAAAATATACCTGTAGGCAAGCCACATGTGTGACAATTTTTAATAAACAATGTTATACTATTTGGTTAATTGTAGCTCATCATCTTCAAGTGGTCTATCACATATGGCACGTATGATGGACTCCCTAATCCTAGACCATTATCCTCCGTTTACATTTACAAAAATAACAACAACTCATCGTCCAACAAGATCAAATGGAACGGCTAAAAGAACTGCGCCTACTTCAATGGGGGGCTCCAATACAACTCCTACGGCAAGTTCCACTGGCAGCCTTCGTTTAAAACCTAGGATACCCACACAAGGTGACAAACAATCCATTTCTTCCCAAATAATTAAAAATAAATGTATTATTCAAATCAGAAGTACCCCCACAGCCAAGGTCGAACTTTCAGACAGGAACACAACCGACATCCAACAATAATCCCAATCCGACTGATAATCGCTGGATATCCTCTCTAAGGAAAAGAGATCCAGAACTCCAACCGACCCTACCTTCAATAAACAATAACTTAGGACACCATGGTAGCACTACGACGGTTGGTTTAGCAACTACCGGAGAGAAGAGGGGACGTAGTACAAAAGTATCTTTAACGGCTAGGAAAAGTCGCTCTGTTGAGCGCATTCGGGCTAGGAAATTAACCAACCACCTGAAGTTGAAGGAAAAGACTAAAAAGAGCTCCTCAGAAGAAGCTGCAAATTCTGATGACCAAGAAGCCACGTCAATTGAGGAGAATTCTACTTCACATAGCTCTCCGAAGAGTTCCCCAAACAATAAAGCGAAAATATTTGCTCCTTCTGGATACGAGCCGCATCTCGTAGAGACCTTAGAGAAGGACATCTTGCAACGTCACCCTGGGATTCAGTGGTCTGATGTGGCTGGACTAAATGAAGCCAAAGCGATTCTTCAAGAAGCCGTCGTGCTGCCAGTAATAATGCCTGATTTTTTCAAAGGAATTCGACGGCCTTGGAGAGGAGTTCTTATGGTTGGGCCGCCAGGAACTGGTAAAACAATGATGGCTAAAGCGGTAGCTACCGAATGTGGTACAACGTTCTTCAACGTTTCTTCGAGCACTCTCACTTCGAAATACCGCGGGGAGAGTGAAAAACTGGTACGGCTGCTTTTTGATATGGCGCGTTTTTACGCACCTAGCACTATTTTTATCGACGAAATAGACGCGCTGTGTGCTAGCCGTGGGAGCGACTCAGAACACGAGGCTAGTCGACGGTTTAAGGCAGAACTCCTGATTCAAATGGATGGTTTGAATGCCGCCGTGCAGGATGAAAAAATTATAATGGTACTAGCTGCCACCAACCATCCTTGGGATATTGACGAAGCATTCAGGCGACGATTCGAGAAGAGAATCTACATAGGGCTGCCTAATGGTAAGAAATTAAGCAATGACATTATATTATGATGTCCAAAAACCCAATTAGATACAGTAGTAGTAGTGAGCGCTATCAAGAATTCATATTCTAATCCTACGAATATCTATCTATTTAATCCTTAAACCCTGTAAATTTTTTTCGTAGAGGAAACAAGATCTGCTCTGCTGAAACTCTGTTTGAAGGACGTGAACTTGTCTCCATCACTAGACACAAATTTTATCGGCGACCAGCTGAAAGGATATACTGGCTCGGACATCAGTAATGTTTGTCGAGACGCTGCAATGATGGCAATGCGCAGAAAGATATCAGGCCGATCGCCATCGGAAATCAAGCAAATTCGCCGAGAGGATGTGGACCTTCCCATTACACTGCAAGACTTCCAAGATGCTATAACACGTACACGAAAATCAGTGGCTGCCTCTGACATAGCGAAATTTGAAAAGTGGATGGATGAATATGGGTCTTGTTAGTCACACACACTGGTACGGATCTTAGAGAAGGACTTTTAAATAAGCCAGTTTTTCAATTTAAATTAGATCTAGTCCTTGCTCTAGTCGTAAAACATTTTCTTACTTGGCACAAGTTTAGTTACACTAAATAACTATTAAATCAAATTTATAGAAAAGTGTTATCTGTTTGTATTGTATTTGTATTTCTGCTGGTTTTTTTTCCTGATATTTCCCTTATTTTTGGAATAGTAAGTAGATAGTAGAAATATTTAGAGGTTGTAAAGCCAAACACTTATTCCGACTCACAATAGTTTTACTTTTATTGCAGAAATTTTCAATAACATTCAATAAAAAACGAAAATCCAAAAGAGAACAACAGTAAATGACATCAATGCAAGTTTAGGCACATTTATCTCAAAGATTAGACAAGTAAAGGCAGATCTCTGTACAAAAATAAAACAACCATATTGTGGGTGTGTTACATTAGTAACAACTAGTTACAGTAGCAAAATACAGTGCACAAATCCGGTAGAAGTCGAAGGTATCGAATGGCGCAGGGATACCAGCAAGATTTGAATGTAACGAATATTGAGGCAGTGAGTTTTCACACCAAAGATGTTCAGCACTTAATTTGGCTTGTTCTTAGAAGTCTTAGTTGGCTACAGTACATAAAAATACATTAAAATACGTGTATATCTCTTTGTAACTCTCTCAGATGGGTTAGTGTCGTTCGGTGAATATCGTCGAAGTATACAACAGCAGTCGTGTGTACGTTGTCTTTGCGGCTTTAGTTTATGCTTACAACCTATTGGTATTTCCTGGCCGCCCCACGAGCTTTCCAGGCGTTTACCAAATTCCATGCAAAGTACAAGGTAAATCCATGAATTTGGAAGCCGACTAGAATGAATGCGTACCAGAGTAGTCCGTACGGCATGCCCTGAAATAGGATATCTGATTAATACTTTGAGAATATTAATACGATAATTAGTACAAACTTACCCGCCAAATGAATATATCAGTCTCTTCAATGTCGGTGTCTTCTGCGAGAGTCATATACTCCCAAACGTCGCCAAAATAGAACAAGAAACAGTAGATCAATGGAAGTAAGCCCAGAAGACAGATGCTTATCATATACTTCTGCATGTCACGAACCCTGTTGCCTTTGGCCGCAGTGAGACCTATGAAAGATGTAAAAATCGACAAACACCAAATGTACTCCCACCAAAGCGGCTGTGGTATTTCAAGCTCTTCGATTTCCAGAATGAATATATCTAAGCGATCGAGAATGTCGGCAGATAATTTTGCCATCATCACGAAAAAAAGCAACGCATGGAAGAAAATGCAGTACCTCAATCGTGACTTGTTAAGTACACTGCAATAAAAGAAGGCATTGCATTTATCATTGATTAAAGTAAACGTAGTTAAGGTTTTTTGTTTTATTTTTCTTATTTCCACTCTTCTCCTCTATTATCTTTCATTTGCTTATTGATTTTTCTAATAGTCAAAGACTTTTTTAAAAAGAATATAGTCTCACAATTGTGGTGACTTCATATTAAACTTAATTGTATTAAGCAGAAGAACTGACTTCACAACTTTGAACTGGGAAACAATGGTGGGAGGTCCAATACATAAAACGTAAGTAGAACCCTTAGAAGGTTCTACATTAAAGTCCCTTCCGTTTCATTTCGAATTTGAATTGATCATTTTACAGCTTGTCCTTTAAAAGTTTCCAATAGCCTCTGTACCTTTACATGTATTGTTTTCAATTGGCAGGATAGGAAAACGTGATTTCTTCTTTGCCTAAAGTTTTCTAGTTTTCTTTAGATTTATGACCGCTCTACCTGGGAAACGCTTCGTATGAAATCTAAAGAATGGTTCTCCCGAAAGCAATTTCTTGTCAATGGCATTGCCACAAACCACAAGAAGTCTGCCAGAATAATTGAAATTAGAAAGTTTTAAAAAATGTAAACAGAATTTGGCATGGTGCCAGTAAAACTCCCCAACAATTGATAATTTTTCAGGGAGCCCTCGGCACTTGCACGTCTTCATAGATGCGGCGAACGTGGAAGCCAGAGCCAGCTGTCCCCAGTTAGATCACTATGGTCCATTCAGGCACTCAGAAGAACGGCCTTAACTTGCTCGTTTATTATAAAAATAACAGAAAAGTGAAGAGGACGATCATCAAAATACTTCTTTTGACATTAACCTGATTTGGTGCGGAGCCGCCACTCTTTGCCTGTACTGATAGTCGAGACCATCTGTTCCGGTCACCATTGGTCCACCGCGAGATGCCATTGTTAAAATTTATTTATTTTTAATTCTATCGATAGCTCATTTCACTCCGCGGAACGTCAATTTTCTGGTCTTCGCCGAAAACTCGGAGCCAACGTCGAGCTCTAGTTGTACACTATTAAAGAAGGGGATTGCCAGTACACTGTGCCAAGAAGTGTGACATGTCAGATGACGTTTGTCTGGGACTTTCTGTCAGAGAGGTTGGATGCCCTGCTGCAATGAAATTTGTATCCCTGAATGGTACGTGCAATAAGAAATTGCAGGGGTGGAATTCGTGGAAAGGATAACGATAAGTCGAAAGGATAAGGACCGTGTGGCCTAATGGATAAGGCGTCGGACTTCGAATCCGAAGACTGCAGGTTCGAGTCCTGTCACGGTCGAGGATTAGTCGCAGTTCACCATACACGACGGAGTTGCTGTGCCAAATCAATTTTACTTTTTTAAATTGAGGAAAAATTTCTATGAACAATTGAAGCATGCGGCTTTATTTTCTCCTTTTAATTCCAAAACTGTCCTGAAATTCCGAAATTTGGAGGATTTAAAGAGCGACAGGAAAATTCATATAAGGATCTCGAAATCCCGAAGATCTTCAAGGACATCGCAAGCGAGTGCAGAAATAAAAGAAGAATGATTTACTTTTTCTTTATTTTTTAATGTAAATGTGTATAACAAAATAATAGTTATAATTTATGTCTCTACATGATTGTAACGGATGGTTATTATTATGAAGGGTTGGGAACTGCGACCAAAAGAGAGAGATCTTTCGTGCCAGAACGTGGTTAGTCGCAAGTAAAAACTATTGGAGTTAGACGATATAAATTTATTTTACTTTTCACTATATTTCAATGGAATTACTCTTTATTGCTTTTTGCGGAAAACTTCTACTTGAAGCGGATGGCAAATTTCATCTGGGATGTCCTCGCCGATTGGAACTGATACATCGCCATGGGGGCAGGCGCTGAGTGCCACCAGTAGATTCATATCAGCGACGAACTCTATGAAGTCACCTTTTCGTGCAGGGCTCGGCTTGCAGAAGTACTGTTGAGTGCTCTGTAAAGATGTCCTCTCTAAACTATTTGACGATTTCAAGCATTTATTTACTCCACTATAATATTCTTGTACGAAATTGTTAATTCTTCACGTCACTTTTTACTTGATATTACCTTAGTGAATCCGGTGAGCATGAAAATATTCCAGACATCGTGAACGTCTTCCTCTTTCAGCCCTCGGGTTTTCACAGCTTCTGTTAGGTAACTGTGGCAGCTTCCACATCCCTCCTTTCCTGTAATCAATTTATACGTAGTATCGTCGCACCTTGTGCCAATTACGTCGTGCAAGGACCCTCCATCTTCATCAATCCCGTAGTCTTTGAGAGAGTCGAAAACGAAGGTTGCCATTGGTCGCAAGTACGGTAAGCAGCTCCAGAGTCTGTCGTAGACTTTTAGGTGGGTGCTGTGCAATTGCCTGGTCTTGCCCGAATAGAATCGCTCCGCAGTATTTTCCAGGTTCCAGAAGTTCAGGTCACCCACTTGGGGACCTTCGCACACAGTGACGCGGCACAGGTCGTCCTTTTGCATCGTCCATGTGCGGGCTGATTTCTTCAGGACTATGAAACTCTCAACGACGTCCCCAGACAGAGTATCAAACCTCTTTTGATCGTACTCAGAACGTGAGACCACGGCTGCAGGGGGTTTGTTATAGCAAACGATGGGAGGCGACTTGGCAAACACCCTGGGCCTGTCTTTCATTCCACACCACGATTGAGCCATAGTCTAGAAAGGAGTTAGTATAGCCATCTAGAAAATTGCCTTTTACATGCTTTTCGTTATCAATGATCTAGGGATTTTAGCCGAGTGTCTATATTTAAAAAAAAAATCCCAAAATTTAAATTTCTCTTAGTCAATTGAGAAAATTACGTGACTGAATTTGCAGAGTATGAGTCGGGAATTTTAATAAAATTGCTAACAAAAACGCCGTCGCCCCCGGGTGGGCTCGAACCACCAACCTTTCGGTTAACAGCCGAACGCGCTAGCCGATTGCGCCACGGAGGCTATGGAAGCGCGTTTTATGAGATAAAGAGTTACTGCCACAACAGCGAGGCTTTTAGTATTGCAAATTACTCTTATATTACCTTATCGCAAGCGTCTCACGATCGTCTTCAGAAAAAATGCACTGTTTCTTTAATTTCTATCACCAGAAAACTTAATTTGTTTTCAATATGGTCTTTCTAAACAGGAATTCTCTAATTGAAAGTTCCTTATTTATTTCCACTGTAAATCACTCTAATTGTAAATACTTCTTAAAACTACACTAGCGCCTAGACTTCGGACTGAAGCATAACCGCACTGTGACTGATGGATCTAGACCAGAAAGTGGGAGAAAAGCTTAGCTATTATTTTAATTCATAATTCAAAGTACCTTTAAAACTTTTTTATTAAAGGGATAGATAGTGTGTCGATAGAAAACCTATGAAAATGCCTACTTCATTTTCATGTCTCTTCCAAAATCCTCATGTCGCGATCATTCGGTGATTTGTTTTTCTTTTAGGCCGTATCACGTTAAGAGTATTGCTTAATGATAGTAATGGTTTTGGGAAATTAATGCTTTGATATGTTAAAAGGAAATACTATTTTCTGGAAGTTGGAAATGATTACACATCTAAATAAAACACTTCTATGCACAAAAAAAGTTTATATACAATTGCACATAAAAGCCATAATGTCGAAAAAATCCCATTCGAACAATAAAAAATATATTCAAGGTTATATTTATTTTTTGTCTATCATATATACAGAATATAATTAACATACTAAGCTTTCTTTTATTTTATTGAAAAAATGAATATGTTTCTAATGGTTTAGTGTTTTATATTCGGAATATTTTCACTTGAATGTGATCTAAAGTCTTCTAGACTATTTTCAGCATTTTTTTGAAAACAATTTATCACGTTTTAACAACAAATGTTCAAAGAAAATCTAAGTCTAAATGAATTTTTCTTGTTAAAAACGAACAAATGCATATGCGTAAAACACATTATAAATTTATAACTAGACACATATTCAAATCTTAAACAAAATAATAAGAAGTTTAGGATGTATAAGTTGATGTTCTTTATATGACAGACGAAAATTGTTCTCTATTTATCTATTTCTTCTTATTATTTTTAATATAACATGGATTGATTTTCGAGAAAATTTCCTTAATTTTATGATTTTGTTCAATCTCCCAAAAATGGAGGTGTTTGACTCTACTTGGATGGAAAAAATCATCGACTTTAAAAAGCATATGCAGGTTGTTTTTCTTGACAACAAGACTATATCAAGGATGCCTATGAATAGAAAATTATTAGTAGCACGTTATGCGAAACAGATTAGAAGATAAGTTACATACTGTTTAACTTTTAATTGCTAATTCTAATTTTCTCTGCAGTTGATCTGCTTGAGCCCTTTTCTGCTCTAATTTTTTCCTTAACTCAACAATATCTGGGTTCAATTTATATTTCGTAATTGATATCGGAGACAAACATTTTTTTGGAAGTTTTTTATATCTGTCAATTGTTTCTTTAGCATTTCGTAGTAAAGCTTTTTGTCTTTGTTTTTCTTCTTGCACTTTTTTTCTTCTTTTCTCGATTTCTTTTTGAACCTGTACTTTCATTTTCGCCAGAGCAATTCGAAGTTCTTTTATGGAAATCGAACATGATAGATCCATTTCCACGTTTCTGCAGGAAGGCTCTCTATTTAATGTCCTCGTTGCTTGCTCTAGTTCTTTAATTTGCCGAATTAAATTTATTTTGTGATCAAGCTCCTTCTGTCTTCTCAGAAAAATTTGCCTTTGAATTTCTCGAGACTCATTCTGTACTTCCTTGACCGTTCTTCGTTTATGGTTTAATAAATCTGCTTGCGCCTGTTTTGCCATGATTAAAGATATCTGACTTTTTTCAGCCAGATCCTTCATTCTGATTTCTTCCTGCCTCCTATATTCAGCCAACTGCTGCTCCAGTTCCTGCTTTTGCTTCTTTAGTTTTGTTACCATGATTTGTTTATGCCTTTGAGCGGCTAATTTCGCCAGTTTAGCCTCTTCCTGGCTAATTCGCCCTAATAGATGCTTTCGTTCGATTTCTTGGAGCTCTGCCTCGTATTGCTCAGTCCGCAAGACCCGCAGCATTGAGGATATCTTGTAGGGATCGGTCGAGCCATGTGAAATATCCTTAAGTACTTGTTCTGATCGTTCGACCTTTTTCTTAATTCGAGCCTCCTCCCTGAGAACTTGAGTGACCGTTTCACGTACAGGAGGTGCATGCTCTGCATTGTTATATTGCTGCGTACGTGAAGATAGTAAACTAAGTCTTGCAGAATTCGGTGGTGCAGTGGTTTTCAAAGCTGTAAGACTAAGAAAGGGTGGTGGACGCATTTTTGGCCTGGTTTTTGGAGATTTTGAATTGTTTTTCATTATAGTTTCATTGTTGTCAGTTGTCGACGAATGAGTAGGCAGTGCAAAAACTGGTATAATGAAATCTGAAAAAATTCGATTCATAATAAAATTACATAAAAATTACAGTGGCAAAAATGTTGCGCACTTGCAACTTCTCTTAAAACTTTTTGTAGCCACAAATAAAAAGCCGGCCAAACGCGAGTTAGACTCAATATTAGCGAGTTAATGCAATATTAAAAAAGTAACAGATTTATTTATTTTCTTTGGAAGCTATAAATGTCTCGAATTTCGTTTTATTTTTCCTGTAATATATATCAGACTTTCTATTAGTACGATTTATTTCAGATTTTTTTGCTTCGGTGATAAGGGGAGAGAGTAGTATTTTTTGCACATTTTTGTGCATGAGTCAAGCACAATACGGTTTAAAACTAAAAAAAAAACGTTTGTTTGAATCTTTACAGCAAGCCCTTTCAAATGATGTACGGTATATAAAACAAACTGTTTTTCGAGCTTTCAATTTGCGCCTATTTAATTTAAATAAGCAAATTTTTGAAATCTTTCAGCAGGAATATATGCGAGCAAATGACTTCTACAACTGTGTCAATCTGTCTATAATCTCAAGTCGATAGCAATAGTAGTTGCTGAAAAAAGCGGCCGTAACAGACAGACACCGAAGTCTCATAAGGATTCCTTTTTAACCTTTTAGGTACGAAGCCCTAAACCATAAAAATGAAAATTATTGGAAAAAATGAAACAAAGCAAATTCTTTCAACGATATCGTAACTATTCCAAAGCAAAAAAGACTGTGTGATGAATTTATGAATTTGAAAGTTTTTATCAATTTTTCTTACCTGAAAAGGAATGCCTTTCCTTTTCCATTATGAGTGGCTCTATTTTCTTTTCCTGGTTATGGCGATTTACTGTAGCAAGCATGTGTTCCAAATTTAGCAGCTTAAAATAGAGTATATTTTAAAATCAGTTAAATAAGACTATTAAATATATTTATATTAAAATAATTGAAATAAATGACACTATCGTAAGCTTCAAGGATTAACATTTAAAAGGAAGACATAATTAGTCATAATTTAGTTATAATTTTAAACATTTATTTACCATATTAGACCTTTCATAAAATGTATCCAAATTAAAATCTTTATGTTTATCCGCTTCATGTTTTAATTTCAGTCCAACTTTGTTACAGGAAAAATATTTTATAATTTTCTTTTGTTCCTCCAAACCAAAGTTCATTAATATTGATTTGAGAATTGTATATGAATTCGTTGGATCAATGAAATATAAAAGAAAGTAAATGTGAACTGTAAAATATAACAAAAATAAATATTAATTACTGCAAATCAAATTAAACAATAAAAAGTCTAAGTAAGACAGAGAATAAAGGAATATAATTACAGACAGAAAGAATAAAGGAATATAAAACGTATTTAATGTGGAATATTTGAAGAACTAATCAATATTTTTTGAGTACTATTTAGTTTTATAAGTAACTACTCGTGTTTGTAGAAGAACTATAAGAACCGCCTTTGCAAGGAGTAGAAAGAGTCAATGTACGCGATATTGATGTTGGTAGCCTTTTTCATACAAATTTTTTAAATTCCTGTCCGTATAATTCAAAGACATGATATTGAACAAGGCCTAATAGAAGAAATATGTTTGATAATATTTCTTTAGTTTATTAATTTTAAAGTTTCTTTTAGACAAATGTATAATGCAAAGGTTTTCTACGAAACTTAAAAAGAGTGTTAATTGCTATTATAAATAACAATAATGTGTATGAACCCTTTTTATGCCTTTGTAGTCTCTCCAATTTTTGAAATTTCACTCCACTTTCACTCTGCTAAACACTCAACGTCCACTTGGAGCCATGGTCGATTCAAAACATGGGATGATCTAACTCTTATCTTTATTAGTTTCAAACTAACTCCAGCATCGACAAAGACGATGAATAAAGAGTCTTGATATAGGCAAGTAAAAGGGTAGAGCAAATGAAAAGGCCGGAGATTGGCTTGAATGCACAATTACAGTAGATATATAATTCTCATTTTTCTACACAAGTAGAACATATGCAGAGTATTTTTATTTTATTTCACTTGCAGTGTGCAAGGAGAATATTTTCCAAATAAGTGATCATAGCTGAAGCTAATATGTATATCTTCTTGGTAATAAAATAGACTGAGCAAATTGGACCTTTAATTAAATCAAAGCACAGTTTTTTTAACCCACCTATTTCCATAGGGCGTTCCAACAGTTTCATATCTCTACAAATTGCTCTTAGAAATTTACGTAAGGAGCATATTTCAAAAAATATCCGAAATTGCTCTTCTTTCATTTCAGCAATAAATAAATTTTTCTCACAAAAGTTAGCCTTAGCGAATTCTCTCGGGGTTAATTCTCCTCCAGAATTACGATATCCATCGTATAATTTAATCATTCTCACGACTCCATCAATAAATGTCTGTTCTATCGTCGTCATGCTGGCGTTGGGAAATACTAAACTTTTTAGATTTATATTTGAAAGGAAGTTGACACAGGCTAAAATGAAGAGCCCAGGACTACTTAGAGGGTTTAGGTAGTGGCCGGCAAAGTTAAGTCGTACTTTTCTCCTCTATAGGAGAAGCTGGCTGCTGGTGTAATGTTGCGCAGTTTAACTAACGAACTAAAAGTGATACCCAAACCCACATTCATTACCAGATACCAGATACCAGATAAAGTCACACCATAGGTCAAGTGCCACAGCTGCTGCCACTCTGCCACTTTAGTTCATTCACTCGAATTCTTCATTGCTTTAGCGACCCATTTGGAAAGGAAAAAAGAGCAGACTATTGACGAGCCTCCAGCCGTCAGATGACACATTTCGTGAACTGCGGACTGGCTTCGCATATAGGCGTGTATAACTGTAAACAGCTTAAATTCCTCCTTCCGGTTCTTGTTCCAAAGTTGTCCACCAAAACGAAAAGTACTCTAAAAATAGCCGCCATCGCCACTGGTGCGTATTTTTCTCTCTAAATGATCAGATTTGCATAAAAGATAAACAACAATACGCAAATTGTAAGCCCAGATATGCCACAATAAACCGCGAGATAGGAAGATACAATACAATCCCCATGCGAGCCAGTTGCCGTCCTGTGATTGAAGCTAATTTATTAATTGCCGTAGCGCGTTGTGGAGACTTCAATATAGGTGTGATCCCAATCACGCCGGTGCTGGACCCATCCACCACCTGAAATTCGTACACTGAACATTTACAGGTGTTTTGCACGTCCTAGTTAAACGCGTTGTTTTTTAATTCACCTGTGGGAGATGTTTGCCTTTCAGATTGCCGCTGATTTGCTGACGTGTTGTCGAATACGACAAAAAGTAAAAGGAAATAATCGCCGTGCGATAAAAGTAAAACAAAACGAACAATAACAATAACAACCTTGTGCGTGCCCCCGAGTGAATAAACTTAGCAAACAAGTAAAGGCACGTTGGTGTTCAGAAGTGTTTCTTTGGAAATTACAGGCTTTAAGAAATTTTTATCATGGAAAATATGCGAGGTGAGCTCGGAAGGACGTCCAATCAGCAGATTGTATCAGGCAAACCGGTGTTATGATATACTTCTTTTGAGGTCTTACACATAGTTCATAACTCTGAAAAATAATGTTTGTTTCAGATACCGTAATAATTCATGGTGTTCCATAATTAGTTAAACCATATCTCTATCTTAACTACTACGTAAAAATCTGAGGCGGGCGTATGGATGTTTATCTGGCTATCACGCTCAATGACATTGTACTCATCGATCCGAAACCTTCTAGACAGAGAGCTTTGGTATTCAAGGCAAATGTAATAAACTTCTGTTTGACTCTCTGTTTGTTACTTTACCTTAGAAAAACTATTAAATGATTTTCTATGGAACTTACACCTTTAAGGAACTTATAGTGCAATTTTGAATATAGATTCAAAATCACCCATTAATTTATCCGACCAGTTAAGATGCCAAAATTATAGAATGCACTTTGACGGTTCTTCAACTACTAGATGGGTTATAGGATAGCTTAGATTATAATTTAAGAAATAGACTTTAAATTTTTATTTGCTTGTTTGTCTGTCTGTGGATTTTAATGGCGTGTTTAATGCCAAACGGCTTTTATCTTTCTTTTCTTTCGTTTTTTTTGTTCTATTCGTTTTTTTTATGAAAATACAAAAACTTTGCTATGACATAAAAGTTAATTTAAGACATTTGGACATATTGGCCTATTACGCTAGTGAGAAACTCTTAAACGATTTATTTTCATCCATTGAATGATATTGATATCTAATTTATTTATTTATTTCGTTTACTTGGTATTCAAAAATAATTTTTGCTTTCCTATATAATGGAAGTGGAATAGTATCATATATAGAAGAAATAATATTAATCATATAACCCTTCTGAAAGCCTTCATATAAGGCGTGAAATAAATTAGTATGTACCTGTCTATGAAAATTCTTTTCTCAAGTAAAATTCTATAACTTGTGATTTGTGATAAACATTCCAGAGTTTTTCCATTTTAGCAATAACATCTCGTATTGATAATTATGATTGATTGGATTCATTATAGAAGCTTCCTCTATAATGAACACATTCAACATGTTTTTTATTGAATAAAACCAGCAACAGAATTTAGCGCCTGTGATAACATTGCTGATATCGAGTTAGCTGGTTTCTTTTGCACACTTGATTTGGAAATATCTGAGATAAGGTAGGAAATCTGAAACTAACCTCTGAGAGATTAGTCTACACGAAAGCCTAAGAGCTGGTGTTTTAGTCATTATCTACTCCAAATAATCTATTACACATTGATTACTTTGAGATCTTTAATTTTGTAATTAGCCCCGTGCATATTTGATAAAATCAACACTCTATATTTACCGGCAATTGCCTACAAAAAGTCTAAACCATTCAACCAGTTTATTTATATAGAGCTTTATTGATAGTTTATCTTCCTTTTTAATTTTATTGACTTAATTGAATGGTGGCAATCTTTCTAACCTGTGGAATCTATATTTATTCCAAGATAATCAATAACACGATCACATGTGACTTTAAATTTTTTTTATGAATTTTTCCGTAGACTTTTATAAGTCGTTTAAACTTTATCACATCATGGTAGAAAGAGGTTTTTCTTATTTTCATAGTAAAATATGGTTTGTTTGTTAGGATTCAAAAAGTGTAATTGCTCTTAATGTTGTATATTAGTACTATAAACTTATTTGCTTCCAAAAATTCCTTTTTTAAAAAATTGTTCATGCTCCACGCATCATTTTATGCATTTTAAAATTTATAATTAAACCTCGTAAAATTGAGCTATTTTAAAATTGCGAAATATAAACGAAGCTTTAGAAAGTCTTAAAGAACCAGTTGTTAATTTTTCAATCAGTGGTAATAATCAATATCATTTCAGTTTCAGTAATAAAATTATAGTTAAAAAAACAACGAATTTATTTTCGTTTTATTTAAAAGACATAAAAAAACATATTATACAATGGACGCATAAACGTTCTCCAGTATTATCTTCACATAAAAATACATTTTTGAACTTGTAAAAGAAATAAGTGCTCTTAAAACCTAGCATAAAACATAACAAACATCTTTTGCATTTCTAATCAATGCAGAGAACAGTCGACGTCCACGTCTGTCTAAGGCGGAAAGTTAGCACGTTGGAACACTAGGAGTAAGGTCTATGTCATCCAGCTGGTAATAAACATTGAGTGCAGGAGCAGGTCTATAGTGAAGCTACACGTGTCGGCTTACTTGGCGCGGTGGGCGTTGCGAAGTACACACCCTTCAGCAACCAGTTGAACACCCAGTTCGGCATGCAAAGACGAGAACGTAAGAACCTGTGCAACCTGCACAGCTGATAAATCTAAAAATAGTTTGACATAGTAAAAGTATAGGAATATGAAATGGACTGGCAGAGTGTAAGTTGTCGATTTTGAAAAAAAAAATATAGAATTATTTAAAACGCAGGTAGATGGTCGAGTATCTGAGAACTCTAATGCGACGCTGTGGAAGAAGAAGTATCTTTTCGATCTTCTCAGAAATTTTATTAAATCCGACAATTTTTAAAATGGCCGAAATGAATGAACGAAACGGCGATATTTGGCCCGGCTAAGAATTGCGCCGTTTTTAGAAACATAATCGCGTTATCACACAGAGTTCCCTCCACCCGGCTGCATACGTTGTTCTCGAGAGTCTAGCAAAGCCGAGCTTCTTGAGCAGTTATCTTGGGCATGCCTCAGTGTTTCGTTCAGTATCCAACGGAAGCTACAACGTTGTCGTTCTAGTCGTCTAGTCGCTTGTCGTTTCGGCGATTTTTCACATTGATTGCTAGTTCTAGAACGCGTGCGTCTAGTCATTGGAAGTATATTTTTGTGAAATAATATAACAAACGGAAGATTTGGCTGAGACTTTGCTTCGGCGTGATAGCATACAGCCTCGAATTACTAGTAGTCTGTTTATAACCGCCCAATTGCTAGTGCACGAACACCTTGGAGTTTTTTTTTAAATTATAGTAAATAGTGGAGTATATTGACCAAGGTTTACAAGTGATTTTTTCATTTTTGGGTGTACTATTTTGTGTATTTTTTCAATTTCGGATAATATTTCTAGAACAACTCGGCAGACGTTAGGAAGTTAGAGATATTTTCCGATTTTGCCAACATTCGCCGACTCTTGTGATAGCTGCTGTATTCGTCCCGACTTTGTCAACCACACAACGCTCAGTAGCACGGCGCGATATTTTTAGAATTCGGCCGAAGAAGTTCTCCGTGTGTTCCTCTTTTTTTATTTACTACCCCAGAAAATATTTCAACGAAATTTTGAAACGGTAAGAATCTTTCGAACATTACATAAATATTTTCCAAATAATATTAGATGATATATTTTCTCGATTGATATTATGAAAATCTTCAATCCAAGCAGAAGTTATTTGAACGCTTTTAAATTTTTATTGATGGGTAGAACAAAAACGAGTTAATTCGTTTGATAACTCGTGATGGGAGTGTCACCCGAGAAACGTCCAAATTAGGAAAAGTTTTGATAATATTTGAGAGTCGACCGTGTTCATTGAACTTTGTTTGGGTTTATTTTTATTTTTGTGCTTCATATGACCCAATTGCGAGCTTTTGTCTATAGGATCTCGAGCTTGCGCATGCGAGTCAACGCTAGTTGGCAATATCTACTATTATCATAAAACTTAAGGAACTAAAAAGGGCGTTTTTTTGTATTACTCCGATTATATTTCAGCATATGGTAGCCCAATAACAAGAATTTGTTAGTTATTAAACTTCTACAAAACTCCTATAAGAAAAAGTACAATTTCTAACTACAAATTATGTTGTTAAAATTTTCATTACATCTATAAAGATGAAATTCAACCACTATATTTTTTTCTTATTGATTGAGTTGTGAGCGGCGAGATACGGCTCATTGCACCCCCGGAAAATGTTGAGTGTGCTAGGACATTAATACGAGTTGCGTGACTTACCTCAATTTACACATGTCATGTGATTTTTATGTGAGTACGACTAATGGCACACGTGTGGTGCGGTACGGTGCATTGCCTACGTGAAGTTTTACGTTGAATGCACAAAGGATTTTATTGAATTTGTCCATTAGGCAGCTACTTCTTTATTCCTTTTTGAAGGGAAATACCTATTTTCAAATAATTGGGAACTTGAATTTCTTTCTTGTACTTTTAATTAAGATGCATGAAATTAACGAAAAGAGTTTTTGATACATAAAAAAACTACAGTACTTTCTAAAAGGCATGTATATTTTTAAATCCAAAGAAAAATGTCGGTAAGTTACATTATTTTTAAAAAAAACTATAATTTCATGAATTATAAATGAATACTTTGAGTCCCTTTTTCTCTAGAATTTAATCGATACTACCACTTTATAAATACATATATGATTTTATTCTTGGAAATTTTATTCACTTTGGGCAAAATAACAGCAGTTAAGTGTTATATTTAGTTGGGAAAGAATATGCCAATTTTAAAAATATGTGAAATGATTCGATCTAATCAAAGCAAGGAATGTTTCCATTTGACCTCTCTTAATATTCTGGTTCCTAATGATATGATAAGTATGTTAACCGGCATAAAGTAGAAATCTCCCTCTTATCAATGGTTTTTTATGTGACAAAAACAAGAATGGTAATATAATTAGGTTTAAAAGGATGATAATCACATTCTGATTGATTAGAAGCGAACTCTTAGCAGAAGTTTATCTGTTCAACAGCAAAAAATGTCATTGAAGATTCAAATCAGATACAAAAAAAAGAGTCTTGCTCATTCGGAAATTGATCTCGTTATAAGAGGATCTTCCAGTAACTAAAAGCTCTAAGTTAATTTCTTCTCTTTATGAATTTCATAGCAATATAAACACGTCTGTTTCTTTCCCATATTATTCAAAAAAGGAAGGCGATTTATGGGCTGCAGGTCAGAAATGGGTCAATGGCTGAATAATTTTCGAATGCTGGTTCAACCGGCTTTTGAAATCGGTAAATTTAAGAGGGACTGTTTCGAATTTAGTTACAGTGACTTTATCACCTTTTTTAGAATTCGTAATCAAGGTGAAAGATATTTACGTTTTTGTAAGAGCTTCAACTTGTTTTTCATGGTTTTTGAATCTCTCACGGAAAGATGATAATAAACATTTAAAGTGATTTCGTAATAAATTTAATAAACAGAATCGTTACCAGGTGTTTTTAAATTTTTGAATATTAAATTTTTATTTCAGGATTTGGTCAGCTCAATCGACACATCCACTATTAAGTGAAACTGAAAAATAAGTTAAGTGCAAAAGTGTTCGAAGTTAAATCAAGTATTCATAAAAAATTCGTGAAAGTGTCTTCTTCTTAAGAAAGGATTATGGCGTCAGCAGAGGAGCGACGAGCGTCTTTTGCACGAAGGGCCGAAAGTCTTGTAGAGAGGGTGAGAATTATGAACACTATTTTTGAGGTAACATATGACCATGTGTCTCTCAAAGTAACGAAATGCTTCTATTTGATGAATCTCCTGCCCAAAAAATGGCTCTCCTTGCATAGGTTTTGGTTTTGGACCCCTCTGCTTGCATTCTGTGTGCTGTATTTGCTTAAATACTTTTTGCGTAAGGCTTAAACATTTTCAGTATCACTTCAATATTACATACAAACAGAAAAAGAAAAACTTTTTACAGAATAAAAGGTATATAATCGATGACTTTTAAATTTGTATTTTGTATGTTTATCAATTTAATATATTTTTCACAATTATTATTAATATGAGATCTATTATGAGTGTGCTTGTGATATCTTATAACTTAACTTTTTTTAATCTAGATGAAGTTTTGTTGATTTCCACTTTGTAATGAGAAATAAATTTCCATACGTAGAATACATTTGGAATCAATTAAGCAGTTCGATATCAAAAAAGTTGTACGTAACGTGCTGATCATTTTCATAATAAGATTGAATACGTGAATATTGCTGGACTTATTTTTCTGAAAAAATGTCTACGTTTTTGCCTTTATTGCCAAAATATTCTACATACAATAAAGATTTAAGTATGAAAAACAGAATTAGCAATAAAAAGAACCCCGGATATTCTGGTGGTTTTATTAAATTACGCTTTATATTAGTGAAAAAATTAATTGCCATATATCACTTGAAAAAGTTAAATACCAATTACAATTACGGAATATACTACAGTAGTAGTTCTTTGTTCTATTATATAATTACATAATTAAACAAAACCACTTAGTTTTAGTGTGTCGTTATATTCCCTGAATGGAGCAAATGTAGAAAATTTCAAAACTGGATGCTCATAAATCCTTAAAGTTGTCAGGTGCTCATTGTGGCCATTCTTTTAATTACCATCTCTCAGCTGCTCAAAGCGTCTTAAGTGCGCGTTTATTCTTGAACACTGAAGAAAACGAGGAAATTCCTAATCATTTTGTTCTAATTTTCATAACATGTGCATTTTAATCCGGCTCAGGGCCAACGTAATCTTTGGGGAGCTTAAATTAATGAAATAAGTGTGGAACCGTGTTTGCGGATTCAGCTAGTCGGATGGCACTACATAAATAGTGCATTGCCATTTATTATGCTATGTTATTAACGTTTTTTAGATGGCCAAATGAGATTAAATAAAATTCGTATGGGAACTTATCTGATGTATTCAAATAAAATTCCACTCAAGCTTAATGCTGAGACTTTTTTCTTAAGGAACTTAATGGATAAGAATTTTTCCTAATTAAGTGAATTAAAATTAATTTCCTTCATCACTTCTCCAATAAAACAAAGCACATCGTTCATGGTTGCCTTACGTTTTCCAGTTGGCCTTAGGTTGACTCAGTAAACCGTGGTGAGACTATGGAACAAAACAAGCTTTCAATTAATCGGCTAAGTACCACCATAAATCGCCATTCAGTCTGTGGCGAATAATGCGAATAAACCAGAGTTTGGAAACGCACACTCGTGTACGATGTGCGATATTTTTTGGCAATCGCACTTACTTAGGTGACGTGTATGTTTATAAATTTGGTGTGTGCACATGAGCGTGCGTTTGGGAAATTTCCTTTGGCACACGCACATGAGCGTTTGCGCGTCCGTATATGAGTCGATTGACAGCTCATGAGCTGTATGACAATATTAAAAATTGAAAAAGGATACATCCAAACCTCTTTTTACGTGGAATTTTTTTACGTGCTATTTATTAGGACGTGAAAAATCATTTTTACAGAATACATATTTTTCCTGAAACCTAAGGTAAAAATTTCGTTATTTTTAGAGATTTTATGACAGTTTTAATACTCATGAGAAAATTTTAAAGAAAATTCCCTAAATCTTCTTTCTTCAATGGATTCAATATATGGACCGATTACTTCGAAAGTGCAGTCCGTTTAAAAAAAATTCATTTCATAATATCTTGGCCTTTCAATAGCAATTTTTTAAAAAAATGGACTTACACCACCTTCAAAATAAACGGTCCGTATTTTTACTTTATTTAATTTTGTGTACTTTTTGGGACTTAGCGCACAGAAAAGGGTTTAAGTAATTGTAAAAAGAAAGTTTGATAGGGCAGCAAAATTTAGAATTTGTTTTTGACTACATTTATTAATATAAAAATGTTTAATATGTTTAGATTATTTCAAATCATATATAATTGTTTTCGCTAATAAAAATTTTGATCTCTGCGACTGTCACACGATGTATATTTGTTAATGTTAAAATTTGCAACAAGCACTATTATTTAATTTTTGATCACCCACAGATCTCAACTGTTTGAAACTCTTCAGTCCTTTGCTAACAGTCGTTTGCTCAACTCATGTGCGCGGTAGGAATCGCACATCCCAAACGCACGTGTATGGTGGGCGATACGATCGCACTTGCTCAAACGCACGCCCTCATGAGTTTTTCCAAACTTCTCATAAACTGTGAGTCGTTTAATGCCTCATGAACCTTGAAATAAACATAGAAAATGCCTTGGCTTCCATTGCTTCTCCAGCGCTTTTGGAGAATATGCAGGCCTATATGTGTACTATGTAATGGGAACTAAAATAATGTCAAGGGGTTAATTTAAGCTAATGTAAGAACACCCCACTCGAATCGCCTTGTGTTCTTCGGCTATTTCTGGATGCGGTAGTAAGCTCATTGGCTAATTCGAATATTGTTCACAACTTCATCACGACCTCAGTGAAAACGTAATATCTCTGCGGATAGGAAATTAGCACTCGTGACAGTTTTATAAAAATCTTTAATGCAGGTACATAAACAGGCTAGACAAGTACGTAGACAACGCGAAGTATCGTTCTCATTATTCGTCCAATTACATAATTCTACCACCACAAGGACAAGTATTCCAATTTCGTGGCATATATGTAGTAACAATCATGAAAAATATTGTTACTACAGTTTTTTCAAGGGGACGGAAAGCTCAGCCTCAGATTCCGATCATCGCACCGTCTGCCGAGGACTGCCACAAGATTCTATTTTGGGACCGAATTTGGCTATATATCCGTGTGCTAGTTCGGAGATGAATTAATGTTTTCCCATCGGGCGGCAATGGCGGGCGTACTTTCTCTTGTTTTTCTCACTCACAAGAAAAATATTTGGCGAAGGTGGTAAATTGCTGCTTGGCATTTGCTCAGGTTTTGTAAATAGTTTTTATAGCGAAGAGAAAATGTACTAAAAATTGTTAATGTGCTAAAATTTAATGAAGTGTAAACATTCTTATATAGCTTTATTAGATCTGACATATTTGTGGAATCAATATATACTTTTTTTTCTGTTACAAACTTACAAAACCTGAACTTTTGTCCACAAACTTAAAACTTGTCATGAATCAAGTCTGGGAGAAGTTTCGAAACACTAATTTTACGAATAAATTTAAGTTGTCCTCTGAGCTACTTACGTGTTTGGTTAAAACCAACAGTACATTTCGTAGCAGGGAACCTAAGTTGAAAAAATTTATGAAAAGAAAATAAAATAAAACAAAACAACACAAGAATAGTAAAAGATATTATCTCGTCTGTCTTAATTAAGCATTTCTTAAAGTATAAATATTTGTTCTCCATAAATCTTCTGTGGTTCTCGTCACAAACAATTGTTACGAATTCTAAGTCTAGAATTTATGAATTGTTTTTATTATGTATATAAAATCCTACGCCCATTCAATTAGCGACTTTTTTCAAGGCTTTAACCTGCGTTTAACCTTTCTGCACCTTCTCTGATCAAAGCTGCGCAATTTTTGCTATTGTGTTCCGTACTTCTTAAATCGAAAAAGCTGCAATTATTGCGTTAAACCGAGCATCTACTTAAGTGGCTTCGTTTATCAAGGTCTACAATAGTCCAATAAAACGACGCCGGCTCTTTTCGCATTGGAGCTTTGTTTGTTCGCTAGCAAAAACACACGTGAAAGCAAACAGTACGAAAAATCCGGTCTTCCAAAGAATAAAATTTAAGTATTTGTGAGTTGGGTCTACTATTTATTTATTAAAGTTGATCAAACTTTGTGAGTTGATGTACCACTCTCTTATTGATTGTCGAAGCTATTAGCAATAAACGTGTTAATTTCCGTAGATTTGTGCAAAAATGAGATGACTCGGAAGTTTCAGAAATTTCAATGATCACTGCAGATTACTGGAGTCACCTGATGACTTCATCAAGAATTTAAATTCGAATAGCGACTTCTTCATGGTTCTATTTTAAGAAATCGCTTCCCCTTTTTTGGTTAATTCAGTTTTTACATATCTATTTGCGATACTTCCCTTAAAGGGACATTAAAGCTGTCTTTTGTGCTTTATAGAAAAATCAGAATTCGACAGTTTGCCATCCCATTCGGTTAATCTTGCATGGTGGCTGGTGATTGTGATTCTATTATATGTGGCTATCACGCAGTGGTGTGTAAGTAATTGGATACTTATTAGCTAATAGGACGACTTCCCAGGATGGGAACTAAGTGCAATTGAACTGGAGAGCCTGCTCTGTGGGCAAAAATCAATATCGTACATTCCAAGCAAATTTCTTAGAAGCAATAAAACTACCGGAACCTCTTTCTAACCATATGCGTGTAAGCCACTGGGACTGACTCCAGGTGTCCTTGGGTAAACCTCTTTTCAACGGGCATTAGTAGTAGGCATGTCCGTACCAAGGGGCTCAGGTCTTTAATGGCCCTCGGAGTCATCGCACGTCTGGATGTAAAAACAAATGACCCCTCCTAAGAGTAATTACCTTCCCAAGACTCTTAAAGACAAATTCAGTACATTTACCTTAAATACGAAAATCGGAAAAATAACCTAATACTAATTATCCTTCCTCAGAGAATTTAGTTGTTATTGCATTTTATTTTTTTTATTTCTCAAATTCATTTGGAATATTTTCCTTCATTTGTTTTCACACAAAAAATTCCGTGCGATTAAATAAAATGAAATTAAAAGAAAAATAGCACCAAGAAATAGTGTAATAGGACAATTTATTTAGTCCTCTATAAGGACTGAATAATAAATAGGAAAATTAGTAGATCCACTATCAATTTAGAAATTTTCTCATTTATAAGATTAATGCAAAAATAAGAACAGCAAGAAGTATATTTTATGAATCTTGTTATTTTCAGATTATCTATGAGTATCTATCCGGACATTATTTAAAAAAATATATTTTTATTTCGAAGCACGAAGTACAGATATTTTTGGAATAGAAATAAAATTAATGAATGTGGTTTTTTAATAGCCTCTTGTAGTTTTATGAGAACAATACTTGCATTAACTTTAAATTACTTTTTTTACACTGACACCATAAAAGCGATTAGTACATAGTTTCACTCCTTATTAATAAAAAGCTACTTAAGTAGTGGAACTAAGTCCACACGAAAAAAATTTCGAGAGTTCAGTTGAACACCCTGTTTGATTTTATAATATTTTTTTTGGAAAGCTTGAAGGATATGTGAAGTAGGAATTATATTTTTTCAACCTGGATTTCCATTACAGTCAATATGATAGCTCCTTGTTCCGCAAGATGATTTAATTACAAGAGTTGAGGCTTACTTGTGAATAAACCGCCGGCTTCATATCTTATTTATTTATGACGAAGACCACAAAGTGAAAGAATTCAAATTCAAAAACCGTTTTTTAAAACTTGCGACGTTCGTAGAGTCTTCTTACAAATTTAAATATTGTGAATGAAAGACAGACTGGGGATTTTATTGCAAATACCTTCAGGAATTTCATTTATTCGGGGGTGTTTTACAACTACGTGGTAACATGATCTGCGCCCAACTTAAAGAACTTTTGATGTTTATTTAATTTCACTTCCTGGGAAAGAAGGAAGAAAGAAAGGAAATACAGGAGGAGGGCTGTATATCCTTGACAATAACAAAGTGCCAGAATTCTTACCTTTGATCTTTTAAAGAGAAATACTTGCAACGCTAGAAAATTTTATTTTAAATTTTTGTCAAAGGGGTTGCTAGCAAACAGTAGATTTTTTAGGAATGGGGAATTGTTGTTTTTTCCGCCATCCCTCTCTCGGTTAGAAAACTTGCTTGAGGAGAAAGTAGTAAATTTTTCCGGTCGTTCATTTCCAACCAGCATGAAACAATTCCCTGCGGGGGGATAAACGTAACATCGGATTTTATTTTTAAGCCAACACCAAGTGGGTATAAAACCCGGTCGGAGTCGATCGATTATTTTAAAACGAACGAAATCGCAGTTTTATGTCTGTTTGATGTTCCTCGAGTACGGCGAGAGGTCATGGGGCGCTCAAGATATCCACGCCCGAAAACCTTTTAATATCATCAAGCAGCAAGCGAACAGTCACCAGAATTTTTATTATTTCGTAGGGCAATTTATAATATCTATTTCTGAGAAAGGCACTTCTTTCCGTGCAGCATCTTTATCCTTTGGAATAAGCTGATGCGTAATCAAAAATTCACGTATATGGCGTAAAGGCCATTCAGGAGTAATTTATGAAGTAATTCCTGAAGACAGCAGCTCAAAACATCATACTTCAATTGAAACATTAGGACGAGCAAAGGTAAATCCAACCTGACCTCATTTGCCTAAAGCCACTCTTTGACTTAGCGGGGTGGGGTTAAAAATTTACCTGTTCTGTGCCGTTGGTAGAAAAGCAGATTAATCATGGGGGAATATAAAGGAACTCGAAGGTACTGGCGAACGGCGCAGTAGCATGAAATTTAATTGGAATTTTTTATGGTAGACCAAATTCAAAAGAGTTTTAGCGCCTTCTTAATCGGATTGTGTGAGGTCGTTTACTTCCGAAGCGGGTTTGAATTTAATTTAAAATGCTGAAAGGTGAACGCCACAATACTGTGGGACCAGGTGTTTCCCCTTGCAACCTGCACATACGACGTAGTTGATTCGTCAGCTCGGCGTAGCCACACAAAGCACATACTATAAAAACTATGTCCAGATTTTGGGTCTCCCGCTATGAGCGATTTCCCATGGTGTAAAATAGCGCAAGTTCTTCGCGTTAATATTACGTCATAGAGTTCTTCATCGATTTTCATCGGGCTGTGGAATAGTCTGGCTCAAATGACGCGAATTTCGGGAGCAAAATAAAATAGCCGATGAGGGTCCGGAAAGCGTGAAAAGCTCAAGCATACCGCGATAAATCTGGGGAACTGGCCAACCACTCAGGCGCGGAGCTTTTCAGGGTTGCCCGAACTCGTTTCTCGACTCCTAGAGAATTTCTAGTAGGCTCTAAATGCGACAAATGAAAATGTATGTAAAATCCCGAAAGGATTTCTTGATCATCCGACCAAAAGTAATCTTGCTGACCCTTACGTTATTAAAAAACACAACATAAATCCATAGGCTTATTGTAAAAAAGAACAGGATGTACTGGAAGTTGTGGTGGAATGATATGTTAAGGGGCAAAGGGGGGATTTGTTGACCTCAAAAGATCAAGGTGAAACTTTGACATTCAATTGTAGTGGATGTTTTATAGCCGCTATAAAAATAATTATATCTGATTATTTGAGATGAAAATCACTCAAATGCATTCGGATTTATTTACTAATTCAATAAGTTCGATTTATTTAATTTAAGATTTATTTCTCAATAAGTTTATTAAATTAATTGCTTTATTTATCGTTTTTAACAATTTAATTTCATTAAAAAATTTACTTATTCTAATTTAATTCTTTTATTTGTATTTTATTTATATAAATGATAATTTTTTAAAAGTATTTGTTATTTGTTATTTTCTTAATTTTGTAAGTAGCTATGCAAAATCAATAATAATACATTTTATTTGAAATTTATTTTGTCCAAAATTTTCCCTTGATATATTAACAAATTAGCAAACTGTTCTGTACCGTATTCGGCCCTCCCAAGAGCTCCTCTTTACACTAGTTGGAGTATTTACTCCAGCATGATGTTATATATTATATAAGATAATTGATACTTAAAAATTCATGAAATTTTCATGGAAATGGTTACTAGGGAATCCTATGGCTTAGAATATTCAATGTAGATCTGACAACCCTTCTTAAGTCTGATGTAATATAAGCTTTCTGCGGAGAAGGAATGACGACGAAATTTTCCCAACCGAAAGTATTACGAAGTGGCGACTGAACAGAGCGCCAACCGGGAGCAGATTTGTGCAGAAAGCGTTAACTCCACCTATTCCCGAACTCGCCTGAATTGCTGCTGACCACAATCGTCTTTACAATTCCAAGGCAAAGAACGCGCCAGTTTTGGGCGAACGACGATCCAGAGAAGAAGTCCACCACGGTCGCACGATACCACCAGAGCTTCCCTGCTACCCTGAATAGTGCAAAGAGATTTATGCGCATCATTCGTGTTGCCCTTCTTCGCGGTAATTCATTTATACCGAAAAAAAGTTCTCCCTACAAAGTGCATTTGTGAAGTGCTAAAATAGCGCGGGAATTTTTCGAAGTCGAAATTTTTGGAAAAAAGGACGCAAAACCAGGAAGATAACATTATCCAGAGTTAGTGTGTTGCTAGTTGGCTTGGTGTTCCTCCGCAGTACAAACAACTAGAAATGGATAAGTATCAGTTGCAGCAGCAGCAGGCGGAACATAATTCCAAAGTCAGTGTACGTAATGAAACCAAGAGTCCTGGCAAGGTTTGCTTTTAGTTACTAATTCGCCTATAGTGCCGAGTGCTCGAGACCCTTGAGCGCTCCTTTGATTTTTTGCGTCTTTAGGAACTAAGCGAGAGTTGCTTTTCATTTTCTGGGACGAAACACCTCAGGCTATAGTGTAATTCGTTACAACATTGTGCCAGTTACACTAGCATGGTGCCCGGGAGGACCTGCTTGTGATTTTACAGAGTACGTCCTCGTTTCAGTACCAAAAAGCCCTCCAGCATTTTGTTACCTCAAAAGACATTGACCTGGTTTGTCTTGCCTGTTTAAAAAGGAGGTGTGGATGAGGGGCTTAGGAATTGTATTTGTTTCTTACCAGTTACATATGCGGAAAATGGTATGGTACTCTGCAACGAAGAAGTACTGGATGATATGCCTGGCTACTTAGAAAATCAATAAATTTTCGCTATAGTATTACAGGCCTCTTCCCGGAGCCATGTGCAGTCAGTAGTTGTCTTGAATTATTTATGCCCACTGTAGGTACCATATAAAATCGGAGCAACTGTGAATTATGAGCATTTAATGCGATAAAGTAAGATCTAATGCGTCAATGGTCGCTTTGTGACTCCATATAAATCTTTGGAGGCCTAAAGATGCTAAGCTAGAATGTTTGACTAGGACTAGGGCTGTGTTTACTTTGGCGGCCGACAACATCATGTATTAATTGTCGATCCCGAAAAATTGTGACGTGCTGACTTCTACGGGATGAAGAAAATCGATTTTTTGCCACTTCGCCATTGGGTTATTGTGGGATTCGAAGGAGGTGTGTGCTCGCTTCAAGCGAGCTGTAAAAAGACGAGGCAACCTAACCAGGAGTCCGGAGTGGGAGGACAATTTTCTTGTTTATATCTGCGCCATTTACCCTGAAAAGAGGTCGAATAATGCAGAAAAGAAGCAGAGCGATGTCAACACACCCCTCTGTCTGGTTGCCTGATATCTGCGGGTACTAAGCAGCTCCTGTGACCCTTTTGGCCTATTAGGTAATCGGTAAACGACGCGCGAGATTCTTTTTTAGGGCATGCAATTATCGGGAGGAATATTTGCGGGCGAGAAAAGATCATCGACTAAGATCGCTAATTAAATTGCTTCGAAAGTAGTTAACTATTTAACGGCCCAGTTCGTGTGCTTGCGGAAAATGAATAATTAGCACTTTGTTTACCAAAAAAGAAAGAAAGGTTGACTGGGCCCCATTTGCACCTATAGGTAAGCACCGGACAGCCTGAACAAAAACTCATTGAGAAGCGCGAAGAAAAATGACACTACCCAACGGATTGTTTCCAAATCCAATTTTCACGCGCCCCTAATTAATTTAGCCAAGCTCAGTCAAGATGCTCCTTAGGCACGAATTCAGCAGGAATTTAGACCAACGTTGGAATTTTACTCGCAGACAGCATGTTTGCACTCGTGGGCTCAAAGTATGTAGTATCTATGATTTGCTTGCCAACCTCCTTCTCCTTTTCCACCATACCAAAGCGAAAGCCATTAATTTTGTGGTTTTGAGGAGGAGATCGTTTAGCATTCTATCAATATAAAGGCATTCGATTTTTCTCAAAGGCGCTATAACCGCTTCCAGACAGGACTCATCGGTTTTGTACAAAACAAATTTCTTGTTTCGAAAGTAAGAATATCGATTATTTTTAAAAAGGGGCATTTTATCAAAGGAAGGTCGATTAGATATTATTAAATGACTTCCCATCTCCACAGTAAATGATTGAATGTGCTGAAAAGTATTTCAAAAGACTATATAAAACAAATTCAATCCAAATACAACATAAAACGTGAAACTGGAATAATAAGAATATAATAAAACCCCAATTATCTAAAAAAATAATACTAAAAATTCAAGAAACGGAATGAATTCAGTTAGAAGTAAGCTTTAGGAATTTTACATTTTAGTACAGGATCTGTATTAGATCACCAAGAACTATACTGTATGCAAAGAAAAAGTATATTATTTATTATATAGTTTCTATAATTTTATTAAAAAAATTTTATATTTTTCCCATGAAGCTTTATAGTGTTGTGTGTATAAACAATAGAAGCAGAAATGAGAAGGAGGGAATAAAATTCGATGTCAATTGAAGAGCAGTGTAAAATTTATAGTGTTGATATTATAGACCTCTTAATTTTGATTTATATTATTGTGTAATTACCCACACATACTCACGTAAGTGAACGTAAACTTCCCAAAAGCGTTAGGATCGTAAATTCTTCGTACGTAATATTTAACAAAAAAGATATCAAATATACGATTTTAGTGTTCATATCCAACTAAAAAAACCATTTGTATTATCGGAATTTTCTAAATGTCATCCAGAAATATTTCAACTTATTTCTACTTATGTGCAATCTCATATAAATATCACATAAGAAATTGAATATCGTAGTTTTTACTATTAAATAAAATAAAATTTGAAGCTCGTATCATAAAAGTAAAGAATAAAAAACGATAAAACATGTTTGATAGTATTTTATGGATCATTTTTTAAATTGATTTTTAGTTATTCATTGTCTACTTTTTCTTTTTCAATAGCCAATTTTCTTTTTGAAATCGTTTAAAAATACAAATAAAATTGACAACTTTGGTCTATTAAGTTAAATTAAACAATCGATGAGAACGCGTGGATTTCATATTCAACTTCGAACATGGAAAAGTCAGATTTCGGATTTCTGCCCGGCAGAATAAACACTGCTTTTATTGGCGGTATTATCAAATATCGAGTATACCGGGTATATATTACAATGGCCGGGAAAATAAGTCCTTAGAAAAAGATTTGTAAAAGTGTTTTCTAACATTCGATGTGAGGCTTCTATTGAAGGCCGTGCTTAAATTGAACGTTAACGGTCTTGAGTAACATTAAAGGTGGAATATTTCACTCTCTTTTTTGAAATTTGTTCGAGCCTTTTACAATATCAATATTCAAGGGACTAGGGACACAAAAGGTTTTGTAATAATCGGATTTTAACTTTACCAGAAAAATTCTCAATGTAAAATTTTGTTGGCACCCTTGGGACATCAGCCATTAGTACCTTTTATTATGTTTTTTTTTTTCTATATAGAATTTTCGAAATAACAGTTGAAAGAAGTTAACAATGCTGTGGCTTTTTTCTAGAAAAATTTAATAACAACTATGTAAACACGATAGATCTATAATGTTATAGAAAATATTTATTACAATAAATAGTGAAGAATATATTTTTTTTATAATTGCTCAGAACTTGCTCATACTCTATTTTACTCGCGAATAATATCTTCAATTTAATAAGTTATGGGTATATTTGGGTATATAATATGCATATAATACCGGCTGGTCGCGTGGCCGCCTGGCTATCTGGCCGGCTGCATGCTTATCCATCTCGCCAACTGACCCCGCCAACTGCCTGACCCACTGAACAACTTTCCAAATGACCGGCTAAGCATCTGGCCATCTGAGCGTCTAAGTGCTTCACCGCTGGACCTACTGACCTGTACCTGTCTGATGGGCTATCATATGAACCTCTGACACTCTATTGTGTTAACGTAGATAAACCGGTAGATGTTAAATGCTGGATTCAGTTTTCATGCACCCTGCCTCTGAAATAAAATGAAATTATTTAGTAGAAATTCAGTGTGTGTTGGATCCAATATTTTTTTAAATTGTCAGAGTGTTGAATTTTGCAAAAACGTCCTACTAGCATGAATAATTTACACCAAAGAGTTGAAAACCAAACATCCTCCGAGAATTGGAAGACCATATGTCTATTTAATTTATTTCTCTACCCTGTCATTTCTTGCTTCCTAGTCGTCTTAACGACAGTATTTGTTTATTTGCGTTTATACACGGAGAATTGCTGAAAGAAATTGGAGTATGTGGCTACACCTCTGGGACCCCTAAAGGACGAAGTAGTATTTTAAATTTTCATGGGAATTTCTAAAACCGTAGAAAGGAAACGAGAATAGAACATAAATAGTGGCTATATCCAAATCAAAATAGTACTCCGCTTGCCAGGTAAGAATTCTCAGACTGTGCACACTCAGCCCAACAGATCGGTTGATTAACTTTTGATTAAATTTTATTTTTAGCTTGAAAATTTGGATGAAATCATAAAATTATTTCGCTCGACATTCCCTCCAAAATTTCTGTCAAGAACAAATTAATAGTTGTACCTTTCTTTCGAGTGAAGAGGTTCTGCCATGTCGCCATCGTAGGCAGCTAAAGAAAGTTGATTTGGTGTCTCCTTGGTCCTCTAATTCGCCGGGAGCTACCTACGTGATGGCGCATGAAGTTTGACTATGGTGACAGCAGAGCAGAAGAATGTGCGGATTTGTATTTTCTTATCCCTTGCAAAAAGATCTTTTTTTTTATAGCACTGTGGCGTATTCATTTAATGGCGTAAGAAAGTAAATAGGATTAGTTGGATTTAGTTAGATATTATGGCTAAAACAGTCTCATATAAAGACCAAAGATACGATATTGATCCCGCAGATTAGACCGTTTTAGCTTATTAATTAGCAAGTTAAGCTCAATTACTCACAAGCTGAATTGGTTTTCGCAAAAGTAAAATCTGTCTAATTTAACGAGTCCTCTTGGAGGAAACACTCTGATGGGCATATTGTTTTTGGCAACTCCTGGAAAGAGCATTAAAATTAAAATTTTTAAACAGATTTTTAAACTGTGTGCAACTTTGTCAAAACTTCCGTAATTTCATCAAGTTACCGCGTATAAAAATATTTTACACGTTTATTTTTTTTATTATTGGTAAAAGTTAGAAAGTCAGATTTTGCTCCTCCTTGGTTACCATTACTCTTGATATCTGTTGCTTGGTGACCAAATAAATCAGAGAATTTTTTAAATCGAAAAGAATATTTAAAAACTAATATTTAAAGATGTTGGTATTTTTAAAGACTCTTAATATAATTTAAAAGGCTAAAGGAATATTTCAGTCTTAGGTCCAAAGTAAAGTAAGTTGTGAATGATATCACTTTTCTGTCCAAATTAAAGCAGAAGGAAAATTCTTTCTTGAATAGACCTACATACATGTGGATATATAAGGATATATGTATTTAAGTTTCACGAAAGTGACTCAATCTTTACGTTAACGTTCGCATAAGCAATTATAGGAAAACTAGATTTACGGTACTATATTTATGTACCCAACTTAGCGAGTGGCTATTGTTTTGATTAAGAAAACAAAACGGTTCAAATAAACAAAGATAAATAAAATATGTCGATAAAGTGGATTGAAATGAATTAAATAATTTAAAGTTTGACTAATTTTCTCACTCTAATGAATAATTTTTTTGCTACGGAAAAACGAAAATTTAAAAAAATGTAAATTTTGATTCATACCCGCGTCTTGCAGCATGCAAAATAAATTTAAAACCAAAAGTGCACACCCCGCGTTTTTTTCTCTTTTATTAATATTATTTAAAAACAAAAGATTAGCAAATAAGCTTTGGGATCCGCGTGCAAACACGAGTCAGCAGCGTGAAAGTCGGAGCCTTTGCCGACTGTACCACGTCATCGCTGTAAAGCAGACTACACACGTACACACCAAGGGATGGAGACACAAGTCAGTTCAAAGGCAAATTTAGATCATAATAAATATTTTAAAAAACAAAAAAAAATGTTATTCATTTTTTAGATAGATGAAAATCTCCTCTCTCTTTCCGAAGAGCTATTTTAAAAGTTGATTATTTGTAAAATTACCTGAGTAATAATCACTTCTATCATCAAAACTCGACGCTGGTGCGCATACAATAAGCACACAATTTTATTTTATTTCAATTTTTTTTTCCTACCTTCTACACCTTATCAAAATATTTATATTTACAATTTGTAGAAAATTGTCGGCAAAGTGTATTAAAATTATAGTACAAAGCAACACTAAAATTGTACCCCGAAACAAAATATTTATAACTCAAGGAATGCTAATAAAATTATCCACTTCCTTCTTCCACTGCTTTTGTTTTAAAAAATAATTTAATCTAACTAAAACGAATTACATCTCCCTATGCTAACGATATAACAGATATTTATTCACAATAGAAGTAATTTTTGGAGTAAAGCTTCGTTATTTCTATCACATGTGACGCATGATACCTATTAAAATTATTTTGGTCTGTAAAATCGATCACGTTTTATTGATATTTCCATGGAATCGACTCAAGATTTTCGCGCTAAATTATCGATTCAGAGTACTGTAAGACTGATACACAATACCTTCAATCATTTCTAAAAATAATTGAATTAAATTTAAAAAACTTCTCGAATTATTCACCTACACTTAAATAAAGGATTACAAGAGCAGTTTGAAAAGTTTCGAAATTTAATTAAACTTTAATTTTTCTCATTTTTTAGAATAATATAGTGCTTTGGACAATAATTCAATGCACGTAATATGCCAGCAATATATCATAGATCTAAAATGAATTAAATACATTTTCGACTACATTATTCAAGAACACGATTTCATTAAAACTATTATTTAGATAGATTTAGATATTATTTCAAAGGCACGACAAAGTGTCAAATGTTTCCATGTATAAAGACCTCTTAGCAGTGAAAGCGAGAATATAATTCATGGTTTTTGGTTGTATTTTATATGACTTTAACGTTTATTTAAACGTATTAAGAAATAAATATGTCCACAACAGCGTAAATATTATTAAGCAATCAAAGTACGCAAAATCACATCATCTATCAAACATTAAATCCATCGCCGATTCTGTAGAATTTTTCCTGAATTCAATCTCCATCTGGAGAGGTACTTAATCTAACATCTAAAAGATCTTAACGCAATTTAAATAGACTCTCAACCGTTCCATAAAAAACATTTCAACTTGGTAGTGTGATAAAATAAAATAATAAATAGCAAGTGGTCTACGGAATCTTGCACGGTTTTATTTCATAGATTGAACTGACAGTATTATTTTTTAAATAAATTGCTTTCTATAGAAGACTAGGTGTCTTAAACTACAATTTAATATCTTCTAATTCACTTTAAATAGGTTTTTGAATCGTCAATTTTGAATATGATGAAAGATCTTTTTTGCAAAATACTGAAAAAAACGAATATATTAATTAATTTTATTGATAAGCGATTTAAATGTTCGATAGGATGGAAAATCAATTTGGCGAATCAAAAAAGTTAATATCTACCTAAATTTATTATATTTATGGACAAAAAGTTTATTAATAAATTTCTGAATGCCAAGATAAAAAATACATTAGTATCTTTCACTGGCATTTTTATTTCATTCAAATTTCTGAATACTTTTACAGTCATTCTTCTTGAAAAAATGAAATTAAAATGAAGACGAACTGGCCTGCGGCTCGCACAGTTAATAAAAAGTACGTAGATTTCACAATTACAGGACCAGAGGAATTGTAATCAGATTGCTAAATCAAATTTGATATTTAAATAATTATGTTGGATAACTTACAAGGTATTTCCATTTCTTTGATGAATTCTTCGAAGAAAACTCCACGCTGGAATGGATCCTCCTTAACTTGAAATATTTTTTTTTGCTTAGAGCTCTAAGTTAAAACGCTATCATTAGCAGAAAAAAGCGCAATTGAAAACATTTAACAAAGAATCCTATTGTTTTCTGTAAACCTGTAATCACTAGGCGATGTTTTCTTGGACAGCTTAACCCTCCGACTAAAATAGAATGTTTTGTTTAAAAATTTGTTTATTTATCTTTCGCATCACAAGAAGATGCTGTACAATACTTTTGTTCTTAACGTTTGGGTAACTAATTCGAAATGTTAGCTATTAAATCCTCTTTTGTAAATAGAGATTGCATGTTTGAGGGGGAAGTGTAGCTTTTATTGGGCAAACTCGTGACTATATTAAATTAGTCAAAGTTGGGAGTTAGCTTCCAATTGAACGTAGGCCATGGCTATAATCAGAGTGTTTAGCTAATCGATATTTGAATAGGCTCTTTTTATTGTGTTGTATATACATAAGAATCCACCTAAAATACTAGTTTATTAAATTGAGGCATTCTTCATACTTCGCAAGATACAATTGGAACTTTGCGAAAGAATTAATTTCGTAGAAGAAATTAGATTGTCCACAAATTTCATTATCTAATATATTTAATTGCTTCGACATTATTTTAAATTCATAAATTTGCAGTTGTATCATTGGATCAGAACATTAATTTTCAACTCATGATTGCGTCGAATCTTCCTCAAAATTCTTCCTCAGTCGTCACATTCAATTTACTTGATTAACTTCTCACACTGAGCTGAAGAATATATAAGAAAATTCTATTAATGATTACATTTTGCCTGGAAGACGGTAGTCACACTCTCGGGGCAAATGTTGTATAAAATTCACAAAATAGGTTTTCTGGAAGAGGCAATGGATGGAGGTAATGTTGCTGATGATGTAACATCTAAGTGCTCCGGAAATTTGAATAAGTCCAACAAGGTATTTAAGTGAAAAAGATAAAGAATTAAAGTGAATAGGGGGTTCGACCGTAAATAATTCACAGTATATTTAACTTTTGAGACTTTTCGTTGATTTGCGATTATTTACACTTACACTTTTCAAACGAGAAATGCGCTGTTTACTTCGGATGTCTATTAGATGTTAATTGCCGCGGAGCTAATGGGATCATAATGGCAATCATGAGACATTTCGATGTCATTAATTCTAATAAACGAATTAGTATGCTTCACTGAAGTAAGCAGCGAAAGCAAACCACTTTGAATTAAAGACGCATCGGGTGAATTGAAACAGGAGGCTCTCCTCACGGGAGCTAAGTTGCGATCGTCAATTTTATTGAATTGCCCTAATTGGGAGAAATTTATGGACGGTCCACCATCCATCTATCTAAGTACTGAAAACATTGCACGCAAATCAATTGAGTTCAATTGAAACAATACGTTCCATCGTCTCCAATATGTTTTTCTTGGGCATTTGCCTGATGTGAAATAACTTATTCGAAAAAAAAAATGGACAGAGGAGACGCCTTTCTGCTTGAGATTTTTCGTCTTATTCCCATTTGTCGACCTGGACGACGACAACTATTATTGGCAAATTGAAATCGAGATGACTATGACCTCCAGTTCAATATTTCGACAATTTACTGTCAAAGAAGATTTCCCTTGTGCAATCTCCTGACGGCGTAACATTTAAAAGATATTATACATGAAACTTTCAAATACTTAATTCTAAGTTCTGATGTCATTGTATTGAGAATTTCCTTTCTATATAAAAACCTTTCTTGATTACCTTAGATGACCTAGCATATTTGGTTTCATTTTTATGCACCATCATACTGAAAAGATCCCGTTGTATGTCCACCTGAGTGCCCTAATATATCAAGGAAGATGATAAATAAAACAATCGATGATGTTAAGGCTACAAAATTTGATTTTTTAGCTCGTCGATATGGTGGTACTCGACCTCGAAATTAAATTAATTATCTCCGTTTTCTGCAGTAAATCTTTATACTAAGTTGTGCACTTTACTTTTATTCTAAAATAAGAGTCTAAACATTTTAAGTTTATTGGATTTTTCACCTAAAATATAGAAATGTAGTTTTAATCTGGATATAGTATACGCATTTATATAATTGCTGTCGAAAATTTAACTAGCTAGTACAGCTGCTAACTGGAAACCGCTCTTTTTACAACGTCAATAAATTCACTCCGCCTTTCATAAAACCATGGCTGTAATAAAAGCAACTAAACCTGCCGTTAGGACTGGTTGGGGCATGTCGTTTTTCTCAAAGGAGCCATCTCCTACTTTTGTGTTGGATAAGTCTCCAGCTTTAAACACATTTGAACTGGGAACACATCCATTTGCAAATAGGAAAAAAATAATTTGAAGTCGTTCCAGCGACCTATATAAGACTTTTGAGGCGCCATTACCACTGGCACATCCCTCAACCACTTCTCGCAACGTCCATACAAATGAAGGCTTCGGGCTGAAACGCGTTAAGTAGAACATGGCATACGCCACAGTGATAAACTTCCTCGCAAATTCAGGCGGTGTGTGCAGAAATTCCACGGCCCTCATGTCAAGTTATTGTTATCTTACACCACCCAACAGCCTTATCCTATCTCCTTGAGGAGGTCGATGCATGGTATCGAAAATCTTAAGCAGAAATTTTGGCTCATATTAGGTGTTGACTTTCTCGGATGCCTGTGGATTCCATTATCATCGGCAATGATAAAATAATAAAAGCGCTCCCAGTGTGTGAAAAAGGCGAAAACGGGTATGTTTTTTTTTCACAAACAGCAGATTTTATCTCTCCTTACTCAATCTTTCCGTTTATTGGACTGTTGAACCTTTTTAAAACATGTGAGATCATTAAGGTTGAAAAGGTTCTATCAATAGATTTTAAGCTTTCGTTCGAGCTGATTTTCTCAAACCTTAAAGTCTTTATACATACAGTTCAATAAATATTCTTTGATACAGTTCCTACAGGCATACTATTATTTGATTGATTAAAAAATCGGTATTTACATTCGGAAGTCTTTAAAACCCACTTGAAAATATTTTTGAATAATTCGTACGAATCGCAAAATCCTGGAAGATTTAAATATTTTATAGCATGTTAAGTTCTCCATACACTAGAGATAACAAGAAAAAACGAACAAAAAAAGGTATATTTTCCATTATTTAATTACATTACATTAGGGCCATGTGGTCGCCAGTAGTCACTTTTTTGTCGAAAGCTGTAACTCAGCCATAGGTGGTGCTAGAATATTAAGATTGAGAATATACATATTGTAGTCATAATAATAATAATTCGCTAATATTTTGTTATTTATTGTAATAACTGAAGAGAAAAGAATATTACAGATTTTTTTAAAAGGACAAAATGACCCACTGTGTACCATGGGGTCGGAACAGTGGTTCGGGATAGCACACAGTGAAAATAAGGTGGAAATTATCACAAAAAAAAACAAGTATTTCCATAATCAATCAGTTTTATTAGATATTTTAATTAAATATTTGCTTGGCTACTTAACAATAGTTAACAGTAGTTAATATTTGTTGAAAATTATTGTCTTAATAATAGAATTTAATATGATTAAGTAATTATTTACCGTTCTAACACACAACACGATTAAAGTTCATACAATCTGAAGTGATTAAAGTTGTGCACGGAATACCTGATGTTTTAGAGGCTTTTCTTACGCAAATGTCCTGTTGTTAACAATTGCAAAATTTGCCTCATATCATCTTCTGTATGTTTCCTGATAGGTCGGGCCTTCTCTGAGCGGGGCATACTGAAAAAAACATAACTCTAATTCCTTACACACCATAGTACAGTAAGTACACAGTTGATCATGATCCACCTTCTACTTTTGTCAATAGAGCCACTGTGGACTCCTTCGCCATTTTGAATTTAAACTAATCTACTATACTTAGTTTCTAATATTTGTAGGCAAATAACGCGTGTAAATAACCTCAATGAATCACATGCAATAGCGAAAATAAAACCATAAATGGTTTTAAATGGTTAACCAAATGGAAATAATAATGGTTAACCCATGATTTCTTACCTTAAAATCATTTTTTTTTTTAACCATAAAACACAAATTTAAGAATACCAGTTCTTCATAATAATTAAATATAAGAAAAAATAATTAATTATATTAATAAAAACTAGGGCACTTGTATCTACAAACTGGTATGGAAACACTTCTCGTTATTTATTTATTTATTGATTTTTTCATTAATTCTGATTACTCGTCGTGAACTGACTGCTCAAAAGTATGGGCGCACTGGAAGGGCTTCCAAGTTACATCGGGATCTGAAATTGAATATCTCATATTGAATAATCCTAGCAAAATTCAATAGTGTTTCGACTCTGTTTTCAGTGAAAAATTTGAGATGTTTCGCGTCGAATTAAAAATTAAATGGATAAAATTTCCAATAACTTTTACGACATAGACATTCACAAAAACAAATATAAAACTTTTTATGCGCTTAATCCATAAAAGATCAAAAACGGAAAAAGTAAAGATTTCTAAAAGTTTTATTTAATTATAAACCTTAATTTTATTAATTCTATTTCGTCTAAGTAAAAAGATATATCAACAAATGAGAGGTATAAATGCCTTTTGTTAATAAAGCATCCTTCAATAGACCGCTTTCATTTTATCTCTTTTTAAATTTAAAATACGCTTTATTCAAGAGTAAATTAAAGGTGAAAGTAAAAATGAAAGATAGAATATACAAATGCTTGTTAACTATTGAACATTTTTAAATAGCCTCGTATAGCATAAATTCCCATATACCCAAGCATGGAACGTTCTATAAATTTTAAAGTGTAGGTGGTATGTTCAATTGTTTATTCTATTAAAAATTACAAACTTTTAAATTTAACAGTAGGCTGCGATAGCCAGATGAAGTGACAAAGGGTTTATTTAAATTTAAAGGGTTTACTTTTATAGATGCGTGGAATCTCAAGAAGGTTTTAAATATTGCAGAACCGTTTGTCATTCAGTGCACACAAAATAACTTACATAACCGCCCTCTGTTCAAAGGTACACGTTTCTATGTTTCGTTTTGAAATACTGAACACGCAATTCAGAAGTTCCCCCGAGGACTTTTCTACTTGTACAATAAAAGCATTTTATTTGAAATAAATGTAAAACAAGTTTTAAATCTGATTACTTACTTTATTTATTTACTTTTGAACAACAAACGGTAAGAAAGTGTTTGTAATTATTCTCAGCAAATTTCAAAAGTACAGAAAGGTTTTTCTTAAACCTATCGTCTTTATGTTGAAGATACGTAGGAGTACACACGTTCCACCAAATGGAAAATTCCCTCAGTTTTTAGTCATATTGTAAAAATATAATAGTGGTCATAAGGCTCGGTGGTAAAGTTTCTCTAATCCCAATAGAAATGGGAAGACCTAACTTTTGGCGAATTGGCCGTCGAAATGAGTTCGTGATGCTCCTCAATTCAATATTTATCTATTCTAGGTTGTGAGGTTGCCAGGCGAGTTTCATCTACATTTTAGTGAAAGTATAAACTTATAACCATCTATAGTGGTCCAGAAAATTTCCCTCGATACCTATGGTCATTGTTGTCCACTTAGAACGTGTTCCACAGACAGTAGCAATTACTATTCCAATTTTGTGGTAATCAAGTAACAAGATCAAGTTAATTCGCCCCGTTGACCTTAAAGTGTTTTTTTTTGGCCGTTCTATTGACATGTGTTTTCCGTAATATTATTTTTACTGAAGCTAATTATAGACACCCTCGATATAAACAAAACTTGATATGGACAGTGGGCCTTTTGCCATTTTGACGTATTTTTTCCAGCTGTCTGGCAAACAGATGTCGGATTAAATCATAACATGGGCACCAGCCTTTAGTATTTAGCTTATTTTATCAAGCAGGCAATAATTTACCTTTTTATGTGTCTGAAAAAGCATTGAAACCCCAAGAAATTGTTTACAATTTATGAATCGAATTTATTAGGTGTTGAAACATCCTATGATTTTAATATAAAATCATCTTCTTATCTTCCATTAAATTAGTGGAGTGAATAGTTTAAATGAATAGAAAAATGTGAGATCCGTTGCAGAATCAATTAATTTTATTGACCGTTCTCCAACAATTCGCATACGCGTATTTTAGTATATTTTATGAAATCTCTGAGTGTGTAGCTCTCTAAAGTGAATTTGATCGCTACCTTACTTTTGCCGGCTAATTCAGAATGAAATTGAACTCGAATTATATATTTAGTTAAATTTTTTTATTTTTAAGTTTTAGATGTTATTAAAACACTTGCATTAAATTAAATTCCAAATATATGCAATTCCAAAACCAGAAATTTCAGTAAGTAAATTATATTTATAATTTGGCTATTAAAAAAATGGATTTTGAAAAACTTGTAACTCTGAAAATAATGGTAATGCATATCGAAAAATTACACTATCTTATTCAGTATTGAATCATATTGCTCATTGTTTTTTTTTTTTAATCTAAAAGTGTATTTTGATTGAAAAACTTGTCTGCTTTTGCGTTCTATTTAAAAATGTTTTTATTTTTCAATACTACTAGTGTATTTTATAAAATTCCTTCCGTCGCGCATAAAGAAAAATAAAAGGCAATTAAAAAACCTAAACACCAACAGTTGCAAAAAATGACCCAAGTTTAGTCACAGCGGATGTAACCGATATGATAATACTCTACAAAGGAATAACAACTTCTTCGAATTTTCTTGCAGTTGATATAAGCGATTGCGATATGTTCCCATTTAAGTATTAACGTATTTCAATGTTGGGAAAATTAAATAATTATATAGATTTAAAGTAGTAATAGAATATAAAGTGCAAACTTAATCAACTCCGATTTAATGGAACACCATATTAGAAATGTCAGAGCACAGAAGAAACTAATTAATTAAAAATCAATTACAAGGACTGAATACATCAAAAGTTATCAAAAAAAAAACGTACAGAAGTCACAAAAATTTACATACAAATAAAATATATAAACAATTTATAAATGGATCATACACTCATTTTCATTTCGTTCAGATGAATAAAAAATAGTAATCATTACATATTTTACTTACTGTAATAAATTCTTTAAGCAAAATAAGATTAAAAATATATAAAAATATATACTTTTATATTTCACAGAAATATGTCGTCAATACCGAAAAGAGTGGCGAAATTCATGTCATAGTTCAGGCAAGTTAAATTAATAAATTGCATAGTTAACGTGAAATATTTACAATTATTTTAAATTTATTTAAACTGTAGGGTGATCTGGCACAACAGGAGAAGAGGGCAGTTTTCCTTACAGTACATGACCTCGGATGCAATCGTAAAACTTTCTCTTTTCTTAAGTTCTGCGCTAGACTTTTAATGGCTTGAAATCTATTATATTTTTAGATACCTCATTTCAGGAGTTTGTAAACAGTCCATGTATGACAGAGATCAAAGAGCGGTCTTGTTTCATACATATAGATGTTCCAGGTCATCAAGATGGAGCTTCTGCTCTTCCAGAAAGGTAAGTCTAATCGGTATTCAAATAAAATTATGCTCCTAGTTAAAGTTTTGGAAGAACTTCTCTCGATTTTTGATATTTTCGAAATTTGTAATCATATATTTTTATAGAACCATTTTTAAAAGCTTTAAAGAGTTAAATTGAATAAAAGATATCGAAAAAGACAAAAATTTTTAGTTTGGTTAGTATTTCAAACAAAAAGAAATAATATAAAAAATAACATGTATTTACTATAATTTTCTTAATTTGTTATGAGTTCGCTCTTTACTTCCCAAATCCCTTTTTTCTAGAATTATGCTAGTATGCTCCTCTCCCTACGATTCTCTAATTAAAATTCGTAAATGTCTAGTTTTCAGTTCCCAACACTTCAGACCTTAGGAGAGGACCTTATAACCGTTTTAGACTTCTTGCACGTTAAGTATGTCATTGGACTAGGTGAAGGTGCCGGCGCCAATGTCCTAGCACGGTTCGGTCTAGCCCATTCGGCACGTTGTCTCGGTCTCATTCTAATTAACTGCACAGGAAGCGCAGCCACGGTTCTTGAGACCTTTAAAACAAAGGTGCGAACAAAATATCTACTAGTAAAAGATATAACGAGTATTTCCCACAGTTCATCAGTTGGAAAGGTGATGAAGTAGCTCAGTCCGCAGAGGGCTTCCTAATGTACCATAAATTCGGACATGTAAGTATGTTTAAATTTATTTAAAAATTGTTTCTGTTAAACTCATATATTGGCTCTTATTGGTCTAAATATAATAAATTGGAAAAATCACTTCATGTATAATTTGTTCAAAATTAAATCTTCATAAATTAAATTTAATTTCAACTAATTGAACAAAAAATATTGTATTTCTTTTTTTTCATTTTACATGCTGACGCTCGACTAAACAAAATGAAAATTAATTACCTGAAAACGACAAAATTCTTTTGTGTTAAAATTAACAAAATTAAAAATATTGTATTTTACGAAATATATAATTATATATTGTATAAAAATAACAAAAAACCAACCAAATCTAGTTCATTGAGGTACGAAAACTATGTCCCATTTATTTTTTGTGCTTTGCTCCTAGCAAGTGTGATACGTTTTTTTCCTGTGATAAGCACTGTGGATTTGCTTCCAATTGCCCAAGGAGTAACTTTTACCTTAGGTCTTAAAACGCTATACAAAGAATTTTCAATTATTTCTCTTTTTTATCTATTTTATCTACAAAAATTTCTCTTCATACATATTTTCGTTTTTACTATTTTTAGGATGCTAGAAATCCTTGAAGAATTTTAGGCTGTATCCAATTATTTTGTTTTAATGATTTACCTTCACACTAGTCCAATGCACCAATACACCAGCATATCAGTTTTAAAAGCAATTTCATGCATGTCAAAAATGAAGAACAGCAAATAAAGTGCTCCTAGTTTTAAATCGTGTGCTAAATTTTTGAAGCCTCTAATGATGTCGAGTAAGTCGACTTTTAGTATGTCAGCAATTCCACTTGCTTCCATTTTTACTATTGCTACTACTACTATAAGCTTATATTCCCACATAATATTATATATATTTACTAATTTTCCTTTGTATCTAATTAAATAGCAACTCGTTGGAGACAATCCAGATAAGGAAAAGATAGTAGCTGAGTATCAAAACCGACTCCGTGGATCACTTAATAAAAAGAATGTCAGCCTCTACGTTAAAGCATTCATGAAGTAAGTATAAATTCGCCAATAATCGGTAACTTTCAATAAGAATATCAACTTAATTAATTTTTTAAAATATCTCTAAGATGAAAAAATTAAAATTAAAACCTAAAATTGCAATGCACTAAAAAAAAATAAAGTAGTTAAAAAAAATTAGATTATAAGAACTATCTAAAATTTAATTTGATATTGAATTGTTAAAAGTATTACTAAACGTAGACTTTCAAAAGGTGACTTTAGAATACATCGTACACTTCTTTAAATAAATATAAAATATTTCTCCACAGCCGAAAGGATTTATCACTAAAGTCCTGCAAGGTCGATATTCTCCTCATCACAGGCATGTTGAGCCCATACGCAACAGTTGTTGAGAAACTATATCGTGATCTAGGCAAGGAGAAAGTTACAATGCTAAAAATCGAACGAGCAGGAGATGTACTTGCAGATGCGGTAAAAGAATTTTATATTTAAATTGCTAATATATCTTTTCCGGATTATTGTATAAAAATATTGAAACTAAAGTTTTTCACCTTAAATAGCTTACGGTCTACAAGATTAAAGAACCCTACCCTACCCTACCCTACTGATTTAAGAGAAGGCTGATTATTTTTAGGACATTTTCTTATCTTTAGCCAGCTTACCAATATTTTTTTGAAATTCGTAAAAAATATACTTTTTAAATAAAATTTTAATATATCAACTGTATTATAAATTTCAAAAACTCTATATCCCTTACAGCCCGCGAAGGTAGCCCAGTCAATTCTTCTATTCTGCAAGGGCCAAGGTCTGCTCACATCCGTAATCATGCCCGGTGTTGATCGCTCACGAGCCTTCTCCACAAGTTCGGGGGGTTCAATGGATGGCAATACGGGCGGTAGGAAACTTTCGCGTGGAATGTCCATGGAGGAGTACGACAAGCCCAACATCCGACGACTAAGTGTCACCGTGAATAATGACCTCCCGCCGATACCAAAGAAATAAGTAGAAGGGCCAAATGAACCCTACTATTCCTCGTTCGGAGAACCCACAAAGAATTATTTTATGTACACATAAGAAGTTTTGTTACATATATATATATTTAAATTAACAATCATTGTAATATACAGAGGTATTGTTATTATCCTTCTAGAGAAGATGCGATATTTTTACAACTGTCTGTACCTTTTTATTACGCAGAACGAAACGTTTTCGGTTATATCTACTATATTTGTATTCTACTGACACTAGACATAGCATCATTTATATAATGTTTTTGAAAACGCCAGCAGAGCGAACAATTTTTATCTAAAGTAACAAAGCAACTCTATCCCTACCGAAAGTGTTGAGAAAAATTTTCTACAAACGCGTTTTTTATAAGGAAAATAATAATTATACAAAGGAAATAAAATAATTGTTTAAAAAAAAGTATATAAAAAAAGACCAAACCTAAAAATAGGAATCGATCTAGCATATTAAGTCGCACAAAATTGCCCACACTAACTACACACAGTACCACCTCTTAAAAGGCTATACAACTTTTTTACTGAAAGGAAAATATTGTGAACTGCTCACTGTTTCAAAAGACAACATGTTTGCCGCTTTCTAGTTAAAAAAAAAACTATCGGCTATCCCGCTAGAACCACCATTAGTTTCCGTACTATGTTAATCTTTCCTAGCGTTCTGTTTTCATCGTTACATTATTCCGTTTTATCCTCATTTTGAATGTGCAGACACTCAGTGCAAATAAATTTGTAATTGTTGTTACTTTTTTGACTTTCAATTTGCATAAAGTTGAAAAAAGTTAAATGAATTAAAGCAAAATTAAAAAAAAAAAAAAACTGAATATATCAACAGATATCTGTGAACTTACACTCATGCGATCAGATTGAACGAAAAAAAACGGAAAATTATTTAGCGCTTAAATCATCGCATAAGCACCAATTGTATTTTCGGTGACTATTTAATTGCTAAACGGATATTAATCATAAACGAAGTACCATATAAGAGTAGTGCGAATTTTAAATTCATTGTAAATCAAATCAAGGCTAAATAAATATTTATGAAAAATAAAATTTTTTCACATTTGTATTGCATTGCGATTGAATTTCAAGCCAAAATCGCAGTTGTAGAAATGCAAAATTTAACTTAGTTTAATCGATTGCAGAATTCAGTAAGTTTGATTGAACACGTACTTGCTGATTAACATCTAATTTAAAATAAAGAAATTCATCCTTAAAAAGATTATTTATTAAATAATACAACCTCCATTCCATGATTTATTACTACGTCAAGTGACAAGTATTTATTATACAACGAACTTTAAAAAGTCTTTTACGTCTCAATGTCTACAGAATTCGTGTCATCTTCTACTTCCTTGTAATCCCTTTCTAGTGCAGCCAAATTCTCTCTGGCTTCGGCGAATTCATCAGCTTCCATTCCTTCCCCGATGTACCAATGAACGAAAGCTCTCTTCGCGTACATAAGATCAAATTTTTGATCAAGACGGCACCACGCATCAGCGATAGCCGTCGTTGAGGCTAACATTGAGACTCCGCGATGTACTGGTGCGAGATCACCATCGGGTACGACACAGGGTGGTTTACAATTTATACCGACCTTAAACCCTGTTGGACACCAGTCGACAAAACGCACTGTCGTCTTCGACTTAACCGCCGCAATAGCGCTGTTCACGTCCTTGGGAACTACATCACCGCGGTAAAGGACACAGCAAGCCATATACTTCCCTGTACTCGGGTCACACTTGACCATTTGGTTCTCCGGCTCGAAGAGTTGAGAAGTCAATTCGGCCACGGTAATTCCTTCGTGATGCGCTTTCTCTACAGGAATCACTGGGGCATACGAAGCCAATGGGAAGTGAATCCTTGGATAAGGGACTAAATTGGTTTGGAACTCCATCATATCAACGTTGAGAGCACCATTAAACCTTAGAGAAGCGGTTATACTAGACACCACTTGACTAATTAACCTATTCAAGTTGGTATAACTCGGACGCTCAACAGCAAGTCTGCAGTAAAAGACTTATTTGAAAAATGAAAAAGAAATTCTGATGCGTTACCTGTTTTTACAAATATCATAAATAGCTTGGTTATCAACCATGAAAGCGCAGTCAGTAGTATCCAGAGTACAGTGTGTCGTGAGTACCGAATTGTAAGGTTCGACAACGGCTGTAGCAATAGTGGGTGCAGGATACACCACAAACTCCAACTTACATTTCTTGGAAAAGTTTTCACTCAACTTGTCCATTAGAAGTGCTGAGAAACCTGAACCAGTACCACCTCCAAAGGAGTGGAACAGGAAAAACCCTTGAAGACTATTCGACTGTTCGGCCATTCTGCGGATCCGATCAGCTACTGGCTCGATCATATCCCGACCGATCGTGTTATAGCCACGAGCGAAATTATTCGCAGCATCCTCTTTCCCATTTATCAGTTGATCCGGATGAAACAGACCCTTGTATTTCCCGGCCCTTACCTCATCTACTCAAAACGAGGAAGAAGTACTAGTTTGACTCCCAGATAAATTTAGAAGTTTACCTATAACGGTTGGCTCCATATCAATAAAAATGGACCTCGGGACAACTTTCCCATTGTGGGTTTCTGAGAAGAATGCTGTGTAGCAATCGTCCACATCCTTCTGGGGATTCTCAATGGAACCATCTACGCAAATTCCATGCTCTAGACAGTACAGCTCCCAAGTCGTATTGCCAATTTGAACACCAGCTTGACCGATATGCAGAGATATCGTTTCACGTTGCGAAAATACCTAGAGAAAATTTGAGATTAAATTCTTTATTTTGTGAGTAATTTACATGTTACCATCTTCTTTGACTAATTTAATAAGATCTGCGAAATCAGAAATAAAAAACAAACAGACGATTTTATCTTTTTTCCGTCTAAAAATAATCGCAAGTCACAACAAATTTGGTTTTCAAAATTAAAAAGAAACTAAATGATGTGCTCTCTTATGCAATTTCTATAAAATAATGAAGATTATGTCAATTATTTATCGTCTAATGTTTTCATCGCTCATACGATGGATATTTCCTGTTGTACAGTGTTTTAAAAAACTTTAAGTGGAATAACCCCGTGCATTTCCAACTAACGTATTTTAAATTAATTTTGAGATTACGAAAAGCTGACCTCACCCTTCATAAAAAATTTGGACTTTCCATACATTAGCAATGAAGGTTACTAAAAAAAATCCACGCTAAAATTAGATAAAGAAAATGCAGCACGAAATTAATGGTTGCAAAAAATACGTCCTCTAATTTGCGAATTTTTGGTCGTTTTAATTTTGAAAAATAATTTGTCGCCTTTGAATACGTTGAATACGCACTGCACGAAAAAATCGTTACAAATTAATGAACTAAAGCTGAAAGAAGACTACTTATCGAAATGCAAGATGTCGCTTTTAACATTTTGTATGAAGAACCGTCTATTTTGACAATTGACCTCAAAAATGGCTACACCACCGCCGACGAAACCTCCGCGGGGAGTAAAATTCGGAAAAGATGAGGTAAGGAACCGTCGAAGATACCTGGAAATACTGTGGGTGCAAAGTGTGTTTTTCAAAGTCTACTGTCAGTTAGTGTGAACCCAAAGGAATTTGCGTTTAGCGCTTATTTTAATCGGAAAATGGATGGCATTTGTGTCTCCTGCAAGTGTCAGATCAGACTCCAGGGCAGAATTCGGAGTAATACATGACAGGATGTTGTTATTGTGGGAGTACTCATAGAATTTGATAAACAATATCGATGCAATCATCTCAAGGCACCACCCTGACTACATAAAAACTGTTCCAATTACTATTCTAGCTATCGCAAACAATTTCCGGTCAAGTTCCACAAGTAGGACTGCTTTATATTGACCAGAGCGATTTCTACTGACCCTGATTATTCCATTTTTAATCGACTTGCACCAAGGACGAAATTATTTTCTCTAGGCTTATATGAACATTTGCATTACTTTGCTAAAGGCACCCCTACGTGCTTTCACTTACAGCCAGGATGCGGCTTCCTTGTAACAGTCATTAAATCGTTGGGATTCAGCGAAACGAACGAGGAGCGACAGAAGGAGAAACAGAGGATCGAAAAAGAATTTAAGAAGTCTGACCAGAGACTCAACGAGCTAGTTTCCAAGCATGATGAGGACCTGACCCGGGTTCTGCCCTTATTCAGCCAAGTTTCCACACAAATCACCGCAAGTAGAGAGAAGATCCATTCGGTTAAGGAAAATTTAGTTGCATGCAAACAACTCCTTCAGTGCCGGCGAGATGAGCTTAAGAAACTTTGGACTGATGCAGTGCAACAAAAATTCGTTCTTGAGATGCTAGAGCAAATGTAAGCCATCAATCCATACTTGAGTTTGTTTTATTTAAATGTGCATTATTTTCAGACATGAACTACGAAAAGTTCCTCAGCAGGTAACGTCTTACAGTTCCAAGCGGCACTATCTCCATGCGACAAAAAGCCTCACACAGGCCATGTCGCTTGGGGAGGGAGCTTTGCGAGAAGTGGAAGGATTAAGTGATCTAAGAAACGACCTACAAATGAAACGGGCACAGCTCTACCAAAAATTACTGAATGAACTTAGTCGACAGTTGTACCAAAATTCAATTAAGGAGGTGCTTACGAATTTCCAGCGCCAGAGCTCTCATCGGGGTAGCGCTCAGTTCCAAAGGAATTTTATCAGACGGTCCGTGGAACGTGCAGAGGCAAATGCAAAGGTGCGGAAGGCTTTGGTTGATATGACACAGGGTTTCGATGTTGACAAAATCGAGGTAATTGAGGACGCGGACCTACTAGATACTGATCTGAGTACGACGTACTTTATTGCTATTGTCGTTGAGTGCTTCGCTATGCTTGAGAAAGTGCCTGAGTCCATCGAGACAGTAAAAGTGCAAATCCAATCCGAACTGCTACAGATTGTCACAAATACGACACAGCAAGTAATTGCTCTTAGCCTTACCGAAAACGAAGAGAATCCTCTGTTTTGCTTGCTTGATATTATTTTTAAGCAATTCAAATCTGTAGCACAATGCCATAGTGTTCTCTTGAAGAACTATTTGAACGTGATTCATAGATATAATGTGAATGTAAGCGCCTACGATTTAACCGATTTTTGGACTCAGGCCCAGGCAGTGGTAGGTGTTATGGAAGTTGTTCTTTCTACAGAGCATTTTAAACACGAACAATTTTGCAGCTCCAGCTTTTGCTGACTGATTACTTAGATATACAAAACGCTTCATCCGAGGAGAGCAACCAAACTAATTTCACGGAGCCTGCAAGTAGTGTTAACACGTATTTTAACCGAAGGAAGATGCAAGCGTAATTTTTCGAGTACATATGGCGTTTGTTTTATGAACATGAATGATTTTTCAGGAAGAAAACTCTGTTCAAATTTGATAAGGCGTCACATATTGCATCTTATGATGCTTCTTCTGTAAAGGAACACCGCAGAAATCCCTCCGATATGTCGAATGATGAAAATCTCATTCCTAGTGGAACCAATGATAAAAAGCGGGAGAGAATTCTGATTTGCCAGCCTGATCCTTCACATATAAGAAAAATCTACCTTCCACTCATGAATTATGTGCATGAAATAGAGGTGTTCATGAAGTGTAAATCAGGGTAAGTGTAAAAATACATTAGAGTTTCCAGCTATTTGCTTATTTCTCCCTTACTTGTGAACTGTTTTACCATTTGCAGACAGCCATGCAGCTTAAACGCTTTTATTTCAAATTACGTGAAGGATACTTATTTGTCCAAGGGTCATAACAGAAATCTTCAGTTGACAATAGAATCTCTCTCTAAGAATCAAGATGCCTGGCGGGCAATAATAAGTCCCGAGGAAATGAAGGAACTTCATCTCTCCAGGCCTCTGCTGCAGTCGACGGTAATGGTGGAGAAGCGGATAACCGAGACGAAGAACCTTATCCAGGACTTACCCAATTATTCGGAAGATCTCTTGAAAATGGTGTGTTCACTGCTTAAAACTTATAGAGAAACGTGTCAAGCGGCTTATCGAGGCATAGTTCAACCAGATGCCGAAGACAAGCGAATCTACAGCGTCGCCTGGCTGAAGGATGAAGACATCAGCAGATTTTTAAAGTAATTTGTAGATATTATTTATTATTAAATTATGCAAACAATTCAAATTAAAGGACCTTGCCTAATTGGACCGATTTGAAGACTTCAAGTAACCGAGCTAAGCTGTCCAAAAAGCTTCAGAAGGGTAATTATGAGCCTTCAGAGGAAGAAAGTCCTACTCAAATACAACAAAGGAACATTCGAGAGGCAGAGATGCTCACAAGCAATCTCGGAGAGGGCGGGATCACAGAGCAGGAGATTCTATCAGATATTGGCGTGCTCAAGGAGCTTGCTATCCTCCAAGAAAGCATGGAGTGGTTTTCATCGAGGATTTCAGAGTTCGCCAATGATTTGAGGCGACCGATTCTGAATGGTCTCAATCTTAATGCTAGTCCTGATTACACATCAGTTACCATTAAAGATGGAACAATAAAAGTTTTGACGAATTTGGCCCTTGAGTTCGACGAACTGGCCAATACTTGCCTTTTAGTTTTGCATTTAGAGGTGAATAGTTTGGATGTAATTTTTGATTTAGTTTATGCTTGTAAAATATTTTGCAGGTTCGAGTGCAGTGCTTCCACTATCTAAGATCAAGGATGACTGATTCGTCTCACAATTATTTAAGCGGAAAGGATGACATCCTTGAACCAGATATAAAAGTTCTAAAACTTACTAAAGTATTGTCTGAAATGGACGAGGCGTTCAGTTCAACTTTGCATCCTCGAAAAACAAGAGTAAAATTCTGCGACCAATTTTGTACTCGGTACTTTCATTATCTTATTTTTTCAGTATATCTTTGAAGGTTTGGCACATTTAGCAGCGAGAATCCTTATCCAAGCTTCAAATTACATGGAAACAATCGATCAAGCAAATGTCCAGCGCATGTGTCGCAATGCTTTAGCGCTTCAACAAACACTCAGTAGCATTACTGCATCTAGAGAGGTAGCATTGGACCAAGCCAGGAATTTTTACGAGCTTCTTTGTATGGATCCGGATGTAAGTTGTTTAGATATTTTCAATTCGCTATTCTCCTTACCGGATACGGTTCTTGCTTAGGAAATCCTTACCAGCATCGTGGAGAAAGGAAGTCAATTCACAGAAATGCAATACTTGAATGCGTTGCAACTATCGTCTAAGGCGCGCGGCATAACCGACTTAAACACCTTGGCGTCGTACCAGCAAAAGCTGTCTGATATTTTAGGTGCTAAACCATCCACAGGTGTTGTGGTCTGATTTTAGGTTTATCTGCTAATTTTCATTTCGATATTTGGACGGTGACATATTCCCGAAGCATTTTATACTCAAAATCTTTTAAGCTTTAAGAGCGATGCAATAACCTTAGAAGACTTTGTCCAATGCGTTTTGTTTAATGATTAAGTTTGGCGAATTGCAGACGTTTAACAAATGCGAGTCCCGAACTGATTGCTGCAACATGTTTATTTAACCGGAGGTACTAAAGCCGGACCTGCAACAGCACTGCATGAAGAGGAGAATGAAGGAGAAGAAGGATGTCGCCTTATTTGTGTTCACATTGCATTGGTGACCATCTATTGATCACGGTCATCGTTGATGTAATGGCTTCAAAGTTGTTGCTTTTTGTTGCATTTGGGTAAATACTAGTGTAGATAGCAGGGGTTTTATGGAGGATGTAACAAAGAGAAGGTGCGCAAAGTAGAAATCGGATACCGATATTAAATAATCGATGTTATGCAAATATATTTGTAGAACTGTACACGTTACAAACCGTTTTTACTGTACATATAACCAATAGAGCTTTACACATAAGCAGTTCGATAGTGGAAACATTGAAACAATGAAAATGTCTTATTTGTATATATTTAGATCCATAATGTACGAACACAGAACAATAAAGAGCATGTTATTTATCATTTCAACTTGCTTTTTACTCTAGCTTGACTCTCCAAATATTCCCTTGATATTTGCAATAAAAATCTAGATCTAGATAGATAGAAATAAAAAGCTGTCATAGTTGCCCCAAGTTGTGAAGCCTTGTCGATTACTACGTCAAAACGCAGGACGAAATTTGTTCCCAGTATAACGCAGAGTGTGATGCACTGTCTGATGAATTCAATAAAAAAAAAAACAAAATGCTTTATTGCTACTTTAAGAACACTTAATTTTTTCTTCCAGGAGAAAATCCCAAAAAATGATCAGGGACCATCGTTTATCTCATCCACTTTAAGCTTATACCGAATATTGAACATTAAATTTCTAGGTCCTTGCAAATACCTCTTTTTTCGCAATTCAATATCTTGTACGAATTTCTCCAATATCCTAGTCACCTAGTCACTTGGCTCGCTTAGAAAAAGGCTCAAATTGAATTTCTAGTAATGGGTAGGGAATTTCTTTTTGTATTTGCAGAAATCTAGCCATAGTTTTTATAAAAAAATCCGGAAACAAGTAAAACTCAAGAATAATTTTAAAGTTTTGTGTTGTATTCTTACTTTAATTTTTGTAATTACAATAATTATTAATAATATATTTTTGCTTAATAAATTTTGTGTTCATCTCCGTCTTTAGTGGAATAAATTAAAAATAAACGAGAAACAAAGGAAACGGATAACAACACGAGTTCAGCGAAGCGTTTTTTTTTTTTAATAGAAAAGTTGGGATATTGCTAATGCGTTACAAGGATCAGGTAAGGATGAGCGAGAACACGTCAAAATAAAAGTTCAAGACAAAATATATTTCCAAATGAGAAATGTATCCTTAACGAATTCTTAACTAACAGAGGAGGGATGAATAGTGGATTATCGATTGTGATAATCATTGGAAAGCGAAGGGTCGCTTGGGCTGGGCACTCCCTTTTAGGGGACTCTGAACTAGAAGAGATTAAGTAGTTTTTTAGAGGGCTATCTGAGAGACAACAACAATCTTGGCATGTCTTCAATTTAAAAATTCTAGAATAATAATATACGGCGGCTGATGTTTGGATTTTATCGATGCTAAGGGAGCTGCTGCTGCTTCTGCTGCTAAAGGTGGCGGCGGCTAATCAATAAAACTTTGTTCTACACAAGCTTTCACTCGTTTCTCATACTCCCGACGATTTTCCTTGTATAGTTGGGCGGCTGTTGAATTTGCCGGTGAATTTGGATTTGGATCACTTAATAAGGACTGCAAATGGGATGATATTGTAACAACTAGAGCAAAATTATTCTCAAAACCAATTACCTGTATTGATGTTAATATTGCAGACACATCGTATGTGGGGCTCCATCGGTTTTGTAAGATATCCAGGCAAATACCGCCATCGGCATACACATTCGGGTGAAATACTTTAGACACAAAACGTACTGTTGGTGGTTTATTTGGATACTCTTCGGTAAATTCTATCGTTAACTTAAAGGTACCATCCTCAAATGGAGTATCGTGTGGACCAAAAATCACAGCATTCCATATCATGATGTTATTATCTGTAGGAGCTCCAGAGACTCCAGTCGGTGGATCCTCTTGAAGTCTGAAAATAGGAATTGTATATGTATTATCTAATATTCTTTTAAAGATTTTAATGTAATGTTAAAATATGGACCTAAATATTAGCCTCTTAATTAAACTCCTAACATTATTCCATAATCTACATACTCCTCCGTTAAAATTTTATAAGAATAGATTTTGCTCTGTCTGCCTTGAATTAACTCATGCAACTTAATTCTGGATTTAAGCATGTATCACTACACTAATAAAAATTAACTCTACATATGGATTATAATTAAAGAACTACCTATTTCGTGGGTCTGTTGGAGCCCCAGTGACTTTAATACGCGCGAAAAATCATGGAGACTTTGTGGGGTTAATTGTACTAATGTAGACATCTAACCTTCTTTCAACACAAAAAAGTAATTCAGGAGCATTTCTACGAGCTTTCTATGGAATTTAAATGTACGCGACTGCATATCTCCTTATGGGGCGCCTCGTCTTATTTATTAGAGTTGGATTGGAACTTTTAGGATACTTGTCCAACCTCGCCTCTACCATAGTTTTCTTCGTAAAAAATCAAATAAAGTCTCCGATATACAATTCCAGCCATTAAATTATTTTATGATCTTTAGAATCTGAGCTCTGCTCACTTCTCATTTCCACTGAACAACTTTATTATATTATTTTGTGTTCTTTGTAATAGATAGTGACATTGGGGCATAAAGCACACTATTAATATAGACAGAAGTTTATTGTAATCGTTGAAACCAGTTTTTTTACAAAATATAATTAATCAGCGCTCTAAAAAGAAATTCAAGTCATAGAATATTTCGTTTTTATTATTTTTGTTGTTATTATTTATGTATATTATTGTTTTATTATTTTGTTGTTAAAGGTTTTCTTTTAAATGGCAAAAAAATCATTACCCTTTGGGAAAATAGAAACTTAACCAGCCCAGCTGTAGAGAACCACTATGAAAATTGTGATAAACTCTCGCTTTTAATTGCTGTTCCCTATTGCATTAAACGGCTCCGTCTTTTGCTTTATTGATTTCTAATTTGCAGGCAAGTGCGTTGTGTATGCAACGCAGGTAGCACAATCCCTGAAGGTGTTATGATCAATTGTGGCAGCTTCGTTAGCCAACGCTATTTTTAGTATCGTCGTTTACACACGCGAATCCCATTAGCTCTGCCCGTTCTGCTTGCTCTGGTATTGTGAAAGCCAGCTACACGGACGATCAATGTCAAGCGTATGTGCCATCAGTGGAAATCTCGATTCCCAATCGTCTTTTCTTCGCGGCTGACTCCTCAAAGCGTTCTCTTGCCTTGCTAAGTCGCATCTATTCCCGCCAACAAAAAAGCCACGGATCAAACTTTGCCCAGCTGATACAAAACTCACGGCATCATGGGATGAATTGTTTCTGATTTCTCCGACACCAAGTTCAAACCGATACTTTTTTTTCAAATATTTTTGTTGTACTTGTTGCTCATTGTGTGCATTAGAAATCAGGTGTGCGCCTAAAATTGGCATCTATCCGTGGGACGAATGACGACACTTTGTGTGATCACTACAGTTCGCAGTCGCAGTTTCATATCTGCCTTGGGTAATAAATAAACATCGCGGTTATTTGCCAGCCTGCGTCTCGCTTTTCTTCATACCTTGCTATCAGTAAAAATACACGCAACTTCACTGATTAGGCTTATCAGTCAGACAGAGGAACATCTCTATCTGGGCTCACTCATTTGAAGTAGGGGTTTTTCTGAATCGTGTTCGTTTTTCTATCACTATGATGAAATTCTAGAATCGTCACATATTTAAATAAAAAATTGTGAAATCATCACACTCATCTCGTGGCAGTAATGTATTATATTGAAATTAGTTTTAACTTTAATTACACTAGTCTTTTTTTTATGAACCCACTTTTTATAAGATGCAAAAAAGTGGAGTACCCCGGAGAATTCTAGCGAGTTTTACCTGTAAAGATTGATTGATATGATTCTTTTTTTTCAAAACGTTGGCAGACTATCAAATTTCTGTGTTATCATCAAACAGGGTCTTTGAAATTTATCTATCTATTTCGTTATCTCTGATAATAAAGAGAATAAAAGTTTACTTCCTTCTATTTATTTTTTTCTGTTTCTTCACAAATGATTGTTTATTTCATAATAATTTTTTTAAAATGATTGTTGTTTGAGATTTTGGTTATTTTTTAAACAGTAGCCGAGTTTCCGTAACCAATTTGCTAAATTATGTTTTTAAAACACCAAAGATAAAACACGTATTTTTTATCTTACTTGATCCAACTTTTCAATTTTAAAAAAAGCCCACGTAGAGGAAATTTCCCATTTCCCCGATATGTAACAAAGAAACAAATATTATAAAAAGGCTTGTAGACTGTTGCTAAATCTAAATCTCCGAATGGAAAGATTTTAGAATTCTTGAAAATTCTGTAGTCCTGTAAGTGAAGTAGAAAATCATATATATAACACTTAAACTGAACGACTTTTCCGTACTTTGAACTACATAAATAACATTTTAAACAAAGAACACATGTAAGCAGATATCGTAAAAATGCAATTATTAGAAAACAACAATTCTCTTTCTTTTCTTTTCTTTAGGGAGTTGGCAGAGCAAAAACGAAACCATGCGTCAAGCTGTTAAAACGTTAGCTTCTTAGTTTTTTTAGACCCAATCTGAATTTCGAGATTCACGTGCCCAATGTCTGCCGGTATGACGTGATCCTCTGATGCTCTCCCGTGCGTGGCTCAAAAACGCAGAATCTTCGCCTCAATACCCGTGTGGTCATTAAAGCCGAGGAAGAATTCAATATTATGCACCGTGTTTTTTAAATGGCGCTACTGAGATGCTTCGACCAGAGTACATTGCCCGGGTTGGACAGATTTTTCGCTCAAAGTTGCTCCTCTGCCTCTAGTGAGCTCTATTTAAATATCCAAAACAGTTTGATATGAATATCCTGCCTAGATAAAACGAAACAGCCGCAAAGTGCGATTAAGTCACTGTTTCTTTGTAAACCGCAAGTTGCTTATACTAAGTGAAACTGTTGGAAACTACTTTTCTCATGGAAAGGTAAAGTAACGCAACAATTTCAATTAATTGTTTCGCAGCAATCTTCGAACCAAAACAAAATAGCAGTAAAACACTTAAGACCGTCTGGGACGAGGGGAAGAAAATAGAATTCAATCTCACGCGATTCTGTTTTCTAGGTCGCGGACGGTTCTCTTCTTCTTTTCATAACGGAGCGGCTCCGCAGTTGAAAAATCCGATCGCGGGCGCCGCGCCGGGGGAGGGGGCTCAGCTGTGTCGCACCTTCCCGTGCGCACGAAAACGTAAAACAAGAACTTTTCTGCCGATTGAACTCAGATTAATTTGCATGAAAGTGATCAGCCAAAAGCGCTGTGCTCAGGCTGCCACAAAGGAGAGCCTCTGAATCATGGGCATATTTTCGCAACATGACGGGGGCAGGTTGTCTAACTCACTTCCGTCCGGAGAGCGCTGCCTTTTCCAGAAAGTCCAGGGAAAAGTTACAAATAGCTGGTGAATTTGGTTTGCAACAAAGAAATACCTTTTAAAGTCTCTCATAAGTCGCCGACGGGCCGGGGTCGACATTTTCCTCCTCCTTCAGATGGCCTTTCCTGGTTGTGGCGAAGAAATCCAATAACTTTATGCAACCTGCGTGTGCTCACTCAATTTCCACTGCTTTATCTCTTTGGTGCACGGCTCAAAGACGAAAATCATGCAATGAGCGACTAAAATGCGAGCTTTCCACTGTCATACAATTAAAAAAAAAGAAATATATCCTCTCGAATTAGCACGACTTTCTTGCTTTTGATCACTGATTTTCGCTTTGCTTATCTCTTTCACGAGAAATTTTTTTTGTTATGGCGGCAGCAGTTTTCCTCGAATTGTCAAAAATGAAAATAAAAATTTTAACAGTGACTCCTTTATCACACAGTTGGTTCACCGTGATCAACTGGCAATTTAACCAATGGAAATTCGGTTGATCCTCTGCAGGCGTTTTGACTTGCAAATTACGAACCCGAAACGATCGAAATCTTTCGCTAGCTCATCACCACACGCAACCTCGCACTATGTTTATACGGGAACTTTAGATCCAAATTTTCAGAGTTTTGTGTGGACGCTTCCAACCCGCACCCCCGCTAATTGTGCTCCGTTGTTCGGAATTAAATGATCGGACAAATGCAACTGCTCTGCAATTACGGAAATCTCACCGCCCTCCGTCTGCCCTACTACTGAAAATGAATTTTCCGTCAATCAAAATGGCCATCGATTTGCACGAACAGCGTGGAGAGACCGTACTGCCACATAAGTGGAGAGCATCGTCGCCGTAAGAAGAAGATAAAAGTCATTTCTGCGATAGCCAGGTTAGATCTACAAATTGCATTCTTTTTCCCATCTGCCGCAAAACACACCACAGTTTTTTCTTGACTCGAAGTTGTAAGACCTTACTGTACGTATCGTACTGTCCACAAGTCAAAACAAGTTCATTCAAAAACACTTTTAACGTTCTGTTATTTCAACAAGGTCACAAATTTCAAAGAAAAATTTCAAAAATTAAAATTATATAAACTTTCGATATTCAGAATTCTCGACAAAAACCGAATTTCTCCCACGTCGCTATTTTTCGAAATTGTATAATCGCCATTTTCCCTTATTTGCGTAATTAATTGAAGGTAAGAGCCCAAAATGCATGATTTAGATTTATATTTTATTAAAAGATTCTCTCTTTTGTACATGTATGTGACCAAATACGCAGGATGTTCCAAGTATACCCCTCAATTTGTCTCAAGGGTTAAAACTGGTAGCAAATTTATCTAAATATAATTTGTAATCGAGAATACTTGGAACTTCCCTTATCATACTCTTGTAAAAACGACTTGTCCTTATTCCTAGTTGTTGGCATTATCAACATTATTGCCTTGTAAGTTTCGAAAACGATAAAAATGTGTATAAAAAACGGATGGACTTTAAAACTACTTGTGCTATGGAATGAGTTACTTAAGGCATTAGAAGCTCAATATTCGGATTCTGTATCAACACGAAGATTTGATATTGGGAGTAGACACAGAGCCAACAATAAATCTGGTGGATATATTTATATAGTAATTTTCATAAGAAACTGATTACTGCAATTCTTACATTGTAAGCCATCCATATCCAATTCATCAGGCAAGCGAACGTGGCTTCAAGCTGAGGAATTATAAATTGAGAAAGGAAAAATATATAAGCAGCAATACTCACGTAAATGTAGTACCCTCCTAACAACCACAACCCAAACACTAGTTGGAATAAAATAGCTGTACCAGCGAGAATTAGCCACGGCAACAGCCAGCCTCGAACACTGCAAGAAGGACGTCACTAATCGAGAAGTGAATTACCGATTAATTATTCACCTGATCTTAATTCCGTAATACAGCATATAAGAGGCTATTATCAGTAGTAAAAAGTAAACTATGAATAGTCCTCCGACGACCTGCATTGAGTATCTGATGTCTGTTTCGAACAGAGGTGAGGCAAGTTGGGAAGACTCACCGCCATCCAGCATATATGCAATCTGAAAAACAGTGTGTGATTTCCACAGTCAGGAAAAAGTTGTGGGAATTACCAATGTTATTAAAACAACCGAGATAGCCGCCGAGTAGAATGCAACAGCATAGCTACCCGTCTTCACGGAATTAGTCCAAATGCAGGGTGACCAACAGGATTCCAGAACAACCATTTTGTAAGCTTTAATGAAAAATGTAGTAGCATTATAAGTGAATATATATAATAAATTTTTCAGCTGGGAGGAATTTTATGGAGGGAATTCTCGGGTTCCCTTAAAATGCTGTAATATCACCCAAATAGTCAAATCAATTTGTGTTTAACATTATGTGCCTACAAATAGTAAAACTACGCGAAGACTCCAAACAAGGAGGGAACAATATTGTTAAAAACATTAAAATATAACTAATTGTTTAATTAAATGATTCAACAGGTTGTGGGAAGGCACGCCCTAATCAGTGCGGAACGTACGATAAAAATATCTGCATTTGCGCTCTACTTCACCTATTCACTGCAAAACCAAGGCATTCTTTACCTAAAGATTTACTTGAATATTGCACTTAACGCACTTATTTCGATAAAAAAGCAGGGAAAGTTTAATTTAAAACAAGTAAGCAGGTCTGACAGCACACAAGATCGTAAACAAATAAATTGTTATAGCGCGTGAAGTTAGCAGCGCTTAACCATGTATATAATTCATGTTCAAATGCAGTGGGCGCGAAGTTAATTCAAGTGAATTAATTAATTACTTCGGTTTCAGATATCCCATTTGTGAATCTTTATTAGGAGTTCATGAAAAAGCTACATACAGCTTATAGCTTTATACGCAACTTGAGGAGGAAAAGGATTACCCGAGTTTTGGAAACAAAAGAACGAATATCTAATTGTAATGAAAAATCCCTTTATCTGCAGTCTACTTTTATTTCACACTATTTGGTATTTAATGTATGAGTATTTCTCTTATAAACTACAATAGCGTATCTGCTAGATAAACTTCAATTAAAAACCTATTGTATAATCGGTCTAAAAACAAATACTCGACCTTAATATTCGAGTATTTCAGCAAAATCTTTGGTAGGCATGTGTAAATATATGTGAATGTATAATAAGCGTGGATCGTAGTGGGTGGAATAGTTCCTTAAATGCACTGGTCATTGCCTCTTGCCTGTAAGAGGCAAACGTTGCAATTATAATAATGCCATCAATGTTACGCCATGAGAATCTCTATGTTTGGATCAGCAACAGCCAAAAGTATTTGATATTGCGAAAATACACACAACCAACAGTAAAACTATAGAATAAACCAGTTAGGAATTACAATGTCTGTTATACAACAATTCCTTCTTACATTATATGCCATCCAGAGCCAATTAATTAAACTAGCAAATGTTGCTTCAAGCTAAAACAACCAATACTTAATTGAAGTTATAAAATACAATTGAGTAATTACTCACGTATATGTAGTAGCCTCCGATCAACCATAGTCCAAAGATGAATTGAAATACGATAGCTATTCCTGCTAAAAGCAGCCATGGTAGGAGCCAACCACGAATGCTTAATTTTGAGTTATTTAATAAATGAATGGTTAACAGTATAATAACATTTACCTATTTTTAATACCATAATAAACTAGATAGGAGGCAATTATTAAAACAGAAAGGAAGAATATAAACAGCCCTCCTACAACTTGCATTGAGTACCTGATATCTGTCTCAAATAAAGGTGATGCAAGTTGAGAGGATTCTCCACCAGCCATCATGTACGCTATCTACGAGATAAAACAGAAAACATAGAAATTAAGCCAGTATTTTTTACGAAAACTATATCAAATATTTCAAGGTAGCCAAAGTATGAAAATTCCTAAGGATCGACGTCCGCATTGATTCCTTTCCCTTTTCCAGTTTTTGATAACGTTCTTCATTTAATTCGTTTTGGATTTGTCCTGTTCAATTAATTAAGGACTTTGCTCCCTTAGGGGATTTTGACCCATAGTTATCTATAATCTATCTAAATATTGAGAATTGCTTCACCATTGTTATCAAAACAATTGAAAGTGCTCCTGTGTAATATGCCACCGCGTAACTCCCGGTTTTTACAGAGTCTGTCCATATAAACGGTGACCAGCATGATTGTAAAACAACCATTTTACCGGCAAGTTAATTTTGTTTTCAGCAAAGCCGACATTACAAACCACCAAGTTTAGAGCAATCGTGACACTTGTTTCAAAATAAACAAAGTGGTCGGAGTGGATACATTTGAAGTTGGCGACAAGTGGGCAAGTAACTAGTTTTTCAAATTGAGAATCGATTTTTTTATATAAAGGTGATAGTGAATTTCATAAAATCAAATAACTTGAAGTTATTTGGTCCAAAGGAGTGTATTTATCTCTAATGGGATAGAACAACATTTTGATATTGCTTTTATTGGTTTCTTTCCGCGAATAAGATGGTTTGCAACTTTGCTTTATTTGGGCATCAGGATTTGCTAGCTATCATAGTTCAATGAATTCCAAGTAAATTTAAAACATATATTAAAGAAATCGCTAATTTGGGTGGAGGGGCAAGAGAAATGATACGATACAAAATTAATTGCATACCCGGACAGACTAATGAATATTCTTTTAGATAGGAGAGAAATACTAGCTTGGTATAGAACATCACCTTAAAAAAATTATAGTGGTTCATTAAATTTAATGTAAGTAATATCTTGTTATATCCAAAGAAACCACATAAACTTTAATTACATATACTACATTAAATACTTTAACATTTTTATATAAGACAAAGGGAAGTTAATTAAGATTCGTATTAGGGCGGGAAATAATTCCGTGACCTTGATCTAGATCATTATCACAATTGAGCATTTCAAGACGCTAAGTTCGTCCATCTGCTGCATAGTGGGCCCCATGCTTCTTGTATAATTTATTTTTAAAAGTTCTTACAGAAACCACTCTCCAACGATAGAAGAAGCTAATAGGGTCACGCAATTAGCAGATGATCCCTAAAATTCAATTGATTTCTTCGTAGCTGATATCGATCACAATCGAGGAGATTTGTGTCTGACCCAAAAATAGACCAGCAGTTGGGAAGTTTCTAAGAATCAAAAAGAACACCTACGAATTCTGGGTTGTTTTAATTGCTAGCTGGATAAGCTCGGTCAATTAGATTTACTGCAACGGTTTTGTTTCAAAGAAGTAAGAGAAAAATTATTAATTTTTTTTGCATACACCTAATTTGAGAAGAGAGGAAAACAATTCAGTCTTAATTTATTAAGGAATTTAAAAGTGTAATCTATTACATTTCCTTTGAAGTTTTATTGTCTCTTATATTAGAACGCATCACATTTTTTTATTAGTATCGTCATAGTATGACTTTTAAATGTTCTGTGTGATTTGCGTTCGTTGGATGTTTGTGCACGTAACCCTGAAGATTTTGTTAACATTCTTTTGTAGAGGATCCCTCCTTCCGCTGTGTTCACCTAATGATCATCTACTCAAACTCAACTTTTGCTAGTGGACGCCGTGTGGGTCAGCCACTCGTTGAATTGTAGGCGACTGTCCTCCTGTGGATTTTGTCACCAGCAAAGCAAGGCGCAGCGCAGCGGAACGTGGTACGAACGCAGCACAAGGTAAACAATGCGATGCATGATTCCTTTCTACGTTTAAACAACGCATTGGCGCTCAACAGGTGTAAATAGCGAAATAGGGACCTTTGTTAAGCTAACAAAACCACTTTCGATTTTAAGTCCCGGCGCAGAAGTCGCACGGTGTCTTCAAATTAAAAAAGCGGAAAAAGTGGTGCTTGAGTGCTTGTACCATGGCGAGTACCCACAAGACGTGAAATTGGTTGAGTTATATTACGGCGAACATTCCGCGCTATTTTGTCACCAAATCACGAGTGGGTGGATGGGGATTACATAAGACATGCTTTAAGTGAAATGTACTAGTAGGAACTCGCTCTGTGATCTATTTATTTTATTACTCGGCTTTGCTTGCGACTAATCAAGCGATTAAAATTCCGAAATGATCAAATAGCTTCAAGGGTCCGGATTTATTGGACCATAAGTAAACTACTTCCTTCTGAGCGGGGCTCACATCTGTACGACGATATACACACACCTGGAATGTACTGACCGTGGTTAATGAGCTAATCTTGTTTGAGATTTTGTCCGACGACTTTATAGCAAGCGCATTTTGTCCAGTTTTATGGTTTTCAGACGAAACAACAAAAAACGCCGTCTGCATTAAGAATTTGGCGACGACGTTACCTTTTAGACGAGAGAGTGGCATCGTCATGGTTCTAAGGGGCCCGCAAGCAAGATTCAGATTAAATGTTACTTGGAGTTACTCCTAATGATTTATCGATGTAAGGTTGTTAAAAAGAAAAAGGTCCATCCCACTATCTTAATTCGAAAAAACATGTTTCTTCATTTGTTAAACTGAAAAGAGATAGAATTTTATTCTGTGTTATTTATTAGTCAATTTTTCTCACATTTGAAGACTTTAGATGACGACTAAAATAGATAATAACAAGCATGGCTATTAGCATTATTTTTTACAAAGTACATGGTAAAACATATTACTATAATCCCTTTTCTTCATTGTATACTATATTATGATAAAAGATCCTCAAAATCTATCTGAATTTTGTTTTCACAGGTAGTTAGCTTAAAATTCTGACTATAAAATGGGCTTAATTTGTTTGTCTGTTATATGTATAGGTCATAAAGCTTGTTTGTTTGTCTGTTGCGGATTACCGCGAATGCCTGCCAACCCTGGTATGGGTATGATCCTTTTGGAGCATATTTGCGGTCAGAAAAATGTCAACCATTCACATAGCATGTGAATCTTCTTCATTCTCTTTCCATGGCACTAATGCTGTGCTTGCCATTCTGTGGTCTCCGTCTTTCAAATAAAAAAAAAGCTTGCATCTTGCACATCTAGAAGAAATCTCAGCACCCCGAGAGCTCCACTTAAACCATCTTCACACCTTCTGTCGCATTGATCTTGTTTTCATCTTTCAGCAGAGAAAACCTGCTCGCCGAAAGACTGAGCACTGGTAATGGCTAGAGGTGCAGCAGACAGTGTGTTCCTTAAAACCTAAAAGATGCATCCCAATCCTAAAAGTGAAACTATCGCAATCCAGCAGTTTCAGTCTTTTTGTTCTGGGCTTGTTCTTTGATCGGGGAAATGGCGACGACGACGACGCTGCCGCCAACGACGACTCCGGTCCCGCTCTGGGACTGCATTTCCAGCAGTTTGCACAGCGCTGTGCAGGCTATCTAGTGCGAGTTGAGATTCACCAGGTTCGGCTTTGGGGTCGTCTTCGTCGTGTAATTTTTAAGAACCTAATAACTAGAGGCCCCCGGTTTCTCGAGCGGAGTAACGAGACCGCTCTTTCGGCTGCAAGCCCCATGCGGCCGTGTAATGATATACCGCCTTCACGCGGAGCCCCCAACGTGCGCTGTTGAGGCCCGAGCACGGAGCTTATATCGTTTCATTGCTATAAAAGTTTCCTTCGCTTCCACTGAGCTAAATTCTCCGTCTTGTCTTGGACGCACACCGACGTGATCGGCGGAACCCGGGCCGGCCACAGGGCCCCAAGAAAATCGCTGAGCAAGCCAAGTAGAAGACGGAGCACGGGGAGCATATGCAAAACAAGAAAAGCGGCCGCATCGCTGAGATTTTAGTCGCCTTACTGCTCTCGAACGACAAAGTCGGGAAGAAATTCAGACGAGAGTATCTTTCTAGATGTCCAGTTTGTGTCCAAATTCGTATGCAAAAGTAAAGGAGTAGAATCCATTTTTGTTTTCTTTACTTAAATCTATCTATGGGATTTCGGTTAATATTTGCGCAACTTTTCCAATTCCACCTGGATATTTGGGGACGTGCACTGAAGCTGGACGCGACTGATCGCTGGAACCCAGGAGGAACCTTTGTGCATACAAGGGTTCATGCTGGCTAATGTGCGATTTGTAAATGTGTTCCTATAAAAAGTGTATGCGATCCTCAAGTGGTCAAGTGAAGGCAAATTAGTCGTTTGAGTGGCTCTGTGCCTAAGTTAAGAAAGTGTTGACTACCCGCCGAGTTGTCGTTGATGACTGGATGCATCCTTCCTTCATCCGCTCGACGCTTCCGTCGCCTTCCTACACCTTCGTCATCTCTACAAATGCCTTTTGATGTAAAAAATTCTGTTGAGTAGTTTGTTTGGTGTCAAGTGCTGTTGGATTTAAGGATTTTCACCTTACACTTCTAAAGTAAGTATAAGCGGCGATCTTACTATGCCTTTTTTTCTTATCATTATTTCACTTCTGCATGAACGAATCTCACCTACTATCGTTTATGCAGACCCCAGCAGCATTGGCGTCCCTTTAGCAGGCAAATAAATTTACTGTCTTAAAAGCATAGGATGATTCGTCTGGTGGTCTAGAAATGTGTCGGTATGTCTTGTGTTCTGGTGGTAGTAATCTTATGGTGGTTGATCTAAATCTTCGTTGCATTAGCCTTGGAACATGTCTACAACTAGCAACAATACGGACAGTGGTGGACGTTAAGTTCACAATAAGTCCATTCTCTGCACTCTGAAAAGTCTTATAGTTGTATTTTACTGCAGCAACTGCTTTGTTGATAAACTGGTAACTTGGACTTATTCAGATACTGGACTAGAATAGTTAGATACTTTATCATCTATCCCATACTTTTCATTTCTGCTGAATGGAAATGATTGATCATGACAACTATGTGTTTAATTGTGCCATTCGGTGGAATTTTTGATGATGTTATAAATCAGTGAGAATAGTATCGAACTAATCCTTTCATTATTTAGAGGAAATAAGATCGTGTTCCCACTTTTTCACATATTTCTAATACAATGAGAAATAACATAAAATTTAACTAACCACCACAAAGCGCAAAAGCACGTTAAAATAATTTACTTTAAAAAATGAGTTATCTTCTGTTTAATGAAGAATCACTGGAAATCTTTCCCTACTTTTGATAAAAATTATTTATCAATTTCGCCAAAGCTGGAAGTTGTAGCTTCGTTATTTTGTCGGTGCTCTTATCATAATGCTTTATCACGCTGATAACAAATGAGAAAATGTGAATCATAATTTGAGAACTATGTAGATGCCAAATAATAGAACCTTTCCGCACTAGGTACTATGCGTCCTTGAGATAAGATGGCAATGCATATGCAGTGATTAACTGATTTTAATTCAGTGATTTTCACACGTCGTACCTGTTGTTTGTTTTTAAGAAATCAAAAAAAGGGTGATAATAGTATCAGAAACGCTATTAGAAGGACTAGCATATTAGGTTTTTTTTCAGTATATATTACTGTTATGACATTTTTAGGCTCAATTGTCTGCTTTCTGTTTAATACCACGTGGACGAATTTTAACAACACTTTCATTAAAATACAGGCTATAAATTATATTTTCTGCCTATCTATTTTATTACTATTGGATGGAGTTCTACTATAATTGTTACTATTTCATAGATCATTTTAAAATCTGTGTTACAAGTTTCCAGTAATTTGTCTGTCTGTAAAGACACAGATACCAATTAGAATATATAAAATATACATATAAAATATAATAATATGCAGGGTTTTTTAGTGATGAAAAAATTATTGATATTATGGTCTGTTTTATAATATTTAATAAATTTATTGAGTTTGACAACAACTCTAGGTACTGCTTCGAATATATTTCGAAGACGCTGTATTTTGAAAACATGCTTTTTAAAGTCAATATTTAGACTTTAGATTTTTATCAACAGTTTATTTGCAAAACAATACGGCGTGATCTGTGACTGATTCTTTCTCGAAAAAGATAATACCTACTCTTACATCTCCCGAATTTGGTTATTTTATTTTACTGCACCAAAAGTTTTAATCTAATTGGTGAGCCAGATGAGAGCCGGAATGTTTCTCAAGCCAGTCCACGCCAGGTGCCGTGCGAATTCCTTGCTTAGTTGAAGCAAATTGCTTAGGAATTCGCGGACTCATCACCAGCATTCCAGCGAAGCCCAGACTGATAACAATCAAGGAGAGAGATCTTATCACACCTTGACTGCTATAAATTAATTCAAGTGAAAATATTTGCGCGGCTGATTATCTCGGTGGCGTGCCAGAAATACCTAAAATAATTTTTTTTAAAAAAAAAGGAAAAAAATTCTCTTGTGGGGCATGCGACGAAGGTAGCTTGAAAGTTTTTCAGGAATTGTATACACTTCCAAAATTCAGGTACGGACAGCAGCTTCATTTTTGCGGGACAAATTGGCTTTAATGCATAAAACATTTCACGAGCGTGCACGGAATGTGTCTGAGGTGGCGGAAATTTGCATATGTCTTCTTTTTATTATTATTACTTTGCGTGAATTTTTCACACTTTTCGGGCATTTTGACACACTGAAAAATAATGGCCAAAGGCGTTTCAGCGGAGCTGTGAAGTCGTGCCCACCTCCGCAGGACTCCTTCTCGTGCGTTGAGCGACCTGTTCAACCTCCCGCTGGACGTTAAGTCTAATGTGTAAATTACCTGCACATGTACCTCGCTCCTCTTGCGGAATTAATAGCTCTGCTTTTGCGCTCTGCCGGTGTGGATGGACCTGAGCAGATCACCTTTGCGCGATGTGGATTAAGTGCATAAACTTTCGAATCTTTCCGTAAGTCGTTGGACGCACGAATTGGGAAAACAAAGGAGCTGGGCGAATGCAGGCAGAGCGGCTAGTCAGGACCGATGCACCACATTTCAATTCGCCCGAGTCTCCTGATTAAGAATCAGATGCAAACCGGCCCCCCAATTTTTTTCTTCGTCAGGCGATTATTTTACCTGTTTTTGATATTTTTTTTTTTTGGGATTCGCAAGGAAAATTAAGTGTGTTGTCAATTAACCGCTATATGGGTTAATTTACTTTATCTTATGATTGAAAGGAACCGTGGAGAATATAAATTGCGAGTATATATAAATTGGAACCACGAAGGGAATGAAAATTTGAGAACCGATTTTAGCAGTTTACTTATCTACTGCTTTATCTTAATGAGCACCTTTCAGAATCCACTCCTTAAATCGACACGCTTTTAAGATTTGAGTGTCGTTTCTGCAGTAATACCTGAGCAAGCATAATTATCATTTTATTTTCGTCCAATTTATTTTAATTCTGTCATAGTACCCTTCGTGCTTTGTATGAAATAAGGAACAATATACAATGTGTATTAAAGATGGTTTTACTTTTTATTTGTAATGATGAAAAATGTTTAAGCTAAAGCTCCATAAAATAAGATAATATTAAATGTACAATTGTAAAATTGTTGCCATTTTGTCCGCCCACTTAAAATGAAATAAATAATATAACAAACTTTTTTAAATTTTTATCCATCTCTTTATAATAAATTTGCAGAACATGGACTAGCCCTCGAAGCAACTAATCAAGGCGGAAAAAGTCGAAATCTTTAACATTATAGACTATTTTCGTCACTAATGCTGTATCTTGATATCTTTTCTTTTTATTGTTTAAAGAAAAGGGGATTTTTTGGGCTATTGCTACCATATTTATACTCTTAATTTTAAATAAGGAAATTATTATAGAGCCGTATTTCGGATATCATATTTGAGGCTTTCAGCAAAACTTGAAGGAAATTCAACAGATGTGCGATGTTTCTTTAGATTTTTTAGTTGAGGAAAATTTACTCCTTAATTGTTTAATTAAAGTTTCCGGAAACATCATCTATTAAATATTTGTTCACGCCTTTTTGCGTTCCTTCATCAGGTAGACCACCTCTAGAGATAGCGTATCGAAGCATCATGTTCAATTTTCCCGCAGTAAGAAGCTCTTCAGTTCACGTTAAATTGTAGTAAGTAAATGACATTCGAAAGTAAAATAAAACTAGCGAAACGTTTTTATGGCTCGTAAAAATCAAACTTAATTGTCTGTCTGTCCGCCTGCCATTGTTCCTCCCGCCACGTGAGTTTCTGGTACAGATTAGCCGTGGGCACAGACAGTTCCCATCCTGAATGGTGATAGATATACACCACTAGTTAGCAAATTAAATGATGTTTTCATTAAGCTGTCCAGCTAGCCTGTCATATTTATAATTTATTTATCCATAAACTGTTCTCGGGCTGAGAAAACTTGAAATAGTCACTTGAATGAAAATTACAGCGTTTACATGATAATTTTAAGTATGCAAAATAATATGTGCATTATGTTTCACGCATTTAAACTTTATTAGTAGAGGTTAGCATCGTTTTATTGTTTTTGTTTCCTCCTCGTAAATATGATATTTAGCGTTATGCTGTTGCGTTATGGTTGTCTAGTTTTTATTTCATCCTACAGAAGGAATGGCAATTTTACTATTAAATGCCTTATACGTCACTGTTAAAAGAAGTGAAGGTGTTATAAACTTATATTATTTGAATTCTTGTCCGAAGGTAGGAAGTTATAGTACTTGACAGAATAATGACTGAAAATAAATTCCTTAGGTTTTATTTATTTATAGAGGAGTTATATAACATTCGTATAGATCTTAATTCTTCACACCCTAAGGATAATTTCTGCACATGAAAAGTGATGTGATAAACTGGTAGATTCTTTCTAATTGTCGTGTTAATAATTTTTTATCTATGGATATCGTAGAAGATTGTTTGACTCCTTGTCTGAACCAAAGTGTAGCCGTTAGCAATGTTGATGACGCAACGCAGTCGCGGTAAACAAACTGAATCAAACACAGCCCTTAGCTTAGGCATTAGCCACACGGTGTGCTATCGATCGCATTGCAATTTAAATTTGCAACACCTCTCCGCCCTGCGAAATAAAATGTTCGCGCAGATATTGATTGTGATTGCGATAAGCGGCTCGATCGGTACTCGCAAAGTGTGGTACCTGCCGGTGTCGAATTTCCTCCAATTCTACTCCCATTGTGCGGTTTTAGTCGCTTGAACGAATGACGACGACACCCGGAATGGCTTTTGTGTAATGAGCTGATCGTGTTCCCGCGATTTCTCGACTTAAGCGCTCGCCATCACGCCGTTTGAATTTTGATTAATTCAACGGAGTTCCAGAGTCATTAGATTCCCGGGGAGACGCTGTTGACTTCGTGAAGTGCGTAATGCGGCTGGTGTCGGAGCGGCGGAACAGATAGGAGATTGATTAGGGGCGTCCAATTTGATTGGGACAAGAAGCTTGATGTTTGCCTTGTTTATTGTCTTCGGGCCGGTAGGCGCAAAAAGAGGTGTCAGGCAGTCTTGCGAAGATAAGATCTAGCACGCAGCAGCGGTTTTGGCGATGATGAACTTATATCGGGAGAAACATGGCTAAATGAAATACCTTCGGAATCTTTGGAGACAAGTCAAAGGCCTGCTCTGCTCCACATGCGGATCAAGTCGTGCATCTAGGTGAGATAAGATGTAATCGAGAATAACATTGACTAGAAATTCGTTCGTGTTCTCATTCGATGCCACGATCTCACTAAGTCGTTTTTCGGGGAAATTAAGCGCACATTGAATTTGGCAATTACTCATAATATTTGTTTTAAAAAGGTCAATGAATGGCCGCCCGAATTGTGCAAATATATCATTAATTTTAAAATGTTCATAATTCTATATTTAAAAAAAATGAAGAGCCAATTCTATATATTTTTATTCATGTTATTACATTTTAAATG